>CM076652.1:13887846-13924283 GCA_038496675.1 Rachycentron canadum
GTGTGTGTGTGTGTGTGTGTGTGTGTGTGTGTGTGTGTGTGTGTGTGTGTGTGTGGACATCTTAAAACCTGGCAAACTAAATGCCTGGCAGCTGCCTGATTCCACCACACTTTGAAATGTTCACTTTTATCCAATGACACTACCTACTACTGTCAAAGTGGCGTCCCTGGTTTGCATAAAGTCAAATCATGGTCCCAAGTTTGACTTTCCATTATACATCGGCATTTGCAAACATCATTCATTTTGTGCTTGCGCTGTCTTTTGTTATCCCAAGTTTCCAAACTGCCTGTCCTGTGTTACTGATTAAAAAGCGCTACCTGTAGCTTATCAGTAGGTATATGAGCTGCCAACAGGCTTCAGCTCTCTGGACTGATGTTGTCCAGCATCAGGCCTTACACTTATTTGCCTTGTGGCAATGACCACTGCAGCAGTGAGCTTCATTAACAGTAATTACTCTGGCTCTGAATTGACTGCCTTCATGACACAAACTGCTGCGCTACTGGACTGTCAGGTCTGCACTCACAGCAGTGCTTGTATGTCTTCATGTGTGTATGCCAGGCACAGAGGGCAAGATAGATGAGAGGGCATTACAGACAGTAAAACATTATCTAATGACTGAAGCAGAAGTAATTTATCCAGTGACCTATTGATTGGATTACACAGCAATATTTTCTGTCTCTGTCTTTTTCCTTCCTTCTCTGCCTCATTAACTCTCATTAACTGCACTGTCCTCCCAAGGGGAATTAATAACAATAATCTGGAGGAGCGTCCATATCTGCAGCAGCAGTATGTGTGCCAGCAGATCACGCACACAGACATGTTTGCCCTAACAGCTCTGCCGCCAGGCATCGACAGGGCTGAGTGGCTTGCCAGCAACAGTGAGTAGATCCCATTAAACTGTTTCCTCCTTCTTTTTCCCCTCATCCTCCCACACAGTCTGCAAAAAGACAGAAACAGGAATATGCACAAGGTTTTGTTTTTGTTTTATTTTTCAGCAGTGGCATTTTTCAAGCATATAAACCTGTTCTGCAGTGCATTGTCTGAGTTCTGCACTCCCAGCACCTGCCCAACTGCGTGTGGACCTGGCAACATGTAAGTTGTTGAAAAATATATAATACCTTCTAACTTTCTCCCAATGCAAATAGTTTTATTTGCCAAACTCCATGCACAGACCTTCCAGTGAACAATTGGAGAAATGGTGTAAATGAAAATTGTAGATATTATTCTGAATAAACCAGAATGTTGTTTCTGCTGCTGAGGGCTTGTAATATAAATGTTTAAGGAGCTAGTGGACATCACAAAGTCCTCGTGACTTTTTTTGAACTGGCCCTTTAACAAAGATCATTTAATTTATGTACATTTCATATGCAGTACCACTGCTACAAAGCAACAACCTTGATGAACCTGTGAAAGACAGTGAAGCTGAAAGAAAAATATAACCTGTCTTTATTATATTCTTAAATAATTGTAATCCATGATTGGTGAATGTAATTGTTGACCTGTAGTCTGACAAAAGACATAAATAAAACAAAACAAACAAAAAAAAATTTGGCAAAAGTCTCCAAGCTTAAATCACGGCTTTCAACCACATTTGGTTGTTCATCTGAAATCAACTGATCCAACGATAATATTTATCCTTGTCCTTTCTGATGCCAAATATTCAGGGAGAGAGGGTGTTGTTTTTTGCACTGAGCATGAGATTCAAATTTTTTTTTATGTCATACTACTTAGTAGTGGACCAAGTTGTGAAAACTTCTAAAAACTGTAATAAATAAATTTACGATTAAAGTTAGCTAGCTGGTCTAAATGACTTTGTTTGTATTGTCAGGATTTATGTCTGGACTGACGACCATGGCAGGAAGTTGAAGTGCTCTGCTCCACTTTACTTTGACTATGCAATGTCATACATTCAGGACCTACTCACCGATGAAGATGTGTTCCCCACGAAAGCAGGTAAATTTTTATTAATATCATCTATGTTGCATTGATTCACATCATACTCCAGTCTCGGTCTTAAGTTGTTATCTCTTCCATTTCTCCAGGTTCAGTGTTTCCAACAGGTTTTGTCTTTCTGGTGCAGAAAGTGTTTTTGCTGTTGTTCAGGAGCATGGCTCACATTTATTGGTCTCACTACAGCGAAACACTTGCTCTGGGCCTGCATGCACACCTCAACACACTTTTCACACACCTAACACTATTCTGTCGACTGCATGCGCTGCTGGAGCCTGAAGACACTGAGCCCCTGCAGGACCTAATCACAGCTCTGGGACAGCAAGGCTGAACCTCAAGAGTAAACACACAAACATTTTAATTACATTCATTCATTTGTTACTTGGTATAACAGGTTATAAAGCTATAGTGTCTCTCATCCATCTGGGCCAAACGACAGCCTATTTCACAGTATGAATTTTTTTCAGACAGGAAAAAAAAAAAAAAAATTTGCAATGATTCAGACCAGACAACAGCGTCTGGCTCCTGTTGTATATAGTTGCCATTTGTTATTGTGATACTATGTTAAACTGTAATATTGCATGCAAGTGTATTTTGACAAGGTCAAGATCTTAAAAGGTCAGTCATGTCTTCCTCATAGACTTAAAAGTTTTTTAAAAAAACAGAATTGTCTTCTGTTATAAGGCATCAATATCCTCACAGACAATAGACAGTTACATGTAAGCAAAATGTGCCATAGTTGCATTTTGAACATTTATAAAGACCTATATAGCTATATAAAATTGTGTTGACGCAAATCTGATTACATTGTTTTGACTGCATCTGTATTGAATGGCACAGCTTACCTCTGCATCTTCATGTGATTCTTCTCGCTGTAATAAACATTTGACAGAATATTCTGAAAATGGTAGATTTTAAATAATAAAATGCTTTGCAAATGATCTAGAAATTGATTTGTTTTTAAAAGCAGTATAAAGATTTAGAGATTGGAGGACTGGAGTAAAATTGAGTTTGTCATTTCAATTATTAATTGTATAATCCCTGTTTTTGACATGATTATTTTTATCAGTCTCACTTTTCATTTCTTCAGTAACAACCTTCTGTTTTTATCTTAATCCTAAAGGAACCATGAGTACAGTAACATGTCTGCAGGTATTTGGTGATGACAGCAGCACAGGCATCCTTGCACTGTCAGCTACAATATGCTGCAGTCTCAGTCTTTAGTTTGTTTTGGCTGCAGCATATACAAAAAGTCTCATTGTCGCTAAAAGAAAAGATTTAAATTCAATGTCTGGGGTTGAAGCCAAAATAAAAGGAAATATACCACTGATTACAATATGAACTACGCTGTACACTGCACTGAAACTCCACAAGTTTAACTCTCTTCCTGGCAAACCAACACTAAAGCAAAGTTTCTTTAAGCAAGCTATTATGAATCCCTTCTGGTTACTCTGACTTTCTGGATTGCTACAATTCAAGGAAAAAAAAAAAAAATAATTCTGTGACCTGCATTTTCCAAGCATCAAATATCAATATGATTTCCATTGCAAATAATTATCCCCAAATCTATTCAAATGATACAAGAAAAAGACAATTCTTTTGACTCTACAACTTGTCTGAGAGTTGTAGAGTTTTAAAAAAATAAATAAAAACGAATCCAGTAATAGGTGTCTGTATGTCCGTGGGTGAATTGCTGACAAGGACTGCATATAGCTAGTTCAACACTAGTTTCTGTTCACATCCCTCCAAAGCTTCCAAATGAAAGGATGTGTAGTTTGAAAATTTGGGGGTTCATGTTCCCCTGACATTATATAAATCCCTCAAGTATTGCTGACAAAACAAAATAGGAGTAGTACTGAGTAATAATCAAGATAAATCCTGGTGCTGCCAGAGGACACTGTTGTATGCAGGAACAGCGATGTGCCTGATAGGAGATACAGACGGCTTTTGTCTGCTCTAACTAAAGCAAAAATAACCACAGTCAATTTCAGGTGACTCGCAGTTTCGCTGACAGTAGAGCAGCATACATACATTTGTAGCCCATGTTCTGTAGATATGCTGTAGGTAATAGTTTTCCCCATTCTCTTGTAAATTTGGGTGTTTTTATGCAAATTAGAACATTTTAAACACTACAACAACCAAAATGGATGGTGTTTTTCTCTGTTCAAAGAGTACTTGACAGACTCCTACGTACTCTGACTTGATTTCAAAAGGAAAAAAAGAATAATTTCTTTCATTGTGGACATGTAATCCCATATTTCACCACACAGAGGCACCAATATGCCACCAAACAGTAATGATAGTGACGTTAATACATGGTCAATGATACAATGAAATGTAAAAACGGGGTAGCTCAGCAAAAAAAAAAAAATTCTAATTCCATCTAATCTGTTAAAGATTAAATGTAAATTAAATATAATGCAATACATGTCTTATGGGCACATAAGACATTTCATTAAATGAAATAACAGTTACTATACCTGCAAATGTTGTGTTGTCCACAAAAAGAAATGAAAAAGTCATGTAAAAAACAAATTTGACAGAATGCAAAAAGAAATCCACTGACAAAATATCAGTAACTTTAGCTGCTAAATTGTCTCTTAATTTGATTGATCTACAGAAAAGATAAGTATTTGCGACCACATTGATGAAATATTATTGATTGATAAATACTTTATTGATGAAATAAAAAAAAATGCTAGCTATATAATCGAATTTTTAATCTAAAGATAAAATGAACTCATTTTACATGACATCGTTAGCTAGCAGTTTGATCATCAAGGTTTTCATTAGAATATATGAAAAACTATGAAAAACTAACAGATTTAATATTGATATGAAATTAAAGTGTGACAGTATCTTTACCTTCCAGCGTTGCCAGCTCAGAAATTATAACACAGGTAAGTTAAAAGAGAGCACCATAAGTCAAGAATCAATGCAATGTGGAAAAATGTGAGTAACCTTATCTTAAAAATTGGCATTGATTGTGACATCTTAGTCAAATTTAATATAGTCAAGAACATTAGCTGCTAAGGTTGGCCTCCAACAACCTATCAAGGAAGAAAAGAAAAAGTGAACATTACCAGTTTAATGTTTGCGAGGAAAAGTGTATGTGTGTGTATATATATATATATATATATATATATATATATATATGGCATAACCATTAGCTGGTAGTTTGATCAAGGTTGCTAACTAAAATTAAGATGGATACATTTCCTATAAAAATTAAACATTCAGTTACTTTAGCTGCTAAGGTTGGCCTCCAAAAACCTATCATGGCAGAAGAAAACAGTGAAAGTAACATTAGGTGCTAATTGTTGCCATTACAAATATGTGTAGAATGAAATGAAAAAAAAATGAGATGGAAAAACTCCATGTAACATTAGCTGCTAAGATTGGCCTCCAACAACCTAACATCAAAGAAGAATAAAAAAGTGAATGTAACATCAGCTGCCATCACAAATTCAATACTGATGTGAAATTAAAGTGTGACAGTTACTTTAGCTTCCAGCGTTGGCAACTATAAAGTTAACACAAGTAAGGTAAAAGAAAGCATAATGAATCAGGAAAATGTTAATTAACCTTAGCATTGATTGTGATATCTAGGTCAAATTAAATATATTAAATATTAGCTGCTAAAGGTGGCCACCACAAATCTAATGTGTAATGGCAGTTTGATCAAAGTTTTAAATAAAATTTAAGCTAGAAAAACTCCATGTAACATTAGCTGCTAAGGTTTGCCATTAAACATACATTTCCTAGTAAAAAGAATAATCTTCAATAATTTTAGCAGACAAAAACCTAATATCAAGGCAGAATAAAATAAGTGAAAGTAAAAGCCAACCTAAAAAGAATTTAGTAATAAGGTACAATGACAACAATGAATCTAAAGTCAGTGTCATCTAGCATTATTTCAGCGCCAGCCATTCAAACCTGCTCAGGTATCCTTTTCTCTCAACTGAGAAAGAACCACTGTTTATATTGCCTTTTATTCTCCTGACCAATTAGCCTTGGCAGAGCCTAACTTTACAGAGGGGGTGTAGTCCTATGCAATGT
Source organism: Rachycentron canadum (assembly GCA_038496675.1). NCBI lineage: Eukaryota > Metazoa > Chordata > Actinopteri > Carangiformes > Rachycentridae > Rachycentron > Rachycentron canadum. Next base: position 13,893,856 of record CM076652.1, read on the forward strand.
AAAAAGATTAATCGACAAATAGCTACTTATATCACTTAGCATCAACTTTGCAAACAGGACCTAAGTTATAGTATGTTACCAAACTGTATAATTGCTCCAAATCAGCCAATTACTTTGTAACACAATGTTTGAAATTTATGACTACCACCATAGATATGGTTAAACCCGTGACATCATTGATAACATCAGCAAGAGCAAAAAAGAGGGAAGTGTTTGGCTGCCACCCTCTTTTTCATGTCCATGGTGAGTATGAAGGGGCTCAGATGAAACCAGTGAACTTAACTAGAACTGTACACAAATAACCAAAAATAGTGCTGGGCACTGTAACAAATCAGAGCATTAATCAGAATTAGCATTAGTTGCCAAGTTGTAAAATATGGCTTTTATAAGGATAGCATTAGCTGATAAGGCTCTAAGCTTTGGGCATTATCAGGCTAGTATTAGCTGCTAATTGTGGGTAGGGTTAGCTAACCTTTGGATGAGGTTAATATAAGCCGCTAACTTTTGGATCTCTTTCACTTTCACTCCTGATTTCTGAATATTACAAGGCTAGCCTTGGTTACCAACTCTTAGGCAAAGACTACATTTTGGACAGTATATGACTAGGATTAGCTGCTAAACTTCCAATGTGTGGACATTATGAGGAACTGTATCTGTAAAATATTCAGCGAACAAAGAGAAAGCTAAATAGCATTAATTTAATATCTGTTCATTTAATCACAAGTAAATACAAAATTGAAAATGAAATACGCTAATATGGGACTATCTGTAACAATGTGTGTTGTGTGTGTGTTTGCCTCAGTACTGAGAAACTTGTGGCTGAAGTAGAGAGCTCTGAAGATCCTGTCAACTCTGCCTTTCACAGCCATCTAATAGAGAGGAGGAAAAGTCTTCAGACCTCTAAGGACTGCAGCCTGAACCTATTTGCTTTAGTTTTACTTCAATAAAGGTGGATGTTTTTTTTAATGCTTGATATGCTTGATAACTGTGCAAGGTATCTATAGTCAGAATGTTTGAAAGCAAAAATATAATGTATGATAGTAAAACCAAACCAATAGATGATAAAATAGGCAACTATTATGTGTTTGCATGATTATGGATTTATAAAAGTGATAAAATAACCTGGCATATGGGTAATATGTCACCAAGCAATAGTTTAAATTTTACTCACTAGGTTGGGTCATTTTAACAAACCCTACTATCCATCCATCTTCTACACCGCTTATCTGTGAAGGTCACAGGGTGGGGGTAGGGTGGGGGGGCTGGAGCCAATCCCGTCTGACATTGGGTGAAGGTGTGGTGGACAGGTCGCCAGTAAAAACTCACTATTCTGGGTTAAATGGTAAAACCCAGCACATGTTCTGTCCCATGTCCACATGCTAAAAAACACACTTGTGCAATATAATTTCCACATCCAAAAACCTGGAGCCGTCAGATTTTATTTTGTTATAAACTGAATTTATTGTTTCTGGACATACTGTGACATTAAAACTTACTAAGGTGTAATCATCAGAACAATGGGAAGAAAGGTCAAGATGAAAAGTGGGGTTGTCTAAAGCAGGTGAAAAAAGTGAATTGGCAAGCTGGATTTTGTTATTAATGCACTTAGGTCGTGAATGTGAACGGCTGCTTCCCTCTGATTACAACCCAAGGTGTTCAGACAAAGATAAGACTGAAACTCAGCCTTTCCAATAGGAGCCAAAACATCTTTGCCTGATATGTGATCAGAGGGAGAGGGGATAAGTCTGGACAGTGACACACACACACACACACACACAGAAGCTGCTTCTTAGGATAAGATAGGTTATGTGTTAATGCACATGTTGGACTGGCTTGAGGCTCACTGTGTTGGAAACTGAGCTTAGATAGTAATACTGCAAACTGCTGAGTCACACATACATTTGGCCCTTTAATTAAGACCTGAAGTCAGCTCCACATACAGAGCAGTCTTTAATCCAGTTCAGACTCTGAGCCTCTCATCTGTGTCCTTCACAAAAAAGAAAGAAAAAGTTATACAAGGAAAATGAGGAGAACTGTGGCCTGTACCCAGTTGCACAACTAGATACATTTTTCTGAACCTACACATACATACATTTTGATGTGTGATATAAAGCAGGGTTAACCCACAACCCCTGTTATAAGTTTCTATAAGCAGTAAACCAGCAAAGATTTTTTTTTTTTTTTTTATCTTCTCAAACTGTTTACTTTGACTATTTACAGGCTGTAAGAGGTAAAAGAATTTCAACACAAAAATAATCAAGTCGAAAGATACAAAAAAAGTTACATTTAATTTTCTTCTTCCTTTACTCATTGATCATGTCATAACTCCTCAGATTAATGTAGTAACTCCTGGGGGGATATGGACCCTCAGGTTGACAACCAGTGGGTTACAGTTTATACAGTGACATCCCTGTAATCAACATCTCAAAAACACAGGCAACTGTAGCAGCAGAACACACAACCATATCTATTGCTGCTGTCATACCAGGGTCTCTCTTAATATACTTGATTAAATGGAGCAAGATGGTTAAATGCCATAAAATACTGCACTGTACAAATATGTAAGTATGAATCCACATGAGTCTCCAGAGGGCCCAATGTTGATCACTCGTGATTTTAGTTTTTATTGATAGTGAATCTCATGCTCCGTTGTAAAGATAAATGTCAATTTTGCAATTAACTTTACAAATGTCACAGAACATGCTCTGTGCCAGAGGCAGAACTTTAAAAGGGCATGTGGGCTTAAGTCTAGTCTGACAAGGCTTTTACTGAATATATAACTCAACAACATCTGCAACATCTGAAACCAATCTTCAACCAGTAGCCTCATAGTAAAGTCCTTCTTTCATCTCTTATCAGTAACTTTAACTGTGAGCTAATAATTGATGGATAGCTGTAAGACCTATAAGTTTCCAATCACTCACACACAATCACATTTCCAGGTCTTGGTAACACCCACAGGTTTTCATTTTGTACCTCAATATTGCAATAGCACTATTGCTACCATAATCCCTTATTGTGGTCCAAGTTGATTTTGGTTCAGGTTTGGAGGTGTGCTATGCTTTCACTTTTATTTTTCACACATCTCTTTCAGCACAAACAGTCAATTCAACAAAGCATAGAGCTGCAGGGACCCAGAATAAACAAATGAAATTGGACCAATCTTCACGTAAAATTGTGCAAAGTATAAAAACAGCTCTAGGTTACAAATTGCACATTTTTGTCTTTGAATGTGAACCTCACGTGTTACTATTCACTAGTTTGTTTGTGTGGGTCAAGGTCACTGCCACAAATAAAAGTTCACTGTGTAATAAAAACTAAAAGGGACAATAAATCTGGGCTAAAAGGTCACCTCTGAGGTCACATGACCACCACCCCCAAAACAATACGTTTGACACATACGTACCCATCTTTACCTCAACGAGACCTGGAGCCCCTGGTGGTGAGTTAGATCGTGCGGTTCATTAGAGGTGAGGTCGTTGAGTAGGACAGACAATAAGCCTCCCTCCCTCCCTCCTCCTCCCTCCGGAGGGCTTTATAAATGAGAAAGCTCCAGTTGCTCCCGAGTCTCTTGAGTTTACACGTCCACTTTTTTTCTTCTTCTTCTTCTTTTTTTTTTTTTTGGTGGTGGATTTCGTTGTTAAACGCGAGAAGGTCAGTGTGCGGAAGATGCAGGAGACAAGACGGAGGATGCTGTCACTGTCTCTCATCTGTACCGGACACTTTACTTGTTAGAACAAACGTGGAAATTTATTGGCTTTTTTTTTTTTTTTTTTTTTTTTTTTTTTGAGTACATATTTTACATTCATTATTTTTGCATTTCTATTCTATTCTTTTAAAATCATATTTTCATATTTTCCTCTGAGAGCCGCCTGGATAGTCCGCTCCACTGCGGCGCCATGTGTGTGCTCCTGCCGGCGTGGCTGATCCTGCTGCTCGGCCTCTTGCCTCTGGAGATCCAGTCCCGGGCTCTGACTCTGCAGAGCCTCTCTCACAGACACAGGTACCACTGCCTCACTCTGTATTCACAATCTGAAGCGACTGTCTATCCCACTGATTCATAAGGTGGAGACTTTTGGAACAAAACTGTAATATCTTTTTTATAATTACAATTTAATATAAAGTTATGATGTGGCTTGCTTTATCAAAACTTGAATTAGGGCACCCTTTCTACATTGTAAGAAGGAAAAACTCAAACCAAAACATTAAACCCTAATTTAACAACATTTGTGTGATGATATATTTTTGTGCTAAAGTTCGTTTTGGACTTTTTGGGAATTAAACATTTGAAGATGTCACCTTGAGCTCCGGGAACTCATAATAGGCATTTGACTCTATATGTTCACACCAAATTATTGAGCGATTAATCAAAAGTTAAACATTAAAGGTTTCCATCTTGCTCTCTGACAGTCATTAATGTGAGAAAAGGGTCCAACAGCAGGGTGAGGTAATTCCTCTCTGCAGCAGGAGGTGAGACAGAGGTGAGGCTGATTTAGTGGGATTTGGGACAAGGACACGTCATGCGCACACCAAGTCATCAGGCAGCAAACACACACACACAAACTCCACAGACAAGTCTGTGCAGCAGGTTGCGATAATGTGGGATGCAGACCTGAGTACATCTTGTGACAGAGTGCTGCAGGCACAGCAGACCTGTTTTTAAACAAGTGTCACATGCAGACTCGTGCTGTATCAGTTTATTTTCCAGTGACCTCTCTCCTCTGGTGAAACAAAACTTTATACTGCATTATAATGTGTTATTATTATGTGTGTGAGAAACAGTCTGGAGGAGGTGTGACTCTTACATAATAAGGATTTTTCTATTAATATAACACTGTAATCACTTATTACTGTGAATACAGTTAGCCCACAGTGCTAAAGAGAGTATTAGGTTAACTTTGATATTAGAATAGTGGGGACTAAGGAAGCATCAAGTCAGAAAGAATGTAAAACCATGTAATACTATATATTTATCTCTGCATACATGTTCTGCAGAGGGCCTATTATTTTCTCAACTTTCAATTTTTGCATTATGGCTTTTTTATTTGATGTATTGGTAATTAATTTTGAAGGAAACCAATAGGTTTTATAAAGGATTTAATAGCCTGGGGCATTGACTAATGTGGAAAAAGAGAGAGGATCTCAGAGTGATTCATCACTGATGGATGTAGCATAATACTGCCACTGGAACTTAATAAAACTCCCGGAAAGAAATAAAAGGAGACAAAAAAATTAAAGGATCCTGTAGTAATTTAGAGAAGACACAGAAAAAAGGTACAGAATATAATGAATAGACCCAGCAACAAAAACAGTGGGGATTTTTCTTTTCTTTGTGCAAAGTAGTTCTGAGGAAGGTGTGTGTGTGTGTGTGTGTGTGTGTGTGTGTGTGTGTGTGTGTGTGTGTGTGTGTGTGTGTGTGTTTCGTGTGCATGTTTTCAGCTCCTCTGTGAAGTACCTCATGCTGTGCTCTAACTTGGAGGAATGTTGAAGAAGCTCTGTTTGCTCTCAGGCTCCACAGGTTCACAACCTGGACCATGCAATGCTACACTCAGAGAGAGAGACCGTTCTCCTTCAGACTAAATCTTATAATATATAGCACCTCAGCCCCATAAAAACATAAAACAGCAGAGTAACTTGACAAGAAGCATGTAGAGATTTGCAGTATATACGACTGTGGCAACAGAGAAACTCAAGTAAACATCAGTGTGTGAACGTCATTGAGAAAGCTCAGTAAATAAAGCTGAACTCACAGTCTATCAATATTGTAAGAAAAACAGCAAGTTCCCTAAGTCTTCATGACAATGACAGTCAATTAATGCAGCTGATGAAACACATCATATCACATCATAGCGTCCGTCAAGCTTGTATTAGGCAATTTATATGGAAGGGGTTTCAGTGTCTTTCTTTCAGGTTATTGTTTTGTTTTTACTTGGTTGGTTCTCAAGAGCAAAAGGGAGAGTGAGTATTGGACTTTTATCAGGTGGCTAAAAACAACTGAATGCTAATGTATCCATGTATCTGCTGTATATGAATGAAGTCAACTGTGCACCAAGAATCATTATCTTAATATCATCTCGACAGAAAATTGGAAATTGTGTTGTGTTTACAGCTTGTTCCTGATGCTCCAAAGTGGGTAAAAAGTTTATGTTTGGGACAGACATTGCTTAGAGTTTAAAAACAATGTTCCATCTTTCCCAGGCACGTTTCTATTATCACTATCACTATCACTATCTAACAAAGGCATAAAACAAATGCCCCCAAAATGATTGAAAACAGTGAATGCACAAGTAAATATCAGCCTTATTATAGGTTATTTACAACTTTTCTCTTTTATATTGAAAACTGAAAATATATTGAAAACAAACCAATTTGTGAAACTTATTATTTTATATATATATATATATATATATATATATATAACTATTGAAATGTCTTTGACACAGACACAGACATACACTTTTATTAGCTTATGTCTGTATGTCATGGCTGTATGTCAGTATGCAGGTATAGTCTACCTGTATTGGTTGTGATATATTAAGAATGGCGGGCAGTTCAGTGGCCCACATTTCATACTACTGGTTGGCATCTCACCGTCAAGTGCCTTTTAATTCAGAGATAACTGTGTTAAACCGCACAACAGGTCACCTTTTAAATGTGTGTGTGTCTGTGCATGTGTGTGTCTGTGCAGGCAGGAGACAGCGACAGTGGATGAGTGCATGAACACATGCAGAGCATACATTGAAAATGTTTGCACATATGAGTGAACATGTTTTTGTGTTGGTAAATCTTGTTTGTTGCTAGGTAGTTACATTTGCAATTTGTGTCTACAAATGCTCTGCCAAACCAATATTTTGCCAGTGTGTGTGTGTATGTGTGTGACTTTAGTCCAGTGCTGCCAAAATTCAGCATCCATTAAAACAATTCAAAGCTAATACAGTTGGGCAATCTCAAAGGCTTTCACTTACTAGTTTAACTCAGAATAGTGAGTTGGTAAGTGAGTGAAGAGAGTGAATAGATGTGTGTGTGTGTTGTTGGCAGTAAGAGCCTGAGGTGTCCAGCCAGAAGAGTGATCAGAATACCAGTCAGGATCAGTTACAGGATAAAGATCATATGGTGTTCTGGCCCACTTTCCACAACAAACAAACATTATCCTACTCTAGCCCTTTATTTTTTGTTTCTCATGAATGGCCAACGCAGGACTATGGCTGTGCACACACGCACACACGTTTTGACATCATGTGGACACTGTTTGCGGTTATGTAGTTATATATAAGTGCAAGGCCTTTTTCAAATAGATTGATTTGGGTCTGTCAGTATTGTAGCAAAAAACATAAGTAAACAGATAATTGTGATCTTGTTTTGAGCTTGTTTAATAATCTACACTAAGCATAAGGTGTAGTACCCCATGCGCCCTTTGTCCTGTGCTACTTTACATACATATTGCAAGTATTGCATAATTTCTGAGTGACTCTCTCCAGCAGTTGAACGTCTGTGGGAGAGTAGAGATGAATGAAAAAGAAAAAAGGTATTGTGACGCCGTGAGAAAAAAGTGAGGCTAAACAGCAGGGAGGTACTTAAAGAAAGTACTTAAAACAAACTCGAGACAAGTGGTGGTGTAGGAGCCTCTTACCAACAACTACATTATCCTCTGTGGTTGTCACTCTGTCACTTCGGTCTCTCCCTCCCCAGTCGTAAGATTTGTCAGCTCAGACTGTTGTTGATTGATGGGAAATATAGTTTTTTTTTGCTGTGTTGGTGATGGGGTGCATGGCTGTGTGTTGTTGACAGTCAGTTTAAACCACTTTTGGCCGGATAGGTGCAACAACATCCTCTGGAGGTCACTAATGGGCATTTTAGACTGTTTTAAGTGTAAAATTTCAATTATTGACTATGAGGCAAACAGCTTGTCAGTCTTTAACTGCGTTTTGCCCTTGTCAAGATGAATAAGCAGTACTCAGTCTCAAGCGTTACAAGAAAACACTAACATTTTTGGGATTTGTGCTTTTTTACTGGTTTACCCCATGTCAGATAAGAGTATTGGTGTTAATCTTACTTCAGTGCTTACAAAATACATGCAGAGGTCTGGGATGGGTTTATTTATTTTTTACATTAAAAATTACTAAATTTTATATATGTTTTATATATCTTAGAAAATACAGCCTTAACATGATTATGCTAAGTTTCGATGGATGATTTGATGTTTTACTTTTTGTCATCACTGGAAGTTGTAGTGCATCCGTCAGTGGCACCATCACTGTCTTTGTAAAAGAGCAGGTTGCAAACCTTTTGAACTAATAACTGAAGAGAGTTGCGATTGGACTGAATATCAGTTCCTCACTTGTCATTGCTTTTATATGATTTAAAGCTACATCGTAGATGGCAGAACATAATTGTAAAGATCAAGTTTGATTCACTGGTTATATTGTCTCACCTGGTTGTTGTTTGTAAATTGTCTCTGACTGAGCAGCACAAATGGACAACCCAGTCCATCAACAGCAACATACGAACATCATCAACTATGATACACTATACTCTGTCTGTCTCACTTTCTTTCAATCCACTCTTTGACTTGTTGGTTTAAGAAAATAAATGAAACCACAGCTTGAGCACAGTGGACATTCCTGCTTTATGAGCTGGATTTCCAGTGAGGCATTTCATCCTGTTGCAGCGATCCAGTTTCTCTTAGAAACCTAAGCAGGCAACATGCACATGACTGCCCAGCATCACACGTGAACATGCGGTGTCTGTCTCTGTGTTGCACTGCTTTTGCATTGTATCTAAACATTTTCTCTCTCCTTCTCTGTATCACAGGTTGAGTTTATCCAAAACTTACAAATACTCAGTGTCTTCTCACACCGTCATCACACCTACTGCGTCTGATCTCTCTGTTGCCACTGACAACCACATCACAGAGGGTGACAGAAACATCATCTGGAGGGCCCTGCTGCGCAAAGAGCCCCATCCAAGGCTGTCTGATCTGTTGCTTGACCAAAGCAACCCTATGCTGCAGGAAGCACCAGTCTGGCAGCGTGGGTCACGGGGTCGTCGTCATGCCAATAGTGGTGGTGGGAGGGGCCACAGCCATTTGATGAGGGTGGGGTGTGTCTTGGGCACTTGTCAGGTCCAGAACCTCAGCCACCGCCTCTACCAGCTGATTGGACAAAGTGGGAGGGAAGACTCCTCCCCCATTAATCCTCGTAGTCCTCACAGTTACGGCTAACACCATGCCTCAAATCCCACAAGACGCCTTTACTGACAAAATGTTCGCAAGTTAATAACCTAAGTCCTTTGTTGCATCAGTGACACAACTGGGGCCTGGAAAATGTTTTGACCACACTCTCATCTGTAATAACATTTGGGAACGGCATTGCTGAGAAGTCAGATGGTGCAAGAAACAAGAAGCCAAACTAACCTTTGTGAATATCCATCACAGTTTATCAGAAACTGGCAAGATGGAGGTCAGAGATGATGCATATAACATCCCTGATGGGGTAAAGCTTGTTAATAAATGACCTTGACTTTAGGATTTAATAGAGGTCAATACTACAAAAATAACTTTTGATAAACCAGATTTTCTTTATCCTGGAACATTGTGGCATTCAGTGCAGGCCAGCGCAAATGGGAGATTCCTTCAAGATTGCAGCTTCATTGGCAATTACCACCAGTTTACTCCAGTAAACTAGAGTCCTACATGTTTTGGCATTTATACAATCATAATTATTTAGGCTGTGTGTACATGAAGGAGAAAAACTGTGAACAAGAGAAGCCTCTGTCAAAGTGGTCTACCCAACTAATGTCTGCTAGCATCATTAGTGGTGATCCTGCTGATCTGAATTTACCTGAGCTCTGAGCTAATCCACCCTGTCTCTTAAAAGCACCTTGATCTCCCTCTGCCAACAAGTAGCTTTACTTCACTGTGAACCGAAACCAAGAATAACCCCCAATCAAGCCCATTTAACCCTTCACCCAAAACCCCATGGTGCACACAATCAGCCAAAATAACCACTAACCCTAATCCACGAACTGTCTGTGCACAGTCTTTGCGCAGACAGTGTCTTAACAAGTGAACCAGAGAGAAGACAACTCTGCTATTAAGTGCTTTTACCCATGTACTGTAAATTGAAGTTGCATTATTTTGGATTTTGCCAGTATAAAGTGTTTTTAAGCCTTAATTGATTTAATAATTTTTAAGGCCTTCTGGTCTTTTGCCTTTCACGTATTTAAATTAAACATCACAGTGAATGTTGACGATCAAAGTGATAAGAAGCTTTATAGTCCTCAGTCTTTCTATGTGTGTCAGTCACAGATAACTCCATTTTCAGTAGGTGCTCTTACAGGTCAAATGTTGATAGGAATGCATGAAAGCACTTTATTCTTCTCTATATTCAGTGAGACTTGAATTTTAAAATGTGTTATTTAACATTAAATTAATGAGACCATTTTGCTGTTAATATTCCACTTTACTAAATCTTCATGTTCATGTGAGAGCTCCTTCAAGGTATAAGTGTCCTTCTGTAAACTATCTGTGATGCTTTTATCTAATACTTTGTTCTTACAACAGCAGTGTTGTGAAATAAAACTCCAGTAAAACATTCACATGCATTTTATCTGTTCTATCTAGTCTATCTAAGGTCAAGTAAGACTTATTTATGGTAATGCTCACATAGTTTATGACTGGAAAATTTGTCTCAGACTATGTTACTGATAGGGATTGTTAACCTGGGCTTCTGTACCACACACACACACACACACACACACACACACACACACACACACACACACACACACACAGACACAGACACAGACACAGACACAGACAAAGGCCCAGGGGGTAGGAAGTGAAAAGTTCAAACCAATGCAACAAAATTTGCCACTATGACATTACATATTTGTATGTGAGTTTGTGTGTGTGTGTGTATTATACTACCCCATATGAAAAGCCCTTTGATTATATTCAGCTAATACATTTTCCTTTATTGGTAAGAAACATTATAACTTTGTCAGATTATACCAGTGAATTAAAGTTAAATCCGAAAATAAATTAATCAAAAATAAATGTCAAAAATGGTTTTAGGGCATTACATAAGGTAAATATGAGAAAGCTTCTCCACTGACTGTCAGAACTCAGCAGGGATTCAAAACTCTCCAAGGCATTTTTGTGTTTCAAATTATTCAGTGCAGCTGACTTCATGAAATCATTGAGGATATTGTGTCCTTTGGTCCTTAGCATTGACCAAAATAAAAAAAATAAAGGAGCCTCCATTTCCCATAATGCTAGATAAACTGGATAGTGACTGCCCTGCATGGTAATAACCTGACAACGTCACTGTGACATAATTGTTTTCCCAACACACTTCTCCAGAGCCACAGAGGACATTAAACACTAACACCTCTCAGACTCATGACGGGTGGTTTTAAGGGAAGGATCAAAGTCAGTGTAGAAGAATCAGTGATGTCTTTGTTTTCTATCAATACCTGGTGCCTACATGACCCATAGTGTAACTTGACTGCTGACTTTTCTCTTGGAAATTCAGGTTTGTTATGAAGCTAATGTAGCCTGCAAACAGAGAGATGAGGAGCAGCCTCCAAATCACTGGAAAGCTCACTTCTTTCTAACTCCTCACTTCCAGACTTTTTTAATTTTCACTTTCCACAATCAGTGTGGGCTTAAGTAAGATCACAAATCATCATACAGCTCCCCTAAATCAACAAAAGGGTTTATCGAATTTTTTTTCCACATACACAGGACCTGTAAACAGACCTTGAAGATGGTAAAGTTCTCCCCTTTAGCCTATTGTGCCTCCAACTTCACTGAAATCATTAAATAACCATTTTGGGGCAGCTTTTAAGGTGGCCAATCAGATTTCCAGGTTGGATCAAGCCTTCACCACCCCTTGACAGAGCCTAGTTTAAACAAACATAAAACTGAAAGTTTAGGAGCTTTTCTATTTGTCTGGTGTGCATTGTTAGCTTTGTAAACAGCTCTTGCTGTTCTTTTTTTTTTTTTTTTTTTTTTTAATTCTATAAAGTTATACAAGAGTTTTCACGAGGACAAAGACCACAATGATGCAAAAGACTCAACCATTCAGTTATTTGTTGCTGTGTGTGTATATCAAGGCAATGACCTCTCAAAGGCAAAGAGTAAGGGTGCTAGCAGAAAGTAAAATTCTCTCAAATCCTATACGAATCCACGATCTATCACCAATGTACAGAAACAGATTTTATAAAGCTTTCCTCTCATTCACACATTTAGTCCAGAGCTCCAAGTGGTTACGACTAACAGGAAACAAAAGTAAATTGAACATTGGTTGACTGAATCAACTGAAGCTTGTTTGGTGAGTCTCAAGTGTGTGAGTGTGTCTTTAATCCAACTGACAAAGTGAAACAGGAAATTTGTTAATGACAAATCATCAGTCAGTTCCTGTTGTTTGTTTAATATATTGTGGTTGATACCCAGATGTGTATCCATGAAAGCAAGACTCCACCTATTTGGGTTTGTTTTATTTACTGTCCATCCTGAAAGTTCTTCAATTTTTCCAGTTTGTCATGTGGCATGACAGTCCCCACCCAAGCTGTTGTAGCTCAAGCAGATTTGCAGAGAAGTCGGTCAGAAAATAAGTCTGAAGACTTAGGTCAATGCGACATTTGAGTTTCTCCTAATTTGCAAAGATTTCTAAAATTCTGTTTTCACTTTCTCTTTACGGGCTATTGAGTGTAGATGAGGAAACAAAAATATTTATATTTATATAACTATATATGTATGTATATATTTATATACATATATATGTATATATTTATATACATATATATATATACACACATATATATACATATACATATATATGTATATACATATATATATGTATATACATATATATACATATATATATACATATATACATACATATATATACATATATACATATACATATATATATATATATACACACATATATATAAATATATATAAATATATATATATATATATATATTCTAGAATATATAGAAACAAAGAACTACTGAGTCATTCTACATCAGTACAAACTGATAACCTGTTGATTATTGAAAAACTTCCTGGCATAGACTCACACACACACAGACACATACTCTGAGCCAAGGTTCAACACAGTGTACCCCATTGGGTGAGGTTTAGTTAAAATGTGACAGGACATTGGTGTACCCTGTGCACACACCTACAGTCCAGGTCAAAAACATTACCCTTTAAGCCGGCAGGGTATATTTAGGCAAGTCAGAGGATTGAGGACCAACAAACCACAACACAGCAGCTGTAAAGACTTCATTTGGCAGACATGAGGGTCATCAGCATCGTATGGATACATTTTTTAATCATCTTTACTTAGTTGTATAAGTATAAATGTTATGCATCTAGGTAACGCCTGTTGTGTTTTCTGCTGTTATTTGAAATGCAGGGTCCAGACCCATCTCTGGCATATCGGCCAAACTTGGAGAAGAATGAACGCAAAGAGAAGGAAGACTACAGAAATTTTGAGGTTTGCATTCAAAGCCTCTCTTCAGCACATGACACTTATTTAATGTTACTTGAGTTCATGTCCAAATAGGCAAACTCAGAGGTAAGAAACACACAGTTACAACTATTGCCCACATATGTAAATAAAAAAACACTAAAGATGTAATTTAATGCTTTCAAAATGGCACTGAATGGACATCCATGTATCTTCTCTGATTGGTAATTTTGCCATAAACCAAAATGTAATTTTATTTTAAAAACATTGTCTTGAGTAACTTAATAAGTTTTGACAGTATTGCAGACATTGATGGTATCACTGGTTGGCTGTAGTCAAACATGGCACAAAAAAGCAGAAGCTGTCTCATGCAAAAATGCATTTGTTCAGAAATAGGGTGATGTAAGTGTCCTGGTGTGTATCGTATGTGTGTTATATGTTTTCCAGACTGGAAGCCTTCTTGAACGTGTCTTCAGTACATATAAGTTGATGCACACCAACCAAACCCTGGACTTTGTAAAGCAGAAGGTGAGTAAATGTGGAGTGAAAATAGCAAAAGCAAGTTGCCTGTCCTGTCAGACTGAGTAAACAAATGTCATCTGTCTTCTGAAGCAAAAGCTAAAGTTCTTTTTGGACTAAACTTTAATCAACCTAATTTCACATCTCCCAAAGGTTACACCAGGACATTTTCCTGTTTTGTATATGTGACCTGAAGAAGACCTTCTCCTACTAATCTGGGTTTGTTTCCAATCTCTTGAAGGTTATTGAAAGATGATGGTACTACTGAAAGTTCACTGGACACATTTGGCATCTCTCAGAGACACATAAAACAGAGGGGCGTCATTTGAATATAAATTAAGCGATTCAGATAAACCTAATTGCCTATAACCTTTAAAAATGATTTTTCTTAAAGTTTTTTTTCAAGGTTGACCAGATGCCTTCCTCACACGTTTTGAGCAAAAACCTTGCGGGTAATGATGTCTCTTACCCTCCTACAGCACTCTGAATGGACCAGCTGCAACCACAGTCAGATGGGGATGATGGACACCATCATGTCTCTAGACCAGCTGGTGGACGAGTCTGATCCTGATGTGGACTTCCCCAACTCCTTCCATGCCTTCCAGACTGCTGAGGGCATCCGCCAAGTTCACCCGGACAAAGGTACCATATAGGAGCGAGGCAGAAAGACACTGTGTACAAACATGTACTGTACTTTAGACTGGTTAATACTCTATCTGTATGTACTGCCCCTCTGCAGACTGGTTCCAGTTGGTGGGTCTGATTCATGATGTTGGGAAGATCATGGCTCTCTGGGATGAACCCCAGGTAAGAGACAGGTTCAATATAATATATTATGAGAGATGCAGTTTATGACAGCTCCTTGTATATATTATGGGTGATATAATCAATTCTAATAGTATTATGTTTGTTATTATGTCTGTGTACTCTACAGTGGGCTGTGGTGGGCGACACCTTCCCCGTGGGTTGCAAGTATCAAAAGTCGATTGTGTTCAGGGATAACACCTTCATGGATAATCCAGACGACAAAAACCCCAGTTACAAGTTGGTATTCTCATGTTACGTCATCAAATTCTAACAAAGTGCTCACATTAAATATGCAGTCCACCCCTAAGGCTGATAGTCACTTCTTCATCACTTTATTTGGCCCAGACACAATGGGTTTATAAGGGAAAATAAGTACTGTAATGTTAACCTGAATAGTTTCTCATGAACACAGCATGTGTTCTGATCATTTTATTTTCACTTAAATTACAAGTGAGAAAAATATCAAAAATTACAAAACTAAAATTTAATGTAGGTAGTCAATAATCCTCAGTTTTAATCAGTGCAACAAAACACAATGCCACATTTTCTATTTAAATGTAATGTCATTAAAAGTCTTCTGCTCTGATGCACTAATATTATCGACATCAACATCTATAACATGTTGATTTTTTCCCTCTTTAGTACTGACTACGGGATCTACAAATCGAACTGCGGACTCGACAATGTTCTCATGTCTTGGGGCCACGATGGTACGAGATATCATCATATTCACATGCAATTCCTGCTGTAACACGTCACACACACATATCCACCCACCACAACTTCTAAAATAAGGTGTGTGCTGCCATTGAAGTACCCTCCACTGTTGTCTTTAGAGTATCTCTACAGAGTTATGAAGTTCAACAACTGCCCAATCCCAGAAGAGGTGAGTAAATTATGAAATTTAATTATTAAATGTGAATGAGTGAAAGTTTTCCTTAGGTCTTGGCTGATGGGATATAGTGCTGACATTTGAAATTTTAACCTTCTTTAAAATGTTTTTACACTTTGCTTTTGTCTCTCTTCAGGGGTTGTACATGATTCGCTTCCATTCTTTCTACCCCTGGCACTCCCACGGAGACTACATGCACCTGTGTAATGACAAAGACCTGCGTATGCTTCCCTGGGTCCAAGAGTTCAAGTGAGTATCTTCCTCCTTTTACTCACATCATTGAACTCATTGTTTTAACCTAAAGCTGCATCTTACACTGTCTCTACAGCAAATTTGACCTGTACACAAAGACTACTGATCTGCCTGATGTCGACAAACTGAAGCCCTACTACCAGTCTCTGATTGACAAGTACTGTCCAGGAATAATGAAGTGGTGAAACAGACAAAGACTCAACCATGACACTCAGAAACCAGCTGCTTGAGAGGTTGATCACATCCAGCGTGTAACTTTAGAATGATTTGACACGTCCTTATATTAACTCTTTGACTGGATTTAGTACCTCCTGTACACACATTACTTATTACTGAATATACTTCGATCAGGTTTCAAATTACTTAGATTGTTTCCATAGCAACTGAATATTTTATCTTGCATGTACTGAAAAATTATTTAAAAAAAAAAATTTAAATTAAAAAAAGTTTTTTATAACACACACACACACACACACCTAATTATATGGTTTCAAATAAAAATGTACAGAAAAGCATGTTACTTTGTTGGATTTTAATGTTATGAAAACATTTTTAAAGTACATAAACTACAATGTTTTGCACGATGTTTTCATTTTAGATAAAGAAGACATTTGTAGTGAAAAAAGTGCAGTTTTGGTTCTTTACATACAGCAATAGACAATAGAAAGTCTCAGACTCTCTCACACTCACACACACACACACTCACAAGGCAGTAGCACAGTAACATGAACAAGACAGAACCTGCTTACATTTAAAGTCTGTATTTCTCTCTTCTTTCATTTGACATGATTTGACCTTCTGACTAGGAGCCAATGAGGGAGGTTATAGAAATACCTGGCAAGATCTGCTGCATTAAAAAATGATCCAAAGTGATTAGTTGATTGGTTTCTGACAGACAGCTGATATATGAATAATGTACTGCAGTAAGGTGTAGGTGATATAAATGGTAAATAAACTTTTTTTTTTTCCTGTGACTGGCTGACAGGGAAGTAGAAATATAGAAAGGACTATTTTCTTTGGTCATTTAGATGATGTTATATAATGACGGGTGGTGATAACAGTCATTATGGGATTACCTGCATCTTTATTAAAACTCACTTGTTTAAAGTAGCTCATCTTTTTCCTTTTCTATCTTCTTCCTCATCCTCCTCCTCGTTGTTGTCACTTACAGTGTCCTCCTCTCCCTCATCTTCCTCCACTTCCTCTTTGCTGTCCTCTACTTCTTCCTCATCCTCTTCCACTGCCTGCTGATCATCTGACTTCTCACAATTTTCCATGTGATCATTTACAGTCATAGTGGCCTTATGAGAAAGCGGCATCCCTTTGTTCCTGTTTCGCAATCTCTGGAGGAGACAGAAGGTGGCGCTGCAGGCAATGAGGGTCCAGATTAATATTTGGGTAGGAACGCCTCTGACCTGAGAGCGCACCCACTTCACTGCCCGGGCAACAGTGGTGTTGGACATACGACGTGGAGGCGATTTGTCCTACACACAAATAAACATTAATAGTATTCAGATTATGGCATGAAAAGGGACAGTCTCCTCCCAAATTTTACATAGTTTACCTAGAAAGATTTATGATGAAGAGTAATACAGAGAAAAGAGATTATTTTTAAGATGTATTCACCTTGAGCCCATATTGGTTGAGCATGCTCTCCAGGACAGTGCTGCCCAGATGCACAGTGGGATAGAACTCATCAACATAGACCCTCCTCCACCAGCGCTGTGGGTAAGAGCTGCCAACAGAGACCAGCCAAACAGTTAACATTGAGGCTTGTGATTTCTGAATTTTTTATTTCTCTATTTTGAACAGGCTGAGATGACAACATCATGACAAGCAGGAAAGTTGCACTGTATAAAATAAACTAATACAATCAAACCTTGTGAGCTAGTTACATAACACAGAATGCATTTTTTAGTAGAGACAAAACATCTTTAAATCACAGTAGCACCTGTTTGTTACGATGAATTTCACAGAACTATTTCAGAGAGTGCTGACTGATGGCTTTCAGTGCACGCCCAGTGTGTGAGGGAGGGATAAGGAGAAAGCGAGCACTGACCCGTCAGCCTTTGGCTCAGTAAACCAGTATCTGTAGCGGTGGGCTCTGAGATAGGCTGGAGGCTGCTGGTGGAACGGATACTGAGATACATCTGTCTGGATCAACTCTATAACTGCAGATAAAACACAACTTTAAAAGACATCTGCCTGTTGAATAAATTAATTAACTGTAGCACTTTGAGGGTGCATACCATCTCTCTTTCCCTGCAGCAGTCTGTACATCAGGCTGGTGAACCATGGAGCCTGTGTATGAGTCCCAAGGGCAGCAAACCACATTTGCCAGTCTAACCGGGGCTGGTGAGGTGTCACCACAGGAGGTGGTGCACTTAAGTTTCCTGGTTTGTACATGAACTCAATCTCCTAGGGGGGGAAAAAAAAAAAAAAAAAAAAAAAAGATATGTCAATATAAACAAGTGCTGTACTGAAGAACAGTGTTTCTGCACAATTATTATGAACTTGTTCAATACTGCCTCCAAGTTTATATTAAATGAGCAGTGTGATCATTCACAGGTATATTGAGAACCTGTTTAAACCATGTTCCTCTCTCACCGTCCATGTGACTCCATCATTGCTTCCCTCAATTACAACTTCTGGCCGCCCCCCAACGCCTGTCATCCTTCTGAAGAGGCCATATGAGTTGACCAGCTGGTAGCGATTCACAAGCTCATAGGCCTGACGTACTCCAGGCCACAATCTGGCATTGGAGTCATACTCTATGTAGGTAAATGGCACCTGGAAGTAAAAAACAGAAATTGATGACATGAGAGAAAATACTGATATTGTGGCTAAGAGATTATACCTAAATTAGACAATAATACTGCTGACTGGTTATGGTGTTCAACTGAATAGTGATATGAAGTTTCACTTTCATGATATGAAGGTTAATTATAACAACACATTACTACCCACCAGACTGACAGCGAACATGGCAGCAGTAGCAGCAGCAAACACTGTCCACTGAAGGGTTCCACAAAACCTCTTCAGGAAACCAGACACACATGCACACCTAAACAAAAAAAAAAAAAAAGAAAAAAAAGAAAAAAACATTCAGTACATTATTTTTGTTCTTCTGCTGTACATCAACATATATTTTATGAAAAGGTAGCTCCACATTAAATCAAAAAGACCAATGACTAACACACTAAGGACAGCCCTACCTGAACATGGCTGCAACTATCTCCCAGGTGAGAGAGAGGACTCCAATCCAGATACAGGGGATAGTGACAGTCTTTAAAAACTGGTTAAACTGGTGGTATGTGAATGCTGCAAGGACAAAAACACAAACAAAAAAACTTCACAATGCGAATTGCATCTATTTACATACCTGCATATACACACATACAGACACATACCTGTCCTAGAGGAGATGCCGTTCTTTGTTGTATCCACCTGCAGGTCAAAGCACATGATTGTGCCAACGACCATGAGAGACCAGACCACCAGCTCCAGCAGGTAACACAGCCAAGACCACAGTCTGGAATCTGATCAGGGCAAACAGAGAAAAAAAATAAACAGGTAATGATCTGATAAATAAACCACAAGCCTGAATGGACAAACAGTTCACGGTCAAATTGAACTCTGTGCACGTACCTCTGTAGACAGGGTTCATGTATTATCAGGGTTCATATGCATTATCAGTTATACGAAAAACTTTTTGATCACAATTTGTTTACTGCCTTTGTAGGTGTTGGAGGGTGTTTATGTGACAAAAATTTTAGCTGTGAAACAGTGGAATACTGCAGCTGTGGACACTGAATGAACAAATGTGTACACACACACACACACACACACACACACACACACACACACACACACACACACACACACACAAAATATCTTTATATGATTTAATTTAACTGGAAAGAGCAAGACTGGTTTTACTGCAAAAAAAATAAAAATAAATAAAAAATAAGGCCTAGATATGTTAACATATACATATGCATGTACATGCTTATCATACCATTGTTGTTGGTCTTGTCTGCTTTGCGCAGCCAGAAGTGTACATGCTGGTCGTCCAGCAGAGATAGACAGAGGACCAATGTCAGCAGGTTGAAGAAGTTGTAGTTTCCAGACAAAATGATGAGCACTTGCAACAGCACCTATGCAAGAGTGAAAAACACAAAAGAAAACAGATCAATCGATATGCACACAAGATGTGAGAAGTGTTATAGCAACAGTTTTTCTGAAGACCAAGTTAATTGCAGACTAAACAGACAGCTTGTGGTTAAATTTTGTAAACCATCAATTAACCACTGTACATCTCTGACATTAAGTATGCATTAAGAAATGTAAATAAACCTAAAGCTGATGGCCCAACCTAACACAAAAAGACACATAGTCAAGTAACAAAAATAAGACAGACTTTTAAAATGTATAAAAATCAAAAAGCAGCAGAATTTCTACCCACCTGCAAGTAAAAAGCCCCAATTCGGAGCCTACGCAGTGGACTGAAGAACAGTAAAGGTGCAGCAATCTCTATGGCAAAGGTTCCCACCACACTTAGCTTCTGCCACCACACTGGCAACTGATGGGCAAACCAGGCAAACGGGGTGGGAATACACTGAGTCTCATAGTGATACGTCAAAGCTGTACAACACACAGAGAAAAATGACAAAGAAATAGATGAGATTCTGATAGTTCACTGGCAGAAGATGCAGAACAGAATCAAGATCAGTTATAAAGACTGAACTGTTGGAGGATATAATCTGCACCTTTTAACGGTAGTAATGAGATTTTTCTAACAAGGTTTCACATCCCCAACACATACACACGACAGTATACTTCAGGCAGACACACATACCTGTAAGACCCCACCATGTGGGACAACGTGAGGTGAGCTTCACCACACCAGAGGCAAACATTAACCTGAAGAGCAGCCAGCGGATCAGCCAGAAAGTAACACGATCATGTTCTCTGACCCCTCGTGACCCTCGGATTATTGTCAGTGGAGCAACAAGAATACAGAGGAACCCAGTCTCTAGAAGTAGGTTGTCCCTGTCCAAAGGGGGACAGATGGAATCAGACTTGTCATTCGAGTCAACTTTAATGTCAATATTGTTGTTGCACAGCAGCGGAGACAAACATTACTATGGTGTAATACTGAGAATGACATATCCAGAAATCCATATCCAAAAACTGGCAAAACCATCTTTGGCTCCTTCTTTCAGCTGCTGTTTATAGCAGTAATGTGCAAATGAAAAAATAAAATCAGCTATAAACATCTATGCTTTATGATATTGTCCATAACACTCACCACTGGAAGTAGAGGAAAACCTGTCCCACCTGAAAAAGACAAATATGTTTAACGAGGAAGAGCATGAAAACTGGAAATAATGTGACAAAAAAGAAACTGTACTGCGCACCTGGTACATGGACAAGTACATGACCCAGAGACAGAAGAACACCACGCTGTCTCGGAGAGCTTCCACCAGCGTGGCGGCGAGGCTCAGGGCAGCCCCTATCAGACACAGCAGCTCCATGGCGGTGTGTGTGTCCAGGCCGAGCCGAGGTCCCAGCCACAGTAGAGTGGGCGAGGACAGCAGCTGTTCCCCCAGGGGTTTACCGCTGTACCTCAGCTGCCAACGAGCAGGCAACAGCCCCTCATTACCGTAAAGACCTGGAGATAAACACAAACTTATAAACCATGGTACAGGTCAACATTAAAGTGTCTTAGTTGGGAGCTGGAACAGATCAGTCTCCAGGGCTCAGGAAATCTACTGGACAGATTAATACTATTCTTCCAAAAGATATACCTTAATTTTGTGTAAACTACTGACACTTTTTAACCACTCAGTCATCCCTCTTTGCACAGTAAGGAAGTATTACTGTTTTTCCAACAACAACAATAAAAATAATAATAACAATAACAATAATAATCTCCCACTGCTTTAGCCTTGTCTGGCACAAACCAGCAGAGATGCCTGTAGCTAAACAGCCCTATAAAAAGAGAATTACTCTTTGTGTTTTAGTTTATGCAAATTCCCTGAAAATCTTTTTATGTTGTATTATTTCATGTCAAAATCCTTTCGATGGCAAATACAGACGGGAAATACATTCTGACTCGGCTTGAAATGAACTGAGAATACACTGTGGAGATAAATATAAATATTATTATTTTTGGAATAACAACTTTCAGGTGCTGTGGGACAGGAAGTCACTATCGTATGAGCGTCTTTTGGAAACAGGCTGGGTCTTTCTCAGCAGCTGTTAGCTCGTAAATGTATCCGGGAGCAGCTCGGTATTTGTGGCTGCAGCCCGCAGAAACTTCCAGCCACTTCTCCGTTAGCGGGAGGAAGAGAGAAGCCCGAGCGCCAACTTCTCGGCTAACAGGCTAACACACCGCGGTAAAGTTAGCTCTCACACCAGGTACCAGAGCCGAGGTCTCACCTGGTATCTGCACATACAGGGAAACAAAAGCGATCAGGTAGATGACCGCCATGCTCCAGAGGAACATGCGCCGCGGCAGGATGACTTCCCCCATTGTCCGAGCCGAGCTGCTGCTGCTGCTGCTGGTGGTTGTCGGGACAGCCGCTGCTTTCACCGATGCCTGACTTGCCGCGTCTTGTTCCCGGGGCAGGACCGGGAAGCAGGGAGCGGGATTTTAACGCGACACGTAGAGGAAGTTCACCCGAAACACCGCGAGATGTCGCTGCAGTTCATCTTGACCTCTGACCGTTACGCTGCGTTCACGCTGCATCGGATGAAAATACGTTCCCGGTCAGAGACACGACAACCACGTTGTCACTGCTTGACGTTTTTTTTTTTTTTAAATTTAAACAAAAGTCCTGCTTTCAAATTCTTACTTAGGTAAAAGTATTGTCAATAAAATGTCCTCAAATGATCAAAACTAAAAGTACTTAATTATATATTATATTATCACACATATATATAATTATTATATATTATACGTGTAAATGTGTTCGCAACATTTTTTTTATCTGCTTCAGTTCAGAATTATTTACAGAGAAAAAACTTTTTCCATACACAGTTTATGTGAAACACTGGATAAATTTAACTCTGTAAAACAAACAGTGATGAAATCATCTTTGCTGGCAGGCAAATTACAAATGGCTTTGTAATCATGAGGGAGTAAAGTGAAGTGTTTCTATGAAATAAAGCGTAAAAATGTATGTGTCTAAGATGACAACAATACTACTGGTATTTTGCATAAAAACATATCAAATAACTTGGGTCCTAAGTTTAGCAATATAAGTCTATTTCTATAATTTTCTGACACTAAAATCCAACCAGAACAATGTAGAGGTCTCCAACATGTCCAGCATGTTTAAGTCCAAAATGTTTAAGCAACTGGGACACACCACTATTTCTGAAATTATAGAATTGACTGGTTATTGATAAATCATAAAACAATTGACAGATTAATCAACAACAAAATCATTGCTTAGTTGCAGCCTGTCACAGTTAACATAATTTAAACTTGGCATAAGTAGCAGATGACTTATATCATTAACTTCTCCTTTTACCAATTAAGAAAAGAGGGTGCTCACAGCTTTTATCAATATTAAACAGATGCAGCTTGGTTTGAATGAGTTTATTGTGCAAGACTTGCCAGGTGAGCATACAGATTCATGGCAATAAAAAGTGGGTCTGCATGCTGCTAGTCAGAAAGAAAAAGCATCTAATATGTACATTCAAGTTTCAGACGCAAATATAAGAAACTGCTCACAAACTGCTGATCACACAAACAGATTAGCGTACCACTAATTCTCTGACACAGTGAGTCAAAACATCGGGAATTCATTGCACAAGCGAAGTTAGCAGTAAATTTCATAAATTTTATGTTACAAAAATACTAAAATCTGATTTTAGAGAACATTTACAGTTTATTTTCAGGTGGCACCTACAGCAGAAGATGCTTTCTTTTCCAGCATTGGACATGAGATGGACAGATCAGTAGCAGAGCTATTACTTGGGACATTATTGCCAAAGCAACAGTGAAGAGGACGTTTGACACTGACAGCAAAACACATCAAGAGAGGGACTGATCCTAGAGCTGCGAGTGAATCAATTTTTGCCTCAACATACAAGAAAGATGTAATTCAGTCAAAAGGATTTTTGAAGACTTTATCTAATGAAAGACACCAAAAGGTCACAGTATTCAACTAAGACTGGATGTCTGTTCAATTTATACCCATCTGACATTACACCCATCCCACTTGTAAGTGAACAAAAAGGCATAAACATTATCCCACTAGTGATTTCTTTTTGCGAGAAAACAATTAAAAAAATAGTTTTAATTTACAAAATAGTAACTGAAATACATAGTAATGGCTATGGTAAAAGGAAAATTCTGACTACAAAAATATGCACATATAATACCTGCAATCGTCGCCAGTTTGTTATAGATGTGTATAACTTGAGCCACTCTAGTAAATAAAAACAAGGCTGTACTCTGTGGCATCGTTTTTGACACTTCCCAAGAAATGTGATAATCTAGAGGATACTGCAGGCAAGCAATACTGTGACAGTAATTACAAGGCTTATCCCTCAACAAAGTCAATACAAAATCTAATTTAGACATTAAAACTGGACATGAATTATAAACTATTACATAATTATAACAAAATGGCATCACAGGTTTGGATTTTAGCTTTGAAATTTTTTTTCTAAGCTGAATTTTTGACTTTGAGGAAGTCATGTTGACATTTTAATACTTGTCTTTCCTGACACTGCCTTTACCTGTCAACTCTGAAATGGATTGATGGTCCTTTAATCTGCACGTTACTTAAAACAGAGCCTAACACTGAGGGAGAACCTGACTGTATTGTTATTTGATGGTGTACTACTGTGTCCCTTTTAGCATGGCCATTTACTGACTCCTGTGATCTGTGGAAGGACAAATTAGTCATAGCTGCCTCATGTGCCATGCGTGCCCGAACACAAAGGGATGGCCAATATACTGTAGCTGTGGGACCCCAATATGGACAGCTGCAATGCATAGGCATAAGTGAGATGTGGCTGTTGTTTGACCAAAACATTTTAAAATACTCTCAAATTACCTAATTTAAAAAGAGCTACATCAGTATATTGTGCACAAATGCTGTCTTTAAACATTGAAGAACACAAAGAGAAATATCCCGCACTCCAATATTAATATGGAACTTATGTTTTTGAATGTGTGTGAGTACTTGCTCTTTATTATGTGTGTCCAAACCTTTGAATCTTTTACAGAGTTTTAAGGCAGACATAAATGACTCATACTTGGACGGCTAGACTCTGAGAGTGTGTTCACTCAGATTGTGTGCCCTGCAGATAAAGTTTCACTGTCATGTAGCCCCATCAGCTCCGCTACTACAGGTCTGTCCAATGCTTGTTGTGGAGGGCATGGGTTCCTGGTCTGTTTCCCTGACACAGATGACGGCATCACCGCTCACATTGATGAGACACTGAGCCTAGAGGAGTAGACAACATTGAAACACAAGGACACAAACTAAGGACGCTGGTATACAGTATACAATTTTAACACATATTACACCATTGTACTTGCTACCTGTTCCATTAAGGATAAAAAAAAAAAAATATTTATTTTGTTTCTAAAGGCAATAGTGGTCTCTTCTTTCATATCTTCCAAACCACTTAGCAAGGATGTATGATGCTGTTGCTTGTTAAATGTACCAAAATTAAACTGCAAAGTACCCTAGACTTGGAACATATTCCCACCATATATTAGACAATCAACCTCTGTTGATATATTTAAGAAAAATCTTATTTTTATGGTCTTGCTTTGAATAAAACTGAACTTTTGAGGTTTTGCATTGTTTTATGGTTTTCAAATCTTTAAATTGCTTTTACAAATTACTTATTTCTCTATCATCTTTGTTCTTACTTTCTCGGGATGTTACTGATGAATGATTAAATTAAAGATTATAGATTAAAAATATGTGTGTGTGTGTGCCCAAACTGGGAAATTGTGTGTGTTTGTGTATACTTATGCTCTTCAGGAGTGTACCTGGTTCTTGTTTGGATTTTCCATTAACACACACTCTTTCATGCTGTATGACACTACTGCATTGCCACCCAGGGCTGCTACATGAGCTCGAACCATCGCAAACACCTCTGCTATGAATGAATGCAGAAAGCCACTAACTCCACCTTCCTGCAGAGGACAAACACACGTTTCAGGTGTACTGATATGTCTACATTTTGCACAAGTTGATACTGGGTTGAAAATACACTGTGACTTTCTGTGGTTATGTTGCTCACACCTCTCGTAATGATGTTGTCTCTCTGATAAAAAACATGTTGATTATCCCAAGGTATTTAATGATGCGTGTCCCGGGGAGGAAGGAGAGTGGCGTCATCTTCACCACTGTGACTGAACTGCCCCCAAACGAGCGGTTGGAGCGCAGTGATCGGGAACGTCCCTCAGGCAGTGGACTGCAGCGATCCAAAGATGAGACTGCAGGTACAGGGAGAGCAGAGATAGGTCCACAAAGGGAGACAAGAAGAGGGGAGGGGAAACAAAGACAAAAGGAAATGGAGATACCAGAAAATACTCAAAATGTGTGGAAAAATTAAAAGCAGATATGAACTCTGAAGCAGAAAGAAATGTGAATGTGGAATGTGCATGAAAAATGTTAGCGTTTGCACAGCAGGAGTACCACATGGAGTGTGTGCACTTATATGTGAGTCAGTTGTGTGTGTTGGATACATGTGTGAGTTTACATGCAGTTGTGTGAATGTGAGGTGCAAAGACAATCACTTGGAGCGCACATGCTGCCATGCATGTCATGCAGCTGAGGCAAACAGACAAGACAGTTACACAGTGTCTGCAGACAGACAGACAGACCTGGGCACAGCTGTGCAAGTTGACATGTGTGAATAAAGTATTTGTAGTACAGTGAAATACATGAGAGAGTGTTTGTATCTGAGTGCATTTGTGAAAGAGGCTTTAGAAATGGAAACAGACAGAGACAGCTATGAGCTCAGCTGGGCACATGTATATGAGCCAGAGTGTGAAAGATGCTCCGTCATCTTACTGCGATTTTACCTGATGTAGCTTACATCCATCAAACCAGGAACCTTCAGAGTCATACATTAGGCTGTAGATCACTTACTGTGCACAGGACTGAAAATTATACCAGTTCTTGCAGAAAAGCATTGTCCCTCACCCCACCATGATCTTAAGCACATTGTGTGTGTTCAAGCTTGTAGGATTCAGACAGTGGATATTGTAGCAATTTTACAATTTTCAAATCATGTAGTGTTTTCTCTGGTTAAGCAGATTCAGTGATGCAAATGCAGCGCAAAATCAAAGGGGTTTCTCCAGTAACTGTCATCAGATCTAGACAAGTGCATATAGGAAAAATGTTGTGCACACACAGTGCCAAAAAAAAAAAAAAAAAAAAAAAATCACTTTCCTGTACTTTACTGTTACCCGGGCTACAGGCATTTCAAAGCCAAGCTGCTGACTGTGGATCCCTCTGAGGGGCGGGGCTTCAACTTTCACACTCTAGCTAAAAAGCTGGTGCTTGATTTACGATGCTCCGCCCCCCAGCGGCATGCATGGAGGGGTGTGTGAGTGTATGCAAGCTTGTGTGTGAGTGTGGGTGCGTGGGATTGCTTGTGAAACTGTGTTCTGTATTTGTGGGTATGATCACCAGAGTGTGCTAGAGACTGTGTCCTCCTACTTGTCTTAACTGATCCTCGTCTTATGGTGTGAGCTTTCAGCCTAAGCAGCTCTAGCCAGGTGCTGCATCTGTCTGCAAAGGAACCGTAATCAACGGAGGCAGCTGGAGAGAACACACACACACACACACACACACACACACACACACACACACACACACACACACACACACACACACACCACAGCCAAACATACAAAACGCAACAACAATAACGACAACAAGAGAGAAAAAAAATAAACAAACAAAAAAAAACATAAACAAAACAGGACACAAAGAACGAACAAAAGAACAGAAAAGAACAAAAGTGGATGAGGTTTCGGAGCGGTGCAGGATAACTGTCCGAGACAAAAGGATGAAAAGTCAAAAACAGGGATGTGTAGTAGTTTTGGTAGCAGGGAGCTGGGGTAGAGGGAGATGGTGGATGAGAAGGGGGCTTACCTCTGGGTGAGACGTTAGTACTCTCTGGGACACCTGCCACACGCACACACACACGCGCGCACACACACACACACACACACACACACACACACACACACACACACACACACACACACATCAAAGTCTACCTTTGCACTTGGCAGAAACCAAGGAGAGTTCAGGGTCAAAATTTACCTTGTCACAAGGTAAACCAAGCTAGAGTTTTTAAAGCTTTAACCCTCTCTAAATCTAAATGATGAACCGCCTATATTCTGTTTTTGCTATATCGGCTACCGTGTTCGTTTCAGAAAATAAGCCAAAATGCTCTAGAAAACATCACACTGTCATCTAAATTCACAGCAAAACTGAACACACTGGGCTACGCCACATCACTTTTTATTTACCTGCTGAACGAACCATAACCAGCTGATTTTGGCAGAGTTTTGCAGCTGGGGGGAGTAAAGAGACTGTACCTGAAGTGTTAGTGGAGGAGATGGGCAATGCCTGTTAGTGAAGCAGGGAAGAGGAGGAGGCCAGGAAGCAATTAAAAAATGATTAATGGCTACCTGAGATTTTGGATGATGGCTGATTGTTGCCGGATGACGAATCTGCACACAACTCCAAAGGAAACTGCAACTGCTCTTCAGTCTCACTACAGCCTGAAAGGATACAAACAAAATCACCAAGGTACTTTACATTAAAGCACACAATGCAACAGAGGAAATGGTCCTTAATGGATTACACTGTTTCAAGGAGTGTGATGTTATATTTTCACTACTTCTGACACAAATACTGTTTATGCTTTTTATGTTTATGGATGCAGTTCCAAGGTTTGGTGTATGCTGATATTCACCATCTTAACTAAGTTACTGCATGGCTGTAAGATCAAGTGGCAGTTCCACTCAGAGATACAGCTTTAGAAATTTAAAATGAATAGCTTATATAATTATATCACATTATATCCTACTTCCAATGTACTTCCTATGCCTACAGATACATTGGATGTATATGAATATTTATATACTGAAAAGTTTCAAACTATGATAATTATTAGGATTTCACATTGACATGTACACACTTTTCTTTAACAAACCCATGAACACAAGCACAATGCATTAAACCTGTCCCTCCTTGTATCTGAGCAGAGCTGGACCGGAATAAAAAAAAAAAAAAAAAAAAAAAACTACAAATATCACCAACACCAGGGGAAAACCTTTAACCAGTCAGACCTTTGGTAGGAGGCTTGTCTGCTGGCTTCTCCTGAGTCTGGTCCTTGTCAAATGTCATGGCAACAGCTGTCACTGCAACCTAGGAGGGAGCGAGAAGGGTATGGAATAATAATAATAATAATCTTCTATAATATCAAATAATTTAACAAATGAGTGGTGGTCTGAGATTTCTCACCTGTATGAGTTCTTCTTCTGGCACTGCTACAGTGAAGTTGAGATGACAAAGACAGCAGGGGATCATAGAGCGCAACTTGAAGTAAAAACTCTGAAACAAACATAATGGATTGTAGATTGTAACTCCTCATTCCAAACGAAACCATTGCAAGTACTACAGTAGAGTATATATACAATAAAGTCCCAGTGCCCATTACAAAGGATCAGCATGGCAACACATATGTATTAGGTGTAATTACTAATTGATGAGTAAGGGCTCCATACCTTTAGCAGGTTCTCACATAGGTCAGTGAAGATCTTGTTCAAGCCTTGGTTAGTTAGATTGGCATTACTCAACCGAAACACCCTCACCGATGTAAACATCTGTAAGACAGTAACAGAAGCAAACTAAGTTGACCAATTTCTGAAATTAGAGTATGGCTATAATTATGTAAATTAGCTTTCCTGGAAAGGTAGATGTGTCCGCTGCTTTAAAAAAAAACAAAATGTGCACAACGGCAGAATGTACATGGATGAAAATGGCCTCTAAATATAGTAACTCTTTATATGTAGAGTTTGGTGAAGATTACATTTGTGAGAAACAATAGTAAAACACGACCTGCACTCCTGAAGTCCAGTTGTAAATCCCAGGCATGAGTTCAGTATTGCAGCTGTAGAAACCTGGAGACATGAAACAGGGATGATGCAGTAGAGTAATAGTAACATTAGCTGGAGCCTCGACCAAAATCGGGAGATAAATGATTGAGCATGTGCAGTGATGTTCTTTAACTGCTGTGGAGTAAGTGAATGGCACAGACCTGTGGGAGGAGGGGTGTCAGTAAGAAGGGAGTGGATGTCCTCCACAGCGTCAGTGTCATCAATCTATGCGGACAACAGTAAACAGTTACACTTGTATGAAAAAAAAAAAAAAAAAGTATGTGTGTGTGTATATATTATATATATATAT
>CM076652.1:13924679-13990389 GCA_038496675.1 Rachycentron canadum
ATATATATATATATATAAAAAAAAAAAAAATCCATTCATGGATTCACCTCCAGGACAAAGGCATCCTTCTTGCCATGGGAGAGGTCCAGTTCTGACAGTTCATCTGAGCTCTCAGAGTGGGAGCGCAAAAGTCTGGATCTTTGCCTCGGCTCAGGGATCGGAGAACCTACTACTTCCTCCGTCAGTTCCTGCAAGCAAAAGGACACGAGGCCTCAGCAGACAGGATGTGAAGGTGAACACCAGACCACCACAGCAGCCCACTTCCGCATCTCACATCGGTCCAGACTGTACAGCTAGTGGAAGGACTATGTTAATAACACACCACATGCTCACACTCACTCAAGTACCCAGTCAGCTATACCATTACACACACATGGCTTGTGTTAATTTGAGTATGAATCTTGAAAAGTAAGGAGTGCTGCAAACACGCACATACGCACATACACACATACTGTATAAAAATACACAGGTGAGAGAGTGAATGGGCAGGATATACAAATACATTAACAAAGATAAAATGAATCTACAGTGGTTTGCCCTTGAGGTGACTCTGGAGTGGATTACACATCATCCTGCTCCCAAACGTCCCCAGTTAAGAGCTGTTACAGTTATGGTAGAGGTGGTATAGTATTGCGATTAATAGAGTGAAATATTTGTCATGCTTTGCTGTGTCTCACAGCAAAAAGTTGGCGTGCTCAGTACCATGTTTATGCCGCCGAACACCTCGGGGTCCAGGGCAAATAATTTCTTTGATGACCAGAGAGAGACAAGAGGGTAAGTTTAAGAACAGAGATAATGTATGATTACATGACTTTAACACTGGAACAGAGAGAATTATATCCAAAATAATGGAAACAGTTTGCCTTGGAATGCATCTGTTTCAATCTTTGCTTATTTTCCAAATTAAATCCTATATTCAAACCCTGTGTGTGACATACACATAAAATATTTAATGGCCATACACTGTGGATCGAAGCTGTGAGTAAATCACAGCTTCTGGGATAAAAGGAGTCATACTTAACCAATTGACAACCCTGACCACTGCAGTGTTGAGAAGAAGCATTGTATAGATTTAGTTTGCAATGAAAACCCAGCATAATAAGGGAGCATTTGCAGACTTAATCCAAAAACTTGTACACAAAAACAGGTGTCATGCATCTCACCGGAGGGTTTATTTGATAGAGCTCTTTGTTCTTGGCTATGGTGTCGTTGATCCTTTTCTGGATGGTGAGGATGTGGTGCTCATTGCTCAGGTCACCAGGAGTCTTCCCTGCAATCTGAATACCCCCTGGTGCCGGCAGTGCTGTTAGGTAGACTCCTGTGGCAGACTGAACACACACAGTTTTTAAGGACCTGACTGCAGAAAATATGTATGGCTGATTGAGCTGTTCAAAAATATACATACAGCCAGACCCAGGAGCATGTTCTCGCCAACACTGATCTGTATATGTAGGCCAAACAGAGCATTCATGCTCCGCAGCTTCAGTTTGTTCATCAGCTGAGTGTGCAGCTCGTACTCCATGAAAGGCAACAGGTTGGAGATGGCTGTTGCATTCACTTCACCCTGAGCTTTCTTCTTCAGACGACACAGTCTAGGACACAAACAATGCCATTAAGTGACTTTAATCAGTTTCTTTGATGTAAGGCTCCATTTTTGAAAGGTGTGTTGTTTAGCTTACATGCTGCCACTGAGAAATATCATCAATGCTGAATCAGAATGATTTCACTTACTTAAAAGGTATCTGAAGTAAATGTTTCATGTGCATTCGCTATACTAAATCCTGCTTGTGTCATTGTACCATATAAATAATGTTAGCATTGATTGAACTATCTGTTTCAAATTGAACCTGGATTTCTTTATGATCTCTTGTTTATGTATATATTGTTTATATGTGAAGCAAACACTTGGCATAAAAGACACAGTACAAGTGTGATTTGCCTTTATTTTGCATATTTCTTCTCAGTGTTAGCAGTTGTTTTAGAAGGGTTTGATTTAATTGTAAGGGCATTTTACCTGGCCTGGATTAGGCAACCCTTCCCTGTGACAGCTGCTTCTGGTGGCATGTCAATTGTTGTGAATAGCACATCAGGAACCTTGAAAAACATATCAATTTCAATAGTTAATTCTTTCACCAACTTGTATTCAAACTCTAGAAAACCAAAGCTACTGTATCTTCAGCATGACTCAAATTAAGCAAAGAAATATATTTGAGACCTTTTGTCGTCTGCAGTGGTAACAGTATGTGAGCTGGGCAGGAAACGGCATGTTGAGCTCATCATATGGGATGTGACAGAAACCGCAACTAGGAGGAGATGGCTCCTCAAACCTGGCAAACAATGTACACCATCTGGTCTTAGCCCCCATAACTTGATTCTACACAAACAGGCATTTACGTCACTTAACATAAAAAGAGATACAGACAAAAATAACCTGTGATCGGTGCTTCCGATGTCTAGGCAGCCTTCACGCATGTATCGCGGATTCAGGATGGCTGCTGTGCCTGATGCTGACAGGATACACACCTCCTCACTGTGTTGAGAGGAAATGGAGAGATCATGAATGAAATAAAGGGAAGAAGCTCAGAACAGGACCTGAAACCTTGTGTGTTAACCAAACAGAAAATCGGTTGCAGAAATGCAGGGGAAAAGAACAAATAAGTAATAGGCCATATTTTTACATGTATGCATTTACTGCTACATACCAGATGCTCGTGCTCTCACTGTACCCCACAACAGCATGACAACCAAGAGCTTTGGCATGAGATTTGATCTCCTGGCGAATCTCCTCCCACCAGGCGTCACGAGTCTCTGGCTCATCTGGAAAAAACAAAACTCTGACTCAAAAGGTTTTCATAAATCATGACTAAATTGGCTGAATAACCTATCCAAACCTCACATAATACTTTAGTCTATCTTAACACTAAACTTAACCAACTGTTAAGAAAAACAAGTACAAAGTACAAACACACAAACAGGAAACTGGACAAGTCTGTATCTATCTGTAGCTATGTGATCTTGACTTACCAGAAAATAAACAAACAATACAGTTTTTTTTGATGATTAATGGGTTAAATGGCGTACCAAAGCAAGCCCAAACCAATTATCATTCTGTAAAACAAAGTGACAATTAGAATGATTTATGACAGTTTGAGTATGATGATGAAGGCAAAGTCAATGATTCGGTTAGTTGTGTGTGACATTCCATAGGTGCAGATTATCTAGATACTTATTGTCTCTCTCTTCTGTCTCCTTTCAGTCAGCTGCACTAACAGAAAGGACACAGGGGAGAAATACTGGCTAGTAATAAAGTTATTATGTAAAAAGACACTGCCTGATGTGTAAAGATATTTCCTAACCTGATAACAAAGGTTTTAAATTCAAAAGGATTGAGCCTTCATCATACTTTGGCTAAACCATGGGTGTGTTTCAATAGTCTCATGAGGCTTTGTTCCAATACCACCTCTGTTTTATTAACTTTATTCAGAAGAGCCTAGTCGTTGCCAGTTGTTGAGTTTATTTCACTCATTTGGTAGTTCTGGATCAGTGAACACACAAAGGAAGCTGCATTAGAGTATTGAGCTGCACCCAATGACTCCCAAGGAGGGCCACATGCTGACGGAGCCCCAGAAAGAGAGAGAAACACAGCTGCTAGGTGAGACAGGGGAGAGGAATGAATGAAAGGGAAAAGAATGGGAAATCAAACTGAAGAGATGAAGATTAATGGCTGATGGTCAGGCATCAGGCCCACTAGGTGGGTTGCTTTAAGTCAAAAGCAGCATGTCACACAGGCACAGGCTCACAAACGTGCACGCTCATGACCATGTGCACGCTCATGGGCAGAGAAGGGCCATATTCATTCACCAGAGTCCTGCAAACCTAGACTAATTCTTAAGTTAGAGAATACTAATTATACCTTTCATACTTCCTTCATCCCCCAAGCTCACCTCTTTTCCTTCCATCCCCACTGCTACCCATCCAATCAGCCTGACTTCCATCCATCCATCCATCCCTCCTCTCTCTCCCCCCTCTCAATATGAATACGGCCCAGTGAGTTTGGGATGCACATGCCCAGTCAGTGGCTCTTTGTCACAGAGTAAACCTCCTAAACCTCCTCTGGTCTAGATAGGTTTGACCACGATGCCGATTCAGGAAGCGTTAGAAATAGCGCTGGGGACAACGTTAGAAAAGAGCTGCAGCTCTTCTGTGCAGTAGGATGAGCTGGGTGGGGGGGTAGCCAGGCCAGGCTGGATGGGGTGGGGTGGGGACACAGCGCATGCTCAACTCAGCTCAGCACACACTCACACAGATTAGAAAGGAGGATGGCAGCTCACTGAATTCATCAGTTCTCAGTGATACACTATGAGGTGGATTTAAATTTGTTTATGGCTATTTAGGCTGCTGGTTTATATTGGTTGGAATAGAATAATAGAATAGAATAGAATTTCTTTATTGTCATTGCACATTGCAATTTTGCACATCAAAGGTCAGTGTTGTGTTCATTTAAAGATGACGAGTTTAACTTCACTGAGCTGCCATCTCTTCTGTGGGTGAGAGCAGTAAAAGGGGGGAAATACCTGCAGTGACACTATTCCAGTCTAGCAGTTTGTATGAGCGCGTGTTACCCAAGGCTGGGCCAGAACACACCGTTAGTACAGAAAAGAGAGAAAAAGAAAAGAAGAGACAGTCTAACAAACAAGCACAGCACAACAGCAGCACTCCACAATCACTACACAACAACAGACACCACTTCACAGTCACTATGCAAAGACAAACTATATTCAGGCCTACTAAAACAATCTTAAAAGAAGAAGACTGACCAGGAAAAGAGAAGAAGAGGGATAAGAAAAAGCTACAGACCTAGCCAAAATCTTAAGATTTACAGGGTTGAGAAGCTATATAATACAAATAAGGAGCATGCAGTGGCAGTCTAACGCTAGTATACCTGCTAAAACGTGCCTCGTAGAGTTTAGATGTAAACAGATTATGTTTACATTCAGACTGTCTTGCCAAGACGCACTTTCATGTATTGTTGAGATGACAAATCTTCATCATGAAACGTTTGCAAATAATATTTACAGTATCAATATCTCAAATTGTTACATGTTACTTCCACTAACTGTAAATCAATAATTATAATAATGTCAATAATTGTCACCCACATGCTTGGTTACACATGTGTCCCCAAGCATAATACAAACAACTTGTAAAAACACTGCTCTATTGCTACCAAAGGGTCAAAAACTCCACAGAACACCTTTAATTTTGGTCTTTAGTTGATATAGTCCAAGCAACAGTGAACAGGGTTCTCTTCAGAATGGTTTCCACGTTCAACTTTGCACTTTGGATCAGGGAAACCTATTGTGTTTTCACTAGTTCAGACAGGAATACTCTAGGTATAAACACTGCATGTCGAAACCTTTGAGAAGATTGTTTAGTGAAATCATATTTGAGTGGCTTATATTGTTTCCCTGTCCAACGCTCTGAAAAGAACCCTGCTTATCCTAACCCAGCCAACATTCATCAGTTCTCCCTTTTCCTAAATTCTTAGACATCCTTGATTCAGATTAGTCAAAGACCATTAAACCAAGCAAAAGGCGAAAATTCACTGCTAAGGCTGCTAAGTGGACTTAAACATCTTCAATAGTCTGGTACTCGCCTAGTGAGCAAATACCTGATTGTCGTTATTAAGAATCTTATTTTAAAAGTCTATTTCATACAAGAAAACATTAGGATTTCAACACAGATTAGAAGCCTTTAAGGAGGCAGAGCAGAGGCATATATAACACCACAGTACCTCCCCATAGTGCCACCTACAGCCAACAGCATCACATAACAGAAGCAGCAGGCAACAGACTGGAGCCATGCACAACAACTGCACCTCATCTCCAGGGGGGCAGCACCACAGCACACAACGACACAACAACCAGAGCATACACACTCTCACACACACTCACACATACACAGCCATCATTTGACCAGCAAAGAATTATACAAAGCCATTCAGTCAAACCACGAGGTGAAAGTTGCCCCTATCCATGAAACTGTTTGGCACAGATGGTGATAGCCTATCCTAACTTTATTTCCATCAAAATGCTACAAAGCTGCAGCCTATTAAGTGTGACCAGGAACAGCTTTCACCTGCTTTAGGACTCGTACATAACTTGAGCCTTTCAACATACTTTCTTGACTCAAACAGACTGGGACTAGGACCATACACAGGAAAACTGTTCAACACAAGAGGATAATGGGAAGCATTACCTAACACCCACTTGCAACAATACCGGACACTCACACAATACTGTAAATCAATGGAGGAGCTCACTCATATCGTTCCACAGGACAATGGACGAGCTACTTTAGGACTTTGTTTGTTTGTATGTATTGAACTCACCAGGGTTGTGTATGCGGTCCAGGAGTTTAACAGAGCGAGCGCTGACCACTCCGCCGACATGGACCAGAAAACCAGGTGGGAAAGATGTCAAAGTGAAGAAGGGAAACTCCTGCAGATGGAAAACAGTTTGGGTCACTCAGAGTATAGGAAAACACACTGGAATTTTCCTGTGTATTTCTGCTAGAAATATTTAGTAACTCCATGATTAGAACTTTTTAAAATATTTAATCTTTTTTGCATGATTTCATACCAATAATATGCCACTGTCCAAGTTCAAAATGTACCGTTTTGTCTAGCTTTGAGTAATCCATGTTTAAATAATATAATTTCTGACATTTCTTCAAAAAAGACCTACAATTAAAAAGTACTGAATTGAAATATTGATTTTTAAAATTAATCTAAAATTAAGAAAAATAATATTAAAAATTCTTTTAAACGTCACCACACCAATGACCCTATATAAGTAATTTAACTTAAAACAAAAAAGAAATTAAATCTTAACTGTGGCTATGGGCAAGAATAACTATCTTCAAAAATATTCAAAACTGACCATCAAACGTTGAATTCTATCTTTGATAGTAGTAGATATGCCTGCGCTTCTAAAGTCCCAAATGCTACGTTCTGTATCTTTAACTGTTGTGTGTAGACTTGGGTGATAACAGTGTTAGGAAATGTGTCAACATGCAGCAAAGACCAAGTGTGATGATGTACCCCCATGCAAGGTTTACCCCCGATGACTCCTCCATTCCAGCCTACTCTTGTAGACTTTAGAGCATTTCAAATAGATCTGGAAGTGATTGAGAAAGCTTGGAAGCTTTTTTTTTTTTTTTTTTTTTTTTTTTTTAAAATCACTGATATAGTGATTTATTCAATCCTTTCAAATCTATATAAATGCCTTTATTAGGTTTGAATTTGAAAGTAAAGGGCACACAGACACTCATACAGCCACACTAGGTCCTGGCTGAGGATCAAGACTCTGTTTTACATGCTTCTCTTGAACAGGACAGCTGCTCCTCTGCCAAATAAGTCAAATACTAACATTTAATCCATGCACTCACTCACAAGAGGAGCTAGGAATACTGGGACTGCCTTGTTAGCATTTTGATAGTCACTCTAATTTGAAGTGATGACCACCTTTACAGAAAACCAGAGGGATGTCATGATTACCAGACATGCAGGTTTATGTGATGAATGTCTTTTGTGGACAGAAATCAGGCAGGACTACCATTAATTGCTTTCTTGTCCAGTACTCCAGGAAGGTAGATAGAGCCACTAATGTAACTGACAGCTCCTCCCACTCAGAGCAAGGAGGCAAGAATGAGGTGATGAGGTGAACGTGCTCATTCATATTGTTGACACAGGAAACCAAAATGAGACTTGGGAAAAGAAGTCATAGAGGAGGAAGGTGCTCAAAATGAGTATCCAGAAGGCATACACACACACATACAGTCACAGGTCCCTTCAAACCTGAAGGGAACACAACTCCTAGCCCCCAGCCCTCCACCCAACATGTCTGTGAATCTTTTAAAGAGCACAGTGGTTGCCAAGCAAACGCAAAGACACACAAAGATGCCATGTTGCTCAACCCAGCCTGCCTCTCTGAGATCTACAAACAGCAGAGTAGGGACAGATTAGGAGTTGATTTGGACTATGTGGTGGCCATCAACTGCTCAGGGTGTTAGGGGAGAGGTGGAGAGAAAGAGAGTGTCACACTGATGGGACATACCCTGGCGTTTAACAATAACCCAGAGGAGGACGTTCCCTGAGTAGCACAAGTGGTCAAGAGGACAGAGAAAGGGAACATTACTTGCTCTTACACAGTTTCACTCCCAAGACCTTACCAGTGTACATTAGGAATCTTTCACAAAAAGCGATGTGTGCCCTGTGTTCATGTCAAAGCATCACCTGTGTATTTATCACTAAAACTATGTTTAACTAGTTTCTTCTGTGTTCCATTTCAGCAATGC
Source organism: Rachycentron canadum (assembly GCA_038496675.1). NCBI lineage: Eukaryota > Metazoa > Chordata > Actinopteri > Carangiformes > Rachycentridae > Rachycentron > Rachycentron canadum. The sequence continues at coordinate 13,933,038 of CM076652.1, forward strand.
GGCTAGTCAAACAAGCCCCATCATGAAACAAAACGGCGTGTGAAATTCTGTGACACAATGTGTACACATAAAACAATTGGTAAATATGTGTATCAGCAGGTGTAAGTGTGACACCATACCCTCTGTTCCAGAGCCGTCTGTGTCTGTTGTCTGAGAAGAGTCTTCAGAGGCCCGGCCTCTTTCCCCGCACTGCCACCACTGCCCATTCCTGATCAGAGAGGAGAGTACGGCTTTAGTTTTGTCACTTCTAACACACAAGTCAAAGGACAAGAAAGCCACTCAAAGTGTCAGTTGATCAATACATAGTATAAGAATGTTATTAAAACAAAACAAGTGAAGGAAATCGCTGCAACTGGTCTGAACACCTTTAACTGAGACGAGTAAATAATCCTGCACCACAAGACTAGCATACTCTAAACCTTTTGTCTTATTCAGACATAAATAGTGGACCTGGAGTAAGTGAATATACCTAAAAACACCACAAACCACATGGTGAGGTAGGAGAATCAGTCAGATTTTTTTTTCGCAATAGACTGGGCAGTTTTATAATGCATGTTGTGTTAATGGTTCTGATAGCACCCGTTGATCTGGGTGTGAAAAATCCTGCTATTGACCCTGACCCTAACCCTCCACAAGAGAGGTGCCAATGCTACACTGTTTAAAGGTTGTGTTACTTGATGACACACAGCAGTCCTACTATACCGGAGGCTGCCAGCAGCAGGTCCTCAGTGAAGGACACGCTCTTTCTCAGCAAGGCAGAGTCTGAGTGGATGGAGGAGGGAGGGGGTGGGGTGGTGGCTCTGGGGGCAGTGCCATGGCCACAGCCCACTGAGCCAGAACCAGGAAAGGACAGATTGTCTGTGGAGAGGGTGAGGGAGCTGGGGCAGAGGAAGATCCCAGGCCTGCATCTCTCTGGCTGGGGCTCCTCTATCCAGCAGAGAAACAGATGGAGCGTGCACAGAGAAAACAGATATATTGAGAATGGACAGGCATAGCAATGAGGAGAGTGGGCAGAAAGGGTAAAAGATGTGATAAGGAAAAAGTGGACAGAAGTGTAACAAAGGGATGCCTCAAGTCAATATGCTAAATAGGTATGACCTTTGTGGATCTGGTGTCAATCATGATATGACTAATCCACATTAAAAACATTTTCTTTTCATTGCCATCTGTGTTATTCACACAGAGATATACTTCTTTTCAATTTGGGTTAGAGAGACCAAATCCATAGTTGCTATCAGTAGATACTCCAAGCTGAGGTTTCAGAGTTAGTAGCAGGAAGAGTAAAAGTTGCATTTCAGTGCATTTCCAATCCAAAGTACGCAGGTAGGCAAGTTAACACAAATGAGAAAGAAAGGGAGGACAAAGGAGCACACAGAGGGAGGAGAAAAATAGAAGAAATAGATGATGACAAAGAAGAAAACACAAGAAAGAGAAAATTAGAGGGGTGGAAACAGGGAAGAAGAAGGTGAGCTGCTGGTCCCCTCCTGAGGGGTCAGGGAGGGGCTCTGGCAAGGAGGTTCTTCAGGCTGTGTGTATTTATACTGAACTGGCTTAAAATGTGCTCAAGTTGTCCCTGAAGGCAGAGTTTGACTAAACTTACCTTGTTCTCAATGATTAACCATAAAGTCTGCTAATGAAGAAGTGACCTTGGATCAACAACAGCCCCTCATGAGACACAGTGCTTCAATTAAAGGCCACAACAACAGGGAAACAGAACCAATACAGAGATCTGGTGTGTCATTATTACGCCTACGTATGATACAAACTTAAAGATGTCTAGAGTACACTTTTAGTACTGAAGAAGGAAGACACACCAGACCACTGAAGACAAGGGGGAGGATGGGAAACCGTAAAAAAAAAATATTTACAATACTATTTATAGTAAATAAATGTAAAACTTATAAATAAAAAGAAAAAGGAGGGAAAAAAAAAAATCAACTGAAATTCATAAACCACCACCAGAGTAGCACCACAATTAGGTGTAGGAGAAGAGAGGGATGACAATGGGAAGGTTGGGACGGGGCCAAGTGTTCTTACCCGTCTTGGGCGTCAAACTGAGGTCTGTGTCTGATGATGAGGACTGGCGGCTGCATGGCTTGGAGGGAGAGAAGGGGGGAGGAGAGGAGGAGGAGGTGGGAAGGGCTCTGAAAGGGGTAGGTGGGCCGGAGAACAAGGGCAGGTCCTCACCAAATACCGGCCTGCCAGGAGAACATGACACACACACACACACACACACACACACACACACACACACACACGCACGCACGCACGCACACATGCACACACACACACACACACCCACATCAGTCACCACCTCACCCTCTGAGCCTTTGTGAGCATATATGGGAGTGGGTCAGTGTTGACTTTTTAATGTGTGATTTATTTCCTCTGGGTGTGTGTGTGAGGTGCTACAGATGGCTGGGGAACAAAAATGCAAGCACGGAAAGCAAAGTAAAAATTAGACAAACACAAAGAAACACATTAAAAACTAAAAAGAAGCAACATGGCTAAACACAAAAGGTCAGATTCAACAGAGGATGACAAGCTGAAGCATGTGTCCCAGTAGAGTGTAGTAAAGGTCAGATGACTGTAGGGAGATCACATCGCCCTTCCTCAAGGTTAAAGCCACACCTTTAACACCTTTTGTTACTAACACCCAATAAAAACGCAGAATGACGCAGCTGGGAACCTGACACTCAACCCATTGTTCTTAAAAATAACTAAACAGGTGGAGGGATCTGAGGCTAGTATAAGGATAATATTACAGCAATTTTTTGATCAAAGGGTCTGCCTTCAGTCTTTGTCCTGATGCCTCAGTCTATACCATGGATATCTTTGACAAGCCCAACAAGCTATTCAGACTCCAGTTGGTATCTATTCACTTTTCTCTGTCTGTCTATCTAAACATAACAACCTACTTCTCTCTGTATGTCAAAATTCCTCTCTTTCTCCTTTATCTATTTTTCTTTCCTGGCTCAGCGTACCAGTAAAGATGAGTGTGGGAACAGAGACAGAGAAGTTCTGGGACAGTCTCTGGGAGCTGCAGGCCGAATGCACTGGGCTGTTGTGGGTGGAGCGGCATCCATGGGCAAGGGGAGACCTGGGCCAATCAGCACGCAGAGAGAGAGAGAGAGAGAGAGGAAGACGGAGGACGGATTTTGGACACAAGCAGTGAAAAACATCCCAATCCAAATGTAGCCAGAGAGCCAAAACAGGAAGAGAGAGACGAACACAACAACCAACACGACAACATTGCAATTGAGTAAAAAAGGAGACAAAAAAGGAAAAGAACAGAAAAAAGAGGGTTTGTTTTTGTGCCCTCTTTTTGCCTGTTATTTCATTTAAAGCCATGAGAAAGCAGCACGAAGTTCATGCATAGCTCAGTTAAAGATCTCAGTCTCATACAAACATACACAACAGGGATGCAAACACAACTGTAAAATCAGACATAAAATTAAAACAGCAACAATTTTGATAATGGGTTAAACAATCAAGCAAAAAATGTCCACTATGTTTCAGCTGGTTTATGTTACTGTAAAATGTTTAATCTTTAGGTTTGATCCATTGGTCAGACTTAACAAGTGATCTGACGGCATTATTTTGGTCTTGTAATAAACATGTTACTTCCTGATTCCTAATTATTTATTTAACGTTTTCATGTAACATTTATTAAGCCAAGTCCCACTGAGGTCAGAAATCTCTTTAGAAAGGGAGACCGCAGCAAAAAAAGTTGCAAAAAAACAAACAATGAATTGAATAAACAAACCACTAACTACAAAAATCAGAAAACAATAGGACAAAAATAAGGAACTACAAAAGACAATTAAGACAATTCATTGCCTGATGAAATGACAAAATAAATATCTACTGTATTTATTGTTAAATCAGGATGTGTAAAGAAAGTCATGCAGTAAGGGAAAAGTAAATATATTTGATGTGCAGATGTATAAAAACTGACCATTTTTGTATTCAAATATCTTTTAAGCCAACCAGTATCAAATGCTGTCAAAAACCTGTTAAAATTAACTTTTTGTTTCATTGTAAAATCCTATTTTTCAATAAATAGGTATCAAAAAGTACGGTGCTATGAAGTTATTTTGGTTCCCTGAATAAATAGATAGCAAACAAGAAGAGAAAATGATGTTGAAAATGACATAATGTATAGAAAGATGTTGTTTGAGCCTGGCAGTCACACTACCAAGTGTCCTGATAGTCACAGTTCAAGAGAGAGGCAAAAAGAAACAGGAAAAGTAAGATACAGTCACATTCAATAATTAGACCCAACATATTTTTTTTCCAACTTATCAGCTGATCCCATGACTTTCTAAATAACTGGTGTATTTCCTGTTATTACTGACCCAAAACAGCTTTCTCATTAAATTCATATAGGAGTCATTACTGAATCACAGCCATCACCAAATGGTGTTTACATCCCTGATACACAAAACCTCACACACTGACACACAGATATACAGTATAAATGCAAAAAATAGGCACACAAGCACTCAATTGTAGTTAAGCTTCAAGTAACTGGATGCAATCACAAAGTAACCACAAAGGAGGACAGCAGAACAAACTGAAGGAACACACTGTTAGAGGCTGAGCAGAACATATGTGTGCTAGATACTCACTAAAAGACGCAGCACTAGAACATGCAGAGGCAGAGCAGAAAGCCATGCAAGAGCGGTCTAAAAGAGCAGACAAGGGAGGAGGGGGGTTGAGGATGGCTGTGTGTGTACTGTACATGTGTGTGTCTCAGGTTGTCGTGTGCTGTTAGTTTCATGATGCAATACATGTGACACAATAGACACACAAACTACAAAGGGGAATCAAAAGATACTGAGACACACACAGGAGTAACTGTGAGACTATAGACAGACTAACACACAGTAAATTTTTTTACACGCTCTCCCGCTCAACTTGCACATAAAGAGGCTGGGTTCATGCTTGTGTTTTTGGTTCATACTCACTCCTTTCCATCCTTAGATGGGGAATTGCAGGCATTGGAAGCAGGGGCTGTGTTAGGGTGCACATGTGTGTTGGTGCTGGGGGCGCTTCCAGAGCTGAGCTTGTCCAGTGTGCAGGCGGTACCTATAGCCCGGACCACCAGACCCGACTCTCCCTCCAGGTCGAAACACTGCAAGTACCCCACCACAGCATTCCCACCCATCTCCAGTACCTTAAGCCCTATTTTCCTTTGTAGCTCTCCTAAAAAAGGGGACAACACACAGCCATATTATCAAGAGAAGAAAATCCTTTTCCACCATGTCAATATGATAAGATCACAGTGAATATTCTTACCAGACATAAGAGAGATGAGCCTCTGACGAGCCTCATTGGAGGCCCGAGGAGTTCTAATTCGGTCGATCCACTGGTACTCTGGATCTTCATTCACCACAAGTTCTTCCACAAACCCATGCACCATCGCTGCCCGGTAGCACCAAGGAATGGATGTGGCTATTATTCACAATTAGATAAGCAAAAGCAGAGTGGAAGGATTTCAAATGAAATGGAGAAATGTACTAACCCAGAGGACAGACAGTGGGAAGACCATCTTTAATGCATTGCCTATAGGTGACTGATTTATGTACTGTTGACCTAAATTTTGTGCAAACAAATTGTGTCTTATGATGTATCTTAAGATACAGATTTAAAAAAAAAAAACAGGAGTAAAGTCGGACGTACTGCAGAAGAACTTAACCCCACAGGAAGATTGTCGGAAGCGATTCAAATCATTGAAGAGCTCCACTTTGACGAGGACATTTATCTCCCCTCGAATACCTGACAGCAAATAGTAAACAGAAAGGCATTATAATAAGAAATAAACATAAATATTGTGATTATCACAGTCAGATTAGTTGACTGTCATACCATGGATGGTATCATAGATGGGAAACCAGCCAGAGATGACAGAGGCAGCCTCACTGCACAGCAGTGGGTCAATGTCTATGTAAACTTTCCCTATGGCATCATTAGCACTGTATGTGTCGTGGTCCAACACTGTGATCTGCAAAGGTTCATCCTGCAAGTCCTCATCATCAACCTAAAACGCAACAGAAGGAGAGGGAAAAAAGAGAAAGGGGAAGAGAAATGAGAGTGAAATATGTGTTAGAAATGCAGTTCATCCACATTGTGTGATGCAATAAAATACCACACCTGCCAGCAATGTTTACAGAGAAGCTTATGGGGATTTTACCTCAAATTTGAACCATTCAGAGTTCCACTGTGGATTTAGGGATTTGGGGCATACATCTGTTTTGAAGGTTGTGTTTCCAAACTTTACCTAAATTAAATAAAAGGCACAAGACACATCATTTAAATGCACCATGCTAGAGTAACGATGATGTACCAACCATGCTGAAAACAAATATGGAGTACATGCTGTTACGCTATAAAACAATAAAAAAAAAAGCCTTGTTGTTCAAGCAACTTCACCAACCTCCACAAAAGCATCAGTAAGGTCACTGGCTCGGTCCATCACAGGCAAGTGGCGCCCTGCCACAATTTTGGCCTTCAGCTTCCCAGGCATGATTCAAATTTAATTCGTTCTGAAAACAAATAAAAACCAACTCAACAACATGAATGTAACGTCTGGCTTTTCAACTGGCACCTAGTCTCATCAAGGCCCCTGTCACTGGCCACAGTGGAGACTGAGAAGTGAGACTCATCACAACACTTTGGCATGTGTTTTTGACAGTGTGGAGAGCCCCTTCCTCAGGCTAAAAAGCTAGCCTCTCTCAGCTAAACTAACGTTCATCGGGTCTGGCTAACCTTTACAAAGTTTATCGAGTCGGCTTCAAGTTATTTGTTGGACGACAGCTCACAAGCACGACAGCAACTATCAGTTAGCCAGATTAAGTTAGCAAAGCGGGGCTAGCAAGAAAAGCCACTTAGGTTAACTGCATTGCAGGCACAATCTCCTCAGCTCTACCTGATCGGCCATGTTTTTACTATCATACTGCAAAGCAACTGTCTATGCATCACTCGTATTATCTTGCTATTATCAGTGCAAACAGTATGGTCCTTACCGGTGCTACAGTTTAAACAGATACCTGTCAAAGCGGCAGCAGGCTCGTTTTACTCGGACATTATTGTTGACAGCCCCCCGCTCGTCTGACCTCCGTGTCTCTCCCATAACACGAGACGTTAGTTCCCACTACACCAACACGGAAAGTGTCCTCTCATTTAGAAATATTCACCAGCGGATACTGCGAAGAAATATATACTGTTACAGTCGTACAGCTGATGTTACGACCGAGTTACTAAACGTTACACATCCTGCTGGTTAGCACGTAAAACCAACAGCTAGCTTGACAATGATGGAGCTCACGGTGAATGAGTTTCATGGGTTGGTGTGCGCTGCTTTCAATACCCCTCGTAAACTTCTACTTCCCAATGAAACGTTGCACTGCTGTTTACCCAGTTCGGAAAAAGGAACAAAATTAAACCCTCTCATAAATGCTCTCACTGAAAATTTTTGAAAATGTACATGTACATATACGTTCATTTTGAATAGAAAGTAGATTTTTACCCGGTCCGGTGTCTTGTTAGTTGCCAAGTTGCCACTCGAGAATTACATTATCACGACATTACATAAAGGCAGCAGCCTCAGGGTTCGTCTCGGACATGCGCAACACGAACAGCTTGGTTCATCCAGGTGAAACCAAACAGGTCAGATGAAGTAACTACTCACCTCGTGTTATATACTTAACTTACTTATTGTGTTAAGTTTTGCTATACTGATCAGTTGTTTTTTCAGGTGTTCTTTGGTCTGATATCAAATGTTCAAAATATGACTATAATGACAACAGCTAACCATAGTATGAGTCAATAGATCTATTGATTTTCTCGTTCTTTCTCTTCCTGTCAGTGAGAACAAAGAAATTATTGACCAAAGAAAATATTAAAAACACATTAGTGAACCACTCCCTTCACCTGATGTTCATAACCACTGTAGTTTAATTTGAGGTGAGCTCAGATTACCCCTTATGCTTAAGTAATTGAACTACACAGACAAATATGATACTCCATACCAGTAACCTCTTTGTAAAGATTCACAATACAAATGGTTGGAGCTGAGAACCTTTGTCGAAGTGTGTTTGTATGATAAGAATAATTTTCAATTGTTCCTCAAAACAAGAAACCCATTGGTCACCTACATCCTACTGTATTTGTTGTTCCATTGCTCTCTGAGAAGATGCTGGCAGAGGCCTCTCTTGTCATTAAGTCCTGAGCTTTGTGCCAGGTGGATTTATCTGAAAATAAATTATGGAGCCTACAGTTTGTCGCTTCTGTGCAGACGGAGAAGAAACACCATAGGCTGGTATTTTTGGACAGCATGTATCTATGAAGACAAATGTCTGTGCCATCCCTGGAAGTATGAGGAGAGAGTCATCACTCAAGATTATGTTACACATATATGACCATCTATAAATGCTAATGCAATCAGCTTCTCTCTACTTAGACCCATTTCAAAGGTTATATTTTTTCTTTAACTAGCTGAAATCCTTTTTAGAGCACTAGCCTTGAGTTTTACAGTATATGAAATAATTACCGAAGGTGAGTTGTTAATCCCAAGGCAGTAGGTGTCCCAAAACCTCACTCCATATAAAACACAATATGCTTTTTGTTTGTGTAGGCTGACAAATGATGAACTCTCACAGAGATGAGGCATGTTAAAGGAAGGTGACTCCATCAAAGTTTTCCAACCTTTATAGGATAATGACAACTATGCATCAAAAAGAGGAAAAATAAATAAATATTAAATCAATCAATAACAATAGTAATTAATCATATCACAATGATCCAAAAGTGATTTAGTGCATAGTCCATAAAAATATTCTGTTTTCAAGTCAAACACAAGAGAGAGAAGAGATAAATTTAGTCTAGTTTTCTCTTGCTCTTTTTTGTTAGCACATACATTTTAATACTCTTATTTGTGTTAACATATTATTTGTGTGTATCATGTATTAACAGTTAGAGTACAGATATAAACATTATGCCTGTTGATGTATGTATTAAGAAGAACAGTCTCACAGATCAACTAGCATGGCTGTATTTTTGCAACCCTTCATTTGAAATGGGCCCTACAGTATAATCTAATATCATGCCTTGTGGAGGATCCCTGTTTTGATTGTTTCAGACCTTTGTAGCTGAATTTTGTTTTGGCTTCTATTGGACGCAAATGAAAATTGTGTTTAATCAACTTGATTCACCTCTAAACCAAATAAAGGTTTCCAGCTAGGATTGCAAAATGTTGTAGGTTAGTTTCTATTGTGTTTGCTCTACTTGATATGAACATTTTTGCTGCCTGGGTCTCAAACAGGTCAATCCAACTATGCTTTTACAGTGGTTGCACCACATTGGTCATTGACAACAGCAACAAAATATCTATTGTGGAGCAACACAACGTGGTTTTACTGTCACAGGAAGAACAGTTTGTGTATTTTGTCTTTACCAAAGGAAGGTTATATACAAAAGTGACTGTATATTGAAAAACTAGGACTATATGGACTCTATGTTTATATTGTCCCATTGACAGGTACAGTATACTATGAGAAATACAGGATTTGAGTGACTTCATTAGAGTTACTGGAGGTGATAATGATAACAATTAGTAAAGAGTTGACCTATATTAATTGCTTGTTTAGAGATGGGTGGAATCACAATGTCTGTTACTGGGGTAGTTGGAATTGGAGAAGACATGTCACTATGTCCTTATTTTAAGGCACTACAGATATCATCGTGTGTTCAGTGCCAATTAGAGTCTCTTCACAAGTTTGAATCAAATTGTTTAACCTGAGAAGAAAAGTACAAAAATGTTGTGTTATTGTGATAAACATTTTTTAAAAAACCAAATCAGATTACTTATACTAAGAGCTACAAATTTAAAGTTGCAAATCACTATTAATTGTGGCTCCCAGGGGTCATTTTACACTTTTCAAAAGTCACTGGTGATACATTCATGCAAAGTGTGATCGGTTGGATTTCTTTTAGTCCAACTAACTGAATAGAATTGGCAGCTGTGAAAAAGTAGTACACAGAAAAATGAAAATAAAGGCAACAGAAACAAAGTTTGAAAAACTTTATTTCCCAGATTTCTCAAAGCAGTGTAAAATGGAAAAATCTGTTCCTGAGAGAAGAGACTCCTGTACCATACAATAAGGCAGAGATTAACTCATAGCATCCAGGGAGATGAGGTATATCTGAAAACAAATTATTAGGAAGAGTGACAGAAAAAAGGGAAACCATCAAACGTTCTGGGCAAATATTACACAACTCAACCAACAGCAAAGTCGTGTTTTCATTGTCCTAAATAACAAGTCATGTGTCAGTTTCAAATGACTGAGACAAACTTGTTAAACTGGAATGTGAACAAATCTGACAATGCTTTCAGTTTTGTATTAAATAATATAAAAATACAGCAGATAATTTTCCCATCAACTACATTTTTTTTACTTTGTGTTCTACTGTTAACAGTGAAAACAATATTTCACTGTGAAGCTTCAGTGACTGAGCCCCCCCCAATCTATATTTATAAATTCATCTTTATTATAAATTATTCTTAGGTACCTGAATAGCAGTCACAGAAGAAGGCACATTTAATATTGAAGAGAACAAATTGAGGAGTAAGTAAAGTAAACAAAACAAAAATAATCCTACAAGCATTGACATAAAAAATATATACTTTTGATAATTTATATCATGACAAATAAGGCTGTGCTTACCCTATACACAATCTGGAGACAAATACATATAATTAAAGAACAAAACAAATATTTTCTCCTCCATTTAAGACGTATGTGCAAGAATTGTGACCTTTGTAATGCTGGACACTTGGAGTGTGCGTTGCTGTTTCGTTTACGTTTTGTCTTTGGATCAGATCATGTGTTAGCCGCTGGTAGTGCAGATCATCATGGTCTCAGTCAGCAACATGATGCACAGCAGTATCTTCATATATATTATCACACAGGTGGCAGTTATCAGCCAGTACCATCTCAGTAGTCAACAGTACATCCAGTTAAATGTGTAGTGTCAGTAGTATCTCTTTAACAATGTCCACTTGCGTAACTGCTACCACTTGTAAAGCTACTGCTCTTCAATGCTTAGGTAAATAAAGACATTATCCAGGCCCATAGCATGTCAACATCCTGTGTCAACTCTCTCTGTCAGTCAGCAGGTATTAAAATTATTCGGATGAGTCATGCTTCAGCCTTAAGGTGCTCTGGTTGCTGTGGTTCTAACTGTAGCAATGCTACCATGCTGTGGCGCATGGCAAGGTCACCTGTGGCTGGGTGACATCTGCCGGTTCCACATGCCACGTTTGGAGTGATAATGGTGGAAGAAGTTCCTCAAGTAGATTCTGTCCACTTCCAGTCCTGCCTGGAGGATCCTAGAACAGATCAGAACTGATTTACACACATTTAATTTCTTTACCACAGGTGGATGGGTCTGAGTCTGAATAAATCAAAGCCTGTATTTACAGTATAGTCCAGATTGTCCTGCCAATGGGATCACTGTAAATTTCCTCAACTCGCTGCATCTCTCTCTCTCAACTTTTTTTTTCTTCATTCACATGAGCACCCAGGCTGTGCGTCTTTCCCCATTCTCCTTCGCCCTGCACCTCCACCACTCCTCTTTCTTTCTTTCCTTCTTCCCCCCTGTTACTCTCTGCAGGTCCTCCCCCCCTTCGGAACTGTGGGGCCTGGTGCAACAAATGTAATCCGTCGACTTCCCCATGATGCTGCTCAACATCTGGTGATAAATTCACTATAATTTATAATTAATAATAACTGTAACTGTTACTAGCTTTAATTTCACTATACTTATATGTTGTAGCATTGCAGGTGATTGCTCTTGGTGGGTCTCTGTAAATATTTTATATCCAGCAGGTGTAGACTGGCTCTGTTTGCCTTGAGATAAATTATATTGTTAGATGAGAGTATTTAAAAATAAATGCACTTGACGTTGTTTATCTTCAGGGCAGTGGTTTCCCAACTTTAAAAACTCCAATAAGAATATAAGATGAAATAACAGCCTACTCTCAAACAAAAAAGATGGTCAATGTTTTAAGCTGCTGTGCAGATTCATAGATGTATATAAATGTACAATTATAGTAAGTGGTTAGATATATTTGTTTCATTCGTTTTTTGGCCACTTGGGGGCAGTCAAAACAAGTTGGGACATTTCTTCACCTTTCTAACTTATTAAAAAGCCAACGTATGAATGTACTCGGTATTCACTTTTTGGTTTCATACCAACCTCTTAAGCAAAGAGCCAGTTATGCACCTAGTTTTTTTTCCTGAGTAGCTGCCTGCCATCCTGCAAAATCAACACTATTAGAGCGGAGACACAGGACCAATATAGTAAAGTTGTGAGCTGGAGAGAGGAACAATGAGATGAAACTTGCTATAAAGCTCTGTGAAGGCGAAGGAAGCTAAGCTGCAGATTCAGTTCACAATTTTCAGAAACGTTCATCAGTTCCTAATGAGTGATGTCTTGATAAGATTGAACATTAATAATAATAATAATCGATTTTCTTTCTTCATCTCTCATCTAGTTCAGTGAGTGATTACTCACACTTTAAAGAACTGCTTTTGACAACTCTATAAGGAAAACACATGGACTTTTTACGCATGCATCTAAGTGTTGAAGCAACATAGTGAGTTTTTCCCTTTTCCTACACAAAACATACAATTTTCCAGTCAAAATGAGTCAAGACTCTAATTTAAAATGGATCTACAGCTGTTGGTTGATTTTTTTTGTTTAAGAGATGCGGGTTCAAACTTTATTGGCCATTATGGAGGCTGCAGTTGGTGATGCTATTGACCTATATTACATGTTACAGAGATGTGGTTCTCTGCTATTTAGTGCAGGACTGTTGAATTAGACTGCAACAGGCTGGGTGTGAGTGAGGGACAAGAAATGTAAGGGGTGTCACAACAGAGGCTTTCCCAACGATGTTAAAAAGTCTTGAGGATGTTATTTATTATCAGAAAAAAGGCATGGGTTGTAGCGATGGCGAGTAGAGGAAATATAGCCAAGGGTGAATTCATTACAAGATTAATCATTCAGTTAATGACAATTAATGAGGACAGTACCTATCGAGCAGCTCCCAGTCTTCTCCTCCCCAACGATCAGTGAATTCTCTGGTGTTCATTCCTCCCACTGCATCCAGATCTGATTTATAGATTGCCAGTAAACCAAAGCCATTCACCTCCCAGAAACCTGCAACACACACACACACACTCAATTTGAATGGTTTTTATTTGGTTACAATCACTTAAAGCTGTTTGCATATTTTCATTAGTTCTGTCCCACATCTCTTTAACTCGTGTGTAAATGCCTCTTAGACTGACTGGGCCACACAATAAAGATATATGGTGTATTCAGATCGATGTGAGAAAAATTTCTATTAATTTATACCTGCTGCATGTTACAACATCTCAAGAGTAGATGACACTATTCACTAAAACAGGTGTAGCTCCTGGAGGGTGTGTGGGACCGAAGCCAATAAGATGTTAATGCAACATGTCAGTGCAAGTGTTGTACAGTTTCCCTTCCACCTCTGAAGCATCTGTTCCACTAAGATTGAATCCCTAAATTAACAAAATACAGTGATAAAACAGACTTCTCGATGGAGTCTGTAGTAAGACAGAAAAAAGGAGAGGAGCAAAGATGCAGGAAAGTGAAAGCCTTCTATCTGTTTAATGTGTTTAAATGCAAACACAAAAAATGGAGAAAGGCTTGCCAAAGCAGTTAATCTGGTTAATGCAAACCATTTTCTCTACATGGAATGACTCCTCTCTAAAACCAAATAAATACCTAAATCTAAACCTAAATCTTCTCTTCTGTCCCTCCATTTAGTGACAATGAACATTTTTTGAAAAGTCTTTATATAAAATCATTCCTTTTTGCAACTACTGCAATAGGAACATTGCTTAAAAAAAACATCTGATGATGATGATGGCTCAAGTGGTTAAAGTTAAAGACAATAAAACCCACTTTTAGTATTACATTTTAGACTAAGAAGTCAAACTGATTTACGATTTTTTGATTTCCAATCTTCAAAAGAGGAATGGCCACACCAAAATAAAACTAAAGATGGATGTGCTGGGTCTACCTCTGGCCTCTGATGGTGTAGCCCCACAGTCCAGTCTCATGACTATGGGAGCGAAGGCCATGTATCCCTCCACACAGTGTTTTCTGATGGTATCGATCATAAAGGGAGGGAAGTGGATGTGGAGGTCACACAGAAACACGATGCTGTGGTCATCCTGAAGGAGAATGAGAGAATGGAAGATTAAAAAAATATACATTTATTATGACCGTCTATTTTTGACAGTGTATATAGAGTTTTTCTTTTATTGCTGATGATGTTCATGATGTTGAAATGCTTACGTTTATAAGGTTGATACCTGCTTGCAGACCAGCAGAGCGCTCAAAATTTCCACTCAGCTTTACATACTGGTACCTGACACATTCAATTACACAATTGCACATATTTAGGACGTACAGCCACCCACAAGTTTGTAGCCAGTGTAAAAGTGAAACAGACACACACAAACACATACCTGGGGAGTGAAGATTTGTGTAGAGCCTTCATCACGTCCATGTCAGTGCTGTTGTAGTCAGCGATGATGAGGTTGAAGTTGGTGTCTCCAGTTTCTCTGAACAGTTTCTCCATGTCAGCAATAAGCTGCTGCACCCACCGAGCCTGGTTTTTCACTGAAAGATTCAAAGGCAAAGAAACAAAAACTATAAACAGACCCAGGGGCTTAAAAATCATAGTTGTCAGCTCACTCTCCAGTTCATTAGCACACATGCAAATTTTGCCAACACATCAAAACTTTATCATACATCATCATGTAGTACAACCACAAATATCAATTTAGGAAATTAAGCCATATGTATGCACATCCCAATTATAAAATCAGGTGTGTTGTCAAAAAGGTATTATAAAAAAATATAATTATCTGATATAATGTCCAACCTAGAGAAGCATTCATCATTTTTAGGAGCATTAAATCAGTTTGCAGATGCATATCTTGACAAAATTAAGTAAAAAAACCACACAGAAAAGTACCATTAACTGTATTTTTTTTTTTAAGAGAAAATTTCATTTTTAACTTCTACTAAAAACTTCATTTTTAGATTTCATCTAGAACCAGATTTTATTATTAAGTGCCTAGTAAAGAGGATATTATTGGGTGTGAACAGGCTTAATTAACAGGCTGTCAATATTTAATTACTGACGTGAATATTTGCCCTGTAAATGATTGCTTAAATGTGGGTGTCAGATTAACATTAGAGGTTGTCTGAGATTGTCTGAGATCCTCAGAGCCTGCTCATGTCAATATTATACTTTATACAGTTCATAAGTCTCTGAAATAAATGTTCGCACATTGAGTTTATTTTAAGTTGTTTAAAATGCTTCCTGCATAGTTGGGTTGTTATTTATATTGCATTTCTCATTTATGGCAAAATGTCAAATGTCTGTACCTGAACACTAGTAGCAAAGTACCTTGATAAAAAGTCAAAGCCAAACAATGAAACAAAAGTCAAACAGACAAAAAGAAGCACATCAAACAATGACTCGGGGAACCATAGTGAGTTGGTAAACAGAAAGGCTGAAATTGAGCATGGTTAAAGGTGGGTGTAGAGTACCTGGCACTATGAAGTGGACGGTGGCAAAAGGATTCCAGCGGAGGCCCACAGGGTTACACAGCACCAGCTCAGGTTTCGACTGTTTGAAACTGAAGTCCCTGGCGCGCTGCCTGCTGTGACGAACCAAGGTATAGATGTACTGTGACAGCCGCACCAGCTCGCCATTCATATCCTTCAGCTCCAACTCCAGAAGGTAGCGGCTGCCCTGAATCCCATCCACACGCTTCACCATGTTAGCCACACGCTCCAACGTAAATCGCCTGCAGGGACAAAAACGAAGAAGAAAAGCAACTAATAGTTATTTTAAATATGGTGAAGAATCTACTGATTAATTTCTCAATTGATACATTTTTTTCTTCATAAAATATATACAAATTGTTTTAAATGTTTGCTGTTTGTGCCATTTTCTCTAATCAGAAGTGAAAAACCCAAAATATAGCCATCTTATTATTATAGAACTGTCAGAGAATATTCACTTGTAGGTTGTCAGCTTGTAGGTTTGTGAGCTAGGAACTTGTAATTAATTGATTATCAAAACAGGTGCTAATTAATTTGTTATCAATCACCTGATATTATTACCCATTACTAACCATTGAGTTATATATATATATATATATATATATATATATATATAGAGAGAGAGAGAGAGAGAGAGAGAGAGAGAGAGAGAGAGAGAGAGAGAGAGAGAGAGAGAGAGAGAGCATATATCTAATTTAACTTAAAGGAGTCACCAGTCAAAAAAAGTTAGAAATCAGTTTTATGGATAAAAACTCCCATTGCAATGAAACTGATTTGAATCTCATGACTCAGGTGATGCACAGGCACATTCACAAATACACTTACCCATTGTGCTTTTTATTGAGTTGTTCCATGAAAGCCTTGACAATGGACAGAGCATCACTGGAGTGGAGCAGCAGGTTGCCAGAGATATTGCAGTTCAAGTCAATCAAGTCTGAACGCCCTGCCTGAAGGTCCAGGTGGTTGACCTGGAAGGTCTGGCTCCAAA
Source organism: Rachycentron canadum (assembly GCA_038496675.1). Classification (NCBI taxonomy): domain Eukaryota; kingdom Metazoa; phylum Chordata; class Actinopteri; order Carangiformes; family Rachycentridae; genus Rachycentron; species Rachycentron canadum. Next base: position 13,949,710 of record CM076652.1, read on the forward strand.
TAACCTCAGTGTCAAACACTGGCGGGGGAGTAAGAGCCTCTTCCTCAGCAACTTCAAAGTCTCCTCCTGTTCCCCACAGAAGGTATTTCTCACTCAGCCCAGTGTCTCTTCTATTCTGAGTCCTTTTGTGAACCTCGTCTTCCTCATCGTCCTTCTCTCCTTCTATATCTGACCCCTTTTTGTCCATCGTGTCTCTGTGGATGCTAAGCTCCAAATCCTGCTGTGGAGGCATATTTATCTTCATCTCTCTATTGTTGAGGTTTTTTCTGGTGTCTATGTTCCTTTGACTTAATCTTACTACAGAGAGGTTGATGTCTCTTTTGGGAGTGGTAAACCGCTTCTTAGTGCTTGGCTGAAGTTTCCCTTTTCTAGTTACAGTTCTCTGCTTGGCCACTGCAGATTTTTCAGTCAAAGAAGAAGTGTCCCTGTCTAAGGGTTGAAGCTTTGAGTCATTGATAATGCGGATTTGGGTTTGATTCGTTTTATGAGACCTCTGGATCTGATGCTGTTTATAGCTGAGATGCTCTACTGGTTCTTCCTTTGCTTTAAGCTGCTCTCTGCCCTCTGGTATCAATGGATTTGGCTGACTTCGTCTCACAGTTTTCTTTACTGATTTCACCTTTTGTCTCTTTGATGGTCTTGTTAGTTTTGGTTTTATCTGTTCTACTTTTTTAATGGGGGCCTCTGGTTTTAACTCTGTCTGGTTTCGATGCAGGTAACGGACTGAGACTTGTGTTGGCTCTGACAGCTGAGGCTCATCTTGTTTCTCTGGCTGTGGCTGTGAGACGTTGCCCTTCCCTTGCCTCCACTGCAACTCATCTATGTGCAGTCTTGTGTCAGAAGAATTCAGTGTGTTGTTAGTCCCTTGCGTGAGTAAGGACAAGAGTTTGCGCCTACGTTTCTGTGCATAATCATCATAATCATCTCCATAGTCTGGAAAAAGTGCGTTGTCCATCTTGTCATCTGTTTGATAGTCTTCATTGTCAAAGTATTTCTCCTCACGTAGGACCAATTTCCTGTCCTGGAACCCAAAATCTAACACTAGCAGAAGCAGAGACAGAAAAGAAGAGTAAATTGGACTGACAATGCAAATAACTTATTCATTTTTTAAGAAAAGAAAAGAAAAAACCTTTGTTTATGTTTCCGTTCCTATCAGGATGGTCAAGTCTCATGTATCTCGAGAAACCAAACCTAGAGTAAATGAGACAAAAAACAAAATTATACAAAGAACAACAAAAGATATATACACACACACACAGCCATATATTTATTTATGTCCAGAGGTCTCACATCTTCATGTAGTTGGTGCTCTTGGCGTAGAAGCAACTGTTCTCCGACTCCATGTTTGTGAGTCGGGTGTAGTCATTGGGGTAGATGTAGGACATGTGGACCTGGAGAGATAAAACATGAACTGAAATTGCAGGCTGTTCAAGAGCAACCTGCTGCCACAAAGTGATGAGTTGTGAGGCTGTGTTCAATAAGGGTTATCCAGCCATATTCACAGGGACCAAACAGGTGTGTGCAGAGAGGCAATGAAAACAAAACACTGTTTTTTTGTTGTGCTTTAGCGGTGGAGGGGTTGTGTGCAGGACCACAGGAGTCTTGTCGTCACCAAGAGGTTGCCAGGCAACCAGGACAGACAGAGAAATAATGAGACTTAAGTAACAGAGGAGAAAAAAAACAGAGAAATCTGAAACTATGCCACTTGTTTCTAATGGCTGCAGCATGCCTTGATTCCCTTTAATTTGGTCCTGATGAGGAGTATGCCATCAAAATTTAGATTTGTCAAATAGACAATGTTCAGTTCAACGGGAGCAATTTTAAAAGCCAATCAAGAGAGGGCAATGAAGGATGGAAAAAAGCTTCTGTATCACTCTGGTGCCAAATAAACAAGAAAAAGTATTTTGTCAGTGCTACCCCCATTATCTTTTGCAAGATTGTGTTTTTTCTACTTTCAGTCCTGTATTTGGGACATTTTTGTGTGAGTGATGAGCTCTGAATGGAGCTCAAACAGCAGAAAATTTAATTTAGAAGACAAACTATATAAATACATACAAACTGAAGTCCTTGGTAGCGCAGCAGGGGAAAGTCTTTGATAGTGTAGCTGGGTTTGTACGAGCAATCAGGCAAAACACCTTGTAAGAACTTGCTGTTTATCAAAGGCACTGCGAAAAAACACAATACACAGATCAAACGCAAGATTACTTTGCATGTTTAACAGACGGAAATAACTTGCACAATACTTGCATCCGCGATTGCAGGAAATGGAGGTGTAATATTTCATGTGTCATGTGGTAAAGAAACAAAACAAGAGAGAGGAATGTCTCTCACCTTTATAGAGAGAGTCTCGCGGGTCTTCTCTCAGCATGTCTGCTGCAGAGCTGTGCTGTTTTGTGGGGGTGTGTTGGTGGCTTGCAGCTGTCTGTGGTATATGTGAAACGTCACTCATTAACAGGGCAGATTCATCTGTGGGGTGAAGACACGGGTCAACAGAATAAGTGGAGTGCTTTTTTATTTATTGTGATATGAAACCAGACTTGATGTGCACTTCAAGAACACAGAAAACAACAATCTGCGTAAGGGAGATTTAAGCTCTCCAAGCTCCAGACTAATAAAGATTCACTGAGTAATGTCTGTTCAGGCAGCACGAATGATTTGTGGGCCTCTGTATACTTACTAACATAGAGGGAGATGTGCTTGGATTCAATAACCATGAACCTGAAGCCTTCGTCCAGGAGCTGCCACTGTGTGAAAACAAGCATTAAGTACTACATGTCTTTTCTATTCTATTGCTCACATTGCACATAAACATGAGCACAGAAAACAGACATTAGAGATGGAACCAATGAAATCAGACAAGAAAACAGAGTCCAGCTACATACTGCCACCTCCACATGGTCAGTCCCTTTGTTGTCCTGCTTGTGGATGACTTCAAAAAAGTACCGTCTCTTGGAAGAAAGCCTGTCAGACAGCAACAGCTTCATATTCAGAGCAGTGTTATATATGACATATCAAACAAACATAAAAAAAAGCAGTCTCCAGTCACATTTAGCAAGAGGATCTGTGCAACTGTCCATCAATAAATGCTGTTCAGTTGAAGGAAGTGGGGGATAAGAGGTTTGTGAAAATGTCACCTGCAAATGAATTGATTTTAGGCTGGTGTGACTTTGACTTGATGCCTGTGATGTGGTTACATTTTCTATTGGAAGCCGTCTGAGGTGGAAACAGTTGTGGGGATAATGGGCTTCCTTATGAGGGCCTCTTTGTGATGTAAATGGTTTTGATATGACTCCATTGGTTATGCAAAGAAGTGGATGAATTGTTGCGTGAAATATGGCTGAAATCTAATGCAATTTTAGTGACGTGAAGAGGACCATGACCAGGACACCTTAGCCAATTCCTTTTCTGCATCAAAACTTGCTATGATAAATGGTGGATTGTTTGGGGAGGTGTTGCTCTTGTAGCAATTATAAAATAATCTGCCCAATCTTCTGCTTTTCATGGAGTGTCTCCCCTAAATGAAGCCTAGATAGCCTAGATATAATGCTCTTTCCTGATGATAAACATTTACACTCTTTTAAAGTGGTTCATACCAGATGTATGTACGGGAACTTAATTGCTGATACTTTCATTTTTTGTAGTTGGTGTCAACTCGCCAAATTGTGTTTATTGTGAAGCCCACAAACGTGCTTGTTTAAGTAAACCACATCTACATGTTACAAAGCTTTCCAACCACACTAAGTCACGTAAAGCAAGAAATTGTAGTCTAATTGTTTCCACCACCTATACAGGAACGGTAATGTAGATTTTCTTACCACATCATCATTTCTGGGTTGGATTCCCAGAAGGCCACGAATGTGTTACTAGATTAGAGGTGCGCGTTTAGGTCTCTGTGTCACAGTGGTTAAAATGTGTCTAAAATAAAGTGCTGCAGGTCCACAGTGATAAGGGCTTATACATGAAAGATTAAATAAAGAATTGGTAAAGCCAAGGATTTGATACCTTTTCTTATTATCCCCTGGATGGGAAAGGTTCTTAAAAATGCTGGATCCTACAATTCCCATTATGCAGCTCCAGATTTTATTTTTGTTTACTCATTATACAACTGTTTTCAAAGGCTGAATAGTACTCCCCCAAGATAAGTAAACCAATCCTTGTGTGTAAATCAGTGGCGTATCCGTCTAGGTTCGGATAATAATATGATAATTGCAGGCAGTAAAAGGTCTTACTATGAGCAATGGTGTCCAACATGAAAACATTATTATTATTATTTGCTGAAGTAAGGACAGTTTTGGCTCCTTTTATTGTCAGATTTGTGTCCCTGCTGTTTTGCATGCGTTCTTTTCATTTGATTAAAGTGGTTAAATCACTACTTTATGAATATTTTAATGAGAAGCTGATGGGTTAGGTTGTTCATGTTGTGTGGAGAGACACCGGTGTCAGTGAAATCTGTTGACATAATAGCTGCTGAGACAGTTCCTGAGATCACATTTATCTTTGCTGTTGATCTGACAAACTCACCTAATTGGTCTAGAACTCTGACTGGCGTACTTGTCAAACTCGCCAGGAGCAGTCCACTCATTGCCAGTCTAGATGAAAAAAACCACACATAAACACATATTACAGTGGCATAAATGAGGAAACTACCCTCTGCTGCTTAGAAAAATGACAGGCACATATACCTTTCCAACAAATGCCAGTAACTGCAAGTTAAGGGGAGATTCATCTGTGCTGAGCCACAGTTCAGAGTTGTCATCAGAGCTCAAAGCAAAAACAAACTCTCCTGAGAGACAGGGACAAGAAAAAGTAGACAGACATAAGGAGAGATACCGAGGGAGATGTTTGACTCAAAAGTGGAGAAACTAGATGTAAAGCTAGACGATGTACCATTAGTGTATGGATGCAGATAACCAAATATCCTGAGCCCATAGTTGGTCCAGCGAGGAGAGACAGCCAGTTTCTTCACTGTGGTCCTGGACTGAAAGAGTGAGGAAAGAATCAGCTATGATGTTTACTCAATGTGAAACTACATTGTGGGTCCAGGGACTTGAGGATCTAGCATGTAGATGTAGAATGCACCTCTGAGTGAAAACAACTGTATGTGTGTGAGCTGTGCATGAATGACTATTCTGTGTGTGTGTTCGAGGGTATACAGGGATGTCTTCTGCATTTCAGTCAGATGAAGAATTACAGCATTATCTTCTACTAGATAAGAAGACATTTCCACCTAAAACCAGATATTCATTTAAATCCTTTCTTAGAAAGTGTAGAGGGCATCACTGGTTTCTGCACTCTTTCCTACACAAACCACAAGTAAAAAACCTTGCTAAAAGCTGTAACACACAAAGAAACAATGTGAACCAAGAGGATTAGTGACTTGGAAAACTAAAATATGTACAGCCATGCTCGCAATTATGCGAGGCTGTATTAAGACATATGGGTGCTTTGCGTTAAATGCTAATAATAAAGTGTAATCAAAGCAGACAGTATGTATTAGTAACGTCACATTTTCTTTGCTGTTGATGCACATTGTTGTCACACAATGCAAGGTGCAAAGGAGGTGGAGGAGTATTCAGACTTAAAAAATATCATAACAGCATTAAAGCTGATATCTGTGAATTTGTGAATTGCACGTTGATATAATATTTGATTGCTTGATTATCTTATATTTTCCTTTTAGTATAAAATGGCATACAATGGTAAAATGGTAATAAAAACAAATCAGTGCTGAAATGATGTTGTGCACTAAAGTGCGATTCATCCTCTGTGGATTACAAATGTAAACTTTCACAACAGGCCTTCTGATAGTTGCTGAGATGTTTCATTAAAAAATATCAAGTAAACATTAGTAATGAAAGCTGAGTGAACAACTAAGATAAGGATCTGACTTACATGAGGATACAGTGGATAGTGCAGGTTCTTGCGGAGCTCATCTGTGGAGCTGCCACACCAGTCCTCAAAGACATGCAGATTGGCCTGTCCCTTGTACTGCAGAAGGAGAGAGGGAAGATGCTGCTGCTAAGGCACTGGTGTTTGTGCTGCAGTATTACAGCAGAAGGACAATTCACCATGTGGCCTCAATACTTAGCAATCTAACAAATACACACTTCCTTAGATACCACTTGACATTCCAATGACAAGGGTGCTGTTAACCAATCCCTACAATTCACCCCTCTTCCTTTGTATAAACATGTCATACTTAAAGATTTGGCTCACCCAAACCTCAAAACAACATATTTTCTCCCTTACCTATGATGTTATCTTGCCACACAGACTGTGTGGTTTTATTTGCTTGGTCTGTGAGATGGCCAGCTCTAAGATTTCTGGATGAAAATGTGTCTGTGTAGCAGATTATTACCTTTTTTAAAAAAAGGATTAAATGTCATTTTTCAGTGTTTTGAACACTGCAAACAAACACTACTTATGTTCACTGATTTAGGCTGGAGGCATACATCTCAAGTCAAGTCTTGCCAAATAAAACTAAAACTGTTTTCACAACTAGATACCATTGATTAATCCAGTGACATGTCATTTGAGCAAGCTCATCCTTGAGTTTATACACAATAGAGAAGTGGATCACAGGAACTGGATTACAATGAAAACTTTTATCAAATTCTGCTTCCTCTATTAGAATCACTTCATTGAAGGTCAATGGAAACTCCATTGCTTCATCACCCTCAAGTGCGTGTTACTTGTGGGTGATGAAGCAATGGAGTTTCAGCCCAGATGTCCTGTAAACATACACCTCTGTAACATCTGCTGAAAAGGCCGTGTCATATGATCCCTCTTTCTTGCGTGTGTGTGCACGCATGTGTGTGTGTGTTGAACTCAGCACAGGAGCAGACAAGTGCAGGTCAGAGCCAAAGCCTCAGTATTTTGATTTGTCTAGTAGTTTATCAGATTTCATTGGTGACCAAGCTAAAAACTCTGCTGTTGTCAGCACAGCTGGTTAAATGTTAGCATAATCCAGGCACAGAAGTACAAACAAAAAGGTGTGACTAATGGCTAAAATTGCTTCACAGGCTCTGTGTTGCCTGTAATCCTTTATCAATCATCAACATGTCTTTTCCTTTCATTTCCCATAATTGTGATCAAAGGTCAACTGAATCTATGGTGCTCATTTACTGACAAGCTGAGACTTATTTTATTTCAACCACTTATTCTCTTTGTATGTGATTATAAGTGAAATATATTTGGATTTGTTGTGTTGGTTGAACAAAACAAGACAATTGAAGATGTCTCTTTGGACTTAAGGAAACTATAAAGGGTATTTTTCACTACTTTTTACTTTGACAATCAATTTAGAGAGAAAGAGCTGTTTCTCACAGCCCTAAAACCCTGACTTTTCCGGAAATTCAATTAAGACAGACATACAGTTAAAAAAACAAAAACTAATTTATTTGTTTTGTCATCATTCATTAATCAGTTAATTAATTAGTTAAAATTCATTTAATTGATCAAATACCCTTAAAATGATGGTACCTCAATTACATTAACTGATTTTTAAATTCAACAACCTAAAACTACTAGAAATATTAAATTATCTCAGCGTAAACTGTTGCATTTTTGTCATATCAATCCACACTAGTTGCCAATTTGTGAATTGCAATGTTGGACAAATAATTTTAGTATAAACACCATCCGACAAAAGACCAGGACAGCACCCACACAAACATAATGATATTTACAATATTAATGTGAAGTTTGATGACATCAAACTGTAAAGCCAGAAACAGCAACAGCTGTAATACGAGTTGCAAGCTACTGGCCAAAGCACAGACCTGCTTAATATAGTGGAAATATGATAACCCTAATACACAGCAATGGAAAATGGTGAAGCAGACTCTGCTGCAGGAAACATAATGTACACAGAGGAAAATGCATTGAAGTGGGAAGGAACTGGGCAGGTCCAGGCAGGTTATTCAGGGTTCAAAAGAGGTGAGTACACACACCTCTGGTTTCCAGGTTTGTGGAATATAGCTGGTGATCCATGTAGCTGATTCCTCTAAGTAGTTTGGTTGATGATCCCTTCTGACCTGGAAAAACACACACATTTAAGTCACTGTCAAGGTCTCCTCCACCCTGCCTTGCACAAACACACACCAGTGCATCACCATGTTTTTCCACTCATTTTTCCATACACTATCCTTACCCATTTGTCAAACATGGCTGCCCTCCAGCTGCTGCCATCAGCGGAAGAAGCCATACCTATAGAGTGGGTGAAAACAATCAGAGCAGCACAAAGGGGTCACAGGCAAATATAAAATGACTGTACAGAGATATACAATAGACAATATGGTGTAACATGGTGTCTACTGATTTTGAAAGAGATTTGCAACTTCCTCAGGTTGTGCAACAGGTGTATTCTTCATATAGCACTATACTGACTTTTCATTCAAACAGTGTGTATTCTACTCCAAAATTACATTTACTCATTTGGCAGATGCATTTATCCAAAGTGACTTGCAATTGAGGGACATCAGTAAAGCTTCAGTGCAGTAGAATGCCTTGGTGTAAGTATTTAGTACTACATCATATAAGAAAGTGCAAAAAGGTGCTAGTTTGACATGTTAAGAGTTTTAGGAGAGAAGTGCTCTCAGAAGAGATGAGTTTTCAAGAGCCTCTTGAAGATATAGAGAGTGACACCCCTGCTCTGATGGGATTTGGGACCTTGTTCCACCAGCTGGGAACCACGGATGAGAACGGTCTGTACTATGATTGCTTTGTTTTCAGGGATGACAATGCCAGAAAACATTGCTTAGAGGAACACAGTGAGTTCAAATAGATGGGTGTAGACCCAGAAGTCATTTTTAAGGAAAGCGTTAGTGACTTGAACTTGATTCAGGTGACCATGGGGAGCCACTGTAGGTTGATGAGTAATGTGACATGTGCCCTTTTGGACTGATGCAGGACTAGACAGGCTGTGCTCAAAGGAAGGCCTGCTAGAAAAGCATAGCATTAGTCAAGGCGAGAGATAGCCAAGGCCTGGACTAAGAGCTGAGCTGATGTTGTTACAGAGGAAAGTGACATGACTGAGACATGGATGCAACATGGTCAGAAAAGGATAATAGGTTGTCAAACATGACACCCAGGACTCTTACAACCTGGATTGGGATATGGGATGATTAGAAGTTTTAGAAAGGTTTAGTTGAAGGTGATGTTCCTTCATCTAAGCAGATATGTCAGAGACAGGCTGAAATCCGCAGAGAGGCAGTGGGGCCCTCAGGTGGGAATGACAGGTATAGCTGGGTGTTCTCAGTGTAGCAGTGATGTGAGAAGCCATGCGAGAGGATAACTGGAAGCAAAGAGGGGTGTGTCCCAAAACCTATCCTTGAGACACTCTGGTGGGGAGGATTTAGGCTAGGGACATTTGCCCATGCCATGACACAATGAAGGAGTGGCCAATGAGGTATGAGTCAAACCAAGAAAGTGTTCACTGTATTGCAGGCTGCTGAGAGGTCCAACAAGATAAGAAGTGAGAACTGACCTGCAGCCCTGGCTGCCCTTAGGGCTTCAGTAACAGACAACATGGTCGTTTCAGTGGAGCGGCCACTCTTAAAGCTTGACTGATTTGGATCGAGGAGATTACTCCGTGATAAGAATTCTGAGACCTGCTTAAAAAACAACCTTTTCTATACACTTGGATAGGAATGGAAGCAGCGAGATAGTTCTCTACTTGAGCAGGGTTAAGTGAGGGCTTTTGGAGCAGAGGCATTACCTGAGCCAGTTTGAAAGTGGTTGGAAATGTTCCTGAAACCAGTGAAGTATTTATCACATGTGTGACTGCTGACACAATGGTGGGAGATATAGCTTTGTGGGAACTGGGTTCAGCCCACATGTAGTATACCAACGATCTGAAGTTTTGACAAATTGTTCTCAGTGAGAGAGCTGAATGAGACCAAAGTTGTGTGGAATGAGGAAAGTGGAGATGTACTGACCAGACAGGCAGAGAAGGATAGGGAGGCTGTCTGAAGAGTGGTGTGCACGTGACCAGCAGAGACTGGTTACCTCTGTGAGGTTCGTAGACTTGGTGGCTGATGGTCACCACCTCGGGTGAGAGATTTGTGTCTGGTAGGGGTGGTGGAGGATTAAATAAGGTTTTTAAAGGTGGAAAATAGTTTCAGACTGTCTGTGGCACTGCTGATGACTGCAGTCACCCATTTCGCATTACGCAGTTTTCAAATGTTATTAGTCAGTCATAGGTAAGGCAGGCTGGAGCAGGTTTGGTGGATTAAAGACACAGTCTATCTAGGCACAAGGTTAGAGCCGAGCAGGGAGACTCTGTGGCATCATTAGCCCCTAATGAAGAGAAAGTGCCAGTAGAAAGTAGTTCTCAGGTGAGCACTGAGGACAAATGAGTTGGAGAGAGATTGCAGCAGAAAGAAACCGATGGTGGAATGGGTGGCAGCTCAGGGAGGCAAACAGTAAAGCAAATAAAATAATGGCCAGACAGGGACAGTGTAGTCACTGTTTGTGGCACCACAAACAGTGGCACTATGGGTGAAAATTAGGTAAAGTACTTTTGGATTTGAGTTAGCATGTAGCATGATCCACTTGTTATGTACAGTGGCACAGGAAAATTAGTGAATGCTCAGACTCAGCTCTGAGGCTGTGTGGAGAAGTGGAAGCACTCACGAACATGATATACGAACTCTACTAGCAGTTGAGCCGACACTTTAGCACTGCTGCAAAATACACCAATCTGTGCAGAAACACACTGGATGGGTACCTTGGGTGTTTCCCCTACTTTATGTTATGTTACTTGATTTCCAATCTTTTTGATGCAGTCTTTTTCTATCAATTTCTTTTGTGGTTATGTTGCATGAACAATTAAGCCCAGAGCCCCACCCATTACCTTTTCCAATTCAATGATGGCTACTGAATATAACTTATCTCAGTCAGAGCCTTCAATGAGCTGCAAAAGAAATTTTACTGATTCAAACCCCTTTTGTTATCTATGAAATTAGAGGGTAGTGTGTATTTTGAAAGAGGACCTCAGTGTTTTTTCATGAGCTTGTGGTGTCAGTGAATGAACCAGGGTTACAGTGCTTGTGAATACCAAGTCTGTCATTATCACCAGGGTGGAGCTCTCCAAACACACACACCCCTGAGACGTAGTGGACCATTTTGGCAACACTAGTAATTCTAGAGTGGAGGTAAAGAAAAGCAAGAGGAGAGTATTTTTATCCACATCTGCGCTCATCTAGTCTTCCTATCACCACTTCTTCTGTTGCCTCTCTTGGTACCAATGATTCATTAGTTTGTTTGTTTTTGCATGCTAACATACTTTTCCTTGTGGTTTCCACACTGACACAGCCAAGAAAAATGCCAGCCTAGACAAACAATGGGTTAAGAGTTCAGAGAATTTTAGACAAACACTGTTGCTTTTGTGTTTCAGGGGACAAACTGACAGACAGTATGGATAGTTTTCATAATCAAACATACAGTTATGGGGAAGTAGCACACTGCAGATTCAAATGCCAAGAGATTTCCTGCAAGAAGCAAAAGTAGCAAAAGGGGAGAATGACATCTTAAGAAACAGTCTGGTGAAAAGTTTCATTATCTCCTTTTCTTCTTTACCATGAGATGATTTTAACATGTGGGTTAAGTGCCCGGTGCAGATAGGATCACCACCTAAGAAAGCCCTCCCAGGCAGCCATTTCTCCATTGGGACATTTATTAACTGCAGCAGCACTTCATTTGCTATCTATGTTCTTAAGTGCCCAGGTGACCTACATGAGGGAAAAACAAGCCATCCCTCACAGACCCATATCTGCAGGGCCAAGCCTTTGAGTGCTTCTGTAGCAACCTGTGTTGCCAGACTCAATCTCCTATTCTCTTTTCTACTGTTTATAGTTAACCGTGTTAGTGGCCTGCAGCACAGGAGGAAACAAGAACAACTTTTAATTAAGATTGCAAACTCAATTTCCGAATGTTAGACCCTCTGAGAGATCAGAGTGTTGGTGTAGAGGAATTATCTCTTTGGCTTATTGATTTAAACTTTTGTTTACCAGGTGCAAATAGTTGAAAAGTAAAATGTAGAATTTGTAACCCAGTCATCTTTTTCTTCTTTTATACAGGGTGTTTTGGGTTGACATTTTAAGAAAAACAAATTTAATTTTAGACAGCATACAGTTAAGGATAGATGTTACAAATGACCTAAAGCTACAGATACTATGGTGTGCGGCAATCGTTCATGGAATGTACCTTAACCTGAGGAAGTATCAGTATCACTGTGTATGTTATATATCTTTTAATTAGCCTGGCACATTACTGTGAAAATATTTGGAGCAGCAAGAATGCAATATTGGGCACATCTTCCCTGTACTGAGTTGCAAGCCTTTTAACCACAATTTACATTTAAATAGCTTCAAAGGTTTTGTTTATTTTTTAACCATTTGTGTATCTCAGATCCTAAACAAAACACAAAAATGCCTGTGTCTGGTTATTGATTGATTATTTTTTTGCTATCAAATTACTAGTAGTAATTGAGACATCAAACTAGGTTTGTCACATTTAATTTTTGACAAACCCAGACTTTTTCAACAGAAACACCTCAGACAACACTGAAAAATGATTCATACATGTCCAGCTTCTCCTGCCTGTCTCCCTTTACACATGATCTTCACATTGCTCTTTTGGGTCTATCTGAAGGCATCAGGGTCACTTCCCTTGAGAGAAATCCCACTGTGTTGAGGGAGCTACAGTCCAGGAATGCATAGAGACAGACAAGGCCTACAATGTATGTCTGGGAACATGTGTCGACATGTAAGGCTTTGTTCAAAGTGTGTGCATCATGAGTTGTTATTTCTCTCCTGTGGGCAGAAACTAGCTCAACTATTTTCACAGTTTTATGTCTCTATCTAGGCCACTGTGGTGACACCTTGATGTTATACTTGGGTGTGAGTGCAATGCAACAGATGGTATGCTGAGGTGTAAATTAGGTAAAGGGCAGGAAGTTTGGGACCCTTTCAGACAAGACTTCCTTCTAAGTGTAAACCTGCTCTCTGACCTTGTGACCTCCCCCATCCCCCTTTTCTCCAAACCACACACACCGTTCAATGTCTTTAAATGGATGTGTTGTTTCACCTGCTGCTGGCTCATGTTTCTTATTTAAACGCTTCCAGCATCATTAATGAAAAGCAAAAGCACACATTAATGCTTATATGAGACACTTACAGCAAACATGTGTGGTACTCCATAAGGTTTAACAGTGTCCAGAGTGAACAGAGAAACAGAAAAATTACTTGTAACTTTTCAAATCCAATTCAGTCCTTCAATAAATACAGGTTAATTTTTTTTTTTTTTTTTTAGTTAAACTAGATGGAACTTTCTTGTCCACGCCGAAGAAGACTGTCTTTGGCCTCGCAGCTCACAGCTTCTAAGAAATATTGCTGACGCTTTGTCAGAGACCTGATGATTCATCTCTGTGGTAATTTCTGAAGGTTTTTTTTTGTTTGTTTGTTTGTTTTTTTTTTTTTTTTTTAAGATCTGTGCTACAGATCACATCAAAAAAAAAAAAAAGGCCACTGGCTTCAGCTTCAAAAATAAAGACAGGTGAAAACACAAAACAGGTTTCTACTTTTCTAATCTCCCTATTATTTACTGGGATGTTTCACAATTTGTTTTCACCCATTAAAAGGCTTTTACATTTTGTGAACCAAATATTTCTGCAAGATAATTTCTTGTTGTTTTTTAAAATAAGTTAAATAAAGTTTACAGAACCAACACTTGTTGGGTAAGACTTGTTGTCAATGATCCCGGACTGGCAGCCACAAACTTACTTGAATCAGTAGTCCATGTTTTAGCAGCTACCATCTCATGGTAGACGGCCACAGCTCCGACCAGCAGAATCGCCCCGAGCAGGAGACATATGCCGTTGCGCCGCAGTTTCTTCAGGGGAAAAAACGCCAAGATCATCTTGGCAGTCGGGCGAGAACTCGTCCCGGTTTGCTCATCTGTTGGACCACCCGCTTTGACATGAGGAGGGGACCGACCCCACCGTGAGCCAGTCCGCCTGCCACCAACCGCTGCCCCCGGCGGGTGCGCACTAGCGGCGCCCTGGATATCACCAGTGCGCGCGGCCCCTGGCGGCTCCTCTCATCCCGCGAAAAATCCCACAATGACCTGGGAAAGCCGGTAATCGACTCCGGTCCCTCGCGGTCATCGAAACGATTCGAGAGGTTTCCCGTCGCCCCTAAACGCGGGGTGCGTCCTGACCTTTCTGGGCTCTGACCGCTCCCACACTGGAACACTTCAAACAACTGAGTGAAGAGCGAAATGTCACACCAGCAGCTTCACTCCACAGTCCGCGCAACTTGGTGAAGACCGACATCAAACTCTGCAGAGAGAGCGGGCCGAGCACACTCTGCCTTCAAAGTAAAAGCATGCTTCTGTCACAGGGATGAAGAGCAAATCACGGATGTTTTTGATTTAGGTCGGCACGGTTTGGGCAGTGGTTCGCACTTTCGCCTTACAGCATGTAAGGTTATGGGTTCGATTCCCGGTGGCGTTTGCAAGCTCTGCGCCCGTGTGGGTTACGAAGACATGCATGTTCAGCTGAACTGGTGGCTCTAACTTGCCCGTAAAAGTGCGTGAAGTGTGAACGGTTGTTTGTCTACACGTCAAGCCCTGCGATAGCCTGCCGTGACTTATTTTGAAATCCACCACCGGAAGCACTCTTTTGTTTGTCGTTGCCTTGACGCCGCTCGCTCTCAGATTGAAGGGAGGAGGAACAACGGCAGCGTCCACCAACCTTTTCTTACTTTGAAAGTCACCTTTTGCCTTTAGCAGCCAAACGAACAAATGTTTCCTTTAGTCTCTTTTTTTTTTTTTTTTTTGGTCTCCTTTCCGCATGTTGCAACATCCACACTTCAGACGTATCATATGCGGCTTTGAAGGTCGACTCTGTTTCTGCCCCGTCAGATGGCGTTTAATATTAGTTACACTATGCAAAACACCTCACGCGCCACTACGTTTATAACAATAAAACACCCTTGCGAGCAGAAAGGTTGCAGGTGCAGGTGTTTCCATTTGCGACATTGAACATGAGTTAATACTTGTTTTCAGGGGCTTTAGTTTGAGCTCTACAAATAAGGCCACTAATCAGTATTACACCTAACATAATAACCTGTATCCACCTTTTTTTTTTTTTTTTTTTAAATTACAGAATCATGGCTGAAAAATACACTCCATTGTCAAGCTACTGAAAAAACACCCTCCCAGGTGAGTGCTGTTTCCCACACCTCCTCCCCCTGATATAAACCTATAGAGTTACCTTCAGTGTGTAAGCGTCATGACAAAACAAATAACAAAAAATAAAACAAACAACCTCACAACATAGCAATGTCATCACCTAGCCTATGATAAATTAAATACTACAAGTAAACAATGAATGAGTCAATCACTGATCCACCTGTGGAGGACAAGAGGACAGTGCCGAGCCATAATCACCCCGGAGAGAGATTACATCCGTAAAATGACACCAGGGTTTCTGTGAGAGAGCAGGAGGATCAGATGAGTGTTTGTCTGTTTTCCAGAAAGGAAGACTGACCTGACAACTGCAGGTGCACACTGGCTCAGATAATGTACTAAGCTCCTTGATGCAAATAATCTATTGTGCAAGAACATTTAAAAATATATCATCCAAACGAATTGACTCTAAAATGCCTTTTTTTTTTTTTAAAAATTGATCGTTACGATGACATGGCTGTGAGACTAGGACTTAATGTCTGGCACAGTCTCAACTGTGAATCAACCTGAATTTAAGTAAACAAAATAAACAAACCTAACCTCTTATTTAAATAATCAAGCAAACAGGTGTGGTGAGCCATGCATCAACATATTCCACATTATGAAGTAAAAGCTCATCAGAATTATTTTGTGTCAGCAGAATACCTTGTACCTTGTCTCAAACCATATTTGATAGATTCTTTAGATAGATTTTTTCCTTACCACATTTGAAGTGTGACAAGTGAACCAATTAAGATATTAAGTAATACACACACCCAGTTTATAGCTATTGTTTATTATATCCTTCTGTCAGGGCAGAACTAACAGCCACCCATCCAACAAACACAGATAAACTCAACACACCACCCACAGCCCTGTTTTAAATTAGCCCCGCAATTCAGTTTCTGCTCCCCTCTACAGTTGGTGCCAACCTGAATCAACAGGGCTCACATCTTCCTCTAGCGAAGTTTTACCAGCCTGAATCTGATGAGCCGTATATGCACACGTCCATACGTACATTTTACAGTAAATTAAGACTAAGATTTAACTGTTTATACTAAGTGTGTCCATGAGAAGCTATTTAAGGTCCTGTCTACTGTAGCTGCTTTAAAATGCACATATTCCAGTTAAGTAATTCATTGTATTCATCATTTTGAGAACAATACAGAAATCACTATCACAACACTGGGAAAAAAAAGTACAAAGTCAAAAAGTCAAAGCAAAAGTGAACAGTCCTGTACCCTTAGGGCTCCATCATTTAGACTGAGTGAGGAGCTCGAACTCCAACAGCATTTTCAGGAAAACGTCTTATTCCACCTATCCACAGTGCTGCTACATGCGTACTTTGGGACACAGGCACTCTAACATTCAGACACATCATGTTTATGCACACAGCCATCACAACTCCAGGAATTGATCAGTAGGCCCACAAGAGGAGGGTTGGATGGATAGCAAAAACATGAGGAAGGGTAAAGGACAAAGGTGGTGCAAGGTGAATGGTCTAGCCCTTGACGGGTGAGGGTTTGAATTTCTGCACATAACACTTGGGATGCACTTTTATTTTTTTTCCTACCCAAAATGCTGTGAAAACACATGCACAGGTCAAAGCTGTGGATTGAGAGGGTTTGGGGTGGGGTGGGGTTATTTATGAAAACCACGTCCCTCAGTGCCATCAGCTGGAGAAGCCCCCACCCGCTTGGCTAGCTGCCACAGCAAAGAGCCCAGACACAAACAAAGCCAGCAAAGATGCGCCCAAAGTCAGTGCTCGACACGCTCATTCTCATACGCACATATCATATACACACACACACCTTAAACACAAACAGCTGAAGTTACAAAAGTCTGAAGTACAGATAAAACATCACATCATCTACGCTTTTGCTTCACTCGCAACTTCCTTTTCTCCGTTCTCAACCTCCATCTCATCATTGGTGTTCTCCTTGCTCTCCATCTTCACTGCTTCTTTCTGTTCACGAAAGAGAAAGCGAGAGAGAGAAAGAGAGAGAACAAACCAGTCATCCTCTTCACCAAGCTTTAAGCACACTTATCCTGCCCTCTTGTGGCCATCATAGAAAAGTCAATCTATCACCTTTGAATCCCTCTCTGCAAACTTCTGGAACATGTTGGCGTAAATGCGTTTGTCCTTTTCACGCTGCTCCTTGATACGTTTCTGACAAAGAATCACCTGGCAGAATATAATGATGAGAGGTCAGGCAACATTTTCACAGAATTTTGACCAGATATCTTTATTCCATGACCAGTTTAATGCTAAAGGACATTTAAGACCATTTTCAACACGGGCTTTTTCAGACTTTACAAATATTTTCCCACCCATCTTCCCTCTTAATTACAACCAACAAATAAATGAAATAGTTTATTTTCCTCATGAGCTCATATCAAATATTATTTTCATTATATTAAACAGCCAAATTTGGCTCTGGGTCTATGGTCACATTAAAAATATATAAGAATATTTTTTTCTGGATTATTTTGGGCAGGCCTACTCCTGGACAGATGGAATCTGAACTATTTTAAATTGAATCAAATGATTTCTGACACATTTAGAGGCTGTGTGGATCAATGCCATTGACAATTTCCAGATTTCATCTGAGATCCTCTCACCAAAGTCGTCCTCCCATTTTAAAATGAGATGCCAATTATGACACATCTAATTGTGAGTATTTTCATTTTGGTAAACTGAATTTCGCCTGGAACCTTTCTTTGAACAAATAATGTAATTTATCCTGATTTTAGTCTTATATAAAAAGATTTTGCGTTAGGCTATTATTTTCTTTTGAAATGACAAAGATGACAGTTAGTTTAAAATAATTAAAAAACATATCTATTGTGCACTTGTTTTTTGTAGTGGTGCCATGCTACGATTTCTGTCAAGTTAAGGCATAAAGCAGAGTCCCACATGACACACAACTCTCAGATTACTATCATTTACTCTCTAGAGGGTGCTTTCAAACGGCACGCCATGGGAGAGTTTTTTTAAAATAAGTCCCTAAGACATTTACTTATCTACATGAACTCTGTTATAGTTTGTAATGAACTTCACCATTATAGCATAATCTAGGAAAATATTGAATTATTCTTAGACACATGGCTCTATACCTGGCTCTTGGCGGCCTTGTTGGCAGGATACAGCTGAACAACTCGCTGGAAGTCATCTCTTGCCCTGTCAAACTCCTTCATACCAAACAGTGCTTCTCCCCTTCGGAACAAAGCCTTCTCATTGGATGCATCTAACTCCAGAGCCTATAATTATGAACAGAGTATAACTGAAATGACTTCTGTAATAAACCATGTAAATAAATAGCAGTCAGTAAAAGATTCTACCCATATTACAGACATTTGGACAAACTATCATTAGCGTAATAAAACACAAAAACACTGCTCCCTCCAATACAAACAAGTCTGAGAAATTGACTAATTGTTGTCAAATGCACATCCAAATTAAGGACAAACTAGTGAAATTTGATACCTTATCACAGTTTTCTAGGGCTTGGTTTGGCTCCTGTAGTTTAAGGAAGCACATTGCCAGGTTCAAATGTGCAGCCAGTCGCAAAGCTTTTGCTTTCTTCTCATCCTCCTCTGACAAACCGGATTCATGTTCCAGCCATGACACAATCCTTTTGTACTGAACTGATGCCTGCTTGTATTTTCCGTCCTGAACGATATCAAACCACAGAATTAGAGAGCAAGAAAAAGAATAAATCTGTCTATAAATTATTTATAGCTGTGTGCTTTGCTAATACATTAAGCAACTCCCTTGTATACTGTACCTTAAAATACTGTGTTCCCTTCTCTTTGACAATGCCACTCTGTTCCAGCTTCTCTACTGTGTTCATCTCCCATGATTCCTTGGCCTTAAGAAAACATACATTAATCACTTCTGAGACAGGTAAAAAAAAAAAAAAAAGAAAACAACTGATATGTAATTGGCCAGCTACAGTTAAATTCTGTTTCCATTACAGCACCTAGATATAGTTACCTTCTCAAACGCTGATAGCTTGATCTTGTATTGCAGTGTTGCTCCGCCAGGAATGTTATACTTTGCATTACCTGCATTCCCAAAGCCATATCTACAAATCAAAAACATCAGTTGGCTCAAATGTTGTGTATAAATGTTTTACCTTTTCCAGTTTGACTTCAAACTGTAATGCAGTGCAGTATGCTATACAGTAAAGTAACAGAAGTTTTTATTTTGCCACCTCACAGCTTAGATTGTTTTGGCCAAATGTGACTATTGTTATTGATTCAGTTAAACATTAAATTTTATCCCACTGATTTCAACACACATTACCCCCCATATATAAAATCAGTAATGTGAATTATGTACTGAGCCTATATTATGTGCTGAGATGAACAGTCAACATTAAAACTATTGTGACATTAAAACAAATTTCAGATTTAGTAATATAATATTTTAAGACTATAATTACAATAACACAATTCATGTTTACTTTGGAACATGTGATCATACTTGGGCTTAATATTGAAGAGTGCCTCTTCTCCCTGCTCCATAGCCATGATTGCTTTCTCCACTCCAGCTGGCAAACCAAGACTCTCTCCATCTCCAATCTCAAATTTCAATTCTCTCTCGTCAAACATGCGTCCCTCACAGGTGGCCTCCAGATTGACTGAAAAAGGTTAAAAAATGTGCTACAAATTACACACTTGCTAACATCCAGTAGACTGCCAACTGGGGATGTAGCAAGTAAAGACAAGTTAAGCAATTTCAAAATATAAGTTAATATTTTTTTTTGTTTAGGACACTTTTTGATTTTTATGACAATTGTGTATGCAGTATAAATATGTAATGCAGTCCTTTAAGTGAAATTGTTCTGTTAGTCAATTTCAACAGCAAAGTATAACCCTGTCCATATTTTTAAACAATAATCTTCAGACACAACCCTATCAAGTTTCTGTGCAGGTACATCACAGTTTTGCCCAATACAACCTATCTTTGTGTCAGCATGTTGCTACAAGAGCCGCGGAGAAGGAAGAACAAAACAAAAAGCACAAACCAGGAAGTCCAGTTTTAGTGCAGTGAAAAGATTGTAGTGCAGTGTCAAAGGCCGTAAGAAGGGCTGTGAAAAATGTATCAGTTGCACAATGCTACTGCATGCCACAAGGTGTTACACCCCCAAGCAAGCCATTCTCCTGAATACCAACTTTGCTTTAAATTCAAACAGACTATAGCCTCCTCCATCCATGAAAGATAAAAGGAAAAACACTGTGCAGACACATTTAGAGCCTACAGGGAGTGTAGTCAGTCAAACGACTGATTTGATTTTTAATGTATCGCTTGAACATCAGATACCAGTTTAAGTTTAAAATGTGGAACTGGACATTAGCATGCATTGCTATATCTATTCATGCACTACTCAGGCTCTGTTTAGAGCCTTAATCTATAATCACCTCACAACTGTAGTATCTTCATATGGCTTAAATATGCAGTCAGTGACCGAAATAAACAAAACCTTCTACGCGAATATTTAATATTGCTAATTAATGCTTTGTGGTCAGAGATGTTGGTTTAAACAGTAAAGTGTGTATGCATGCAAAGAACCAAAGCCCAACTATCAATAAACACTGTCTCGACTTTCTAAAAATGGAGATAAATCAAACTGTAAATAAAATGTACTAATTATTATTTTAGCATTTCTTATTAATGCTTAATATTTTTACTCAATTTCACTAATTTTAGCAAAGAAACAGCTGTGTCCAGGTGTGTTACCTTCAACAGCAGCTCCTTCATTAGGCTTAGAATATCCTTGGCCTTTAGTGATGATGCGACGGATGATTCCCCCATCCTCTTCATCAGTTATGTCCTCGCCTCGGAATTCAAACAATTCCACCTAAAAAGTATGCAGATTGTCCTGTAATGTCTTAATATCATTTCACAATGGAAAAGGGTCAAGGATCAGCATACTGTATGTCAACAACAACCCCAAGAATAAAATTTAAAGTATTTGTTGGATAATCAAAATAACCTGAAATGACTGATGCATACCTCAAAAACAAGAGTGGCATTGGGGGGTATCTTGGGTGGGCTCCCTGCAGACCCATATGCGTATTCTGGTTTACAGATGAACTGACACAACTCCCCCATTTTCATTGTAGCTACTCCAATGTCCCATGCTTTTATTACTTGACCTGAATACAGAAGAACAATTATCAAAACTGGCTGAGCAACTATGGCAGGTGAATGTACATGTCTCTGCTAGATGGAAAACCAACCTTTGCCCAACTCGAAAGAAAACTTCTCTCCTCTGTCTCTGCTCGAGTCAAAATGAGTACCATCAAGCAGTGTGCCCACATAATGAACAGACACTTTGTCACCGGTCATAGGCAACTCTGTTCCCGTGCCTTCCCTTTTCACCAGCTGGAAACAAGAAAATGCAGAAAGCATGAGAATTGAATTTAAAACTGTGATATTTATTTATGGATAATGTCCTCAACAGACACGCAACACACCAGTTCCACATATATGTACCCTACCGTCTGGTGCTTTGCATATAAGGGGTGAGGCTGAAAATGTGCGAGTGCTTGTGCACGCACGTCTTTCAATGGTTGTGTGAGCAAATCTTGGTATGAAACCATCGTTGAGACGACATTTTGGCTGGTCCAAAGAGGGCTGTTTGATGGTTAACACTGTTTTAAGGTTCATGTTAGGACCGAGCATGTATTTGCGATGTTTAAGGCTAGACAGTGCATTATGTCCACGTTTGTCCTCACAACTGTATAAACACCAGCGTGTGTATATGTATGTGCGTGCGTTTGCCACCATCAGCATTAATGTCTAATGGTCTTTCTGCTGTTAGACATGAAGACGGTTAAACTACCTCATTACCCGCGTTGTTGATACTGTAACGATAAGTCAGTCGTAAAAACCGGTGACAGGAAATAAAACAATGCGTTACCGTGTTGTCAACACAGAAGTTAGCCTGCGTTAGCTACTTTTAATGATGGGGATATAAAATAGCCTAGCTAACCACAGCTAGCGTTAGCCTAGCTGAATGGGTAAATAAGATACAGTCAGTTAACCACTCAGCTAACTGGATTAACGTGCGGCAACAAAACAGTGTCATTTGCCTTTAAAACACCCCCGTCCTTCTTTGGTGTGATGTCCTCTCCCTCCATTGGGATGGTGTGTTGTCCTTCACTTGTCTGCTCCTCTGCAGTCATGGTCATGAGGCAGATTTCCTACTACTACTCCGGTCTGCACCACAATCCGAAGCTAGCAAACCCTGGCCAACGGCGGCGGAGGCTAAAGCTAACTACTTCTCAAACCACGTCGAGTGCAGGCTGGTTCACTGACGCTGCTTACAGCTCGCAGCGACTAAGCGACTTTCACAGTGCAGTTGTCAATAAGATGCACGTGTGCACGGTGTGTCTGCTGTGCACGAATCACACTTGTATCCAGGCAGGATATAAGCTTTTGGCGAGCGTGCATCTAGTCCACGTTGCTTCGCAGTCTGGGATTTCACTAACGTTTTAAGAAGGAGAGAACTTTCCAGACAGTCAGTGATCCAGGGGGTATGAACCCGCGTCGGGGTTCGTGCTCTGTATATATCAGTGTCTCCCGGAAGGGCGGTTCATATAAAAACAGCAGAAAACGACATATACAATGTGTCACCACACAGATTATCTTTAATGTAATCAGTTTAAATACTCTGTCATCACTGAATAGTCCGCGATAATGGGCAGGAATATGCAATATACACGCGTAGCCCCGTCCGCGGCAGCACCGTGTTACAATAAAAACACGCGCTCCTTTTTGTATCTCGCTTTCTATTGGTCAGATTCCGGGCCCACTGCTGTCTGTTGGCGCGGTTGTTGAATAGCTGGGAACTGAGAAATCATAATAACACGAAGTGAAAACAGTTTTTTGGGCGTATTTTGAAGGTAAGTATGTGGTAAAGATGAAAGATAAAAGACTTCAGCCAACAAGATGACTTGGGTTGAGTAGCTAGTTAGCTATGAATGCGAGATAGTTTACAGCGTTTAAGTTTTCGTTTCGACAGCTCTTAAGACCAAATGTTAGCTAGTTTACTTAACGTGTACACAAACTGAAATGTGTGTAATTAACTTCGATGGGGGCTTTGTAGTAAAATGGGGCTAAACTGAATCGAAAACCGTGTAGACACAACAACACTATCTTGGGCTTTGCTAGTCTAAACACACGCTGTGGAGCTGCGATGGACGAGCTGGTGAACTGCTCATGTGTGATCTGCGTTTCAGGAGCTTCACAGGAATGGAGGATGGCAGGGCCCAGTTTCCATTTCCATACCAGCCGTATAACATCCAGGAGCAGTTCATGCAAGCGTTGTACAAAGCACTTGACCAGGGCAAAGTCGGCATCTTTGAAAGTCCAACAGGAACGGTGTGTGTGTGTGCATCTGTATGTGTGAGATCACTGTAGATTTCTTTGATGACTTTCTTTTTGTGTGTGTGTGTGTATGTCTTCAACCCCAGGGCAAGTCTCTAAGTCTGATATGTGGAGCTCTGAGCTGGCTCACAGACTATGAGGAGAGGAAGAGACAGGAGGCAGCTGCTCTGCTGCAGGAAGGAGAAGTGTCTCTTTCCACATCTATTGCTCACTCCTCCACTCCCAGCAGCTCAGCAGAACCTGATTGGATCACTGATTTTGTTCAAAAAAAGGCTGAACGTGACTTGGTGACAAAGTTGAAGGTAATAATGTCTATGTATGTACTTCAAATGTAAATTTGGCATGGATCTCTGGGGATTCTGGTTTTTCCTCTGCTTAACTGTATGTATATTATTTCATGTATTGCCAGGAAGAAGAATTGAAAAGAAAGAAGAGGGAAGAACGGTTAGAAATGATCAGAAACAATGTTCAATTAAAGTATGCGATGAAAAGAAAGGTAAGTGATCTTTCACAGTGGCATTTTAAAGTGTCCAGGCATCAGCTCAAAATTATAGTTACTGAAAGTCAAATCCTTACAATTAAGTAAATGAATTTCTGTTTATGTGTCTTACTCTGTAGAGCTGTGAGGATGATGAAGCTTTCAAGTTGCTCCAGCTCAGTAAAGAAGAACAAACAGAGACACAAGGAGATCAAGAGGATGAGGAGCTTATCGTTGCAGAATATGAGAGTGATGATGAGTCAAAGAGCAAAAACAGGTAAAGGCGGCCATCAATCTGAGCCCACTGTGTCAAACATTACAGTACAGTGAAAATTTGAAATGAACAGAGAATGAAAGGGTGTGTTTGCTTACATGCTCAGATACTGTGGGCCTGAAGATGACGAAGATGATGAACTGATCGAAGAACACGTCACTAAGGTAGGTGTATGTGTGTGCATGTTACACAAATTTTACATTGTAGCTAAAGAAAGTATGTTCTTTTGAAATAAAATATATTCATGATTATCTAATATCCCCTTGAAGTGAAACTGTATCATTTTTCATCTTTGCAGATTTACTACTGCAGTCGCACTCACTCCCAGCTGGCCCAATTTGTCCATGAGGTTCAAAAGAGCCCCTTCAGCAAGGACATCAGTCTGGTCACACTGGGTTCACGGCAGGTGTGTGTGTACACACACACACTACCACCAGCAAAATTCTGAATACCTTAAATTCTCATATGTGGGACTAAATCTGAGGCAGGAAGAATGTGGTGACCAAAACATTAAAAAACTCCAGTCTTACAGTTTCTAACCACCCCCATCATTCTTTGCACTGCACAGGGAGTATTACTTGTATTCACTTATTAAAAACATGATTGTAAGAAATGAAATCTGACACTATTTGCTCATTAAAAATAAAATGTGTGTACTCTTGTGCAGAATCTGTGTATCAATGAGGAGGTGCGTCGCCTGGGCAGCATCCAGCGCATTAATGACCGCTGCATGGAGATGCAGAAAAACAAACATGGTGAATGAGACCCGCTCATATGCTAGCTCCATAACTACTGATCTTAAAGAGGAGCATTTCTAGGCAAATTTAAGCTTGTATCAAAACAGATTTGTAATGGCCACGTCTCTACTTTATTTTCATTTAGCAGAGAAGCAGCATCACAAAGAGGGTGTGAAACGTAAGCGAGGACCAGCAAAGAGTGTGTGTGCCTATAATAAAGCTTCAGCACTGCAGCAGATGAGGGATGACATTCTGGGAGCAGTCCATGACATCGAACAGCTGCTGAAGCTGGGCAGGGAAGCGCATTCATGTCCTTACTATGCCACACGCCTTACTATTCCCCCTGCACAGGTGAGCCATTGCTCTTTGTTATCTGGTCGTCCACCTCTGCACCTCATTCTTCTGTGCTTGTAATTTGCTGCAAATATCAGTTCTTCTAAAAATTTTAAAGGCAAAATGACAAAAAAGTCTTCTGTCTACAAAATTTTTATTTGTTCATTTACCTTTTTTTTGTATATTTTTTATGTTTGCAGTTGGTGGTGTTGCCCTATCAGATGGTGCTACATGAAGCTACAAGAAAGGCAGCAGGGGTCCAGCTAAAGGGACAGGTTGGATTAGATGTTTTTTTCTGATTTTATAATAGATTTTTCTCTTCTACATTGTCACTATCATCATGAAAATCATAAAAATAATCTTTTTGTTGTCCTTGTACCTCTGTAATGTTAAAAACACAAATTTAATAGTTCAACATCTGGCAGATGTTGGCACACAGCAATAATATTTCTGAACAAAATGTAACCATGTGTTCAGCATGATTGTCCAGCATGGCAGAATTATCAGGTACAGTACCTGATAATTCTGCCATCTTTTCATCTGTCTCAACAGTTTGAAGTGGTATTCATTCAGTCACTAAAAGCAGAAATATTTTTCTTTTTTACAGGTTGTGATCATAGACGAAGCTCACAATCTTAGTGACACACTCTCGTGTATACACAGTGCAGAGCTGACTGGAGCACAGGTAAACACATTCAAACATAACACATAGAAAATGTAGGCTTAAATTATGCATGTTACCAGTGATATGCTAAAATATGAATCCCCTGCAGCTCTGCCGTGCTCACTCCCAGCTCACCCAGTATGCTGACCGTTTTAAGTGAGTAAACACGCACACATTCATACAATTCACAAATTAAATATTACCTTGTCCTTGACACTTAATGTTTATCTGTCTGCAATGTCAGGAGCAGGCTGAAGGCAAAGAACCTGATGTACATCAAACAGATCCTGTTTGTGATCGAAGGTCTTGTCCGTGTTCTGGGAGGTCAGTGCCTTTGGGCAAAAATTAGTTTTGGATTATTAATTATTGCTAATTGGCAACATAGATGGGAGATGATATTGCTGGACAGTAAATTACATTTCTGATCTTGGTGTAAATGTTATTCCTCCAGGCAAGGTGGGGCAGAATCCACAGAGCCAGACTACACAAACAGGTCAGTGAATTACACACAAGCATAATTGATAAACACATCTTCATACCTAGGAATCAGTGTCATCTTAATTTGAGGCATGCTTCTTTTTCTTCCAGGAACAGAGATGCTGACCATTAACAACTT
This sequence comes from Rachycentron canadum, assembly GCA_038496675.1. NCBI lineage: Eukaryota > Metazoa > Chordata > Actinopteri > Carangiformes > Rachycentridae > Rachycentron > Rachycentron canadum. Next base: position 13,976,444 of record CM076652.1, read on the forward strand.
CCTCTTCAAGGCTCAGATTGACAATATCAACTTGTTTAAGGTGGTTATCAGTGTTTATAATGGTGTCATAGCTTGTGAACACCATATTTCAAACGACTAATGCTCTGTCTTTCAATGTCACTTTTACTTTAGTTACAGAAATACTTTGAGAAGAGCATGATCAGCAGAAAAGTAAGTGTTTAATATGCCTGTATGTATTCATTTATTCATGCGGTGTAAAGATCCTGCAAATTGAACTGTATACTACATGTATCCTGTGTCTGCAGCTGGGTGGCTTTGTGGAGAAGTACGCAGGTTCAGGTGTGAGCCTGCACACTCAGAGCAGCTCCAACAAAGAAAACCGTCGCACAGAGGGCCTAAACCGCTACCTTCAAACATTGCAGACCAACCAGGGTACTGCACCAGGTCAGTAGTCACATGATCGTGCCACCCACATTTTTTAAAAAGTATATTTTGAACAGGGATGTCATCATTGAAGACATAAAGTGAAAAGCTAATTTCAGGAGCAGAGTACAATCTATTTGTCTCAAAACTACATTATAAGAAACTGCATTGTTCCAGCTGCAATGACTTTTTACATGAGTTGCATGTGCAGACACTACACATTATTATGTATTTTCCAGTGTATTTCTTCCTCTCACATCCGTCCATGACAAAATTGACAGTGAACAGTCCGGTGTTTCTCTGGTTGTAGTAATCCACATTACAGTTTGTCTGCTCCCCTGTGTGCAGTTTCTTCGCCAGACCAGCAGGGGTCTGTAGAGTCAGAGAAAGTGCTGGCTGCATCTCCCATGATGCAGGTGGAGGGGTTCTTTATGGCCCTCACCAACAGCAACACTGATGGCAGAGTGGTGGTGCACAGACAAGGTACCTTTTTTATTTTTTTTTCTTCAAGAAAATTAAAACGGTCTAATTCTTAATTTTTATGTCCAGGTACTTTGTCAGAGGGCAGTGTCAAGTTCCTGTTGTTGAATCCAGCAGTCCACTTTGCCCAGGTGCTGAAAGAGTGCAGAGCAGTCATCATTGCAGGGGGAACCATGCAGCCTGTGAGTTACCTTAAATCCACTAAAAATAAACCAAGTCTTTGCTGTGTATGTTTTATTATTCTAAAAGATGTTATATGTAGGTTTCAGACTTCAAACAAGAGCTACTGTTTTCTGCTGGAGTGGGAGAAGAGCGCATCACTGAGTTTTCCTGTGGTGAGTGGCCCATTTTTTTTTACACCACAGTGTTTCTTTTTTCAGGCTTTTCTAATGTGCTCTCTCGTAGTGATGTGTTTATCAGTATTTCTGTTTGTGGGAATAGTTGATTAAATGATAGCACTCTTTTCAAAAACTCCAAAAATAACCAATTTTTAGCACAAGTACCTTCAAACAAGAACATCTTGGATAAGCTGCATACATGATGTTTAGCAATTTAATTATGTGATATGTTAAATGTGTAATGTGTTTAAGTTTTATTAAGGGCTGACAGAAGTGTATTGTCTATGGAATAATGTATAGTTATATTTAAGGTTTAACACTTTATTGTCTGTTTACATAGAAATTTGTCTTGCATTCACATGCTCCAACAAGTCCTCATACAACATTAAAAAAATATCTAAGCATAAAAAAAACAAAAAACAAAATACTGCTACCCATCTTGTTACAGGTTCTAATGCGTACAATCACATCACTCCAGTCCTCGCCTTTCCTTCATTTAACCTTCGCTTCCTCATTTTGAATTGATTTTAAATATTAATTGCTAACTTTATAGCTTTAAATGGCTTTGCCCACTATTACAAACCAAAATTTTTGACTTGGTATGTACCCAACTGTGAATTAAGATCTGCTGGAGGCCTGCTGGTCACCTCAAGGTCAAGGCTTGTGATGACACAAGGGTAATGGGGCATTCCCTGCACTCTTGAACTCTCTACCGACTCATATCAGATGCTGTGACTTTTTAACCGCCTTTAAATCTCATGATGTTTGTTATTAGTGCTACTCTACTCTTTGATTATCCTCAGGTAATTCTGACTTTTTGTTTATTTGGTTTTACTTTTTACTTTTAAGAAAAGTGCTATATAAAGTAAGATGATGTTGTTGTTGTTGTTGTTATCATTACATGAAGGATCATTTAAACAGCATATGTAACATAAAAGGACCTCTGTAGACACTCCTAAATTGAGTGACTTTTCTGTCTGTAGGTCATGTAATTCCTCCCGAGAATATTCTTCCCCTCATCTTGTGCAGTGGTCCGTCTGGTCAGCAGCTGGATTTTACTTTCCAAAACAGAGACTCTCCACACATGGTAACAGACATAAGCGTACATATACTATTTTACTCACTTGTTGCTCTTATGTCCTCGACTGCATCACCGCAAATCCATGTCTGTTTATTGACAGATGGACGAGACAGGGCGCATCCTCTCCAACATTTGTAACGTGGTGCCTGGGGGGGTTGTGTGCTTCTTCCCCTCTTATGAGTACTCAAGGCGGATCATTTCTCACTGGGAGGCCAGTGGTACTCTTACTCGTCTCGCTAACAAGAAAAAGGTTATTTTGGCGACGTGATTTCTTTATCAAAAGACAAACAAAACACAAAACCGCCAATGTGATCCTTTACTCTCACTCCCAAAGCAAGTTTTGTTATGTCTTAACTCAATGATAGTGTTATGGAAACAGACCCAGTTAAAAAATAACTTTAACATTAGTCTCAAATCTGTCATAAAATCCTTGTCAGATCTTCCAGGAGCCAAAGAAGGCCAACCAGGTAGAGCAGGTGCTGAGCGACTTCACCCGTTGTATCCAGGTAAAACTCACAGCTGAAACAACAGGCCTCATAACTTCAGTGTGTGATAATGTGGTCGTTGGGAGTGATTGTCTTTACCACTGACAGACATTAGTCATTTCTTCAAATTTTGTCAGAGGTGTGCTTTGGACAGCGGTGGACTCACAGGGGCGTTACTGTTCTCTGTGGTTGGAGGAAAGATGAGCGAGGGCATCAATTTCTCTGATGATCTGGGCAGGTGTGTGTAATTGATGAGCCCATGGACAAGCAGCAACTGTGCAACCGTGGAAAGTATATTAAATGCGTATTTCTGCATGTGACAGGTGTGTGGTGATGGTGGGAATGCCTTATCCCAACATCAAATCCCCAGAGCTGCAGGAAAAGATGTCCTATCTGGACAAACACCTGGTGAGGCTCTTTATTTGTCCTCTTGGTCTTCACCATATCCACAAGTCTGACAAAACAAGAACAAAGTCAAAGGAGTACTGGGATAAAGTGTCATGACCAGTTTGTTTTTTTTTTAGCCTCACAGTGGAGGGAGGAACCCTGGCCAAGCACTGGTAGAAAACCTCTGCATGAAGGCTGTCAATCAGTCTATAGGTAAGGTTTTGCATTTTTCATGGCAATAGATGGGTATGATAGAAATGTATAAAAAAAGATACTTGTTTAAACCTCACTTTGTAAGATAATGACCTCCTCTGCCCAAAGGAAGAGCTATCCGTCACCGAGGTGACTATTCCTCCATTGTGCTGTGTGACAGACGTTATTCCAGACCCGCCACGCTCTCTAAACTTCCTACATGGATCAAAGACCGCACCAGCACATGCTCAAATTTTGGCCCTGCTTTTGCTGCCTTGCGAAAGGTAAAGATCAAATTCATACCATAGTATTTAATTATTTACTTTAAATTCACTATAAATCTTTAATTTATCCATATCCTGTCTATAGGTTCTAACATAAAGTATGTCTTTTAGTTCTTCCTGGAAAAAAAGCAGAAGCAGGTGTAATTTTGCTCCCAAGCTGACATCTCCACTCTCTCTACTGGGCTACTTGAAGACTCAGACAAAAGATGGTGAGGAGGAACTTCAGGGAAATCCGACACAACAACAACCTCTCTGTGTTAAGCAACTCAACAAATTGAAAGTGGTCTATTAAAAGAAAAACAAACAAACAAAAAGAAAGATGACCAAAGGGCCTCTGTAATGAGTCCGCATTCTCATTGCTGAAACATTTTACACTTTTATACTTAATATATCTTGTTCTGTTTTGTTCTTGTAATAAAAATTCAAGATGAATAAGAATAATGAAGTATTTGAAGGCACATTGCAGGCAATGGCTAAAGGTACATATATCAGTTTTACCCTGGTTTATGTATTTGGAGCATGTTGCAAAACCAAATGACTCCTGAAAAGTAATTAAATTCACTATGTTTACTACTTCTAAGATATCAGCCAAAGCCCTCATGTCAGCATCCTGTAGCCTTCAAGAGGTTTTAAATATTTAAACCAGTCAATGTTAAGTGTTATGTAATGTAAAAATTACTTTTATTTAGTAGACATATGTTAGTGAAATGGTTCTGTGATCTCAATGAATGTTCTAATATCTGCTTGTTTAGTTTCATGAAAATATGTTTTACAATGAATATAACATCAATAAACTTATCATTTGAGTTTCAGTAATTTTTTGTCAACTACTTCGACAAATCTATGCACTTATTATGACTGGCATTATGAGGAAAATTACTGCCTAATTTACATCAGTGCTTTAAGTGTTCATTGTCCATTGTGTTATGCTTCCCAGTCATCATCGTCTGTTGCCGATTGTGGGGCAGGAAGTGGTGGAATGACATCTGACATCCTGGCAAATGCGCCACTAGTACCAGCAGGAGTATCACCTGACTCCCCACCTGCTGGACCCTTACCAGATATGCCTATGGAGAGGACAGGACACATTATTTGCTGCATACAAAGTAATCACGATAATTAGTATTCTTAACGTAAGAGGGATTCTCACCTTTCCTTCGCATGGCAAGTTTATTGAAGAGATCAGACATAAAGTCTCCACCACTAGATGCCGCTCCCACTGCTATGAGACAAAGACAGACAGTTACTAAATAATCACTATTCTAAATTAGTAGTAAGGGTTTCACTTATTCCCCAGTGATGTGCTAGAAAGGGGAGCGCATAACTGTGACTGAGCTTTTATGTCTAGTTATTCAATATAAGCAGCTCTCATTAAGGAGGAAATGTTAGGTCATGACCTGGGTGGTCAACCAGAAAGGAAGGCAAAGCTATGCTGTTTAGACAATTTAAAATACAACTGTAACCAAGTCAGCCTTTTAATGAGGTTGATGATTTTAAAATGAAGGTCAAAGCTGTGGACTGTGATGATAACGATATGAGATGTGTACAAAAATCCTCACATCCTGTCTTACAGTGTGACAAACTGTAAACTCATGGGTGAATGCTAACCAGGGAATGGTCACTGCTTTGATTGCATGACTTTCTCAGCATCGTTAAAGCTGCATCACGTAGCAGTTAATAAAACATGGGCCGATCCACTTCCCCATTCAAACAATCTGACACCTTGCTCTTGCTCCTTCTGTTTCTTCTTCTCCATCTTGCGCTCTTTAACGTTGCGTAACTTGGCTTTGCCGATGCCTCCAGCATTACGGATGGACTCCAGCAGACTGGCACGGCTGTCTGATGGCTGGACCACCTCGCTGGGAGCGCCAGACACAGGACCTGCAGTCAGAGGAGACAGACGGAGGAGGAGTAATTTGGGTTTATGCCCAGTAATGTCAATTAGGTCGATCTTATTTAGGCGAGTGAATAGGGTACAAGATTCCTGAATTGGGTGCATGTGACAAACCTGAACTTTGGGCTCGAGAAACTTCTATGGGGCCATCAGCAGGGGGAGGAGGAGGAGGAGGAGGAGGTGGAGGAGGGGGAGCTCCTGCAGGAGTAGTGGGGGCAGGCTCAGGGGGAGGAGGAGGGGGTGGTGGTGGAGGAGGTGGAGCATTAGGCTGGAGTTGACACTCTAAAACAAAGATGACAAGTCTACATTAGCTTGCATTACAAAGTGCTTCACAATAAATGACTAAACCAAGACATAAAATAAAGACAGTATAAAAGTAATACATAAGCTAGAGATAAAAGGTGTGTATGTCAACCTGATGCATTGTTCTCTTCAGAAAAGGAAGGCAGCTCAGGGATGTTGTGTGTGGGTCCTGATGGAGCGAAGCCAGGCCCAAGGTCTGCACTGTAGGACAGGTCGTCTGCTATGCCTGGCAGATCAGGCAAGTACGATGGCACATCTATCTCAGGCACCTCACCCAGGTCTGGCACATAAAAATAACTCTCTGCTATCTGTTGGACAGAAAAGATTGTCAAAATATATATATATATATTTTTTTTAAGTCAAATTAACAATGTGTTCTGAAATTAAATTTCAAATACTGTTGACAGTACCTGTCGCTCTAGTTGTTCTCTCTTGGTAATGGACAATGGAGCATCAAACGGTTTCTCTTCTTTTTCTGTCTCTAGTGTAGTGTGTGTTTTAGTCACTGCTCCCGCCAGAGGATCAAGGAACACATACTTCTTGTATCTTTAAAAATAGATAAATCCAAGGATATAAAACAAAGCTGTGAATATAATCATGTTACAGTTCGTATTTGTTGTTGTGGACTTACAGATTCTCAGTGGTATTAAAGAGCAGCAGGGAGCTGACAGATGAGATGTTGCGTGGCAGACTTCCCAGCCCCTCCTCTGTCTCGTCCTCAGACTTCTTCTTGTTGCTTACACACACTGGGAAATACATTAACTTCTCCTGAAAGGAAAGCAGAGAGACACAGTGAGAGGGAGTTTTGTAAAATGTCAGCTAAATGTTGAATAACGCAAAACAGAAATGCCACCAAAGTGTTCCTGCACGCAGATGCGCAAATTTATATTTTCAGGCATATTGCTTCTGGGCAATATTGAATAATGTATTTCTGCACCAGAGAAATTTGCCAGCACTGTTTTTATTTCATTCTTCTTTTCTGACAAATACACACAGATACACACACAACAAAAAAAAAAACAACAAAAAAACAACACAATGCACTTGCAAGACCAAGCACACGCAGCAGAAAATGCGCTGGTTTTCAACATCTTTCTAAGATAGTGAAGGAAAAACTGTGGTGTTTATTATAAATAATTCAGGAGCTTGTGCTGAATGGAGCGTGTGCATGCACAAATACACTGGGGTAAAAAACATTATCACACATTCACAACTTTTTTTCACTGTTCAGTGACTTACATACAAACACACAGCATCTGTCATCATCCTTTATACAGAATATACAGTATGTGACTAATTCATCGAAGAATTTGACTGATGTGTAGCCAATCCTGCATCTCAACACCTGACTGACTGTGAAGGGGAAAGGCGTGTCTAATCTGGGTTTAAATGCACATTCGCTCTTCTACATGGTGATGTATTCACTTCTTTTTTACCTTCATATCTAACATCAAATTTGGAGCAAAAACTGTAAAGCAAATATAAAATTGAGCCGACGTGCACTGCTTTGCAATATCTTTTAAACCTGTAAAACAACCTGCTGTGCCCTGATGAATACTCCATGTAAAAAAAAAAAAAAAAAAAAGACAGACAGAAAATGTCAGTGCAAATGCCCCGGTGTAATGTAACATTTGATTAGGTGGGAGCCAGTTGTTATTCAGGGGTGTGAGTAATCAGGACTGACGTGGATGAAAGCTTATCAGAGCTGGTTGGTTATAAGCATATATTCTGCTAATCAAGAGGAAGCAACCGTTAGGAGAATGAATGTGAATATGCACAGAAGAGTGGAGACAGTAACACAAATATGTGAACCATACTTTTATCCAGATGAGGTAAAATAATTAATTACTCTGTTAGTTTTCGGAGATACTTTTCATGCCCTGTTTTGATGCAAGCAGACTTCATATTCACACAGCAAAGTAGTTACACATTATCAGATCAGAGATTGACCTGATGCTAGGTATTATGATATGACATGAATCCATCCACCTGCCCTTCTATTTACACATGAACCAATTCTGTTGGCACGAAGGTTAAAATTGGGTTGAAAAAGATTAAAAACAAAGACCAATGTGTTTCCCACCAATCATACAGGTGTGGGTTATATTAGACTAGGCAATGAAACACAGATGTCCCTCCCTGCCTCATCATTCACTCTTCCTGAATCATCCTGAAGCGACTCCAAATCAGACAGGATATGTAATACCTCCACAGCCAAGACTCGCCTCCCTCTCCTTCATATTCCCCTGAAGGGTAAGCCCAGCCACCCCAGCGAGAGGCAATTCCATTCTTTCGGTCTCAACTCAGAGGTCAGGATTTTAGGTTAGGGTTTGGACACAGACTGAGTGCTTTGCCTCCAGGCTCTGCTAAGGATGCACGACGCCTACATCACTGTGGATGTCACAGCAAAAATGGAAGTCAGGGACAGTGCCAATAGAGTGGCAGATAAGGGCTGAGGTTCCTAAAACTATAGGTATATTCAAATTATCGAGGTATCGCACTGCTGTGCCTTTCAAGGGAATCATATGCGAGGGTGTAGGAAAGACGACCCTGAATTCTGGAGGAGTAAGGTGGACAGTGAACAAGCACTTAACTCCTACATTAATACTGGTGCCATCATTGGAGTCTACATGAATATGAGGTGTCGAACCATTAGCTCTAAGCCCTCCTGTCCTCATCTGACCACCAGCTATGTCTTAATTCTCAGCTTTAAGACAGAAGCAATATAAATGAAAATTAAAACTACTTCTATTAATCCGTTTTATACCCACAGTTTTAGTTGTATCAACTGTATATAAAGGCCTTAATATCTATTATAATATAAATTTTGTGAAAGTGTGCCTCCTACAGAGACATCACAGGAAGCATTGCATGTCCCAAATCCAAACTCGTGCATATTCATTACTTTAATTTTATCTCACCTGCAAGGCCTTCTCATCAAAGGGTCGAAGTTTGTTCTGTATCCTATGACGGGGGCGGGTTTGCGACGATGGGTCTGCAGCCCCACCAAAGATAGATGAGTAGTCCTGAAGTCGATCTGGAGCTGGGTACTTGGCACTAGAAAAAACCTGTACACACAGACAAAAGCTGATGTAACTCACAAACGCGACTATATTTTAGCAATCTTGTCACTGTATTCTGTCTATATTGTGAATTAAAGATAAAATATGCAGCAATATGCTTCCTTCCTAAGTGAAGGTGCCATGTTACCTTGGTGGCCTTCTTACTGCCTTTGATCTTGTCAACACGGGCCTGAGCGAGTCTGATCCGGTCCGTGACGCTCTGTAGCTGGCGGCGGTTCCTCTCTACACTCTCAGATACCCTAGAAGTGACACACACATACACCACATAGACATACACACAGAGGAAAATACATCTGAGACCTTATTGCACAATCCAAGTGTGTGACTTGAGACACCCTATTCCACTTTTCCATATTTATATACACTGTGCAGGGGGCTTAAGCCCAAAAATGAATCTTCTTCCATATAATAAAGATAACATGCAAGTACTCCACAGTTGGATGGAGCTGTGGTTGTGGCACAATCAATCATCTAATTACCAACACACTATGTGTTAAAAAGGTTTTATTGACTGAATAATTCTGATCATAAATGTCACAGTTTCCATGAGACACTTCCTCCCTTTTCTTTAGTCTTCAGGGCAGATATGACTCTACTAGTACATTTATGGACCTTTTGCTTGCTGTGTCACGGTTGAGAACTCTCAAACCATTAGGTCTGTTAATTGTTAGTAATAGTAATTTTCTGACATTCAATAAATTAAAAAATAACCTGACTATTTGGTATACACAGATAATTAACAAATTAACTGGCAATGTAACCTTGGAAATGCTCCGACCCCCCGAGACTATGAAGTGGATAAGCATGGACGGATGATGCATGCAATGTTTTGGGATATGAAAAAAAGAATATCACATGTCGTATATGTTCAAATATGAAAAAGTTGCACGTTATGTAGGCTGGGAAAACAGTGACACTCATGCTACAGATAATACAGTCGTAGCAAAAGCTGCATGTGACGGTGTGTGTGTGTGTGTGATTCTGGGTTTACCTCCTGAAAATATCTGTAGAGATATTCTCCAAGTAGTATAATGCATCTGCTATCTGATAGACAGCCTCCTCTCTCCTCAGGTCATGTTGGATAAGAGGCACTGAGTACACCTGGCCCTCCAGGATGTGCCTCTGGGTCATCCTGTCAAACATCAACACAAAAAACAAATATCAACCAATATGAACCAGGTTGGAAAATCAAAGCTTGAGCTCGAGAAGACGCGTTTGTTATTGTCACTGGAATTATCTAATATTATAATAGCTCATATTAATTAGTTATTATATTAGTTGTAAAGTAGTTGTGTAAATGTATATTAGCTGTGTAATAAATCAAACCTTGTTTGGTCTGCAATTATTATTTGGAGTGTCTTTGTTGTTTGTTATCTATCTGTAGTGTTTCTGCAGCTCTTTGCGGTCACTTTGCATATTTTTGTAGTCCTTTGTGGATACTGTGATTTTTGGAGGCCAAATAGACCAATTCAATAAACTGCCCAGGGTTAAACTCAACCACTGTTGCTTTCACTTACATTTCTCGGTTACATCTGACTCTCACATGACCTCAATTAAAAACTGTTCGGTGGATTTTTGTCCTTTTTTTTTTTTTTAATCTTCACGTTGACCCGAGTTCATCCCTGTTGCTGTGTTTAATCATAAACCTGCAACCAAACTGTTTACTAGCAAAGACTTTACAACCAACCTATATAACATTACATGTAACTAACAGACGGACGCGCAAATTAAAGCCTGTTCACGCTGGTGCAAGAACAGCTTTAAATTAAACCAGACCAGCCCCGTGACAAGTTTCACCAAAACACCTACAGGCTTTAAAATGACGGCCTTACCTGACCATGAGTCTTGTTCACTGGTTAACAGTCCCAAAAAGATGTAAGAAGGACCAGCCGGACTCTCGATGCTAAAGGCGAAGCTACTTGTTTCGCAAAAACAACGGTTTCCGACTTCCGGGTGTCCCTGGCACGTGACAACATCGGAACTATGGTGTTGCATTCATGTAATTTCGGAGATTTCTGCTTTCTGAACCGAAAGCACCCGAGCGACGAAGGAATTTCAGTGTTGGCCAGCGTTACATGTATAAAACTTTATTTTAAGATGAAGAAAAACCGGTAACGCCAAAACAGTATGCCTCAAGAATACTGATAAGATGCTAATTATTATTATTGTAGTTACTGTTTTTATTGTAATACAAAAAACAATATAGTTATTCTAATAATTATTCTTAGTATTCTTCATATTTTTAAAAAGAAAATAATAAACTAAATATTATATTCTACGTGCAGAAAAAGAGAAATCAATTTCAAACTATAATTTCTGGTTATTTTATGCGCAGTCAATTAAGCACATGACTCTTGGATACTGAATCTCTTTCTACAGCCGATAGGGCGCGTACTTACCCCGGAGTTTTCTTGTGCCTGTGCGTAATGACGCATCTCTCCTCCAGCTCCAGCACCCCTCCTCCCTCCTGACACATCTGGATCTGGCTCCTCTCATCAGCACCACTCAGCGCAGTGGGGGGGAGAGAGTGGGAGAGAGACAGAGAGAGAGAGAGAGAGAGAGAGAGAGAAGGGGAGTGTAGCTCGGTCGGTGCAGCTTCATCCACAGCCAGGCAGAATCAAGGAGAGGAAAGCGGAAAGACATCTCACCTGCTCACGGATAAATTGCATCCCCTGTCCTCTCTCCATCGCTCCAGCTTCTGATTTTCTTCTCCTTCTCCTCCCTCCTCTTGCTTCGGGTATGATGAGCTCAAGCCTGCTAGAAAACCCGGTGCAGGCGATTCTGTACCTGCGGGAGCTCACTACCATCGTGCAGAACCAGCAGAGTCTCATCCAGACCCAGCGCGCTCGGATAGAGGAGCTGGACCGGCGGGTGGACGAGCTCATAGGCGAAAACAGGCACCTGCGGGACGTCAGGGTACAGCAACAGCATCCTTACCATCATCACCATCACCATCATCATCACCCCGACCCCAGCTGTCTTCACCATCACCACCATCCCCAGGACCCTCAGCTCAAGACCGGTGCGAGTTCTCTGCCAGACCATGCGGCTGCACCAGCGCAGGTCGAGGCGACTCCGGCGGTCCAGCCATCGCCTCCCCAACCTATGGACCCGGGGGACATGCAGCTGGTCCCGGCCGATCCGTCAACGGTTTCACCGGTTGAAAGTAACCCGGAAAACGGCGGAAGTTGCCCCAGCTGTCGCTCTTTGGTTCAGATGACCCCCACAACCCTTTGTAGATCCCTGGCCCTGGCTAGGAAATCCGAGTGAGTAGAGGTTTTATGGTTGTTTGCGGCGCGCGTGCGTTTGCGTGTGTTTTAAAATAGTCCAATATAGAGAGTATGTAGTCTTTGGTAGGCTATTAAGAAGGTTTCTGAATTTTCTATATACTCCTAAAATACTCCTCCTGTGGTTTGTTGAATTTCCTGTGTGGCGTCTGTATGAAACTGTAGCTATAATTAAGCGCGTGCGTGTGCGTGCGTGTGTCTCCTGCAGATTGAGAGGCGTTTAATTAATGGAGAAGGCGCTTGTAAAAATTTTTTTCAGTTGTGTGTGTTGGCCAAAGAGTGTGCCAGAAGAGGAAGAGGTGGATTATTTAAATGAGAAAAGGAATCACGATCACTGGATCATTACATAACAAACAGCTGTAGGCCTGTAATCGTGTGTGTGTGTGTGTGTGTGTGTGTGATTACTGGATACACACAGAGGTCAGTGTCAGTCTGAGACAGAAGCAGCTTCACGTGCGGTGATGAGACACCGTGAGTCGCTGCTGCTGGCTTCTCTATTATTTAGCCAACTGCACGGGATCTGGGAACTCTCACGGGACCTTTGGGCCTCTGATGTTGCCATGTTAGATGAGACACATGTGCACACAGTCAAACACAGATATGCATACACACACACACACACACACACACACACCACCCCCTGCTTGGCACCAGAGCCTCTTACTACACCATCACATCACCTAATGAGAGAAAATCATCTTTCTCTCTTTTTCTTTTTTCTTTTTTCTCTTTTTCTCACTCTTTCTCTCTCTATGTGTGTGTGTGTGTGTGTGTGTGTGCTCATAAGTTGTATCCCAGTAGGAGTCCTGATTAGTCTCTCTGGGAATCCACCCCCGGTGTGGGGAGCAACACAGAGCAGAGCATGAGTTTAGAGGAGCAGAGTGAAGAAGGGGAAATGTATATTAAATAAAAGCAGTTGTTGATACTAATCCTTTAGTACACAATTCACCTGGCACACCTCGCATTTCCTGTTCTGTGTGTGTGTGTGCACAATGCCTGTTGCTCTCCTCTGTAGCTTTGCCTGGTACCTGAGTTGTGGTTGTCTCCTCTGAAGAACCTACCCACCACTGCTTCTTAATTTAAATTAAGTTTACTGGTGAGGAAGAAATTACAATAAATGAATTGCTGTTTATAAAAGCTAGAGGCAAAAAACAGCAGAGGCATCCACCAGTTGATCAGGCATCAGAGTAGGGCCACTGGTTAGATGGCCTAGCTGCCCCTGTGGTTGCTGGTGTGTGTCCTTGAATGAAACCTTATATCCCCACCTCCTCATTGATTTTAAGTCCATCTGGATAAGACCGATAGCGTAACACCTAATTTCTAGCTCCGCTTCTGGCAGGCCATGCAGTTGAAATAGACGTGAGGCTTTTACTTGCATTTTTAGAGGATTCATCTTCCTGTCATTGCCTGCTGCATCCTGTCTGCAGCTGATCTGTCCTCTGCTATTCCTGTTGTCAGCAACTTGTGTGTGTCAGCATGTTTCTCAGTGTTACAAACTGTAAGTGTTTGTCCATAAACCTGTGTATGCATGTGATAGCATACATTATTTCTCTCACACAGCTTTCCTTCTTCCGTATTCATTTAGCTGAGTGTTTATCTCTCATTATATCGAACCCACTTTTATTTGCCCTATAGAAAAATGATGTGGGCCTGTGTTCTGCTCAGGCTTGGATGTGAGTGTGTTTGTGTGCTTTGTGTTGTCGTCAGCCTTGGCAATGCCTATTGGGGGAGGGGGTGGTTGTTGGGGG
>CM076652.1:13993371-14003401 GCA_038496675.1 Rachycentron canadum
GGGGGGGGGCGACAGGATCCTCTCCTCTGCTCATTCTCTGTCTCTCTCTCCAGCTGAGGCTCCTATCTGCCCCACTTAGCCCATGGAGCGAACAGTAATCAGCCATTCTCAGGAGAGAGAAAAAGGCAGAGATAGAATGAAAGAGATGCAAGCTCAGTTGTTGTCTTTGATGGAGCCCTTGGAGGTGTCTACAGGAAGGAGCTGGAGGCTGACATTGGAGTGGACCAGTGAAAGGGAAGCAGTCAGAGTAAGCGAGCTGGGAATAAAAACAGAGAGAGTGGTGGGGGAGAATTGGAGGGAGTGGTGCACAGAGTGAAATAGGTACAGAGAGAGAGAGAGAGAGAGAGACCAAAACAGAGAGAGATGGAAAAACAAGGTGCATTTGGGGGTAGCTGTCTCCTCAGTTTATCTGTCTTGCTGGTGGACAGATAGATAGGTTGGAGAGTGGAGGGAGATGCTGTATCCTGTGGCACAGTGGAGGGTGAACAACAATACACTGACACCATTTTGCCAACATTTTGAGTCTAAACGGAGCTGATCTTATTGTATGTCAACCTTCCTCCTTCCCCCCACTTTCTTTACACTTTCTACTGGATACTAGCTAAAACACTGCATTTAGAGTACGCTTACAAAACAGGAAAGAGGAGAGGGGTGGTGTGAGGGAGACTGGGCCACAGAGAGAGAGCGAGCATGGAGCTACAGCAGGATGCATGTACTGTTAAAATATTCACTTTTTCTCTTTGTTAGAGTTGTGAGAAGCGCATGGCCACTATGTGTGTGTGTCTTGTACAGACAGATGGATGGACCTGCTGACTGTGTGTGTGTGTTTGTGTGTGTGTGTGTGTGTGTGTGTGTGTGTGTGTGTGTGTGTGTGTGCATGCACACACACACACTCAGGGTCTCAACCAACCTGACCTTTTCCTCACTGCATGTCCAGGGCTGTATTTATGCTCCTCTTATTTAAAAAAATAAATAATTTAGCATTTTCTGTTTTCATTTCTTTTCTACAGTTTTTCACATAATGTGTCTCATTTCTAAAGCAATAGTTTGATATTTTTGGAAATGTGCTCATGTAATTATATCAATTGTTGATATGGTAACTGTCTCACAGACTTGGCTCCCCTTTTGATTGGTTATTACAGCCTATGGCTTTACTGTAAAGATGCAGTTTCACTTTGTGGATCTGATGGCAGAGGTACACGGCTGAATCATTGTATTTCAAGCTAGAAACTGCAATTTCTGAAGAAATTACAGTGGGATTGCTGCTACTGCACAAGCTGCCCTGAATTTGTATGAAAATGTTATAGTATGAAGAGATAAAAAAAAATGGGAAAGAGATGAAGAATGTAAGCAGTGAAAGAAGTTTAATGTGAGTTATATTGTGTAAGTGAGTTGAAGTACACTGAAAAGATTGAGCTCCGAGCTTCTTTGCCTCATTTACAGCTGAATCTGCCTTTCATTATGAATAGCCTGAAATATCTATGCAAATTTAATTTGTGGGGGGGGGGGGCTCCATATTTCAGGGATTTACCAACAACAAAAATTATGTTCAATTTATCCAGTGTCTTGCGTTTGTGCCGAGAAACACGCTTCCCAATTTTATTTTTATTTTTTATTTTTATTTTTACTTGCTATCAGTTGACTGTGCACAGAGCAAGGTATGGCTGCACTGCAGCCATCTTAGTTTTTTTTTACAAGGTAAAAAAAGGAGCAAACAACTGCCCAGAAAACATTCTGTTTAGATCCCCTCTAGTCTGTTTCTTCTCCACCCCTTCCTGCTCAACTCCATTTGAGTAAGACAGCAAACATAAACTCCAGAAAAAGTTACACAAATTCCATAAATTGCTAGTGAAAGAATGCTCAAATTCACAATCTCAAGCAAAATAACAAAAAAGTACAGCAGTAAGTGAACGTAAACTAAAAGACTAAGAGCGTTGCTAATAAATCACATAACATCAATGAACATACAATTTATTCATTCTAAAGCAATTTTGACTTAAATGTCATGTTATTCCTGTGCCGAGTGAGAATTTAGGGAGAATCCTCAAATGGGCCTATTCCATAGACAACAGTGGGGGCACTGACTTTATGAAGTATCAGCAGTTGTGTATTCCATTAAAATATTGATTACATGTCAGATGTAGCTAATTAAAATGTGGAATGTAGGATTCATTTGCTTTAAATGAACCCATTACTTTCGGCGCTATTGAGTGTAGTATGAATTAATACAGCAGGAAAACATATATACTATGTCCTATTTTTTTTTAAAAATAGTCAGTCAGACTTCTTAAGTTATGTAGTCAAAATTACTTTTAGCCACTAGGGAAAATGAGTTACCCCATAATCTACAGCAGCTGTGTGTTGTGTACCCTCATCCAGATTTTAAATTAGATGTAAAATTTACAGTTTGAAACACTGATTTTGGTGTAAGAAATTATACTTTTATAACCTCACAGCATCAGAGCATTTATTGTTATAAAGCAAACAGTTTAAGGTTCTCCAGTTCCTTGGTCTCTAACTTTGGGAGAGAGTGCTGTTTATTCACAAACACTGACCAAACTGTTCTGGGACACAGGAATAAGAAATGTAAATTCTTAAAAAGGGTTGTTTTCTCCATGATTATAATATGGTGTTTGATCCTCAAAGCTTTTGGTACAGAAGAATAGCAGACTTAAATGATCAATATATGTTATCACTGTAGAAACCTATAGGTCTATACTCTATTAAAATGATTATGTAATTTTAAAAAATCAAAATGTAATTCCAAGATAGTGTTTTGATTTTTCACTCATGTGTACTGGAATTACACTGGACTTGACTTACCGAATATGATCAAAGCAGGAGAGGCAGTCAGGAGATTCCTTTTGAAAGTATTGGATCTTTTTCCTGCGGCCAGTCAGGTTTGGTAAGTTACAATTCAGTTGGTACATTTCTACAAATGAATGAGCGTACATGTTTTTCTAACTTATTAACATCTTGAAGAAAGCAATGAACAATTCTCAACCAAAATCAGTACATTCTCGTGTAAATAGGCAAACCAAGGACAATAGACGTAGCATACTATTTAACAAAATAAACATTACAAATATAATGAAATAAACTACTCGGTCAACAAAAATGTGTTTTATACCAATACAACTCAATGAAAATTAATAGAGGTAAGATATAAAGAATTTGAAATGTAGTAATAAGTGACAAGCTGCTAAGAGACAAGATTCTGGTAGTTAGTCTGATTCACAGTTCAAAGGAGAGATGCAACCAGCTGTGGGTATCACTGCAGACCAGTGGGTTTAGGACTGACAGGGCAAAAGTCACATCTGAAATAAGCAGTATTTAGTGGTATTGCAATCTTTTTAATCTCCCTCTATTGCCCTGTGTTTTTCCCCTGGATGTGGATCCTCAATTTGTCTGAGGGAAATGAAAAAAATTGAGAAATGTTGATTAGAAAATGAGCAATGTTTGCAACACTTAAGGCCTGCTGTATAATATATATTGATAAATTGAGATATGCGTGTTAGAGTTGCTTTCTAAAATACTACTCAAGTTTATTAGCAAGCTACTGAACCTGCCAGTATCCTCTGCAAAGTCAACATATACAGATGAGGGTAATCAGGTCTCGATTAAGGCTGTTTTGCCATGTTCCCTCACAGTCAACTAAATTTGCCAACCTTCCATCAGGACGTCTTACCATGATGGATCTTGAAGAGTCAGTGATGCCTGTATTTGTTAGTTATGTCATTACATACTGACGTTATACATGAAATATCTTTCACCTGAATCATGAGTCAATCATGTGCATATGCGGAAACTCCTACTGAGTGATGCTGCATTCATGACAGTACAACCAATATACAGGATTATACACAAAACCTATCCCGCACTCAGAACAACATTAAGCCTCATGTTGATACAAGGTTGCAGATTAAATTTACCATTTAAAACTCCCCAGATTTCATACAGTTATGTCAGGATATTTCCTTTGCCACTATCTCGAATGATGAAAATACAAAACAAAGTAATCCCTGTTGAATGAGTGTTGAATAAGTGGCACTGTTATTGACTCTGCCAGAGAAATTTGCGAACAATTGTTTCAGCAACACAAACAGAATATTGTTTTTATTTATTTTTGAATGAGGAACAGATTATAATAAAAAACAGACAAAGAATGAATATATTTATACATTGACTGATGGATGTTTTTGCTTCCTGTGTACATTTGTTTGTATTGACATTGCACATCTTGTCAAACTCTGATAAGACATTTGGCATTGATTTGTATGAGACTTCTCTGGATTGCTGCCATCACTGATAAATACAAATTCTAGTTTATTGTTAAGACAAGACATGCACATGTCATGCAATACAATCTTCTTCCTGTTGCAGATTTTAGCCTCAGCTGTTGCCGGTTACCTGTGTCCGTAGGTTTGCGCACAAGAGATGCACCAGGTTGTTGTCAGGTCCACACAGTGGAGGAAGGGGTGATGAGTTGTATGGCCCCTTGACTTTAGCATACATGACATGTGACATATTGAGTAAATGTAGGCAATGTGGAGGACAGGGAGGCTGGATTTAGGTCTGCAGAGCTTAGGAGGAGAGCCTGCAGGTGCAGTTCTCGCCATTTTTGTGGTGGAGTGGATGACGTCACTAGCTGTGTGGGCATTGGAAGTGCGAGGTTTTTTTTTTTTGGTTTTTTTTACTGCTGTCGCAATAGCATGTGACAAATTCCCGAAGGTCTCATGCTAACAGCTATTTACCATTGGAGTGAATCAGGTGGTTGGATGGTACTCCTGTCACTCAGAGACTCATGGTTCAAATTCTGTAAGTCTCTGTGTTTTGGATTTAGACACATTTTGTGAAACAAGACAAATTTCCTTACGTTATGAACAAAGCATGATGTGTGAAGAGTGAAACTTGTGGCTGTTTAAACCTAAAATTTTCATACCAGTTGAACAGCTTCTTCCCACTGAGTGTGATGTCACCCACTTTATCTGTGAACCTTCTGCCACGAAGACACAAAAGTAAAAATCTGGGAAGGTCCATTAACGTTCATGAAACTGTCACTGTGTAAAAAGTATGAATAGGATTTGAAAGTTGAATACAAATAAAGAACTAGACAGATTTCTGAACATTTTGAGTTTTAAAGGGAGTTTCACATAGAGTTAAAAAAAATATTAAAAACTCAAAAATGTCTTTTAATGTCAGTTATTGTGCAGATATTCAGCCTTGATTTCATCTTCCTGTTCACCAGTTGTGCAGTAGGAATTTGTTTGGCTTTGTGACTGCCAACACACAACAGTGAACTACTGTGCATTTGTACTGCACAGATTTCTGGGTTGTGAATATTAGTTTGCATGTGGAGAAATCCACCTTGAAGGGGAAATGAGATTAAAGAGAGGCCTCAACTCTGAAATGGATTTTTAAATCATAAATGAGTTTTTTGAGATGGCAAATAGTTGAAAAGAAAAAAAAAAGAACCATCTCATACATGAGCGTTATTATTATGATTTCATTAACATGTGGGTAACCTGTATGGGAAAACACATAACCCATTATTGTCTATTTTTTAATAAACATTTTGTCTATTTGTCTGTTCTAAAAAATCAGAGAATCAGTTTTGGATTTATGATAAGTCAATTTAACTTTATTTGTTTATCAGTTTTTATCTGGTATTTGAAATAAAGAGGTGAGAAGCACAACAAAGGAAATTATTTTGCTGAAAATTTGAATTAGTCAAAGAGTTACTGCAAAAACATTATTTCTAAAAAAAGATGTGAAAGATTCCAAATATATAGACAATTCAATCCAATAGCGGCAGCAGGTGCTGAGCTTCAACACTGAGGCTGTAAACAACAGCTCAGGTGCTGCTGAACGAAGACCAAATGATTCATTTATATGTATGTGTATTGTGTTTGCATGTGTGCATTGTCAGTGGTGGGGTGGGCGTTACAACAGATGGACTATTATTCATCGAAAGTGTGAAGAGGTATTTGAATAAGAAAATCAATGTCCCTTTAAGTCTGTGGAAGTTGCTGTGAAAAGTGGCTTTTTATAGCTTGGACTGTCACTCTGAGTCTTGCACTGAATCTGAATGGTTGTCACTGTGGGTCTGTGTCATGAGTAATATGCTGTTCCCAGGTCAGAAGACTTAGTGTAGCGTAGCCAAGTAATTCACTGTCAACCGACTGCTTTCAGCTCATTGTGGAAGGGCTGAATGTGACCTATGCTCACAGCTGTGCTTTCCAAATATTTATTTGTGAGACACTGACATTGAGGATCATGCAAAAGTAAATGTCTCTGGTAGTGGAGGGTGTCCATGTCCAAATGGTCAATGTGCCATGGTCATTTTTTCCCCTGTTATCTCAAAATTGCTCAACATAGGAGCATCAGCAAAATGCCTAAAATATGAATGTGAATGTAAAATGTATGAGAGAAATGAGAGAAACAAACTTAAGAAGTGAAAGAGTAAACAGAGATGGAGTAACCATCTGTCCAGATTGAGTCTGGGGAATTCTGCTAAATCACCACTGGTCTCATGAACTGAAGGGAGGCAGGCATAAACAAGCACATCCAGACACACAAACATGTAACTACCCACACTCATTCTAAGCATTCTCAGCTTTGAATTGACCTACATAGGGTATTTACCCCGGGATCAGTGCCAAATTGTAAAAAGAACTCATGGAAATAATACAAAAGAGTCTGAAGAGAGCTTCTTCAGGATCTTTTGGGATGTTGGACTAAGAATGAGCATAAGGAGGAATATGAAAACAAGGCAAACAACCAACAGCAGCCAACAATAACCGAATGACATGCTGTCCTTTTGATTCTGTCCGCCCCTCATCTCTCCTCTTCCTTTTACTTACCTCTACTCCTCTGTTGTCTGCCCTCCTACAGGAGTGAGACCGTGCTGCATCAGTTTTGCTGCCCCGCCCCGGAGCATCCGGAGGCCGACACCACTGGCTCATCCGGGTAAGACAGACTCAACAACCAATCACGGTTCACCTTGATAAGGTTTCCTTCCACTGATCTTGGATTGAGCTCCTCCAGCCTCCCTCTGTATGCACATGCAATTTGTACATGTGTGTCATCCAACTGAGTCATGTCCACATGCAGGCTTTTTATCATGCTTGTTTGTGTGTGCACAGTACTGCACAGCATGAGTGTGAATTTGTGCATATTTATGGATCTGTGGACCCTGGAGTTACAGCGAGAGTTAAATTCTCCGTAACAAAGCTATAGCTCTGTGAAAGCCCCAAGGGTAACTTGCATATAGAGAAACAGTGAGAGGGAGGGGCGGGGGTGGGAGGGTTGGGGGGGGTACTGTACGAACAGATATTACCACCATAAAACTGCCAATGGCAACCCAGCAATGACGCAACAGCTACTACTACCATAGTAACTGGAGAACAGAAGTGTTGAATTTGAAAATTGACTATAGCCACTTTTCCCATCTGTTTGTGTGTAGGCAAGGTTGACTGTTATGAAGGTTTGTTCATATTGTGTGTGTGTATGTGTGTGTGCGTGCGCGCGCGCACGCGTATGGGTGCATGTGAATGCATGACGTTTCAGCTGAAGATATTTAAATGAGCAGAGCTCTGTTTTCAACTTTGAAAAGCTGATTTTGTCATGTTTCTCAATGATTTTCCCTCCCTCCTCCAGAGTTTCTCCCATCTTTTAATCTTCTCTACTGTTTCTAAATCCAGTCATTTGCAGTCACGTCTATTTTTTTCTGTCTCTACATCTGCTGTAATATCCTTCCCCCTTGTGTTGTTTATTTCTGTATGCATCTCTTCTCATTATTTATCTGTCTGTTGGAAGACTTTGTCTTTTTTAATCATCTCTCTTCAATTATTTCACATTCCTCCCTATCAAGTCTCTCTGTCATTCTGTTTTTATTAATATCACCATCTGTCTGTCTGGAATCTCTCTTTTATCTCTGATCTGATGACTTAACTCCTACACCCACGTAGTCCTGATTGGATGGGCTAATGGCACAGCGGCAGTGGACAGCCAGCTGAGATGATGAGATGTAGAGGAGTCGTGTAACACTGTAGCTCATTATTATCATCATCATATGAAGTTGTGTATGCTTGGTGGGTGCAAACCTGCACCACCTCTTCACACTAACTGTCATCCGCTGAATTACACCTCCCAAGAGATGTCATGCGATCCGCCTCCGGTCTATAACCGTACCTTTTCTTTCCTTTACTCAGCCCTTTTGTGTGCAAGTTTTCCCTTGGCTGTACAGTGCTGTGGGCCTCTATGGGACCTGAAAGATGTGATTTGACAGATGTTCATTTGTCTGTCACCATGACGTCACATGTACAGGCAGAGCAAGAGTGTGTGCTTGGGGGTGTATTAGAAAGAGAGTGGGAGAGAGAGAGAGAGGGAGTGTATGGAGCCCATATCATTATAGAGGCTTTTGCTGTCCAGATGCATTAATACCTCAACTCTTGCTTTTAAATCCTCTAATGTATTCTAATGTGCTCTAATGTATTCTGATGCAGCACTGGGCCATGGCAGTGTTTTAATAGAGTTTCTGATAGAGACAGCCTCCAGTATGCACACATCAACAAATATTCCAGTTGCCTCTCTCGCTTTCTATCTCGGCCTTTCGTCTGCTTCCACTTTCTTTTCTGTCTATTTTCTCCAACTTTATCTAATTTGAAGATATGACCAAGCTTCTCTGGCCCTCTCTGATTCTTGGCTGGGGACGCAGAATAGTTGCTTTCACAGCAATCAAAGAAAACAAAGAGGAACTTAAGTGATGCACTCATTATTTAATCATGAGCAGGCTTTTTATTCTCCCCAGTCCTGTTTAGTCCCTTTCGTGTAAAAAATTATTGGAGTAAGCACTATCTGGATGGACGAAACATTGTACAAGCACACATCATGCACACAAACACGCACACACACACACACACACACACACACACACACACACACACACACACACACACNCACACACACACACACACACACACACACACACACACACACACACACACACACTAATAATTGCACACAATTATAAAACCTTTTGTGGTATGAGCATGCCACTACACCTCTGTGTGACTTCTCCCATTTAGACAAACCGACCATTTAATGTCTTTTCACATTTTGACAATGATGGAGAAAGCTTAAATTTTTACCAAAAATTGGATAACCAGAAAATCTGAATATACAGTAAAAGGGCCCTTACTGCTATATCATGGCAATTGTCTGCTCTAGTAAGCCTTGCATTGCTTTCACAGAAAGCTGTCATGTAAAAGGACATTTTTCCAGCTGTGGACAGGACCTGGCATTATAAGAAGTGGATGGGGCAGTGAGCTCTGGGAGACGGACTTCTGAGTCAGATTCAAGTTTGTTTTGTTTGTTTGCTTCAAGCTTCTTCTGTATTAATGGATTACTTGTTTATTAAATATAAATATCTTAAGATTTGGTTATCCCTTTTTGAGTTTGCCTTTAAGCTGATGATAGTTTATATTATTATAGTCTATTATTGTCTTGCATTGCTTCCAGTGTTTAATAACTCTTATATACCATCACAGATGTAATCTGAGCAGCAGAACATGGTAAATGGTCATTGTTATTTCTGTGAATCAGAATAGAACAGAATATCAGACAGATATACTTCATTACAGTTGTTGCCACTGAATTGTTCATCCAAATTATTTCATTACAATGAAAGCAAATAATTTAATCTATCAGGGATTTCATATACAATAATCAGCATTGATTTCATGAAGCAAAGAGAGATTGTTGGTTTGCCAAATGACCTTACAGTGCAGATTCGACTATGAATGGACCTTCATATAAGTCTAAAATCACTTTCCATTTGCTGCCTAGTGCAGTGTCTCATAAATACTTTCCGCCATCCATCCATCCATTCGTTCCAATGGATTGACCATATTCCACAGTATCAGACTGACAGTGTCATACAGTGCTCTGTCTGGGAGCAGATTGTTGAGTCATGAGTGTGTTTGTGGATATATATATATATATATATATATATATATATATATATATA
>CM076652.1:14006380-14020599 GCA_038496675.1 Rachycentron canadum
AGATGTGTATAAGAGACAGATATATATATATTTTAAGAGATATATATATATATATATATATAACAAATATCTCTCTGATATCATCACATCACTTCATAAATAATTCCACAATGAACTAAAACTGTCTCCAGAGCACATAGACTGCTTTTTGCTTAAAATCCCATAATATTTTTCTTTGATAGACCTGTTTCACTTATTACACTTATGCAACACTTCAACTGTCTGAGAGAAGCAAAATGCCAGAAAATCACTTCATTGACTGCTTACAATAAAGTGAGGTGGAGACTATTTATATAAATATATAAGATAAATAAATATATTAGATCAGTGGCTGTCAACCTAGGTCCAGTTGCAATTTTACAACAGAGATGGATGAGAGATTTGCACACTGATCATTTGTCAGACCTTTCCCCAGTCTTTGCTTTTTGTGAAATGCTATTCAGTTTTACCTCTGCAGGCTTGCACACATGAATCACTCTTTGACTGAACAACTCACAACTTACAGACATGTAACAGATATACATATTGCTTTGCCACAAGAAAAAAAGGTAGTTAATGGATCAGTTTATTAACATAAAATTAATTAACAGTTTATGATAAGTGATTAATATTTCAGTCATTTATGGATATGCTAAACACTCACTGTTTTGCTTTTCTCAGTATTGTGTATTACACAAATACTGTTGGTTGATCTAAATAAGTTATTTGATTAATCTTCTTTAGCTTTAATAAATTGTGAGTGAAACATAAAACATTCTTGTTGTGTCAACCTTTTATTATTTTCAATCTGGTCACTCCTGCAACCTGCAGTGGAGTCACAAATCTGGCCAAATAGGACTGGACACTTAAACTCAGTAATCCCTGCCCCAAGCCACCATCACTCTCCACCTGCTGCTTCCCTCATGAACCTCTTCACACTCCGCATAGTTGATGACCTGCCACTGCGATAACGGCAGAGTTTTGGAGGTCAGTGAGGAGGACTGAGAGATTTCTGTTCTTATCTCGGTGGCAGTGGGCAGATGCTGAGCCTGGAGGATGGAACATCCTCTGGTGGTGGACAGGAAGTGGAGGGGACCAAGAGGGAGGGACCCAGCGAGTACGAGATCACCCTGGAGAACAAAAACAAACAGGTATGTCTTTTGTCAAAAAGTTATAGGCCCACAGACACATTTTGGCATGGAGCAAACGCTGACTCCTCCACCTGTGCTAGTTTGAGTAAGTGTGTGAAGGATGATCATTTGACACTATGTCTTGCGTGATGAAAAAAAGATTCCCATTCAGATCTATTTCTGTCTCTGTTGACATGAAAAAGAGCACCAGCGACTCCACTGTCACAGCGACACGAATACAAAAGATGCTAGGTTGTCATGGTAACAGCTAATAACTGCTTCTGGCAGCTGGAGATGTCTTTATTTCTCATGGCAAACTGCTGAAGGGCCTGCTGTTGTTGCCACTGCTACTGCTGCTGCGGTATGTGTGTGTATATATATGTATATACACACACATCCACACACACACACATATATATAGATGAGCGTTTATCTGTGTGTGTACATGCACTTTTCTGTGGGCATGCTAGCATTTCCAGACACACACCCAGGCACATGTGTGGCTGTCCTCCTTTTCTCCCTCTCTGTCTCTTCTTCCCTCGCCTCCCACTCCCCCCTCCTTCTTCTCTCCCTCTTGCTGAAAATATAGGAGGGTGAAAATTCTGGAGGATGCTAAGATTTTGGGCTGAGCTGCTCTGCCAACAAACAGAAAGAGGCTTGTGCGGGTGTTTACTTTTCTATTCATTTTCTGAACAGCACCTTTGTCACACCCCATCCATCGTCCTTCCCATGGCCCTTCAGCCAGTATTAGCAGCTGAATGATGATAGATGGTGTTTACTTTGACTCTAATTCCATAAACCTCACTGGTTTTTAAAGAGTGGACAGATAAGTAAGAAGGATACTTCTAAGAAGGGTTTGAGTGGGAATTTCATGACCCAGGCAATGCTGAAATTCCTTTTATCTTTTGTAGACATTGGTGCAAAATGGCAACATGATGTTTGCCTGGTGGATGAAAAAAAATTTTTTTAGTGGCTGCTCTGTGCTGTGCAATATCACTCTTTGCAGTGTCTTCAGTCAGTTTTAGTACCATGTAAACATGCTTGATATTTAAACTCACTCCCCCTCACTCTCCTCCCCTCCCCAGATAGAAGAGTTGGAGCAGAAGTATGGAGGTCATCTCATAGCGAGGCGGGCAGCCCGTCGTATCCAGACAGCTTTCCGTCAGTATCAGCTCAGCAAAAACTTCCAGAAGATCCGCAACTCGCTGTCAGAGAGCAAGTTGCCTCGTCGGATCTCCCTGCGCCATCCCAGCCCTTCAGGCCGAAACCGCAACGCAGCCCAGAGACACAGTTACACTCTGCATCCAGGAGGGGGGCAGATACCTCTGCGCTCCAAAACTCCCCCTCCTCCCCCATGTCGCTCCACCTCTCTGCCCCCTTCTCCTGCATCTGCCCCTGCGGCTGCTCCTTCTTCTGCCCAAACCACAGCCCCACCGCAAACCCCAGGACCCACACTCACACAGCTAGAGGACTGCTTCTCCGAACAAGTAAGTGTTTTCATTTCATCATTTATATCTCCCATAAGCTTTGTACAAAATAGGCAAAATCAGGTTTCATTCATTTTATACAATATTTAATTTTTAGTCATTCAAGCAGAATTGCTCTTTGGCACTGGATCAAACACTGGGTCAAAATATAAATTTGTCCAATCCTACTGTCACACAAAGGGTAGCTATGCAGCATATTGACCCTGGCTTAGCTAAACTACATTGACTGCCCCTTGGTTTGATGAGTTTCATTTTAATACCATTGTCTGCTCAGTAGCCGGCCACAATCCCTGTTAATCTAGATCCACTTGTCCCTAATTAGCAACCCCACTGACATCAGAAAGTTTTCCAATCCTGAAACATACTCCTTGACTTGATTAATG
This sequence comes from Rachycentron canadum, assembly GCA_038496675.1. NCBI lineage: Eukaryota > Metazoa > Chordata > Actinopteri > Carangiformes > Rachycentridae > Rachycentron > Rachycentron canadum. The sequence goes on from CM076652.1 coordinate 14,009,360, forward strand.
ATTTTTAAGTATATATTTTTTATCATATTATTTACAGCTACACTCCTTGGCCCAGTCAATTGATGAGGCCCTTCGTGGTTGGAGCTTATCAGAGGGTGGAGAGGGGAAGGGGCTACTGATGGACCCTGGGGCACTTCGTGCAGCCGCTGAGAGTGCTTGCTTGCCTCGTAGTGCCAGCTCGCTGCTCATGGCCTTCAGGGATGTTACTGTCCACATCGACAGTAATAGCTCCTACACCATTTCTTCTGCCACCACCACAACTACCACCTCTCTGGGCAACACAGGAGGGGGAGAGCCGGGCAGCAGGAAGACCTCTGTGAGTGAAATGGCTGGAGGGGGAGATGGCCAGTCATTAGATGAACCAGAGTTTCCCGCCCCTCCTCCTAGTGAGGAGCTGGAAATGGTTGATCCAGGATCCAGAAGGGGCTCCACAGTTCCAGCTACTGGAGGAGGAGGGATAGAGGGGGAGAGTGGCTCAGATAGACTGGGGTCAACTTCCACTTCTACCTCTGCTTCCACCGCCATCTCCACCTCAACCCAGTCTAACCAGCAGCCTGCTCAGATTTACACCCAGTACCAGCAGTACCACTACACTCATCCTCAGCAGATTCCTGAGGGGCCGAGCCCTGAGGCCCTGCAGGCCCTGGTCGTCTCTCTACCCAGGGACCGCTGCCAGGATCCAGCCTCGTGCCGCTCGCCAACCCTGTCCACAGACACACACCGCAAACGCCTCTATCGTATAGGACTCAACCTTTTCAATGTGTGAGTGAGCTGGCAGCACAGACACATGCAACTCAAGCATATCCTCTTCTCTCAGAAAACTGCAAAATATTTCTGCACCCTCTGGCTCAGGGTTCAAAGTACACTTATTACTGTTTGTGTCTAACAAATCTCCAACAGCCCAGCAAACTGCTCTAAGCAGCTGCTCATTAGTGTTTGTGATTGTTGGGAGGAGCTGCCTTTTCAGTGCCATCTTGTGATGTTGTGATGTCCATGAAAAAAAGAACTAGAAAGACGGCCGGGGGATGAAGTGAGGAAGAGAGAATGAGAGAGATAGAAAAAAAGAGAAAACGCAGTTGAAGAGTACAGGCAGTCAAGGAGGTCATGAACAATGTGAGAAACTCTCAGTGCCTATAAATAGAGTCCACGGTTGGCCTGCACTTATTACTAGTTAATACAAATTAAAGTAAATTAACTCTTATGCATCAGTGACAGTGGGTCTGATCCAGAAGTCCAGAGCTAACAGATTTTATGCATGAATGCCCCTTTCTTTTCTTTCCTTCTCTTTGTGCTACTCTTCTTCATACACACACTCACTTTCACTCTCTCTCTCTCTCTCTCTCTCTCTCACACACACACACACACACACATTTATGCACGCTTTCTTTTAAATACAGAGTTACACATTTTCTTTCTCACTCTGGCTTGCACACCTTCTCTGCTTGAATGCACAAAAATCATCACACACACCCTGTTAACTCTAATACTATCTGCTTTTCTGCTGTTCTGCTGGCTATCTGCGGCCAGGAACCCAGAAAGAGGCATCCACTTCCTGATCACTCGTGGTTTTGTCCCGGACACGGCCATTGGAGTGGCTCACTTTCTGCTGCAGAGGAAGGGCCTGAGCCGACAGATGATTGGAGAGTTTTTGGGGAACAGCAAGCTGCAATTCAACCGCGATGTCCTTGAGTGAGTGTTCATTATTTAAATATGGTGAAATATGGTTCATGTACCAAACATGACTTTGGATTGTGGTAGTATTTTACTAAAGACAAGCCCTGTAATGAATCCATTTTTCAAATTTGATCCCCATTGGATCTCTTATTGAATCTATTTATAATTTACAAAATGATTTTACTCAAAGTGGATGAAGTTTGTACAGTTCTTGTGGAGATGATGGTTTAGTTTTCATATAACCAGTCTTTTATAATGCAGCCTTTGCAGCTGTTTTGCAACTGGTGGCTTTGTTAATGTTAATAAATCATTTAAAAATAGAAACGTGCAGTGGTCAAGTACCAAAAAATGATGGAGCCTACATAAATCCCAAATGCAACAAATAAAAAACTTTGTGGAGTGCTCCATTACTTATCATCAAAAGCTGCAGAGCATCTGGAAGAAAATCAATTTATTTACATCTTATTAACACTGATTTATTTCAGTCTCTTCAACAATGGCTTATCAGCATATTTTATAATTGCAGATTTTATTATTTATGATAAAGTGAGAAACTATATTTGCTCCTTTTCTCCCTGAACAGTCTTACCCTAAGTTCCATTATGTAGGTGTTTTGGAGCTTTTGACCACATCGCATGGCCCTCATTAGCAGATATAAGCTTGCTACCAAATGTTCAGTCTTTCATTTAGTATTAGCACCTCAAGGTCTCCCCATCCATCCCGACTTTAAGCACACAAACCTACAGTATGTGACCTCAAGGTCCATTTTGTAGCTGCTCTTGACCAAATCAAAGTACATAGCAAAGTCATGAATGAACTCTGAAACTCAACTCCCTGGATGTTTTGTATGGTTCCATTTACACCTAAAAAAAGAGAGGTAATAAAAGATGCAGTAAGAGTTTTGTTAGACTTTAATGAATTCAGGTATTTTAAAATATCCAAAAGAGAACTGGCTGTCTTGGAACCACCAACTCATAAACACGCAATAACACACACACAAACACATGCACACGCACAAACTAACCTGACATGCAGCACTTGCATGCACAAATGCCACACATCCATGAAAACAAGCATTTGCTTAATGCTTTCACACTCACTCTTTTTGGATCCAACCAGTGTAGACAGATCCCGGATAGAGAGGCTTTTTGCTGAGGTTGTTGCAGAGACTGTAGAAATAGGTCACTGCACTAAACACACGCACACACCCTCACTTTCTTTCACACACACGCACAAGCATGTAAACGTACACTCACAATTTTGTGTATGTATTTCTTCCATTGCCACAACCTGCCCTCAGCCTTTCATGTACCACTCTCATGTCCCACCGCTCATTGCATGTCATTATTTCACCCTCTCAACCCTCTCATTCTGTCCCTCTTATCTCACACTGTTGTCAGAGCCTTTCTTCTCCATTGATATTTGCACAAAGTGTCAAAGTGCGTGTGTCATGCATGTGTGTGTGTGTAAGTGTGCATGTGTATACATGTTGCCTTTATGTGCTTCTTCCAGGTCAGTGGTTCTGTAATGGGAGTATGAGTGTAAGAGGAAGATTTGCCATCAGCACTTGGGTACTCATAGTTTGTTGCACATGCACACGCACAAACACACACTCACCTTCTCATTACAGTGACACACATCATCAAAACCCAATCTCTCTCTCCTCTCTCGCTCTCTCTCTCTCTCTGCTTTTTTTCCCCCTCACTGTCTGTCTCTTTATAGTTGTGTTGTGGACGAGATGGATTTCTCTGGCATGGAGCTCGATGAAGCCCTGAGAAAGTTCCAGGCTCATGTTCGTGTTCAGGGAGAAGCACAGAAAGTGGAGAGACTCATCGAAGCCTTTAGGTGAGACTGTCAACTCACTCACAACCGGGCCTCACTGACTAACAGGCTCTGGCTTCTCTTTTTAAAACAATTTAACACAACAACAGTCCATCACATGAGTGAGCAGGGTTGATAAGGGCACTCTGAACTTTTTAAAATGAATAGACCTTTTGCTTCTGGCCACCTATGCAAAACAGAAAAAAAAATGACACATAACCAAGCTCCCATAATTTGCAATAAAAGTGAAGCGAAAAACGTCTTTTCTGATCTCATTTTGCAGTCTCATGGTAGCAGACATATCCAGAATGGCATATTAATAGGGTAACTGTAAAGACAAAGTCTTTAACTGGTTCTGCTAGCTCACTGCGGCAGGCTCTGATGAAACCAAAGCCCCATGTCATTAACAAATTACACTGATTGCCTCTAACCTTTGACTAAACTCAGCAGTGTTTGATTGTCAGCCAATCATAACAGAGATCTGAGCTGCAGGCAATCACAGTGCATTCTATCAGGACAAAAATGGATGCTCTATTTCTCAACTTTCTCTCCTGGATGACACTTTCTGGTCAAATCTTCGGGCTTTGTTGGCTGTTTGTGTGTGCTGGACAGTTCAAGAGATGAATATGCATAAGTGCATTTATGATACTCATGAGGTTTTAGCCTCAGAGTAAGTTTCTGTTCGTTTCGTCAGTGCTCTCACTAAGTCACTAAAATTTGGCATCATATCTGCTGAAGATAACTCATTTGAATACCCCAAGGACCCCAAGAGATCACATTCCCTGGACTGCCTAGATTTGCCTCTAACAAACTACTCAACAGAAGCAGTTTTTTTGTGATGCTATTTTTCCTTTTGAGTAAAAATCCTTTGAGGCAAAAACAGAAAGTAGTGACCAAACAAATAAGATATGCAATCGGCACCGTTTTGCCTGGCTGAAACTGTCCTTGAAATGCCCTGGTAGTATCCAAAGATTGCCCCCAGGACTAGGAATGCAATAAAAATGCCCATAATTGTTTTCTATTTCAGAGTAATTGGTTACATTGCTGTGTATTAATCTCCCTCTGTTGTGTGCTGCTCTTCCCCTTAGGAGTACCAACAATATGAATAGTAAGACATAACTTGAGTCACTGCTCCTTTGAACCCATTAACCAAGATTTCCCTTATACAAAATCAACTATAATTCAGTGCTCGGGTGCATATTTTTCAAATTAAATGCTGCTTGTAAAATTTTTGCCAAAACCATTCTGGGTCCACAATATGTGACCTTTGTTTGTCTGAGCTGCTTATCGTTTGCTGACTTGAATTTTTTTTCTTAAAGGATGCAGCTGTTATTCTGTATTCTTCTTTGACAAATTCCAGATTAATCCCAAAATCATCAACGTGTTAGTTCGTCTTTCAGTACTTTTCTCCTCGTCAACTTTCCTCCCTTGTGTGTTGCACCTTAGTTCCTGTTGAAGTAAACTTAAATCTTTAACAATGTGTGTAACATGAATTTCCTCTCTGCCTGCCTCAATCTGGAAACAGGTAATATTTGCCATTGAACCCCATTAACCATTAGTACTGGCTATATGATTACCTGGGAGGTCAAGAGAGTAAAATAATCACTTTATGCAGACGATTTGCTGTTGTACCTGTCAGATCGTCAGTTAAACCTCCCTGGACTACTAAACATATTAATGATATAATATCCACAGTAAATCCACTTACAAAAGTGTATTAACACCAATCAACATATCTGCCAAAACTATCTCCTTGAATCAGACCACACAACACAACAAACAAAAACAGCACAAAGAAGTTCAAATATCTGGGAATCTGAACAATACATAACTATAAAGACCTTTACAGAGTGTCTCAAACAGAGCATTAAACAGTTTGAATGGCTACGTCTTTCTTTGAGTGGAAAGATCAATACCTTCAAAATGAATGTATTACCCAAGCTCCTTTATCTGTTTCAAAATCTTCCTATGTTTCTGGTCAAATTCTTCTTTAGCTCTATAGATAATCTTGTATCAACCTTTGTCTAGAGCAAAAGATTTGTGCCCCACTTTTTTGATTGATAGTTGGGCTGCCAATATTAAGACACTGACATAGTGAACGGGTAACATTTAAAGCTCCAATACCCCTAAATGGCTAAACTTGGAGAATACAACTCCTTGCCAGCTCTATTGTGCTCTGAAATCCCACAACTAAAGTAAGTGACCAGTTTAGGAGGTAATTTGCTTTCATTTGCAGCCTGTCACTCTCTGCTTCGATAGTTAAAACCCTTTTATTGTTAGATAAAGCCTTTGGTATCTGGCTGTGCATGACCTCTATATAGACGTTAATTTTGCATTGCATTTGAACAACCAGGAAACAGTTTTTGTATTTGTAAGCTGGGTCACATTTTTTTAGTTATCTACAAATACACAACTTGGTAGCCTAATACTCCCATTGCTTCTCTTTATATCTCCTTGGATGTTTGTTAGACTGTATTTTCAAACTTCAACTTCAAAGAAAGATTTAAAGTTGATTATAGGTGGCATATACAATCTTGACAATCTGTGTAATTTGATGAATTCCTATCATCTTGAAAACAAATGAGGAGAGTACTTAAATGAACAAATTTTGCAGAAAATCATCCAAATGATTTATCATCCTGTGAATGCCATTGTACAATCCAAGATAGTACATAGACTTTACTGGTAAAAGGTCAGGTTGTCAATAGTCAGACGAGACTACATGTGGGTACAAGTAAGCACCTGCAAGCATATTAAATATGTTCTGAACAGACTCACTCTAAAATACTAGAGGAGCCAATGGAGCAATCCCCTCTTAAAGCTTTATTTGGTTTGCACCACAGGGTGTGCATCCAAGCAATCATAAGTGCAGCATGCTGGCCTTTTGCACTGTGTGGGCTACGCTACTCATGCAGTTCAGATGGGAAGCCCCTCTTCTCCCTATGTATTAACATTGGATCAAAGAGATTATGTAATATCTCTAGCGAGATAAAATACTTTCTCCAAGGGTCTGTTCTGAGATTCATTCAGCCATTCTTGATATTTGTAAAAAAAAAAAAAAAAAAAAAGTAGAAGCAGAGGATGTAACCCAATAACTGTTTTAACGTCTGTCTTTCCCAGTTGCTGTGTGTTTGCCTGTGTGTCTTTCTGTCGGTTTGGTTTTGTTTTGTTTCTATGAGTATCTTTATGTTTATATGTGTAAAATGACTGACTTTAATTCAGTGATCCATGTGTGGTAGGTGGACGAGCTGGGTGGATACTTGGGATTAGACCATGTACTGTTTGTATTTTGTGTATTGTGAAAATCATCCATAAACAGACCTTTACCAAAAACAATTTTGACCTGAAGTTGGCCCTGAATGAAAAGTCAGAGGCTTAGTAATTTTATTAAAATTCATCCCAATGGCAGTTTTTTTAGTAGTTGTTGAAATATTTGAATCTGGACCAAAGTGGTGGACGTCACAACATTGCCATCCCTAAAGCCACACCACTAGTGACTAACAAAAATGGGCCGCAAATATGTAGTTTAATTTTTTTTTTTTTAAATCCTAGAGCAGCTTGGTACTGTAGATTTTAGCAAGTATTGCTAAACAAAAGTAAATTTTACTATACTCATGAGTGAGTGGGGTTTTTTTGTCATCTTAATTACATGTGCAGGGTTGATATAAATAAACTCAATTTATCATCATTATTCATACATGCAACATTGGGGCGCTCTAAGTGGCACTTAGGATCTACCAGGCTGTGGATACGTGAAATACTTGGATTTGGTGTTTTCATAAGAATTGTTATCAAAAGTATAGACTATCACCAGCCTGTTCTTACGCCAAACAGGACATGGTGATGGAAGAAGAGAAAAGGAGCAATCATGACACTTCCCCCCCTCCGCCTCTGACTCGAGGGCCAATCAGAACACCCACTGTGGTCATCAGTTAATCACATTGCACTCAGTCATACATGCTGAGCCCCTGGGTGCAGATTACAAATTCATCAGCGATCTGAGACCACTCTCTCTGTAGCTGGAGCTGTGAGTATAGGTCAGAAACAAGCAGGCTTTATGGGGACAGTCAGCCACCCGATGCCATGTCTGTTACGTAATAGCTGTTATGTCATTTGTTTGAAGCGTGTTGTACTCTTGTCGTGAGTAGTTCTTTTATACGAAGTGGTAACTGTGCCAGCTGGGATGCAACTTTCATATGCAGATATGAAGATAAGAGACCGGAAGCTAGTGTTTAGATAAACTGATTACATAAGACAGAGAGACAGAGAACTGTGCTTGGAAATGTGTGAATGAAGCACAAACATAGACACACACACAGACAGATACACAGACACACACCTACTGCTTTATTTATTCACTCAAGTGTTTGCCCTCTCAATGTATAAACATGCCCACATATGCGCTCACAAGTCCATACACATGTCCATTTGCATATATACACATTCACACACATATAGTAGAGCTCGCCTTGCATTCAGTCTTTGATCAATTTGCCGCAGAATTACATCAAGTTGGCAGATCAGGAGGCTCATTTATGCCTCCACGTGTTTGTGCGTGTCTATGTATGCGCCTGTGCATATTATATCTGTAGGGGTGTTTGTGCTGAGCAGGATCTATTTTCCCTCAAACAAAGGCATTGCTTCTAAACTGGGCTGGAGTCGAGCGATACCCAGTGTGTTCTCTGGCCTTAGATCTTGTGTGGGGTCTGGAAAAAGGCTTTCTAGCTGCGCAGGTCTTGGATGTGGCCTCTCGCTTGCATATGCTCTGACAAGTACATAGTCCTCTGGAGCAGAGCAGCCCTCTCCGTGTCTGCATCCTGCCCGGGTGCAGAGATAAAAGCCTCCCATCACTGAAATGGCCCACTGTGTAAGTGCAAGTGACAGTATGAAAGATAGAGAGGGAGCTGTGGGGGAGGGAGGGGTGTAAGGGATAGTTTATGAAGCCTGTGGGCAGCAACGTAGAAAAGCAAGTCCAAGAGCAGCATCTCTGGTTCCAAAGCAGGCTGGGCAGTGTTATCTTACCCAGGGCAGAACCATTTTGTGCTCCCAAATGTCTCCCATGTCCTGTCAGTCTCACTTTTGAGAGGGTGTTGGCTCCTCTTATCTGAGTTGAAGTTACAATGAGTCAGTCTTTGAATCAATCAGACAGAGTATAAAACAGTGGAGCTTGTATGGAAAAATATCTGCTTTAAAATCAGTCTGAATGCTCCTATCTTAAAGGAAGAAGATACATTCTCTCTATTACCTTTATAACTTTAACAGTTTCTACTGATCTATCTCAATGATGCCCTCCCCGATTTTGTTACTGTGCCCAAATGCACCCCTACAAATCCCAAGATTCACTGCTGATATTTTAAAATGCAACACAATTCAAAGCTGCAGGTAAATTTGGGAGTACAACTGGGCACAATAACAAAGTCAGGAAGTCCATTATTAAGTTTTGGTACATTGGCTCTGTTAGCCTGAAGATATTAGAGGTGTGTCTAATACAGAGTCTGATTGATTACAAATGTAGTGAAAAAAATATTAGAAACAACTCTCAGTATAAAGCAGTGAAATCATACATTTTCTTAAAACTCTAGCCCCACAGGTTAATAACAGGATCTGATTGTATTGATTGTTGTTGTGATTTGTTAATTACACAATGAACGTTTAGTTAAAGCCATACAAGTTTTGATATATACCAATTTTGATATATGTGGTAACCTGACAACTACTGTACTTTGCATATTATTTGAATTATCACTGGGGTTTCAACTGTGTTATGCCAATAAATGTGGCACAGTGACTGGAATCCAGAAGATTTGTTGGACCAAACTTTCCTGTCCTGTTTTTCCTCCACAGCCAGAGGTACTGTATGTGTAATCCCGATGTGGTGCAGCAGTTTCACAACCCAGATACTATCTTCATCCTGGCCTTCGCCGTGGTCCTTCTCAACACTGACATGTACTCACCCAACATCAAACCCCAACGCAAAATGGGCCTCGATGACTTCATACGCAACCTCAGAGGTCAGTGCAGCGATCTACAGAGTGTGCATGTTTGAAGGAGAAATAGTGTGTGTTTACAGAGCCTGTATGTACAGCATGTGACCTTCTAGCGAGAAGTCCCTGTAGGCAGAGCTGGTTTAATGTCTTGCATACATGTTTCAACATTTATGACCAGAGGATTTTAACACTGGTTATATATAGTAACCACACATGCACAGTTCAAACCCTTTGCTTCAGATCATGAGGCAGTCCATTAGATGTGCCAGAAAAAATGATAAGAAAGACAAAACAGAAAGCAGAGGGCAGGGAAGTCAAAGTTTTACAACAAGAACTCTCTTCAACCGCACTATCAGCCTTTGAGTGACAGCCTCTTGAACTGAAGTAAATTACTCAAAGAGGTGGCGGTTGCCTGCCTTTGCTCCCTACTATCAAGAAAACCATCAGCTGTGCAGGAGGAGATTTCTGATATCCTTGACTCACAGCTCTGCCCCAGAGACCAGGGCTGGCGCGGACCCATTTAATTGAGGCTCACTTAGCTTTAGATTTAATGATATGAGCTTGGATTTTCCAGAAGCATCTCATCACCTGCCCTGAGCTCCTCAAGGCTCTCAACACTGTCTCCATCCAGCAGATACACACATTTTCTACAACTGTCCCTTTTTGCACAGCAGTTTGACTTTTCAGTTTTTCAGTTATCAGAGCAATCCACCACAGCTGCAAACTCTACATTGAGATAAAACTAATTTGGCTGTACTATTGTAGACACAAATTATACGAGCCCACACAATCAGTAAGTCTCAAATTCAGTGTAGTCACTGTTAACTCTAGTTAGGGTCCCCATTAGTTTCCGCTGTGGCTGTTTCATATGGTATCTTACCAGGAATCTGCACAATGAAATGAATTAATTTACAATCAACATTTGTGAATAATAAAAACATTCACAGATAAGATAAATGTCAATGGTCTAACTTCAAAATGTGTCAGATGATGATATCATGACTTTCAAGTGTATATTTTTTAATTTCCAGATCAAGCAGTTGTCTGTTTGTAGTATTAACTTTAGTGTCTGAAATCAATGGAATAGCAGATTGCAGATTCTGTCCTGCTTCTCAGGGACCATTTGTTGATATCTCCTTTTTGGTGATGTCGTCCTTCAGCTCTCACTTACAGTGTACTATTAATTGTTTAATGCACATTCAAGTGTACAGAACAGGCTAAAAGTTATAGTGTGTGTCCCTGAAGTCTAACAAATGTGGTGAATTTATTTATTTTTTTATTCTTTCACATTTGCTAACTGTACCAGTGTCTGCGCTGGCACATTACTATTGTCACAATAGCATGATGCCAACACCAAATGTTGCAGTTGTGCAACATTTTTCAAACAACATAACTTTAATTCAAAAAACATTACATTGCAAAATACAAAGTTTTTTATAGTCACACTAGTCAACTAGCCCAAATTTGTGCCTTTAATGTAAGTCATGGATGTAATATAAATTCTAATAATGCATCAATGATGTAAGTTAGCTTACTTTTGGGTTTGTTCAGTTCAGACCATGCTGTGTGGATGAAATTATGCTCCGTCTACAAGATAGTAAAAACTCATTTTACCAATTTCCTAAAGATATGTCTCTGTTACAAAATTAAATCCAAGAAAGCAGTTTGCCAACTACTTGGGCAGGTAATTGGCAAACAGGTAAAAAATTATTGTGCAGTGGACAAAAAAAAAAAAAAAAAAAAAAAAAAAAATATATA
>CM076652.1:14020680-14208949 GCA_038496675.1 Rachycentron canadum
GAATTATATTATTTTCCATTAGACAACACAGGAGCCACTGGCTTTCAAGTGTGAGGCAGTGTGTTTGAGTGTGTAAGCTTAAGAGAGTGAGAAAGAGCCAAAGAGCGAAGACTGTGTTTGTAATGATTTTCTGTATCAGTAGAGGAACTTAATCCAGTTATTATTGTTTCTCTGAATGACCACCTAACGCTTCCTGCTGTCAGTGACCTCTCTTAGACCAAAGCCACAGACCAGATAAAGTTAAAGCTTGAAACCACTAACTTTATCTTTTTTACTATAGCTGCTGAATTGATAAACACACACACACATATATATATATATATATATATATATATATTAATCCACATGGTTAGAATAGTGTATTTTTTCAAATGACCACCTGGATTTTTCAAACATTGTCAGTTAATTATCTTTCAGAAAAACCAATGGTTGCCTGTGAACTGAATGTTTATGCTTATTAAATGCTGCCTTAGCTTAACCTTTTAGCAAGATGTGTGTTGCCATTATACAAACCCTTTTACAACCCCCTGTCTTAAAAATAAACAGAGACAGCAACAGCAACTTATTTTGGATTATTAATATAACATTCACCCGGCAAACTCGATGGTTGCTGGCTAGAATTGCCAAGCTTGCCTTTGTCTGTCAAGGGCATAGTTTTGAAAAAATTGCTTTAACTTTCCATTGATAAAGATTGACAGACTTGGCAACAGTGAATAAAGGGTTTCAATAAAGGCGTAGTGAACAGTTGGACATTCACTGTGTCATGGCTAATTCCTGTAGGATCTGTAGATTTACTTACCTTTATATTCCTGAATGATTTGGCCCTTGTTTCCTCAGGTGTGGACGATGGAGCGGACATCCCCAGAGAGATGGTGGCAGGTATTTACGAAAGGATCCAACAGAGAGAGCTGCGTTCAAATGAAGACCATGTCACCTATGTGAGCCGGGTGGAGCAGTCCATCCTGGGCCTAAAAACTGTGAGTAATAGCTTTGTTCCTCATTTCAGGGAGCTGTCTGTACTTGTTTGTACACTCTTCCATCATGTCATGTATTATTTCACTGCAGTCTGTCCTCTGTACTATCTGTCATCTCGATCTCTTTAACCTCGCCTCTGCAGATCCTCGCTGTGCCCCACAGACGTCTAGTGTGCTGCTGTCGTCTGTTTGAGGTGCCTGATGCCAACAAGCCTCACAAACAGAAACTGTCCCAGCTCCAGAGAGAGGTCTTCCTCTTCAATGACCTGCTGCTGGTGAGGTTTCACCACTAAAAATATCTACAAGTGACTCAACACAATGCCCTATATGTGCAGCTGAAACCAAACCCTAATTCCACAGCAAAATATAACCAATGTAACAGTAAGACATAATCAGATACTGTACGTTAATTCAGGTATGTTGTTTCCTGTCGACTGTAGATCCTGAAACTGTGTCCTAAGAAGAAAAGCTCGGCCTCATACACTTTCTGTAAAGCCATGGGTCTTCTGGGAATGCAGTTTCACCTCTTCAGCAATGAATGTAAGATACTATCTGACTCATCAGCAGTTTGTTCCCATTACAATTCCACCATGCAGCCAGAAAAATGCTGAGCAAAGTGTCAGAGGCATCAACACCACTGTTGTCTGTCAAGTCTGTGTTTGCTGAAATGGCCCAGGGGTCACCAATAAAACAAAATTAACTTGTTGCTGTCAACTTCCACTAACTATCTCACAGATTTTTGTATTACTTTTAAAACAAAGATCTCTCTATGTTAATTTTCTACCTGCAAAGAGCATCACATAAGGGTCAGAAAGAGGTACAAACATCAGGAATCATATCTAATAGAGTTTTGTGAACCATGAGAGCATGTTTTTCTCTGTGGTCCAGTCTGACAAAAATATTCAAACTGCAGTCTCACATAAATAAAGCTGTGCAAAGCATTTGAAACAATCACTTTTAAATTATTGATTTCAGTGCAGCAATAAAATACAAAAATATAACATAACATTTGCCTGAGCTAAATCCCTAAAGATTGACTTTGAGAGACTGGGTTCAAAAAGCATGAGTTAACAGGTGTTGATTTGATATTGTTATTAAATTACTCAGGGTCTAATTTATGGAATTATAAATGAATTTCCACACCTCATCATTTAGCTGAGGAATCTATGAATCCCAAACAAAAGCCAAGTCTGATGGGAATGTTAGTTTTGCGGGTGTTTGATCAGGAACCAAATTGTTGGACAAATTAAAAATTTGAACTGATAGCAACAAATGAAAACTCTGAAGATCACCAATGTCATTACTATTCATGCTGAACTAAATTTCCTTTGGTACAGCCACGCTGCTAGCACAGCTAAAAATGTTTGCATAAGAAGAAACAACTCCTGATCCTCAGTACTTATGAGCTTTCTTATATTTCTGCAGATCTTCAAGAAGCCACTGCTGTCAACAGAAATACATTTGGTCATTAATGTCAAAGCATGAATTTTTGCAAGTATTCTTAGCAGCAACATTTTGTGAAGTAGAAACCGAAGTAAAAATTTAAATACTTTTTTTTAACCTTTAGACTGAAAAGCGTTGTGAAAGATGTGAAGATGTGAAAGATGAAAAACCTTGCATCCCTTTTTAGAATCAAAGTCATGGTGTCTCTCTTTGTCGGGGTTTCTCATCAGACTACGCCCATGGCATCACCATGCTGAGCCCATTTACCTCAGAGAAGAAGCAGCTGGTGAGCTTCTGCTCCCCGAGCGGAGAAGAGCTCAGGAAATTTGCCGAGGAGCTCCGAGAGGCCATTGCAGAGGTCAACGAGATGGAGCAGATACACATCCAGTGTAAGGAATGAAGGGCACATACCACAGCTCGTGCAAATGCAAACACACGTGTAGTGTACTATATATGTTTGGTTGCAATCTCTCTGGTGTTTTAGGGGAATTGGAGAGGCAACAAGGCATCCAGCCACACGGCACACACACCAATGGTGGGCAAGTGGACGCACACACAGGACACGGCTCTCCCTCAGGTGCTGGTTTTGCTCGCACAGCATGAAATACATAACACAGCATACATTACTCATAACTGCTGTATGCATATTACTCAAGGGTGTGTAGAAAGTAGGACAACTTCATGGGAAAGAGGCCCATGAAAATAAAAGAGTGGATGATGGTCAGAGGGACTGTTCTGTTCTGCTGTCATCGTCAGTTTTTTTAGTATTAAAGGAAATGGTTCAACTTCCCATTTTTACCTTTTCCGTGTTAATGTTTGACATTTTGGAATTATTCTCCTTTCTTGCAGAGTTGGATGAGAAGATTGATATCAATCTAATGTCTGTACAGTAAATATGAAAGTACTGCCATTTGAAGGATTTTTTGTGACAGGTGGAGCTTCATCCTCACATATTAATTTTTGAACTTAAGAGGTGGCAGTGTTGATTTTGTCACCATTGGACGGTGCCCGAGCAGTACCCCCTTTGCTGCTGCTGGCACCCTTGTACTGTAATTACAATATGGCACAGACATAAGTTTCTCTTATCCAAATCTCAAAAAAAGCATTTTTTCCTGAACCAATCCTTTTAATAAGTAACTTTCCCCTGTGTGCACAACAGTTTCTAACATTTTTGACTTTCTGAATGTGAAGTTGAAATATGCCCGTTGACTTACAAATAGAGCTGTGTCTCCCCACAGGCCAGCAGGATGTCTACGATAAAACCGGCAACAACAACACAGTAGAGGTGAGTGCCAAAGCTACTCATGTCTCCCTCAAGGTAAGTGTCTGCGTCTTCAGCTCTGTGGGTGTGGTTTTGTATGTGAGCGTGTGTGCAGTTAGACAGGGACTGTGCCTCATCCTGAAAAGAAAGTCTGCTTTATGCTTTGCTTTAAAAGAGCTCCGCCTGAGGCACATCCCCACTATGCAGCCAAGGATACAAAGGCCGCTGAGAGGAGTCTGTTGTATTGGTGCTACAAACAGTCTCTGTTTCTGTGCCTCATGAGTGGATCAGCAGCCACTCTACTCGCTACACAACATCCCTTCTTTCATCAGCTGCTGTTTGCGAGCCTTACTGTATAAGCCTTTGCAAGCCACCATAAGCCTGGCTGGCTCCTAGAGTACCATCGACAAAGCCAGATAAGCTTGATACCGTTAACAGTCTGTCAAGTGTGTGTGGGTGGGTGTGTGTTTGTAAAACCAGCCCTTCCCTTAACTAAAACTAAGCATAATGATAGAAGCTGCCCCCACCGCCCCAGTTTGCTCTCTGTTTTATTCCTTGGCCCATTTCTTTCCTCTCTCCTGCCCCTCAGTCAGTCCCTTAGAGCTGTAAATTATTGTGTTAGGGAGACACCATGCCCTCGGTGTCACCTCTTTCCTCTCCTGACACTCCCCTGTTCTTTTAGGTTCTCATTCTCCCACTCATCGACCATATTCACGCACGCACACAAAATACAAAACGTTACCGCCATGATTTCTGACCTTAATCTCATCTTACTCTGCAACTTTCTTCTCTTTCTGGGCTGGTGTGTGTATGTGTGTAAAAATGTGAATTAAATAAAGTATAAATTATGTAAAAAAAAAAAAAAAACATGATTGAGAGAAGAAGAAAGTGTGTAATTTGCTTGCGCTCGCTCTGCATACTACCTACCTGCATGCCTGCATGCCCATGTGCGTAACACACCAGAGGGCTGCGTAGAGGCTGCGTTCAGGCTGGTAACTCCTCATGCGTTCTCTGACTGTTCCTAAACTAGGTGTCAATTCACAACAGGCTGCAGACCTATCAACTGAGCCAACCCAGCATTGAGTCCGCTCCTCTGGCCCTGGCTGCGCCACCCGCCCTGCTCAGCCCTGTCCAACCCGGGGAGCTCCGCCCAGAAACACTCATCCAGTGCCAGCAGATCGTCAAGGTGATCGTTGTGGATCAGAGCGGGCGAGGGCGGATGGAGGCCTTCCTGAGCCAAGGCCCGGCCACCCATCAGCTCATCCAGTCGGCCATGTCCACACCTGTGCGTGTCAGAGAGGGGGACGGCCCTCAGCCACCCCTGCCACCTCCTCCTCCACCTTACAACCACCCCCATCAGTTCTGTCCCCCTGACTCACCCATGCCCCTCCACCACACCATGCCTCTCACCCGCAGGCGCAATTCGAGTGGCTCCCGCAGCATCGTCTGAGTAGTGGACTACTCTGTGAACCCTGGAGGGAAGACATTACCCTCACACACACGCACACGCACACACACACACACACACACACACACACACACACACACACACACACACACACACACACACACACACACATATGCTGGAGCACTAGTCGACTCATTTTGAATGGAAAGATAAAAGCATTGCAAAAAAAGGAAGGAATACACTTCATGAGTCACATAATCACAGTCTTGACTGAGCAGTGTTGTTTTTGAACAGATTGAACATTTCTTTGTCTCCAACATGTCACATGGTAGCTGATAATGTTGTCCGTCTAGATTTCACACTCTTCAAACGATCTTGTGACTTTGCATATTTAAATGTCACCTGTTCAATGAACATGTGTGTGAGCCATGACTATGAAACCGAGGGGCGATGTCAGGGGAGTGAGCCACAAAACGAGATGGGATCGCTTTAAATATGAAGGACACATCTCTGTTATGTTTTGTATTCTTGAAGATATTTCTGTTAAGTTCACACTTCTTTGTTGGGTTCATGTTTCCAGGATTAGACACCGCACTCAGTGAATGGTTTCATCACAGCTAATATTGCTTCTCCAAATTGTAATCATTTTTTTTTATCATCTCTGCATAATGTGAAGAAACAGGAGCATCTCATTTGTTTCCTCCATTTTCTAGGGATCAGAAACTCATTGTGTGTAAGAAAGAAAGTGAAGAAAAAGGTAAAAGTCTACCCCGTCATGTATAGTGTAGTGTAGTAAACAAGGATGCTGTTACTCACTAAACTAACCTAAAACCATATCCTGATGACAATCACATTTTTTTGTGCTTCTTTGCTGTGTTTTTCCTAACACACGTGTGAGCAGATATCGTCACAGTAGTGTGTGACTGCCCTGATTCTGTGGCATTTTGTTCTCACAGAGCTGAGGAAAGGATTTACTGCACCGTAACATGAAATATCTGCACCTGTGTTGTACTGAGAGCTGAGTGCTTGTGTACTGTGTGTTCAGTGTGCTTACTCGTGGGCTGCAGGGAGAAGGGCTGGTAATTCATCCAAAAGTAAGGCTAAAACAGGCAGATGCAGCCTTTCTCCTCCTGTACATTTACACCTAATGGGTTACCTTGTGTGAATATTAATGTTACCTTTGGATTTAGGCAATATCTCTGCCAGAAAAGTCTAAGCTTTAGTTTAAAAATGAATACGAATTGCTCGACACAGGGTAGACCGAGGTCACCTCACTCCCCTTTCTCATGAATTTTATTTTTCCTTGCACATTGAAAATGTTATATAAGCATTCCTTTACTGAATGTTAAATCAGGGGGAACTGAAGATGTCCATGGAATAATTATTGATTTTATCGGAGCGTCATCTGTCATGGTTTCGAGCTTGAGCCAGTTTGTACAGCAGATCACAAATCATCCAACTGAGACACACCAAACACGTCTTGTACCTTTTGCACCACAGAATATATTGGATATATTGTAAATAGATAATATAGATTTATTCTGAAAAAGTGGTTTGCCCAGTGTGTGTATCTACGTATGTATTTGTACAGAGAAGATCTAGTTTAAAAGAAAAAAAGGATATTATAGTTATTATAGTTAATATTATTATTCACATTTAATATCAGGGGGAGTCCTAAATCCTACTGCTACAAGAGATGGGAAACAGGCAGCTTTTATAGACTTCACTCTAGTTGCCATGGTAACAAACACAGATATTATTACAGATCTACATTAATCATTAAATTACCATGTCATATTATTACAGGATTATTAAGAGATGGCTGTGTCACCTGTTAAAGTGTGTAAAGGGCTATGATGTATTGGTGAATACATACAGTAAACCACAGGTCATACACATATGCGCATGCACACACATACACACACGCGCGTGTACACACATACACAGTTATATTACACAAATGCACACATGCTCACACAGCCACAAACAAACATACACAAACTGCGCATAGCTGCCAAAGCAACAACAAATCCAGCTTAGATGTCACCTTAGAAACTGCTTGATTTCTCCAGTCAGCATCCCCACTTTGTTTACTGTAAACTCTGACTTGTTCTATACAGCATGATATTGTTTTGTTTTGTTTTGTTTTTTTTTTGCTTTGCATTTTAATTTACAGTGCAGAGGAGGTGTTTGATTATATGTTTGTATCATTATTGTCAGGGCATGTTGGGTTGATTGATGTCATTTTCTCCTCTCTCTCTACTTCCTCCCTCCTTTTTGCCCGACCCCCTTTATCCCCAACCCCTGGCTTCTCTGTGGTTGCCATGGAGATGCACCAATCTGCATCCTCACTGTGGAGCGCTGTCATTAATCTTTGCACCCTCACAATATTTATAAAAAGGAGATTTCTTAAAGATCAACATGTTTACTAATGGAAATATTTCTAATTTTTTCTGTTTGAAGAGAATGAAAGAATAAAGTAGTTTTTACTCTCTGTCTCAGACTGTCGTGCCTCTGATGATCTTCAACCGCTTTTGATGTCAATATCATCTTCACAATGTCTGAAGCTCTGCCGGCCTCTAATGAATGAATCTGCACCAGGTGTGCGAGGGGCACAGTGGAATGAAGGAGCTTATGGGAAATCAGTCTATATTGTTGTTCGCGTGTCCTCCCAGCACACAGAGTCTGAACTCATTCATTTGAAGATGAGGTCAGTCCCAAAGCAATATTGAATCTGACAGTACTTGTTGAATGTCTAGTGGTGTGCTGTGGTGGGTCTGCACATAAAATGGTGTGCGTGTATTTAGGGTACATCGTTTTCCACTAGAGTCTGTAGACTTAAACTAAAAGACCAGCAAGATTACAAAGTAATTTGTAATTTCATATTGCGGTTTCGATTAGATGCAGGGGAATCTCATGAGTTGCAGTGTAAAGTATCAAAGCCAGAAAAAAATACAAGTTGCTTTATTTTTGCAAATCACACATGAGAAAGGCTGAACAACTCATTGACACAGGTAGAATTACAAAGAGATTGAAAAAAAAAACATTTTGGCTGAATAAATTATCTTACAAAAACATAGATGCTATCAACACAATGTAGTAATTACAATACACAGTGAAATAAATCTGTGCAAAGTACCTGTAGGTTTACAGATGAGATAGAGCTCTCACTGTCAGCCCAACATTTCTCCTTTATCCCTGACGTTTCTCGAATTCATTGTCCCTGTCTCACTTTTGTTTTTCTCTTTGAAAACAAGCAGACAAAAGTTTCAACAAAGGGAGGACTGTGCTGAGAAGTTGTATTGAAGTGGAGCGACAAAGTCTTATGTTGATCGACGGCCCACTCAGTTTAGACTGTGTTGTTCACCTCCAGTTTCTTCTCTGTTCCCTTTCGTGGTGGAGGCGGTCCTGCTCAGGGCCTGTGCACAGATCACGTCCCGAAGACCCAGAAAAATACAAGTCTCACTCTCTCTCAGGTGCAGGTGTCCCCTAGTTTGTCTTTACATAGTAGTCTCTTCCCATTCCAGCTCAACATCTCCTAAAGACACAGGACAAATGTGTAGAGTGAGCACTTTGCTCTGGGGAGTGTGTCTCTTTGAGTGTGTGTTTATATGTTGTTTACCTTCCATGGCATCCAGGGAATCCATCTTCTCCAGAGCAGAATAGCTGACAAACCAGATGGATTGACTGTTGCCTTTGTTGTTTAGCAGTTCCAATGTACTTTGGTGCAGAAAGATGTACTGGGCCTGACAGCACATACAATGACAGACATTGTGCCTTTTGATTAGTCATACACTAAGCAAATGTCCATATGAATGAGTTTGGTTTAGTATTAAGTCTGATAATATTCTAATAATATTCCTTTTCAAGGTGCCCTAGTGGATGTTGCTGACCGTGTAATTGCAACATCCCTGTTTTGATTTCAGCTTTTAGATCATTCGTTCAAAGAAAAAATAGCTTTTCACAATTTTTGCACATATACTCCAAAAAGTTTTTCAGGCTCCCTCAGGCTTTTGTGCTTGTGAACTTACTGACCTTTTCTTGGATGAATCAGTTATCTTCCTGTCAAAATGAATAATTTGAAAATAATTAACTGATATGATTGATGTATTGTAGTCTATTAAAGCTGAATTAAAGTCAAACATACGTGTTTGTATATTGTGCCCCTTCACTTCATTTTATTGATTCCTTGATATCAGTTTATTGCTATGGGATGTGGAGACACAGTTTTTGAAGTTCAGCACATCAAGCAACAGGAGCCATCAGATGACAAGACAACTCTTTAAAACGTCAAGTAGTTTTATATAATATGCTTAACTAACAAACTTTAAAGCTGTCTGTTGGCAAGGTCGTGCGTCAGTGTCTGTAAATTAACTGATCTGAATGATGGGCTTTTAAAGCTAAGGCTGAACAACTATGCTAATAGCTGGCACATTGAACACTGCTGTCTCAAAGAATTATGTTGGTTGCTTTTGGTTTGGCCAACACTGGAGGCTCAAAACCCCACTGACTGCCAAAATGTGTATGCAAAGAAATGTACAGTACACTAAGAAATAAGAAAAACATAATACTGAGACGAAGGACAGGCACTATGCAGAGGGTCCCTGCAGACACTGAGACACACACCAGTGGTCTGTAAGTAATAACTGGGTGGGATAATTTTGCTCTGTAAAATTATTACTGCTGCTCTGTATTTGACTTTAATCCACTGCCAGATCATTTCCTTTGTCAAAGGGAGAAGTTTCCAAATATTTCTTCATGGGGACATGATCACTGCCATTTGTCATGCCATTGCATTTTTTTTTGCATTTTTTCTTTTTTGTCTTCGCTTTGATGATTCTTAAATTCACTGGAACAACTACGACAAAATACAATTATTATCTTTTGTTTGTTTTCTCACTTCTTTTGACTCACCAGATTCTGTACCATACACATCCTCTCACTGCGTAGTTCGGCCACCAGACCATAAATATCCACAAAGTCGTGATCTCTGACATGCTGAATGAGGTGGTCCAAGGCAATAAACACACCTGTTCTTCCCACACCAGCACTGAGGAAAGAGTGACAGCATAGCATATTACTCTATGATGCTCTACTGCACATAAACTGACTCACTTGTTTCTGACTTATCTGAAGATTAAGTAAGAAAAAACAATTAAGTAATTAGTGCAGTTTATTTTCAAAGACATTAATATTATTTATGCAGTGTTAGTATGTGACCGCTGAGGGATAACAATACCTGCAGTGAACCACTATAGTTGTGTTGTCGTGCCTGTGTGCCCGGACAGCTTTGACAAACTTAATGAGAGTGGTGCAGGACTCTGGGACCCCGTGCTCAGGCCACGATGTGTAGTTGAAGTGGCGGACCAGAATGTAGTGTCCGTGCTGCGCAGAATAATTTATACAAGAATTAAGACAGGAAGTAAAAATTCATGCCTGTACCTGCGTTACCTTCATTACTATCCTAATTGCAGTTACAAGTGTAAATGTGATGCAATCACATTTACATACTAATTTCACTATACAAACCATTACTGCAAGAAGATTTGCAGATAGTTTACATAAAACTTAGTCAACAAAAATTGTTGTGACATATTCTATTTTTATTATAACTGTCAACAAATCCTATTAAAAGACGAGATAAATATTTAATTGATTGGAGAAACAAGTGGATAACATGTTCCCTCATTAGGATGGGAACAGTTGATCTCAAAACACTGCAGTGATCACACCAGGTCTGTGGGTGAACATAATCCCCCCAAAATATACTATTAAATCTAATCATTAGTAATGATTGCTCAAAACTACAGTATTCTTGGTGACTGGATATTTTTTAACATTTTCTAAAAATTTTTTTTAGAATATATATGTATGTGTTGTTTTTTTTCTCCACATTTTCAGGTGCATATGTGATGTGGAAAATTAATAAGTAGTAAGAAGTTCTTATTGCCTGTTTTTCAGATTCAGACTTACAGTGTGTACAGCACATGTGGTGTGTACCACGTCTGTGTGTGTGTTTGAGAGAGGTTTTTAGTCTGGTTACCTTTTCTACTTTCAGGGTTCTGACAGTCCAGTCAGGAAGAACTTCCTCTGACACTTTTGAAATGAGAATGTCACTAAACACTGACATTGGCTTGTTGTCCTCAGGCCAGTACTTGTGACATCGGATCTGAAATGTCATACAAACACATATATTAGATCTCTGCAGCAGATATAACTCTCCCAGTGATATGGTTGTGCTGGAGCCAAAATGGAGCCCAGCTTGTCCTCTGAATGCTGATGTTAGTAGTGTTTCATAACACTACTGTCAGATCTGTCATGACGCACTCTGCCTTTTTCATAACACTGCGTGAGCATTGCTATGGTGCGGGTTCCTGTTTCCCAGATCATCCTCCAAAAGTCAGCCACTGTACCAGGCAGAGGACCCTGGGTGGCTATGAACTCATTTGGACACAGGTATCCCTACAAACACAGAAAAAAAACACATAGAGAGGCTTTTATATGCAAGCTTATTTTATCCATCCATCCATCCGACAGATACAGAAAGGGACAGTGAGAAATCTAAAAAAAAAAACTGCTCTACTTGCAACAAATGTGTCTCACAGCTGCAAAATACTATCAAGTGATCAAGTGGAAGTGACCCTCCAGGTTAACCCCAGCTTTTAACTGCTGATAGCTGGTACTCACTGAGACGAAGCTGGCGTTGATGTAGTCTGAGCCTGCAGTGCCTGGTTCTGACAGCAGTTTCACTCGATTGTTGTTGTCTAGAAACAGTACAGTGAGAAAAAATGTGGCTGAAATGTGTGAAAGGCAACCGTGCAAGTGGTGGTCGAATTCACATAGAGTTAACATTCGAGCTAAAACACGAGATAAATTTGGTGCGGAGATCATAAGTCTGGAAGGTCATTTTCACCCTGATCACTTACAAGGTTTAATGTTGGGGAAGCGGTTTTTGGATTTGTTCCAGGGCAGGTCAGCGTCTGTGGTGGCCAGATCCTGCAGCAGCTTTGGGAGCTCCTGGGGAGATAAGAGGCAATATATCACTCTTCACATAAACACAGATGGGGGTTAAAAGTCACAGTCTGTATTTTTAAAACTGCTAAAAGTAATAATTTTCATAAGCAATAGGAGTGAAAAAATTTTTTTCAACCCAATTTCTTTTGACTTATTCTATTTACAATCACTTTTATAAAATTCAGAAATTTGATAAACACTGTTCCAGTTTGTAGGCAAACACTTACAGCAAACTCTTCCTGGAACTTGGCATTGTCTGTGGCACACAGATCCTCTACATGCTGCAGAAAAGACTTCTTGTTGACAGGCCTGACAGCGTGAGAAGGAGGAAAACACATTGAACATGAGAAGCGGAAAGGGATATACAAAAACTCTACAGCGTTATGTTATTTTCTCTAAACTTATTCTAGGTCACAACTTGTGATACTGAGAAGTACGGAACATGCAGCTCTGTGCTGCAGCTACTTTGTGCACATTCACATTACTTATGCAGGATGACTTACTTGAGTGATTTCCTGTAGCTGAGAAGCCTGTCAAAAATAGACAGCAAAAATCAACCAAAATAAACAAATTAACTCAATAATCACAGCCCACACTGTCATATTTCTGTCTGTGACAGCTGAACTGATCCTGTTTGTAGAGGGTGGATGATATTGTATGTTCAAGCAAAAGATGTTTTACTAGTTTTTAATCAAATCCACTCTGATTAAACATTGATGAATTCTATTTTTTTTATTCTAAAGTAATAGGTGAACATCAGTAAACCTGAATGAAGCATGTGGTTAATTTCCCTGTGGCTGGTGTTTCTTTAAATCACTGAAGAATTGCAGTTACGCAGATCCTCGGCTATTGATAAAGCTTACCATTTGTGCCCTGCTAAAGCTTCCAAGTAATTTTGAGATAGCGAGTGGGTAAACAAATTAAAATGGTTTCAAGCAGAGGAGTGTCAACTTAGCTCTGCAGTCCCTGCCAGTGATAGAGAGGAAAAGGAGCAGCCTGTAGGCGAAACTCTAACGTCACTGATTCATTTGAACTGTCGCCCTCCACCAAAGGTTTAATAAACAACACAGATGGAAGGTTTAAAGCCTTAATTGGTAACATGATGATGACACACACAGAGTAATAAATGAAAAAGTGGTGCACAACATGCAAACCAACTATACACAGCAAAATGTGGCACACACAGGTCATAAAACGAACTTACTGGATGACATAAATCTCTTTCCGTCTAAAGAAGAAGGAAGAATACCTGGTGGGAGAAGAGTGCTCAGTGAGAGAGAAATAAAGCCAAGGAAAGTCATTGCCTGTGTCTGCATGCAAAGAAAGTTACTTGTGCCATTCGTGAGACAAGTGACAGGAAAAGCTGTGTTATCTTAGCATAAACTGTGCTTCATTTGTACAGATCTCACTGTCCAATTTGTGAGACTCTAGTCACAAAGGCAGAGAGAGACACTGTCCTAATGATGCCAGTTAGAACTTGCAAAATGCATCTGTCAAAAACCAACACTATTTGCTCATAAATGTGTGTAACACTTAAATAAATTATTCTCAGGCTCTGCCTCCAAAGAGTCAGCGAATATAAAAATGTTATATTAAATGTTCAACATGGCAGACAAATAGTTCACTCAAGTTACATTACTTTGGCACCTCAGAGATAAGGGACAGTTATCTATAACTTTATATGCTTATTGACTGTGTCAGTGCCAACGTCTACTTATATTGTAAAATGAAAAAATAAATAGTACTACTCGTATCAAAAGCTTTTCCTTCCTGGTAGTTTCTCACTTCATGTTAGCCGTCAGTGGCCTTGATACAATAAACACCAGCACTAAATGTGGCTGCTGAGCTTGAGAAGGAGAAGCAGCTTGCTTCCCCTTCACTTGTCTGTGTGAGAAAAGGATAAAAACAGAAGAGCTCGACACTCAATTTGTAGGCGAGCTTGGTTAGAAAGATGCAGACAGGATGACTTGCCTGTGCAGCAGAGAACTGAAGGTAAACTATAAAGCCACAATGATACTGTGTTGTGTCGTGGTGCTGCTGCTTCTATTTTCTGCACAAACTCTACAGCGCTAGAAGATTTAGTGCTGACAGGAGCCCACATCAAGTTGGCTGCAGCAAAGAGATTTTTGTCTTGTTGACTTAGATGTAAATCCTTGTCTGGAGCAGATAAATCAAGCCTGAAGTCATGTAGTGTGCAACCAGCCTCAGCTGCCAAAAATGCGTGTGAGTTATATTAGGAAAAGTAACGCTTTAGGATTCAAAGTAAACACACAGACTTACCGGTTGAGCTTCTCTTGTTTCAGCTCCAGATCTGCCACAGCGATCAGCTGATCCAATTTACACTTAGTCTCTATGATCTCTGCCTCTCTGGGTGAGTAAGTTCCACCCTCCTTCTTGCGCTGATGGATCCTAATAATTGATGATGAACATCAATCAAACATAGGTTAATAACAATACAGAAACATAAATTAATATGCATAATGAATAAAATAGGAAGGAAACTGATTTATTGACAATTATGCAATGCACAATAAGAAATGACTTGTACAGAAATTTACACGTAGCATGCGTGTTTTGCTGTGTTAATACCAAATGGAAATCAATGGTGTTTCAGTGAACATATGAATGCTGGCAAATGAATGAATAAATGTTGCAGTCTTACTTGACTGAGCCACAGATGATGATGATGAGTAACACAGCCAAGAAGAAGGAAAGCAGAACACCCAGAATGATCTGTTCATCCCTGGTCAAGAGCCCGTCCGCTACAGAGAGAGAGAGAGAGAGAGAGAGGAGACAGGATGAACAAAACACACACAAAACAACAAAGTGGACTTTACACTTTATGTTTTCACTTTCACTGATGGAGAGTTATACAGAAATGAATGTAAATACCTGCAGTTTTGACATGGTCAGAGTACTCAGAGTCTGTGTATTGGCCTTTAGTATTAGTGGCTCTAAACTTGAATCTGGTAAATAGGAAATAAAAGTCCAGTCTCAGCATTATATTATTATATAGCATGGATAAAGAACAGTTTTTACATTGTTGTGCATCTGAGTTTGTGTGTAGTGCACTCACACATAGACTGTGTTC
The DNA here is from genome assembly GCA_038496675.1 of Rachycentron canadum. Taxonomy (NCBI): domain Eukaryota; kingdom Metazoa; phylum Chordata; class Actinopteri; order Carangiformes; family Rachycentridae; genus Rachycentron; species Rachycentron canadum. The sequence continues at coordinate 14,035,872 of CM076652.1, forward strand.
GGCTTCAGAGGTCCATTGCACAAACTGTCAGTGTTGTTCTCCTTCATACAGTCATTGTTCTCTCCAATCACGTACGTTCCTGCTGAGGTGTGATTTTGCCTCACCAGGGGCCTGCCGTCTCCAGACACACTGCGATCACCTCTGACGTGTGCATCCGTGCGTGATGCACTGTCCCCCAAAAAACATGGTGGGTTGGGGAACCCCTTGTCAGTCAGGTAAGGGGCAGGTCGATCAAAAAATGCATTCTTCCAGCTGGTCAGGTTCTGGATGTCCTTCGCTATGACAGGATGGAGTTAGAGAGAAAAAGAATCAAAAGGAGAACTGAGTCAAATTTTAGTTGACATTAAGCCTCTCAGCTTTTGCTCACATTTTGTCTTTTGTGAGCTTAAGATAGAGTGACTGACTGGATAACGAGATTCTACATGAGGCTTAAAGCACAAGCAAGACTGATACCCAAATGTGTTCAACTAAAAGTGATGGCTGTCAATGTTTTTGAAGAGTCATACCCCCTGACTCGGCCACAATGACTTGAATTTTTCTGATTGGTCCATTGTCATCACTATAGAAACAGGCAGGCATGCGGATGGTGATACTCCTGTGGGTTACCATGGCAACCCCTCCATGGCCCAGCACTGCCTGGGGTCTTTGGGTTGGTTTGGCTGGGGCTAAAATACACACACACACACACACACACACACACACACACACACACACACACACACACACACACACACACACACACACACACACACACAGAGATTGTTGTGTGAATACAGTATTACATTTACATGTAAGACATGACACAGGCTTCTGCACTCAGTAGTCGGATTAAAACTGCACCACTACAGCATCAACACAGACCTTTACTATATTGCTGAGTCACATTTACTGTGTCAAAACGACTGAATAATAATCAATGTTGAGCAATTATACTGTGGCAATTCTCTGTCTAGCAGTTGTGCTGAACTACTGCATCAAGATACAAAGAAACCCTGTGGAGCAGAGCAGAGCAGACATGGAAAGAGGGAGTTGCACCTTTGATTCCTGTTGTTATGTGGACATGAGGACTGGGTGGGCTCCTACCGGCCCCGTTTCTTGCTGAAATCTATAAACAGATAGACAGAGAGAAGGAAGACATCAGAAGAGGGGACAGGCACAGCAAGTTCAAGACAAGAAAATAAAAATTTGAACAAGCTTTTGGGGGTTGTGGAGTCCTGGCAGCGCTGATTGTTCTGCTCTTACAGCTCCAGGTGTGTGACCTCAGACACTGTGTCTAAATGTGCATGTCTGTGTGTTCAAGATGTGTATCCTCCTTGCCTGTATACTGTAACTATGTCCACCCTTCAGCCCGTCTATGACAGCAGTCAGTGTGTTGTGGTCACTTTGGATGATTTCAAGGCTGACGTTCTTGACCAGCTGTTCCTTTTCATATATGTACACAAAGTAGGCAGTGATGTTTCCATTGGGCTCTTCTGGGGGCATGAATGTCACCTTCAGACTGTTCACTTCCTCTGGCATAACAGACACAATCACATTCTTGGGAGGGTCTTTGGGCTCTGGGGACGCAGCAGAAATGATACAAAAGAAAAACAATAATAGATACATATCTGTAGAAGGTCACTTCCACAGTTTGGCAGGAGCTGTTTCAAGATGTGACTTTTCACATACCCTCCTCCAGGGTTTGAAACTCAATAGGACCAATAGCTTTCCCATCGCTGGCAGCCAATTCCAGTGGACCAGTGAAGGCGGTGATGGTCACATAGTAACGGGTGAAAGCAGTCAAGTTAGTGATGACAACCACCATCAACTCTCCTGGAGCCCGGACTATTGAGACGTTCAAACCAGGACCATCCACCTGACATAACAGCACAGTTCATGGAAACATGTAGCGCTTTACTTTTTCATACTGTTTGCACTTTATATCATACAGAATGTGAACCTGCCTTTGAGCTGCTGGTGCTATTTTAAAACATAACATCGTGTTGATCTGCTCTGAGAACATCTACCTGTGTTTTACACTTCACTGGTGACATGTTCAAATTTGTGTGTGCATGTGTACAAGACCTGCACAAGATACGAAGTGGGTCCAGAGAGAACAGCTGGAGCACTCCATGCAATACGAAGGCCGTTTGAGGTGGAGGTCACGTTTAGGTCACGGGGAGGGGCATCGGGGCCTGAGTGAGGAGATTATAAAAACACAGTGCTTATTGTGTTGTTATTGTGTTCTGCTAAATGAAATATAATCAAGTTATATCAAACTAACATATACTGTGTAGAAAAGATGACTTAAAAAAACTAAGGGGTATAATTTTTAATTGAACAAATGAAAAAAACTAAAATATTTATCAAAGGTTTGTTCTAACTTTTCATTAAGATATATTACATACACGTGACTTCCTTTTAACACACTTAATCTTGCTTCAAATTATAACATAAAGTCATAAAATTCCTCCATGAAACTGAGACACAGAGTCATTGTGAGTTTTTCTCTACAATGCTGTATGCCTCATTTATGAGGAGGAGCTGCCAGAGGCTGAGGACCTGAATAACTGCCAGCCCTGCACTAGCAACACAGAAAGGTCATATAATAACTGTGATGTTCTTACTTCCAGCGAGGGTACGTGCATAACTCCAGCGTGTATACTCTCCAACTCCAGCGTTGGTCACAGCAGCCACTTTGAAGCGGTAGTACCTGTATTTATTCAGGGATTGGAGTGTGATGCTGTTGTAGCCCTCTTCGCTGTTATCAGATGCATTTACTGACACTGTGATATGAGAATCCACACAGTCTGGGGTCAGTTGGTCCCCTGAGGCTGGCTGTGCAGTAGGTAGGATGTTTGTTTCACAAACAGTTGAGAGCAGCTGTGCAATGATGAGGTACTCTTTCAGCAGGCCTGGGATGGAGAGTGGCGGAGCCCACTGAAGTGTCACATTGTTAGGGGTGACCTGAGAGATGGTGAGGAATTGAGGGGCAGCTGGGACTGTTAGAAGAGACAAAGAGGATTTAATCAAGTATTCATTCTGTATTAAATTAGTGATTCATTGAAGCCAAAGGGAGAAGCTCCTACTAGATAATCAGCAGTGCCTGGATGTAAATCAAGGCATTACAGTAAGACTGACTACCTGATTCAGAAAGAGTGGAAACAGTGCAGTTTACTCTGTCTCCAGGTCCTGCAGAGTTGACTGCAGCCACAGTGAGTGTGTACTCCTGGTCTGGTGACAGCCCAGTCACTGTGTACTCTGCTGAGTTAGCCTGGTGTGTGTAGGACTGTAAGTCTAGCTCCACTAGAACCTCATAAAAAATGATCTGCCCATTAGGGTTGGCTGGAAGTTCCCAGGACAACTGAATTGAATCCCAGCTCAATCCTGAGCAAGACAGGTTCCCCACAGCATCAGATACTGCAGAGAGAGGGAGAGGGAGGGACACAGGAGTGAGACAGTGACATTGTTATACTTGCATCAGTGTTTGTTAGTACTCTTCACTACCTGCTGTTAAAGGTCAGAACCAGTTACCTGTGGTTATTTCATCAAGTAGGTTAGAAAAAAAAACCACACAATTGTATCTGGTACATATCTTTTGTGACAACAAAACAAATAAGCTTTAACTTAAGCAATTACTAGTAATGAAATGTTCCTGAGGATAATCACGTTCAGCTCATCCTGGTCTACGCTGCTGTTTCACACTGACATACAGATGAAAAAGCCTCAGTGGTGTCTCCACTGCCTTTATATACTGGCAATAATTTATACTTCTTTTATCGAAAGTAAGAAAGCACAGAGAGAGATCTCTTGCACTGCCTTGGGAAGGCATGTGTAGTTATCAGCGACTACATGCATGCCCTTGACAACTGCTTCAAGCTAATGTCACCAGGAGAGTATTTTACATTTATTTACAAAAAGAGAAAGGTTTGGTTTTATCTCAGAAGCCCAAAGATTTGTTAGCTGGGGTTGACAGCTGGGGTTAAGGAGATTTTAATATCATTGTGTACAAATTGATAAATGCATTACATTTTTTGCACTTTTCAGCATAATGCGCCTTTTTTGTTGGGCAGCTATGGATCAAACTATGCCACCAATGCCTGTGTCTTTGAACATTTTCCCTCTTGTCTTTTAAGTTCTTACCCTGTTAGTGTTTGTATTTTGGTTGCTGTTATACATGTGAATTGTTGTGTTTTTTGCATTTTTATTATTGCAAATCAGTAAATTTTTCCTTGAGGCATGGATATAGTATTTTGAAGTGAACTCACCGTGCAAATTGTAATTTTAAGATGCATTTTAAACCTCGAAAGGTGAACAGTAACAAATCAGAGATTAAGTCCTTTGTGTGTAGGCAATGTGTGCGTTACCTGACTCGTTAGTTGTGAAGGTCACAGGGTGGCTGAACTGATCCCCATGGCCCACTCTGGTGTAACTGTAAACACTGATCTCATAAGAGCTATGAGGCCTGAAGCCCAATAGATACTCTGTGGTTGATGGACCAGAGGAATTCTACATTTGTGCGCGCGCACACACACACACACACACACACACACACACACACACACACACACACACACACACACACACAAACACACACACAAACACACATTAAAAAATGACACATAAGAGATTAAATCATTCAATTCTGATTACTGGAGTGGATAATGTCTTTTTGTATCAGCACACGTATGTGCGCATGAATGTAAGTATAATGTTATTGCTGAGAGGCATCTGGAGGGTGAAATTAGACCCAATGTCAGCTGGATAGTGTGTGCTCTTAGTGAGCGGGTCTCTGGAGTGTGTGCAAATGTGTGTGCTTCTGTTATTGTGGAGTGGTTTTTGGTGTGTGAAATTAATGATACCTGGTGTGTGACGGTGTGTGTGATGAGGTCTCGGATCCTGAAGCCATACTGTATCACCACACCATTAGGCTCCAGAGGAGGCTCCCAGCTCAGCCACACGGAGAATGCCGTATAGTTATATATAGTCAAGTTACGGGGAGGGGACATGGGGCCTGAAATACAAAGTTAGGCAGATTTAGAAGAAGATAGACTCAAACAGAAAGTAGAGTCAGGATACATCCATGGCTTTATAAATATTATCTTATTAAGATCCTAGAGAAATGTCAAACCTGCCTCCAAACTTACCTCCTTCATCAGTGTGCAGCTGCAGCAGCAGATAAGGCCCTGACCCTTTATGCGTTGCTGCTGAAATACTAAGGTTGTAAGCTGTGTACGGAAGTAGGTTAGTGAGGATGAATGAGGTGTTGGGGGTATGTGTTGTGTTGGAGCCCCCTGGACCAAACAGCGTGAGGGTATACTCAGTTATCTCCCCATTGGCCTCCAGAGGGCGCTGCCAGACCACAGCGATGGAGGACGATGTCACGTTCCTGGTGGACACCAGCAAAGGAACAGAGCTAGGAACTAGACACACACAAACACACGCACACACAAACACATCAGCATCAAAATAAGTATATGGACCATACCCCTTATATGAATGTGTGAATAAACTCACTATCATCATCCGTTCTCAGGTACATTGTGCTGGTATGGTTGTAGGCAGGTCCGGCGCCAGTTGCCGGGGTAACAGTCAGCACATAAGGGAAATATTTCTTGAGTTTGGTGAAGAGGAAGACATTGTCAGTTGTGGTATGCTTGATGGTCTTGTTGACAGCTGGAGTCCCTTGGTTGGATACATCTGGGGGGATGCCAGCCTCCTGCAAGGTGAGCAGGTAATAAGGTCGGCCATTTGGCTCCAGAGGAGGGTCCCAGCTGACGATTATGGCTGTGGAGCTGAAGATCTGAGTCGTCAGATTTCGGACTGAGTCACTTGGCACTAAAAAAGAAGAGACGTGGAATTGTGTTAGTATTTACCACCAGTGAGAAAACTGTGAGCCTGTCAATGTGGGTTTACGATACTGTGATCAGATTTTAGGGCACCAATCAACCATACACACTCTGACACTGGTGGGAAAATGAACAGTGCACCAGTCATCATTATCTCAATCATAATCATCATCAGCATCATTATCTGTCACAAGCACCGTCAAAATCATTGGCAGCAGTGTTGCAATTAACCAAATCAACAACAGTACATCCAGCAGAACAATAGAAAAACACAACACAGGAAAGTAAAACAGTACAGTAGACAGACACAGAAACTAAATTCAATTAAAAAAAACCCCATTCCATTCAAATACAAGCAGAAGCACTTAGAGAAGGAAAACTCACACAATGAAAACCTTGGGAGTAAAAGAGATTGAGCAGAAAATACTCATCCTGTTCATCGTCTCAGCCTCTCCAAAAAACAATGCATGGTACACAGAGCAGAAAAAAAGGGGAGATGAAGGAGAAAAGTGGGAGGAAGGGTACAACTTGAGTGATCCATAAGATGAATGAGTGGATGTAAGGGGCCAGGTGTGTGTGAGGGTCTGAGCCCAGGGGAGTGAACCCCTGCTGGGCTTGGCTGTGTGGGAGAGACAAGGTGCCCTGGAGGTCCGGTGCTTGGCTGAGAGCGGAGCAGCTGGAGCACAGGCAGAGATACAGAGTCAGTATGAGCAGTGATCATCAGTGATCAGACAGAGAATACTTCACAAGCAAAATGTTAACAAGAAACAACAAAATCACGACAATCAAATCTGTAACTGTCAGTGACAAAGTCTGAGGTAGTTGTCTGCACCATTTTTCCCAAAATCACATAAAAACAAAGAGACACATTTTACAAAAAATCTCTGTTTCACTGAGGATATCAAAGTGCAACTAAATATTACATGCGTATATGTACATCTGGATTTCTGTTGCAAGGCTGCAATTATAGCATGAGCACAGCATCAACTTGCACACAGCATGTCAGGCTTTGTTTTTTCCCCTCTGTGTCATCAAATCATAAATGGTTCTGCACTCGCTTTCTGGCTCTAATCCCTCACAACTTTCGTCATGCTTAGTAAAAGGAAACACAAACTGGCTGTCTTCAAGGCACAGTGTGACAGGCGGACAAAAATAGAGCCAGTTTGTCAGACTGACAGTTATCTCCTTTCACTGACAGGCTGAAAGTTACGTCTTTGATCGCAGAGTTTTTATGTGATTTTCTTTTTGAAGTTGAAGAGTTATGGAAAAAGTGTGCAGACTTACCCACCAGAGACACTTGGTTTATATGATAATTATTTGACTTAAAGAATTGTATTTTACTTGGATGTCTATTCATTTGAGGGTTTGTGTGTGTGTCTGACTGACCATCCTCTGGTAAGAACAGGGTTAGTGTCTCGCTCTGGACCCCTCCGTCCCCCTGCACAGTGCTGGAGGTCATCCACAAAGTGTAGTTAGTGCCCCCAATCAGCCGAGTCAGAGTGTAGGAGAGGGGTGAATCAGGAGAGGCATGGGCAGCTAAGTCTGAAACTGGAACCCTCTGTGGAGTGGAAAGGAGAGTCAGCATTACCTTAAAATTTGTGCTGTATCCAAAGATGAGTGACAAATGAAAGGAAAAGCCAACAGTATTTGTGTTAATAAAGTGTTGGTTCACAATAAACTGACAGGAAAAATCTTCATTTGTTTGCATTTGTTCAGATTTATTTTTAGAGGAGTACAGATTTTTTGGCCAGTTGGGAACATCAGCGCTATGAACTTAAAGATGTGTTAGTGATAATCTATAAGTTATTACTACTATTAGTTTGCTATTGACACATTCAAAAGACAGGGGGAAGCATTAGCAATCATTTGTCCACCTGATAAATTTGGGTTGGATATATGCCCGTTGTAGCTGGACGTGAGGTTGACGTGAGCAATGAGAGTGAAACAGAAAATTTGCAGGCCATAAAACCACAACGATATAAAAGTCACTGAAATACTGAGGGGACATGAAGAGTTGTGTAATTGCTCTTTGTGGCTGTGACACTACGAACAACGCTTTTCACATACATGTACTTCACATGCATGAACAATAAATATAAATATAAATATTGATTAGAGCACTTGTCTGTATATTATACATGCAGTCTTACCTGCTCATTCAGAGTGATGTTATCAGAGTAGTGAATAGTGTAGTGTACAATGATCCCATTGGGTTCAGTGGGCGGGTGCCACAGCAAGGTGATAGAGGAGGCGGTCACATTTGCAACAGTCACATTCTGTGGAGCATCGAATGGCTCTGAAAACCAGACAGAGAGGATCAGGGTGAACAATATCTTCATGCAATAAATGATAAATAAATATTTTATATATGAGGCTGACTGTCAAAAATCTAGCACCTGCGTCTGTGGTGGTAAAGCTGATGTAGATGAGCACTCCTCCATCTCCCAGTCTGGTCCAGCTGGACACAGAGGCATTGTAGTGACTCTCTGAGTCCACATTAATAACCACTGATGTCTCTGTCACATTCTGCCACAGCTCACTCGTTTCATTCCTTACAGAGAGAGTAACCATTCCTCATGCATCATGTTGTTTTCTTTTTTCTTCTGTATAGTGTCAGAGCAGGGATGGTTGTGTAGATTTACTAACTCACCAAACTCTGACAATGTAGTAGAGTATATCTGAATTGGCTTCAAGTGGTGGTTGCCATGACAACTCTACCTCATAGTCTGACAACTTTCTGGCGTGGAGGAGCTGAGGAGGTGTGTCTGGAGCTGAGAAGCGGGAGAACGACTTTCCAGTAACATACAAACAGAAGTATGGCCTATCAATGCAGAGACTGAACAGCTGAGTGATTTTTCAAAAATATATCTGCAGTGGACAAACACAGTCTCACAGAGGTCCTCGGGATTGTACCAGAGAGAAACAGAGTATTGCCCTGAAATGAAAATATGTTAGTTGTAATGGCTGTTTGTTCTTCTCCCGTAGGTCACATGGGATCGAATACCTGTAAGATAATAACATTAGTATGTACAGAAATACAGAGATAGAGCCTGAGGAGGAAAAGTGGAGAGGAAAGTCAGATTTAACCAGATGCCCTTTAAACTTGTCAGCCAGTCATAATGTAACCATACAGCCTGCTGGAGCTGAAACCAAACCCCACCCTTTCCTCCTTCCCCCACGCATTTTTCTCACCATCCTCCAATGTGGTGATGTTGAGTGGCTCACTGCTGTAGTTTCCTGGCCCGACACGAGTGTGTGCCTGCACCATGACGCGGTAGTGTGCATACTTCCGCAGATGCGTGATGGAGATGTGGTTGGATGGGGAGGTGAGGTTCAGGTAGTGACTGGAATTCCAAAGCTCCAGGCTGTAGTGGGTGATGACTCCGTTTGGCAGCAGAGGAGGTTGCCAGGTCACATTCACCTCACTAGGACTGATCGATTCATAGGACAGACCATATGGAGGACTGCCTGGGACTGAAGAGAAAAGAGAAAGAAAAGGTGAAGATGCACCATTACTAAAATCTGAACAGCTGATGTTGCTGCTAAAGCAGTTGCTGCTTCATATGTATGGCTTCATGTGGAGAGGTGCATCTTTTTACACACCATCTTCTCCAGACAGGAGGTATAATGTGTCTGATGTTTGGTTGCCATAGCCGTAACGGGTGTATGCCCTCACAGACACGTTGTAGTAGGAGAATGGCTTCATGCTGATCAGAGTCACTCGGTTTGAGGTGGTGTTCATTAAAGCAGAGTATGATTCGTTCTCATACAGGACCTCATAATGTTGGATCACCCCATTGGCTTTCTCTGGTGCAGACCAGACAAGTGTGACAGTGGAGGGGCTGGTGTCTACCACTGTGAGGTTCACAGGGGGGGAGTCAGGCTCTGAGAGTGAGATGCAAGAAAAAATGCCCAAATGATCAAACTGAACATATTGGCAAATGGAATAGAAGAAAAACAAATGTAATGCTCATCTGCATCAAATTGGATATTAGTAATTTAATAATATCATACTTAATTTACCAAATTAACTGAAATGCTTTATATCTGATATCACTTTGACGCAGCATGCAACATGCTGGGTGTCAATAACAAGAATGAACATGGAGATAGTTGACAAATACAACTTTAATTGCTCTTCTCAACCTTGCAAGCAATATCATTCTTTCAGCCCACAAACTACTAGTCTTGTTAATCCCTGGTAATTATTGGCGTTTTATTTTAAAGAGGCATTGTTTAATTTTTGCTTTGACAGATATATAGTGGGTGTTCAGCACATACCATCCTCTAAGGTGTAGACAAAAATGTCATCTTCCTCAGAAAGAGAGCTCTCTCCCACAGCTGTAGATGCAGCCACACGTAGCTTATAACCAGTATACTTGTCCAAATCTATACGTCAAACAGAGAAGATCAATATTAACCAACAGACCTGCATTATCGTAGTTTGAATAACAGAAAAGATGAGCACCCCACCTGTTATCAACATGCTGGTAGTGTTAGTAACCAACTTAAGGGCCTCATTACTGTGCAGTTTGAGGCCGTAGACTGTGTAATGCGTGATTCGTCCGTTAGGGTTGAGTGGTGAGACCCAGCTCACTAGTATGGATGTGGAGCTGATGTTTTGATAGGACACCTCGAGCACTGAGCTAGGGACTGAAAGACACACATTAAGGGACATTATTAACTAGAATGAAATTCTTAAATTTACACCTTTTAAAGTCTTTCTAATAATAATAGTAATAATTTTTAACCAGTTAATGATTATTGCAAATAACATATGACCACCCACCCTGCTCACTGGTCTTCTCTGTGATATCTGTGGCAGGACCCTCTCCTACAGTGGTGGAAGCAGTGACTCTGAATGTGTACTCAGTGAAGGGATTTAGGTCTGACACCAGGTACGACAATTCCTCAGACATAACATCCATCACCACCTCTTTTACTGTTACACCTGTGGCACGTACGCAGACATAGATGGATACATAAGACCACACAGGATTTATAAGAACTGGCACAGATAGAAATACTTGCATCAAGGGCTGCAGGAAGTTAAGCGAAGCAGTGTTTACAGTTAGTGCTCTCCCACCTGTAGTAGCCAAAGCTGCTGCACTGCGTGTTGAAAAGTGTCCCATAATAGATGCATCACGTGTTGACAAGCGAACCTGGCTTGGGGTCAGGGCCAAGGGGGAGGAATCTGAGGTCATATCGCCAGCATGTGATTGCTTTGTTAGCCAGGGTGGAAGCGTAGCAGGTGGCACAGAGGTAAGAGAAAAAGCAATGGTCCCAGAGACTGATGAGTCAAAATATTGAATATTGGTGCTATTAACGTGCGAAGCAGAGGCATAACTGGTGCTGGGACTCTCAATGTCCACGGGGTCATCAGTAGGTTGAACGTCAGTGCTAGTGATCTCTTCAGGGCTTTTAAGTCCAGAGTCTGTGACACTGAAAGGAGTCATACTGGTGGGCAGTGTGCGTTCAGAAACAGTGGCCGTGAAAGTTGGTGGAGATGTGATCAGACTGAGCTCAGCATTTCTCTTACGCCGCCCTGGGCTGTTAGGGACATCAGTGGGAAGTGCCTCATCTTTGTACAAATCGGTTGAATTCTGAAAAATAAATGAATAAAAGAAATACTAGTAGTACTAGTAGTTTTCATTTTTTCTGGCGGGGTGTAAAGCAGGATCCTTAATCAACACTGTCCACTTAAGTCAATCGACAGAGACAGCTGCTTAGAGCTTGCATATGAAGATATTATTTTTATAACTTAAATTAGTCATCTTAGGAGCATGTAGAGCAACTGGATACAGCATCTCCACAGTACAGTCTCAGGGAATTCATGAATAGCAGCAGTGATGCAATAAATACTGCCTTAATGCCTTTGTGAAGTGGATATTTTAATTATGTGCCTCCCCACGACTGAGGTTTTTATTCAATAATTACACTGAAAAAGAATAATTACAGGTCCATAACAGCACCATTCTTTAATATGCATAGTAAGTATATGTTAGCTTTGACAAGCTAATTTGATACAATTTTTCCAACAGTCAAAATTTGTAACTGCACTGAGCTGTGATGGGATAGGTTTATGCTGGCCATAGATAGCTGCAACATCTCTCTTACCATTTCTGCAGTGAGGGTGATATCCTGAAGCAGGGTTTTGTCTACCAGGACCTGCAGTCTGTACTGGGTGATCGGACCGTTAGGCTGAGCGGGGATCCTCCAACTCACACGGATTGAAACCGAATCCTCAGCTACTGCCATCAAGTTCTGCACGGCACTGGGAGCTACACACAAACAAAGGTGGAGAAAACACACTCGACACATTCACTGGACTTTATTCTGTCATCCTCGACATTTATGTAGTTGTGTGTGATTTCATGTACTACATCTCATCACGCTCATCAAGTCATAACTTGAGGATTTAAGGGAATTTTAGAGGATTTGTCTAAAAACCAAAAGAGATGTGTTATTACATTAGCTTATGCGTGTTCCCACCTTCAGCAGGTGTAATTACATCTTCTTCCGCTGCTGGACCAACTTCCCCTGCGGCTCTGGCTCGGACGGCCACCGTGTACCTTGTGTAGGGGGTCAAACCAGTAAAAGCAAACCGCATGTCTCCTGTGCTGTTCTCATACAGATACCCTGAGATGAGGAAGAAACAGAAAATTGTATGGATTCTTATCAATGTAAAGTTGTTTATGTGTTCATCTGTTCCTGTAATCAATTACCTGATGGTCCATAAAGGTAGAGCATGTAGGTGAATTTTCCTGTGATAATGTTAGGAGAGTTCCAGGACACAGAAATTGATCTTGACGTCATGTTTAGTACAGAGAAGTTCTGTGGTGAGTCTTCAGGGGCTGCCATGTAAAAACACACAGAAATAATGTTTTGTTCACATATGCAGTTTATAATGTATATGCTTATAGCCATCTAATATGAATAAAATGTAAACAATAGCTTTGTGAGCTTCTTTTTCCACACCTGACTCTGGCATGCGGACCATAGTGGAGGCTATTTGACCCTCTCCGTCAGAGGTGAAGGCAGACACTTCAAATAGATAGGCAGTGTAAGGTCGCAGCAGATCTACTCCTACTGATATGGGCACACTCCAGGAAGCGGCAGGGGGCACAGCGGACAGGGTGATGGGCGGAGATGATGCTGTTATCTCCACCGGACTCAGAGTTGCACGAGACAGGATGTCAGCTGCATCCTTGACACACAAAATCACATTGGACATATACAGAAGGTAAACTAGAAAAATAAATTCTAACCTTACGTTGCATAGATGGTCAGCGTTGAGCCTAGGTAACATTTATAATCCTGACATTGTAAGAGTATGGAAACAGAACATTCCAGAGTACAGTTAAAAAGGCAGACAGAGGTGAAAGTATAATGATGTACTGTACATTGCAATGTGGCAGCGCCCCGGTCATGATGTCCTCTGCATTGACCTCCAGCACACGCACCGTCTGTCCTGTACGAGCATGTTTCGCCTTGACAGCAAATTTAGTGATGAGGCCGTTGATGCGGCGCGGCAAAAACCAGGTAACCATGACAAAGGTGTGGTTTTGAGCAAATGCTGTCAGGTTGGTAACTAGGCCAGGGGCTGCAGGAGATGTACACATACATTAATGCACACACACATGTACAGAGAGTGGGATCCAAGAAACTGAGACCACTTTCTCATTCGAGTGTGAGAATATTCTCAGTCTTTTGGATCCCACGGTAAAATAGTTTTTTTGCTCGTGCATGTGCATGAATACCCACGGGACTCAGCGGTCTTTATGTATACAGATTTGCTGAACGCTCCTATTCCAGCTGGAGATATGGCAGCTACCTACAGAGAGAAAGGGACAGAGAGCTGTTAGGTACTGCTTATAATGATTTATTCAGGCTCTGGTCAGCAGGGCAGTCATCAAATCCCAATTAGGTGCTAACATCAAGCAATGGTTAAACCTGGAATGACACTGTTACTCAGTGATCCCAGTAATACGTAACACACAACAATGATGCAACATTAAACGCCAGGTATGTTAACCTTATATGAATAGATCACAACACAATGAAGCGGTGTGCATGGTTAATTAACCTCTGCAAATCCTGACCACATCTTTGTTTTTTTTAGCTATTCAAATGGAAATAAATTAATGGAAATGAATTAATAATGAAATAAAAATGCAATGCAATTCAAGTCTTTATCAGGTGAATGGGGAATTCATAGATAATAAAGAAAATCACTCCCAAAACAAACTTGAATTAATGTTAAAATTTGTTGCAGTGAATGTGTCAGCATGTGCGCTTTTTACTGCTAAAGTATAAAGAACAAGAATAGAAAACTTAAGTCTGCAAGATATGTGGAGCAGAGGAGAATTAGAAAGAAGTTGCTCATTAGCTCTCTGCATGGTCAAGTGGACCAACACACTCCCAGGTGAAGTGTAGTAATGTGATACATGCACACACACTCATGAAGCACACAAATACAGTATGTGCTGGTTTAATCATTGTGTGTGTCAGTCTCTCAGAGTCCATTTGTATTAAGGTCATTGTGGGTTAATGAATTCTGAAAACTAATAAGCACGATCACATTCAAGCTCAGTGACAACAGACAGTGGAAAGAGCCATGGCTGATCCATAGATCTGTTTACCTGATTAATAATGCAATCAGGATCAATTTCCAGCATTCAGTCAAATCAAGAGGACAGTCCGGTCCTGTGGCATCCACACGACAACACAGGAGGATGATTTCCAGGAATATGTATGTTATGTTATGTATGTGTGTAGTGTCCCCTTAGGAAATTTTATTTCCTAATTTAATTTTATTTTTAATTTTTTTATGTTTTATGTCTCAATGTGATCATGTGGGAATGTTTTGGGGTTTTTTTTTATACTGAGCTCATCAAAGAAAATTCCCATAAACTACAATATAATCAAATCTGGAGTAATGAATGATGTATCCTACCTGAATAAGGTAAGTAGAGCCTGAGGTGAAGTCAGTGAGCAGGATCTCTGGTATGTCCAGATTTTTTGTCACCTGTGTGAAGGTGGGATCAGGGTAGGGACAAACCTCCTTGTACCTACAAGAAAAAATCTGTATTTAAACTCATTGACTCCCAACTCACTATGTGTGTGTGTGTGTGTGTGTGTGTGTGTGTGTGTGTGTGTGTGTGTGTGTGTGTGTGTGTGTGTATATTACTATACTATATATACTATACTACTTGTTCAAAAAAGCTCTACTGCATTAACTTGCCTTATTCTTTCTTATTACAGTAAACACACACTTATTTGCATAATATTTTTTGGACAAGTTTCAAATTAAAATGTTAAAATTATAGCCCTGTTTCTTCTGTACATGGCATAGCCTTCCCTCTTGATGCTGTATGGCCTATTTTCTATTTTTTTGGAAAAAAAGTTTGAATATTCTTACTGCAGCTAAATGAGGTCTTTAGGACAGAACAGAAATATCTACACTTTTTGCAATTCTTGCAAATTAAAGTGGCAATACTTAATAATGGAGATTTTTTTTACACAGCAGAATTACAACTTTTACATAAACAAAAGAACTGAATACTTATTCTCAAAGTCCAAGTTTGTGGAACTCTACTGAAAACAAAGAGGCATAAATGTACAACCAGGATAACAGCGTTTACAAAGGTTTACACCAAAAATATATTTAGTATTTCTAACTGGTTGTGCTTTCCTTTATAGTGGTTGAATATGCAACTTTGTTATTGTTGTTTAGACACAAATTTTTCAAAAAAACAACAAAGAACTACCGGATGACATATCCATCAATATCATCGGCATCAAGTGGCATGGTCCAGGAGAGAAGAATACCATTGGAGCCTACGGCCTCTCCTTCTAGGCCAAGAGGTGGACCAGGAGCTGAAGGTAATGAAGGGAAATGAGAAGAGAGCATATATATGTATTAATATAATTCTTCATTTTAACTGTCTCAATGGGATCCAGCATATTTCCCATGTCTCTGTCTAATCCCGTCTTTTCAGTCTGCAAAATATGGTCACAAAGCAGAAATTCGTATAAATCCTTTGATTAATAACAACTGTATATCAGATCTTAATAGTACATTAGCAGAGTCAGAGCACCACAGTCATCTGAAGAATAGTGTTGTTGTCTATGGCGGGGCTGATCCTCTTAATGTGTGTCTGCGTGCGTGACTATGTGGGCTTGCATGAGCGTGTCTACGACCGAACTCTGATGAATAAGGCCTCACACAGCAGTGGCATTTTACTGACATTCACTGTCGACCTATTCATCCTGTGGTTCAAAAGCTGGGGCTTAAGTTACCTAAAAGGAATTAAACATGGAAGGGAGAAAACACACACACACACACACACACTCTCGCACACATACATACACATACACACTAACACAGACGCAACTTCTGTACTGTATGTGCTGTACTGGGACTGAATCAAACAGTGTGTGCCTGTGTGTGTGTGTGTGCCTGTGTGTGTGTGTGTGTGTGTGTGTGTGTGCACGCGCATATCTCACCACTCTCATTAGTATTGATCATGCGGCTGACTCCTGGGCTAATGTTGGAGGAGGAGGCTGCTGTGACCGTTACACTGTATTGTGTCCCTGGACTCACATTGAGCACATCAGCCTGTGAAAACAGCAAAACACAGACATCTGGTCACAACACACACATACACACCCAAAAGGCACTCAGCCTTCTGTTTTAGTTTATTTTAGTTTATGCTCATCCGTAATAAGAGTCTCAACCACAACTCAATTTGAAGAAGAGCCATCTGCTGAAGCTGCACGAAGGTGGGTGGTTGTGAAGCAACGGCAGCTTGTTTCTGCTTGTGACTGCACCTGTTTGCATCTTTGTGTTTGTTTATGTTTGTGAGACAGGCATAGTCCTGCGCTCTTTCCGCTTTTGTGTGCATGTGGCAAACAACACTTGCGACTGTGACACCGGCATGTCGGTTGGCAGTGAGTCACAGCTAACACCTTATGTTTACTCCCAGAAACATGATCAATCATTTCTTACAAGCATGTGCATGTCCTCAACTCAAACTGTGTATGTTTATCTATGTGAAATGCATAACTAGTCAGAGCTATTTGCATTTTGTATGTACCCATCCCTGGTATATCTAAGTGCATTATCAACTGTGTGCAAAGTAAAATGTTGAGTGTTGAATGCTTACCTGTGAATGTACCTGTCCCAAGAAGAGTGTGAGCAGCAGGGTCAGTGAGGAAAAGGCCATACTGGGTAGCAGAGTTAGCTTTAGTTTAGTTACAGCAGGTTAGAGGCCTCGCCAGGAGAACTGCGTCCAGTGTTAGTGCACAAAGGTTAGCAGTGGTCTACAGGTAATCCCCTGAACAGGAGGGACTCCAAGTCTAAAAGCTGGTTAGTGACATGAGTAAAGGTCACAGGGTAAGATGTCCAGGCATAGGATAATGACGGATCTTGAGATATTCCAAAGTTTTAGTGGTTAGTCAGCAAGGGTGGTGGGTCCTTTCATTAGCACAAGGCTAACACTCTCCCTCTGGTCTCTCTCACTCTCTGGGGAGAGCTGCTTAAGCAAATGAATGATTCAGGGTTGAGCTCATGAGTCCAACTTAATAAATAATGAGATCTATTACTCAACTTGGTGCTCTGTGTGCTCTGTGTGTGTGTGTGGTTTGTTGTGTGTAAGGTTACATTTTGGGGGGTATCTGACACCTGGCAGCCAGGAAGAGCCAGTATGGGGTGGTACTTGGTTGAATGGGCGGAGAGAAACTGTGGGCATGTTTGTGTGCATGTAGTTTATATATTCAGTATCATAACTCGTAAAAGTATAGGTTTGCAATGCCACACCTCTTCTTTTCCCTTGATCTCACTGCATTGATGGCATTTAAGTAAACTATTCTGTCTTGTTGTCCAGGTGTCTCCACTGATATTATTAGGTTAAGGTTAAGTATAAATCCAGAAATTCCCTTGTTAATGCATCTATGCAGTGTGTTTTTCTTTGAGTAAGTGTATCTACCTGCATGTATCCATCGTGTCCAGGGTGCACTGCGATTTTTCCATGGTTAGGGAGCAGGCTCACTTGGTAATGATCCACACACCCCACTGCCTGCTCCCAGCGTAGTGAGAATGCACGTGCAGACACATTCAGGACATGCACTCCTCGCACACGGGCTGGCACTCATGAAGGACAGGAAAGGGAGAAAAGGAGTCAGAGAGGTGGAGAAAGTCTCTGTAATTTAATGAAGAGGCGTTCAGGCCAGGTGATAATGATGAGGTGTTGACCAGTGCAGCACCTGTAATGTCGTCTACCTGTGGTTACGGTCAGAAAGGCAGCACTCCCCGCTGTCACTCCCCTCACTCTCTCAGCACTCACGTTGTAGCTGCAGCCGTCCTGTAGCCCTGTAACCACGGCAACCCGCTCCTCCTTGGGTATAGTGAGTCTGATTGTGACCGAGGTGTTGACCACAATGACTCTGTGGAAATCAAACTCTCCAAACGCATTGTCCCAGCTCACAGAGACGGAGGAAGAGTTCCTGTTGCCCAAATGGAGGGCACATAATCCTGCTGGGCCTGGATTATAATTTAAATATATAAACTGCAGTTTTCATTATTTGGGACAAAATTGAATCATTTTGTTATATGTGTTGTGAGGGCATTATGTTCTGACTGCATAAACAACAAAAGCCTACTTTATTCTTACTGATAAGTGTGTATTTAATGTGTATATAGGCCTGTGTGTTTTTGTGTGTCTGTGGATGTCTGTCTGTGTGTTATTGTCACTTACGAGTGCTGAACTCTCTGTGGACCACTTGACTGGTGTCTGAGCCCAACACACTCTGAATGTTGACACCGTAGTCTGACCCTGGGATCAAATCCCTGATCTCATAACTCGTGCCCCGGATAAGCACCTCAATCCATGACTTCCTGTCCATAGACAGCAGGCCAAAAACAAGCTGAGAAAAACAAAAAGGAACTCTCAGTCCTTACTGAAGCTTTTAAAAATACATTTTACTGACAGTGAAGGTATTTCCTGGTTAACCAACCCTGTAAATCTAACAATGGCTCTCATTTCTTTCTGTAAATGTTGGTTTTGCATTGCATGCATGTAATGTGCTTGGTCATTCCTCCTGGCCACGGCTCTACAGAGGTCATACATCTTTAAAGAGTTGGTAACTGAATCTGCTGTGTGCTGACAACAGTTGCTAAGTAACCAACAGGTGAGCATGGAAGCTGATGCAAGTGGCCTCCTTCGTCCTTAAAAAAAATTAGATTTTGAGTAAAGTGTGTTTAAGAGTGTAAAAATAACACCGGTTTTACCAATAATGCCTGTCTATGCCAATGCCAGATATATTAGTAAACATGTCTTACCTTGTACCTCTCCACCTGTCCCGGTGGTGATAACCAGGTGACAAACACAGATGTCACGACCTGCTCTGAAAGAGACACTTCCTGTGGTACCTCTGGGACTGGAGACAAGATTCCTGTTAGCAAGTGATACTATATACTGACACAATCATTTACTCTGAGTTAAACGCAAGTTAATACAGATGTGAATATTTGGTACTCTATTTGGTAAAGCATATGTCTCCAACTTACTAGTATGGAGGATCATAGTAGCAGGTTTGCTCTTTCTTTCCCCACTGATACAAATCACATGAATTGTATATTGGCTTCCAGAAGCGAGGCCTTCAAAGCTGTATGATCTGTAAACACACACAGCAGCCAGTGCTTTGCAGCATTAAGTTTGAAATGTTCACTTTTTTAACCAGCTGTTCATAAAAGAAAGTCTGGATCAGCTGCTTGTTATTCCAGTCTCATAAAACTATTTTGTGTGCTGGATGACCTAGAGTGAGACTGACCTGGGCTCCTGATGAGGAATGATCAGCTCTTGATTGGATGTTCTGTTTTTGATTGACAGGATGAGTGCGCTCATCACTCCCCTGACCAAACGCCAACTAATGCGAATGGATGATGTGTTTTTATTGATTAGAGACACCTCCACTGGGCTGGGAGCTGGCACATAAAGAAAACAATACAAGAGGTCAGTTATCAGAAAAGAAAGACTGAGCAGTGTGCATAAGTGTGTGTGCCTTACCTGCAGTGATGTTAATGGTGACTGGAGAACTGTCTGTGAAGAATTCCTTCTCTGTTCGTACTTCAAAGTGGTAGAGTCTGCCCGGAGTTAGACTAGAAAACACTGCACTCTGATTGAACACCTTCTGCACCTGTAGCAGACAAATTAAAAAGGGGAATAAGTTGTTAAAGAGCTTTATTGTAATTCTTAAGTTAACAGCATTAGCTAGAGAAGTTACGTTCATTCAAACATTTTAAACATACACCCATCAGCCATAACATTATGACCACTGAAAGGTGAAGTGAATAACATTGATTATCTTGTTACAAAGGCACCAAAGGTCAGTGAGGTCAGTGATATATTAAGCAGCAAGTGAAAAATTTGTCCTGAAGTTCATGTGTTGTAAGCAGAAAAGTGGGCAAGTGTAAGGACATGAGGGACTTTAACAAGGGCAAAACTGTGATGGCTAGATGACGAGTTCAGAGCATCTCCAAAACTGGAGCTCTTGTGAGATGTTCCTGGTCTGCAGTGGTCAGCAACTATCAAAGGGAAAACCGCTGAACCCATGACAGGATTACTTTGCCTCTAAATTGCCCAAATCTCAATCCAGTCCTGCATGTGCGGGATATGCTGGATAAAGAAGTTCAGTCCATGGAGGCCTCACCTCGCAATTTACAGGACTTAAAGATCTACTGCTAATGTCTTGTTGCCAGATACCACAACACAACTTCAGATGTCTTGTGGAGTCTATGGCTTGATGGGTCAGGGCTGTTTTGGTGGCAAAAGCACAATATTAGGCAGGTAGTCTTAATGTTATGGTGGATTGGTGTAAAAACATGCTGTTCACCATGAGAATGTCCTGATTAGTGCTTGCTTAATGTAATTCATTAGTTACTGCGATGGGTGAAAACACTTCTCATTTTAGTTCTTTTTCCTCACTTTAACAGGTACATCAGTCAAAACTCTGACACAAAGCTGCTTCCTAAATCTCAAAGTACAAGTGAAAACATTCACATTATAAAGTACTTTTTTTTACCCTGCGTAAATGGTCACAGTTCAGGCAGATGACCTCGTAGCTGTGAACTCGTCCCTGTGCGGGATCCCACAGCAGCTCAATGGATGAATCTGTCACCACACCCTCCCTCACTCTGCTGGGAGGCACCAGACCTAAAATCACAAACCATATCCATAATCCATAATATAATTATTCCTCTATCATTCTAAAAATAACAATTTGGGGTTAATCATAAAAGAATCATAATATTAATTTGTTGACTTTTTTAAGATCATATTTAAAGATCATAACCAGGTAGAAAATCTATCAAATTACACAATATGTGTCTTATAACTTGAAAATTTGTTTGACTCACTGGTTTTTATGGGGTGGGTGTAGTAAGGCGGTCCAGTCTGCTCCCGGCTGGTGCTGTGAACTCTGAGCTGGTACTCTGATCCTGGACTGAGGTTGCTTAGAGTTACAATATGAACACCAGCAGGGAGGGAGTACCTGCTGCATGAATACCCACACAAGTCCTCACACTCAGTGTCACAAACTCCTGGACACACACACACTTTCACCCCATCAATTAGACCCATCTGTGGATGCTGAATGTACAGCTGTGCAGCGTTTGCGCCAACTGAAAGAGGGACTGCTACTTGAATTGGTTTTGGTTCTGCAAATACAGAGGGAGAAAAACAGACAAAGGTAGATTTACAAAATGGCCAGCTTGGTTAAAAGTGACAGCTACATTATCTTTTTGTCTCACCTGTGGTGTGTATCAGACTGGTCCTCTGGCTTCTGTCACTTCCCTTCAGTGCAACCATTCCTACTTCATAAGTCTGACCTGGAATAAATGTGCCCACATCAACACATGTGGACTGATTTATCCAGAGTGCACCAGGACTGGACTGGTTTATCCACAGTGAAGAGGCACCGGGGGCACTGAGTGGGTGGGCTGTGATATGATAACCATCTGGTGGGTCATCAAGTGGACTGGTCCAGCAGACTGTCAGATTTCCCCTCATGCTAAACACCACCAGACCACTAGGTGCCCTCAACACTAAAAGGCACAACAGTAGACTGTTACTGAGTTGTCAGCTAATAAGGGTCAGAGAGCAATTGCAAAGTTAAGTGTTTACAACAGGTCATGTAAAATAATGTTGAAGTGATTTTAGTTCATACTATGAACTCATAATCATCACCAACTTATCTACTTTGGTTGCCATCAGCTAATTTCACTTCATGCAGACTGTAGTCACAATAGACACAATGCGAATAAACAAAAGGAAAGGAAATTCTCTCTTCTTAATAACAGAGGGGTGCAATGAGTGAATTCAATTCATCATTACATCATACTTACACGTGCATGCATGCTCAAATTTCCAAACCAAACCTTTCTAGTTTGTCTTAATAATCATAAATTGTGTATGGCAGCTCCCTGTCACACTGGGACACTTGAATAGTACAGGGTCATAATGTCATTAGTAACCCTTGTGTTTTTTTCCTGTTACATGCTTACCTGTCTGTACAGTCACAGGTGCCTGTCCGCAGCTCTTTATCCCATGCTGGGTGACTGTGAAAACTTCAACAGTGTATTTCCTGTAGGACTCTAGCCCTCCAATCACAGCAGTGTATGACTGCAGCCCACCAAACCCAGATGACCAGGAGATGTTAGTCATTCCAACAATCCTCTCTTGTTTTGAAGACATGTCCACGTAGCGGACAACAAATGTCCATCCATCCATATACTGTGCATCTGGCAGCATCCAGTGAACACTAATCTTACTGGCTGTGCTAGGGTCAACAGTGATGTTTTGAGGAGGAAGTGGCCCTGTAAGAAAGAGAATATAAATATTTGAAACTACACTTTTGTTTTGTTCTGTTTGTGTAACCCATGTGTGCAACAGGCTGTCAGCAGACTCACTAGTGTATGCAGCCTGTGTTTGTCCCAAGCTCCCAGCGGAGCCTGCAGGGTGAGACGCTCGAAGGGTGAAAGAATAAACGCTTCCTGGAGACAAACCTGCCACAGTTACCCCTCTGGAAGACAAGGCGATGGGGACTTTGACAATTTTTTTAACACTGTTCTGGCTCCGTGTCCCCTTTTTGTCCTCTGATGTCCTGCCTCTACTGTTATCACTTTGCCCCAAATCTCCATTTGATTCCTTTTGGTACTGTAGGAATATCTCAAAAGATGAATCATCAAGTGAGCTCAAGGGTGACAAGTCACCCCAACGAAGCTCCACCTGTTGCTCTGTCACTTGAACCAGGTTAAAGGAGAATGAGTCAGGAACTTGAGGGGCTGTGAAAGGAGGAAAACCAAGTAACATCTTAATGACTTGAGGGTCAAATAAAGCAAAGAATTTCTAGGAAAGTGTGATTAATTTGTGAAGATTTGTAGCACAAGTTATTTACTCTGGCCTTGACAGATGAAGGGTAAGGGGATGTTACAGAAGAATGGAGTGAGAAAGTATCCTGGTCCCGTGGCATTCCTCTGAAGTGCAAAGCAGTCTGTCTGACTGGCTGGCAGTAATGTCTTCATAGTTTCTGTCAGGTTATATGATGAGCCATCGGACCAGAGAGGCAGACCCTCCTCCTGTGGAGCGACAGACGAGTCAGTATGTGCTATATACACAGGCATCACAAGGCCACTGTCATTAAAATACTCTTTAGGTCTATAATTTTGTGACAGAGGACATGCCATTATATGTGAGGACCTCGCTGCAGGCAACACTGAAGGCAGCCCGAGAGAAAGTTGTTATTTTGGGTCCGTTTTTTTTTTTTTAAACCTAGTTTTAATTTCAGTTTCAGTAAGTTATACAATCCTGTTCACAATTTTGTCTACTGTCTTTTTCTTCATTCAATGCTGCAACTAAATTCATTACAAATAATTTAACACAAAAAGATTAAAGAAATCTCCAAAATCAGTGGGGAAAGTATAAATTTAAAAAATCTAAATACAAAAAACAAGATATGACTGCATGTATAAGGCGAGATGAAATGGAAAGACTATCTATCTATCTATCTATCTATCTATCTATCTATCTATCTATCTATCTATCTATCTATCTATCTATCTATCTATCTATCTATCTATCTATCTATCTATCTATCTATGTGAGATTAAGATTACGTAGCGGGAGGGTTACTTCATAGAGTGAGTGTCATGGCCGGGCTTAAACTTCTTATTTTTTGAGTCTAAGGGAATAAGTTTTTGATATAATTTGCTCCATTCAGTATGCAGTATGATAATGTGTATAAGAGCTGAATATTTATAAATTAACCACTCATAAAAAATATCCTTCAACTACTAACATATCATTATAGTTACTTTACAATTCACTATTAATATAAAACTACTTTGGCTATTTTCTCACAACGCATCACAATCATTATTCTCTATAGACAAAACCTTTGTAATTTGGTTTGTATAGGTTTTTTATATGAAAAGTAAAAGAGAATGTAAATCTTTTCCCTTACATACACACTTCCTACAGGAGTGTTCTTTAGTGCTGGAAGTGTCCTGTGAGAGTAGTCAGACTAAATGCTGCACTGGAAAGTTTAATTATACTGCTGATTCTTTTCAAATCTACTGCAGTCACTTCCCACAGGACCAAATTCTGTATGATTTTGACAGACTTGCAGGACAAAACCACTTAACTCCAACTGGGTAAAAATAATGTACTGCATTGTAAATATTTAATAGAAAGGTTTTTTGACAAATCCCTCTTTAAGTTTTCAAAGGCTTATTTCCTTATGACAATTCTCCATTGTCATTTCTTATGTTATAAAGTTATTAACATTATGGCTCTCACTGATAAGAAAAAAGCCTCTTCTCCTTGGTAATTCTACGTAAAATGTATGTGAACTAACGCTACCTCTTGGTCACTGAGTCCAGTCCATAGCAGCAGCAGGTCATTGTGGCTCAGCAGGTGGGAAGAAACAAAAAGTAGATCCTCGGGGGTCTTTAGGTCAGCCAGGTGACTTCCAGCTGTCAGATGTTTGCAGCTACGCTGGGCTTCACTCCAAGTCAAACCTCCTTTTCTCATGGTGTAGCAGCTTCTCCTATTGGCCAGCCAACCAGGGGGGCACTGAGCTGGAGACAGAAATGATCATGAACATATACCACAGCATCCAGCCTGCCTGCAGCCAGTTTTAAGGTTAAAGTTATGGGTATGTGGTTGTTGTACACCATGTGTACCTGTCTCCATGCTGATGCTGAATCTCTGCTTCAAGATCACATTAGGGAGTTTGAGCAGTGTAATCACTACAACTCTGACCTTGAAGCGTGTGCCAGGCTGGAGACCTGTCACTGTGTACTGGGACTTCGCTGCCTCAGAGGGCGTCATGTTGAAGATGTGTGTGACAGATCGTGTGTGCATGTTGTACAGACTCAGGGTGGATAAGCTTTGCTGTCTGGGAAGTTTCCACATCAGGAGAGCGGAAGTTGTTGTGCTGTATACTTGCAATGAAGACAGGGAGACTGGCACTGGATGCAAATACAGAAAGGAATGGGTACAGACATGACAAGAGACAGCAATATCCAAAATATCAACAGTCAAAAATCTCTTCATCAGAATTGTGGTACTCAGCTTCACAGAGACTCACATAAATGAAAGGTTTTTGCCTCAAGTGTGGTATCATTCCTGGTGGCTCTCAATGAGATATTATATCCCCTTTGATCTTCGATTAATTGCAGTGACATCTTGCAATCGGGAGAGCATGCTGAGCGATCAATGGGCTCTGCATACACCTGCAGAGGTATAGAATACATATAGAAGAATGCATATATTTCTAAAACTGAAACTGAGTATCTGTGCCATTATCCATTTTAACTGCTGTTCTTACCAAATGGTTACTTGAACTCCTGCAGGTGACTGTGTAGCTGCTTGGCTCTTGACTAGAAGGGAAGGACTGAAATGTAATTTCAACCTCAATAGGGTTTGAGTGCTGTTCACAGGTCAGTAGCACCACCTGAGGAACATGAAAATAGAAGTGACAGTTGATGTTTGCTCAATGACATTTGTACAGTAAATAGTATTTCAATGCACCTGGGAAGACAATTAAGCATAAAAACAGTTATAAAGAGGAGTTAAAGTTGCGCAGGACTTATTCTTACCTGACATAAACTAGCAAATATCCACAGACGATCTGTTCCACCCATTGGAAATGTCACTTCATCTCTTCAAGCAGATATTTCTCCAGTCAATGATCCATCTGGATATATACAGTCACTTTCAAAGCAATAAACAACAGATCCTGGCTTTACCTTCAGCCGTTGGTAGCTGGCTTATGAGATAAACCAAAGACAGCTGTACATAAACATCAGCTGTGGAAAGTCCCCAGCTACTTGTGAACACTGAGGCACTACTAAGCGTGAAAAAGTCACTGGGCAACAACTTTTTGAATAACGTCCTAATTGTTGGAAATAACTAACACCTACCCAGCTATCTTAAATCGAAGGGAACGTTTTGCTTCTTTTCACCTATGCCTCAGACTTTGAATTTAGCGCGCACTCAAAGTCAATGTTCAATGGCTGTTAACCCCCGAGAAGCAATCCCTTATGTGAAAAAGGAGAGAGTGTGTGTGAGTATGAGTATGTGTGTATGTGAGCAGAGAGAGGGAGTGAGAGAGTGTATGTATGAGTTCAACCCAATTTGCTCTGCCTCTTTGTTGGGATAAGAGCAATTCACCATGGCAACGACGGGCACATGGCCACTCCAATGCCAGGCACATGAGGAGAGGAGAGGTGGGGAGGCTGGAGATGAGGGGCATGTTGAGGGGAACAGGAGAACGATAAGAG
Organism: Rachycentron canadum; assembly: GCA_038496675.1. Lineage (NCBI taxonomy): Eukaryota > Metazoa > Chordata > Actinopteri > Carangiformes > Rachycentridae > Rachycentron > Rachycentron canadum. Next base: position 14,062,545 of record CM076652.1, read on the forward strand.
ATGTGGTGGTGTTTTCTGGGGAATTGAGATGTGCTCAGGGGGCAAAGCCTCCAGCTTTGTGGCTCTGCATGAGCAACAGTCAGCCACTCAGTCAGAGCAAACAGGGCTAATATTTTGTTTTTGTGAGTTTGTGTAACCTCTAAAATAAGCATGTGCTGCAAATTGTTCAGAACATTTCAGTGGTGAGAATGGTTTGGCTCAAAGATGGGGTGTGGTGGAAGCACTGGTCCATGTGGAATGACAGGAATGTGAAAGGGAGACATGATGGACAGACAGAGAGCTGAGTCCGCTGAGGGGTTGTGTTATGAAGAGGTGACTCCCAAACAGCAATAACCCGTCAGAGGTGAAACACAAACACATGTCAGCACAATGGATGACATTGCAGGTCACAAAGACAGAGCCAGCCTAGAAAAACATCCATGAACATACGAATTTTTTTTATTCAGCTACTTTACTCCAAAATAAAGAAACTACAAAGATCACATTTTAGAAACTCATTAAACTTTTATAAGGTATCAGAGCATCCCAGAATTTTTACAAAGACTACGTTTATTTCTGATGCATTTCTACAACTAAAATACATGCACAGTGTTTAAACCCTCAAACAGTGGATATAAAAAAATGCAACAACTGCTGTGTCAACATGATGTTAACTGTTAACATACATTAGGATAAGAGGCTAATGGCATCGTTCATCATCATCACTAGAACAGCACTAGAAAGCTGATTGGGTTGACACAGCAGGTCTTAAAGAAAGACTAAAGTGCAGACAAAACTACTTGAAAAATAGCTCCCACTTGCATCAGTTATTTTCAATACATTTTAGTCACAACTACAACTCATGGCCAGTTTTTTAAAGTGTACTATAGTGACAATCAAAACATGTCTGGTTTTCAAACTTGTTCGTCAGCAGTGTAAAAACCTGACACCTCCCATCCCCATGCCTTCATTTGTTAAGCTCACATTCCTATTTTATTTTTTGCCTGGACTTTTTTTTTTTTTTAGTTCCACTGGCAGGAACAGTCCACAGGCTCTTGGAAGTTGTACTCCACGACTGTGGCGTTGCGAGAGCAGTAGAGTGTGATGGAGCGGGTTTGCAGTCCACTCTCTCGGCAGCACTTACAGAACCTGGCATGGCTGTTGATGTTAAAGTTGAATATAGTGGCCGACGGGCATTTCCCATCACAAGAATACACTGTAACCTATAAAAGAAGGGAGAGAGAATGATGAAGAGAGAGGGAAATTTACAATAATAGACAGTTATGCATTTTTTGTATTTTTTTCTTAGGTATTCTCATTCGCCTGCTCATTGCATTTCTCTTTTCTCTCACCGGGGCATTACTCCTGCAGTCATCTTTTCTAATGGTAGTCCGAATGGCCACACGTTTGCATGTCTTACCATCCTCTTTACCTATTCACACGTTCACACAGAAATAACATGCACACACAGAATGGCGCTCAGAAATACGAAGATGCAAGTACAAACATACACAAAAAAACACACACACGCTGGAAAATGCTTACCCACAAATGTACTCTTTGATCATTTTACAAGAGACCTGTCATTCTCACAACCCAAAAGGCCATTTGAGCAGGGCTCTTTGTTGCCCAGCAGTAGGACCTTGCTTTGATTGACACTTTGGTGACAGGAGGCACAATTCTCACAGCAGAGATCCGGCTCACCAATTGGCCACTGACCTAAACTTAACCCTGTTTTTAAGTCAATCAAAGATGGTTTAATGGGTTCTGTGCAAAGCTGGAATGCATGAAAAGAGTAGTTGATCCTCAACTTCTTCTAGTGGATCAGTGTTTCATTTCAGCTTATTTTGTCTCACAAATGGCATTAACACTTTCAATCAAGTATTTTGAACTGAAGTTAACATCACTCATCGTCTCATTGTTGGATGCTTTCACAGTAGATCTTTATGTAGGGTTAAATGTTGACCATGATAAACTGGTTAACCAGAGAGAGGAGGATTAAAAGACAGACACTCTCACAAAAATAAACACAGATTTACCCAAAATTGAAAGTGCAAGTGAATGAGTCATAAAGTGTCAGGTTGCCAAAGAGTCATTGCAAGTGGGAACAGTGCAAGGTGGTGGTACCTGTGTCACAGTTAGTACTACCAGTGGGAGTTACAGGATTAACGGTAAACGGTAAAACACCCACTCCAGAACCTGGGATCATCATCATCATCAGGAGCATGGCCGTCCGGTTCAAAGAACGTCAGGAGAACACACACAACGTTACGTTTGGTTCAGAAAAGACATTTAACATTACACACAAACACACAGAGAAGGATGGAATCAACTGGCAAGCACATGGATTTCACTTTTTTGAGTAACTCCAGGCAGCCAGCCATGGAACTCAGTCATTTTATGTACTACTAAGAGCTGCTCAGCAGGGCAAATTCTAACCCCTGCACCATCTTGCTTCGTCATTGGCAAAACGCTCACCATGTTGCACCCTGATTGGCCCGACTGCAAGGTCACTGCTAAAGCAGGCAAGCGGGAGAGGCAGCGTTGCCAATTCCACAGAGAGAAAATGTCACCACTTCATTACATGTTTCACATGAACAACTTAGAAATGATTCTTTACTCAAAGTACAGAATTCATGACAAAGGATTCACATATCTTCAAAGCTTAAGTTTAGGAAGTTAATTAATGTTGACTGCAGCCATATATCATCATTCCACATAAATCTTATTATGATTATTTCCATGAGTTTTCAACAAATATTCTTCTTTCTGAGCTTTGCCAGCTCATGAATTTCAGCAGAAAACTTAGACAAACTGGGAAAGCCAAGGATCATGGGAAATGCAGTGACAGGCCAACAAAAGGCTTTATCTCCACCTCCTACAACAGGGCACACCCCCAACCACTCAGCCATTAAGCCCATCCACTGCCAGGCAACAAGGCGCTCACCCGTCTGATTGACAGCTCAAAGCCGTAAGAAGCAACAATTAAATTTGAAGACTCACATGTCCTGCAGCAACCGTCCACATAGCTCTGAACCACACCGCCACTCTGCAAGAAGAAAATAAGATGAGAAAAAGGTTTTAATGGGAAATTCCAACATTTTAATACATAATATGGGTTCACCAATAAATTAGTCACAGGTCATAATTGATACATAAAATCTGAAAAGTTGTTAAACAAATAAATTATACTTATTGTGTATTAGAAATATTCTGAAGCTAAATGTAAACAAGTGACTATTCAGAAATATAGTGCATTAAGAAATCCTGACCTGAAAGCACTCAGTATCATTGAAAGGTGGACAAACCACCCCAGAGGCAAGGATCACTGCTCCCACTGCTGTTTCCATACAGTCGTATCGGGTGCAGTTCTCCACCCAGGAACTCCCTGCCTGCACACACAATCACAGTCAGTATTGCCTGAAAAAGGAAGCACTGGCCATATGTGGATGCATTTGTCCTTACAGCAAAAAGCTCTATTGTCCCATTTTCATTGGTGAAAGTACAGGAAACATTTTTACAGGAGCCGCAGCACACCTGAGGGTCTGAGGATGTCACATACACCTGGTGCTAAAAGGGTGAAGCAAATGCAGGAATGAAGGACGAGTAGAGCAATGACTATCAAAATCTATCAAAATGTGTCAAATGTGTTGGATGCATACTGGGCCACATTTCTGAGAGCAGTTGACAGAAGTGATTTCCATGGCATAGAAGCCAGAGTCTGGGTCTCTGTGATTCAGGCAGTGGACAGTGTAACAAAGCTCTCCCTCAAAGTACTGAACCAGAGACTGGCCTGGTCCCAACACTGTTACCCCTTGGAAAAGGCACACTTCTGCCTTCTCTGCAAACACACACACACATACACAAAAAACCAAACACAAACAGAAAGAATAACTACACTGTAAATGACAGAAAAACAAAAGGTTTTTCATGGTGAATATCAAGGTGGAAGAGAGTCTGGAAATCGAAGCAGTGGATAAATAATGTCTACAGCATGTCTATTGTCACATTTGTGAAATGAATAGATAAAACATACGGCATATATGCTGAGGACAGCCACAGCCGGTGCTGCTGTCTGGAACCTTGACCAACACCTCCCCCTGAGAAAACAGCTGACATCAGTGTATTTGCTCACTTTTTCCTCCATCTAGAAAAGACCTGATTAGATAGTGACTTGTGATGCAGCTTTTTGCTGACTTACCACCTGACAGATGGGAAGAGAGCTGTCCTCACATTGGCATTCTGGGAGTGACAGAGAGAAAGTTAAAGAGAGAGCTAGCGTGACGCTTGGAAGTACATGACAGGCATAACAAAGTCTGGGATTATTCCAATCATCACCTAAAAAACAGCAGTGAAGTGACACCAAGAACAAATATGTTTTTTGTGTGTGCATGTGTGTGTGTACCACAGTGGTGCTGTGGACAGCAATGCCCAGGTACAGCAGTTTGAACCAACAAGAGCCCAGGTGCACAGCTCACAGGTGATTCAGGGCACACACTGACATCACACACTGCAACACATGGGACAAACAAAAAGCATGACTTTGACACACACACAGACATACACACACTCACTCACACACACACAGACACGCACACACTTACCACAATGGTACTGTGGACAGCAGCTGTTGGTGCTGTTTGGATCCACAGCCAGGATTTCTCCATCTGAGCAAGTTGGAATGGGCTCGATACATGACTCACACACTGCTCAGACAGAAAACAAAAACAACTTACTCACAGTTTTGTTGCTGTAATTGATGGAAAAGACAAAGATGAAGCTATAGCAGATGGCCAACCTCACACCAAAGACTTCCAGTTTTAGACTAAACTCTGAACCACAATTGAAACTTACCACACAGGTAAGAGTAACAGCAGGATTTTTGCCCCCTGACCTCCACTTGGAATTGATCTTCCCTGCAGTCGGGGGCAGAGACAGGAGGGCACGCCATGGGGTCACACTCTAAACAAGACCATTTACAGTTTGTTTAATGAGATTAAAAGTCCAGCCCAAAACATCATATGTAACAGAAAATTTACAAAAACTGTGTGTTGTAGGAAATTTTTGTTCGTACCACATCGGTACTCTGGACAGCAGGACAGAGCACTGTAACCCATTAGGAGCCTGTTCCCATTATCGCAAGGAGGAACTTCACTGTCACAGATAGTCATGTTGCACTCTGACAGGCAGTGAAGGAGCAAAACAAAGGGGGAAGGTAAGATAATTTAATGGGTCTTTTGTTGACTGAAATACTATGGTTTTTGATGCCTGAAATTAGAAAGGATATCAGTTAGCTACAGAACATCATTAGCAATATAATATAGCAATTTGGTGAGAATGAAGAAAAACAGCTCAACCAACCATCAATTCTCTCTCTCTAAAGGTTCACATTAGGGATTGAATGATTTGATTGCCAACTTTTAAACTCACCACAGATCTTCTTGGGGCAGCAGGCTCCTTCTTCCAGTACATCCAGTACATACTCTCCCTCCCTCTCACACAGTGGTGTCGGGACAGAATTACAGTCTGGCTCCACAGCCACCACAGAGCCATTCTCCATACATTTGTACAGACAGCAGCCACGAGCAGAGCCATTCCACACCTCACCCGGGGCACGGGGGTTACCCTCATTATCTGTGCATACTAGACACACCATAGGCAAGTAAATACACTGATGATGCAGCTTTGTGTGAGTCTAGGAGTCCAGAATTCATTCAGACACTGACAGTGCAGTTTTCATCACAAATGCATGTAGTTACTCTTTCACTCACCACAGCGATCCTCGGTTACACAGTAAGGGGAGTCAGCACGGTGCAGAATGGTACCACTACGGCACACACACTCCTCTCTGATGAAGGAGCAGGTGGTTTCTTCATAGTACTCTCTGTTCAAACAGGTGCGGCTGTTGCAGGTGCTCACACATGGCTGATACTCCTTTCCAGGGGGACATCGCAGTGCTAAAGGATGACAGGCGCTTAGCAATGCATGAACAAATGAGAAACACGAGTGAGTACATCTGCCTATGTGTGTGTAATTTCTTTGTCTTTGTCTCCTTACGGCAGAAGTTGTGTCGTCTCCAGCTGATGCAGACTTGATGTGTGTAGCAGACAGCCACATACGCCGCCAGGAAGTCACACTGGTGATCTTTGTAGTGTAGGTCACCTGCCCACATGATGTCGCAGAACTGCTCTGGAGGCACCTGCAAACCAGGCCACACAATTGTTTTCATTACTGATTAACCTGTTTATTTACTTATGTGTTTTTTTTTAAAACATATAACTAAGGGTTTAGTCTTTAAAATTTGACAAAAAGCCAATGATGACATTGTGGTGTTTTAGCCAAGCATCAGTTGAAACCCAAATATTTTTAATTCCCAATGATAAATACATATATGTATATTAATAAAAACAAATCCAAATCTTCAAATTGGGAAAGCTGAAAACAGAAAATTACAAAGTACGTAAAAACATTTCCTCCAATAAAAACACTGTGATTACTGTAGCTACCTTGCTGTGGCATGGCATGAAGGCTCTCTGGCGGAGCATGGAGAGACAGGTGGAACAATCCCCTGTGGTGCAGTTGTCTCCGACCCTGCGTGTATGTTCTGTTTCATCGGTAGTGTGCACTCTCCACGCCTGCAGGAAGAGCATCATGTCTCCCACCTCTCTGACCACTGTGCCATTAGGCAGCTTCAGGTCATCTTCTGGGTTGCCATCACAACAACCTGGCATAATGGGTAGACAGACGTTTGGCTTATGTGTCAATGTGAGTTATACAGCTTTGTCATTGAGCAATATAACTGCTGAGTGAGATAATGTGCTTGTGAACCTGCCTAATTAAACCAAATGGCTCTCAACATCTCAGATTGTCATATCCGATAATGACACAAGTCAGTGATGCTGCTGTTTAGATATTAAGCCTTCGGGTGCTGATAGCTGGCACTCAGATAAATGAGCCTGGTGCTGATGCAGTCAAAGCTGGTGTATATGTGTGTGTGCACTCACCACACAGGCCTCGAGTGGGCACAGATGCATTATAAGGAGTAATATACTCCATCACCATGATGCCAGTGCTGTGATACCACTGTATGCTGACCCCACCAGGTGTATGAATCAGATACATGCTGCCCGTGTCTTCCACATAAAGGGAGTGACGGGAGAATGGGAGCCTGGCAGGTCTGTAGTTCACTGTCACCTGCAGACGGATGGACATACAGGTGCACTAGAATCGCATTATTTGCAAGGGATATGGCGAATTTATGGCAGAAAAAGAGGGTCACCTTGCGATCCAGTCGGTTGATAATGATTCTGTAGGAGGAGGTAGTGATGTTCAGCTTCTTAAAACAAAGACCAGATGTTCCTCCTGTTGGACTCTGTAGCAGAGAGAAATCAGATAATGTAATTACATAAAATTAATATTTATTGAATAATAATTAACTTTTGATCCTAATGCAAACACAACTGTACAGTATGAAGGGAAGAGACTGTACTCACAGTTCTTCTGATGGAGTTCACACTCTACAAAGAAAACAGAACATATCACTAAAAGAGCTGGTTTATAGGTGTCTTATAATATAGTTCATATTTTATTCTTTGAATGTTACCTGGCTGGTGGGACATTTCTCCACAGTACCAATAATAGTCTCTCTGGGCAGGTTAACCAGGATGTAGGAGCCATTATCATACAAGGCTACATTGTTGCCATCAAAGGTGATCACACGCAGGTCTGACATCACAGTGCAGCGACCTGAGAAAAGTCAACAGCATCAGTAAAATCCAACAGAAACTGAAGATAGTCCAAGCGAACGATGTACTTAAGGTCTTTGTATTACTGGACCAATAGGAAAGTCAGATTTTTAACACGAACAACCAAACCTACAGGGGCACTGCCACTGGGGACAGCAGGGGTCTGTGTTGATGAGGATGGGCAAGCCCAGCAGACTGCACTGGGGCTGGGTGGTATTGTAGCGACAGTGGAGAGAAGAGTTGTGAAGCAGAAGCTCTCCATTGAAACAGATCAGCTCTGCACACTCATCAATACGGTAGGAGTACGGGGGCTACGGAGACAGTCACACACCTTTGCTTTAGAAAGCATGTCTAAATGCGAAAGGACTCCTTCATGTCCATTTGCAGACTTAGTTTGCATTAGTAAACACAAAACATTTCTGTACACTACCCATATCTGTCCACCTGAACACACAGATGCCTTTGGTGTATGGATAAAATGCATATTGTTTATCAAAATATTTAACAATGCACTGTTTATACTATAATTATCCATTAGTTGTATTATATCTCTAAGAATGTAATAGGTCATCTTCACATAGGAGGATTGAAGTTATCAATGACAAATTAAACTTGGTATAAATTTCACCATTTGTCCAGTTTATCTTTCAGGTGTTTGTGACTGTACATTGACCTTTAATTATATAGGCAACACTTACTGTGCAGGGAGTAGTGGGGAGGAGAAACTGAGGCGTGGTTAATGCTTCTTCTGTGACAAGAGAGATGCCAGGACTTGTGACTATTTCTGTGGTTGCTGGCTCAGTAGTGGGCTCCACAGTTGTAGGAAGTGTTGCTGTGGTTGTCACAGCTACTGTTGAAGTGTCTATTGGGGTGGTGGTCTCTATGGGGATGGTTGTATCTGCTGTTGTAGGATGAGAAGTGGTCCTGGTTGAAGTGGTGGTTTCAAAGATGGATGTGATGGGGGCAGTTGTGACAGCTGTGGTGGGTGAGATTGAAGGAGTTGGGGTGGAGGTTGTGGGGGTAGTCAGCTCTGGTGTTGATGGCGTGGTGATCATGGTAGAGGTAAGACTGCCAGTGGAAACAAGGGTAGTATGGGGTGGGGGAGAAGAAGTAGTACCCTCAGTGGATACAGTGGTGGGTATTGTTGTGATGATCGTCGTAGTGACCCCTGTAGTTTGGGTGGGGATGATGTCAGTTGTGCTGAGAGTGGTTGTCTCTGGTGGGGTTGAGGGAGCGAGAGTAGTGGAAACGGTAGTGGTGGGCTGAACAGGAGGAGATGTGGATGGAGATGCATAGAGCAGACTGGTGACATGCTCAGTGGATGATGTTGCACTGGGAGCAGTGGGAGTGGTAGTGGTGGTTGTGGTTGTTGTGGGCCTGACAGTCGTGGAGGAGGTAGTTGTTGCTCTGGTGGTGGTTGTAGTCATGGTGGTGGTTGTGGTGGTAGTCATGGTGGTGGTAGTGATAGTTGTTGGCCTTGTGGTTGTAGTAGGCTTTGTGGTTGGTGTTGGTATTTCTTCAGTAGTTCTGTTGGGCCGCATTATATATGCAAAGGGTGTTGGAGTCGGGGGAAGGGATACACCTGAAGGAGACAATTAATATTTCATCAAAATACTGACTTAATAAAATTCATAAAAGAATCCTACAAAGACTTGCAACACTATTCTGAGTGTAGTATGAGAAAATTATTACCTTTTGATGAAATTTTTAAGACAACAAACTCATCTGCTGTACTCACAGTCCTCTGTGTAGACACATCTTCTTGTGACTTCATCAAGGACCATGTTTCTAGGACAACGTGGGAAGCAGCCCTCCACACTGCAATATACAGAAGCTATTTCAGCACTTGAGAGTAGATTATGTTGGCTGTATAATAAATGCTTTTAATGAGGCAAGCCTCTTACGGAGGCAAAAACTGGCAACGTGTGGCATCTGGGTCACTGCATGTGTTGACACAGGGGCTTGCACAGGCCTGGTAACGCCACTCACACATCATACGATAAGGAATCACAAAACTGCTTTCTGTCAAAAAGAGAAAACTACTTTATTAGTTAGTGTTTGCATGTATGAATATGCATGTGTTTGTATGTCAGATACAGTAATGTGCTCCTGACCCTCCAGTGTGAAGCTGCTGCTCTTTTTGAAGCCTTCTGAGCTGTCATATCTCTGGGCTCTGGCCACAGTGCGTGTCAGTGTCAGAAAGACTCCAGGCTGGTTGACAAGCTCGAATGAGGAGTGACCAGGCAGAAACAGCCCCTGGTGCTGGATAAAGGTTGCCCTGCGACGAAACTCCGCCCCTCGACTCCATTGCTCCATCTGAAGGCGGCCACGTCCAGACACGACAAGGAAATAATTTGGTCTCTCTGCAGACTCAAATGAAATCACAGGAACACCTGGGAAAATAAGATAATGGGGAGTTAATGGACCACAAAACACAGAGCAGTAGTGTGTAATAGTGTGAATGTTGATGCTCACGTGATGTTCTGTCCTTCTGCAGGCCTGCTGTTATCATGAAGTTGAACAGTAGGCCTGGGGCAGGCAATTGCCCAGGTCTCTCTGTTACCAGAGGAAACACTGAGCTGCTGGTGCGATTCACTCCAAACATGGTGTCATTATAGACTGCACTCACCAAGGAAAATGGGCCCTTGCCTAGCTCTGTGAGGGAAGTGGCAGAGCAAAAGAGGCAATGAGTGTGGTGGCAAGCTAGCAAGGAATCAGAGAGTTTGATGTTTAGAAACAAGAACAAACAAAATAGCACTCTGTAAATTACCAACCTATACATACCTTGGTTATAGTACTCACAATCATAGGCTGAAAGAGACAGTTCTGAAGTTATAAACCATTTCAGTAACATGTAATGAAAAACATTAAATGGGCAACATGAATATTGGCTGGTGAAAACTTGTGAAAGTGGGTCAAAGAGGTAAGAAGGGGTCACTTCCCTGACCAGCATAGAGTAGACCAGTGCGCTATGAGCGTGTGTGTGTGTGTGTGTGTACTCACGACAAACAGAGGGAGCTCGCCAGTGTATTGTGACGCCCTGTTGGCAACATTTGTGTGCATATGCAGCGATGGATGTACAGAGACACTCACAGTCTCCCCCACGGTTACAATTGCAAGTGTCTGTCAGGCAGTTCCTATAGAACCAAGCCACATCCACCTGGAGGGTATACACATGCATACGCACACACACACACACACACACACGCACACACAAACAAACAATCATAAAGTGAATCAGGCCAAATCTCGCTAGGGGACACTGGGGGAGGTCTTGTTTAGAGGTTGAGTCGTTCTCAATAATTCAGACAGGGAGGGAGTGATGAGATATCAGGATAAAGGAATGTGGGTCAACCTCTGGTGCAGAGGGGATCGAATGAGCTTGGATGACAGACTGACAAAATGCACAAGCAATGAGTTGGTCTGTCCAATGGCCATACATATACTGCATACTTCACCTGAGCAAAATTTCATCTCTGTTATTATGATTCTAGATGTGACAAGCGCAGACATTGATTAGGCAGTGTGCTGCATCCTGGCCAGAGCAGCACTCTTGCAGTTAAAGATGAGTGTTACTAAAGCAGACATATTATTATTTTTATACTGCTTATGAACAATTACAATCTGTTAATAAAATAAGTTAAATGTGAACAATATTAGACAAACCATAAAATCTATCCTGTTTCTCTAAAACAGGAACAGTGATTGTAACTGTATGAATTGTTTAGGCTTGAGGGCAAACATTGACTTCCAAAGCTGTCCTATAGTGCAGACTGTGCAGCAAACCAAAAAAGACAGACACATACACTTCACAGAACAAGGGCTCTTAGATTGTGAATCTTAAGGAAGGTATTTTTCTTTGGAAAGAAGAATTTTAGAGGCAGAAATGTACAGAGAAATAGATTCTATCTGGCTTCCTTCTCTCCAATCAGGATATTGAGAAATTACAGTGAAATCACAAATATTGAGATGTTGGATATGGATATGGAAATGGCTTTTTCAGTAGTGATTTTTATTGTTTCTTCTTTCACTTCTATTTCGAAAAGAAATCTGAACAGCTAGAGTGAACATAGGATTCACTTAGATTAAAGCTTTGGAATTCTTTGGATTTACTTATTTGTGTGAAACCCTATTATTAACCCTAGCAAAGAAGCAAACTGCTAAGAAAAGAGTAAAATCACTGATGTTGTATTTTTCTCCCCTTAGAATAATAATTGAAGTACAAGTGAATACTCTTCTCATTACACTGCAGTCAAATGTACTGTACCAATTATTTATTGCCATCGTGACAGTGCCAAATTACATATAAATCATAAAAGAACCATAAAAAGGAATTGATAAAAGGAATACAGAAATAATATAGGAGAAGAACACATTAGTTGAAGACATTAAGAAACCCCATTCCCAGAGTGAAGATATCAGGGGTACTTCATAAAAACTGAATCCAAGTAAAGCACAAGATCCACTTACTCTACATCGCTTCATCAACATATTGCAAACAACATGTTTTCATATTGAGTCGGTCTGTTTCTTATTCAGAGAGAGGATTAATGCTTACAATCTGTGCTGTGAAAGCACTTATACAAGAAAACAATTACTAGGAACAATGCACCACCAACTTCAGAAGGGACTCTTGAACAGAAAAATGCAAGGATTTGCTCGGGCATATTAAGTAGTTATTTATTTGCACAATATTAATAAAGTCAAGTAAGTGTACTAAATGTTCCAGTATGATCTTTGGCTTCAGATTTTATGGTCGTTTACGGCCCAAATGCTTTTTCTGTGCATATATATATGGCTCCATCTGCTGGCTGTAATGAAGTCTGTAATCAAACTGTAGTTTACCTTGCATCTGGTGTGGCATTTGATATTTATCTCTGAGGAACAGGATCTGCTGGGATCAGTTAAGAGCTGTTCCCATAACCCCTAAACAGCCTCCACTCCCCTTTTACAGTGAGGATAACCTTTCTACAGCTGCACTCACTCTGTAGGGACATTTGTGTATGTGTGTGCACGCGTGTGTATGTGTGTGTGCATCAGTTCACTGGCACTCACCACGTTGTGACAGGGTGCAAAGACATCGCTGTAGAGGAGAGCACATTCCCTCTTGGCGTATGGCTGTCTCCCCAAGTCCCCTTCACACGGTCGCTCAACTACATAGTCACTTTCGCACTAAAACACACAGACACACACACACAAGGTGATCGAGTGTCTGATTACCTGTAAATATCACAGTGGACACGGGGAGATGTGCTCACATAAATTAGAAGTACAACAGAGAGCTAGAGAGGAGTGAAAAACTGAGTGGGTGAGGGACAGACAAGACAGAAGGAGGGTAAATGGATAATCAATGGACAAGAGCAGCTAAGCTGACTCATACCTGTCCCAGGGCCCAGCTATCTCCAAAAGTCTGTGCATTACTGACTTCCATGTGGCTTGAAGTTGTCATGTCGTTCACTGTCACACTGTCAAAGTTTCCACATAGCCCGCTGAGAAGACCCTAAGGCAAAAAAATGTCATATTTTTGGATTCCTTCGATAACAGTCTATGTTGGCGGACAATGTAAAATATACTACTCCTAGTGCAGACCTTCCACTGAGGTCCAGCTCTGATGTGTACAGTTGTCTTGCGGTCCCAGAGGATAGTCAGGTCCTGATTGGAGAAGTGGATCACGATGTAGTAGCCTGCTTTCCACAACTCGAATTCTGACCCTCTACCTACAACAGTGGATGGGCTCTGAGACAAGACAAATTATTGTTTGCAGGAATTACCAGGATTTTTTATTGATATATTTTACAGATTTTTAGGAGGAAAAGAAACCCCTGTATATATATTTGATTTAATTCATCTGTAGAGAATGCCTGTGTGTGTTTGTGGTCCGTACAGGGTTTCCAGAGTTGTCGATGAAGTAGATTTTGGTAAGTCCCACGTGAATGACCAGTATTTTCATGCACACAATGCCGCTCTCATAGCAGTCCTTGTTTTGGGCAACAATGGACACCTCGGTTTCCCCTGCACTCTGATCAAAGGGAAAGACAAAATATTACTCTGGTGAGGAAAGTTAAGTCTTATCAGTCTCATCTCTGTCCCACAAAGACAACACAACGTTTTAAGTTGTTTGTTTACTATTTCCCCCTTTACAAATGGCAACTTTTCAAAAAGAAAAAAAAAAATAATGAAATTTGATTCGGCCAGTGAGAAACTACCATTCTGGATCTGTGAGAGGAGACAAGAAGAGGAAACAAGCTATTGAGCCACAGCTCTGACCCGCTTCCACATACTTTTCATGTCCGCATGGTGGCCACCAGTTTTCTGAGTCTGAATTGGAATTTCTGTTCTGCTAATTCTAATTCTATATCCCTGGGAGCGCAGGAGCCCTGGGCTTTGAAATGAACACTGCTCTCATTGTGTTGCTACAGCTTGGCACAATATCTGCTAGCATTACCATGGTTCAAACCCACCAAGGTGCGTGCACACACACACACACACACACACACACACACACACACACACACACACACACACACAGAATAATCTGCTCTAATTAAAAACCACTCTTTCTTCCAAGATTAGAAACAGGATGGGATTATCTCTCCTAGATTTAAATCATTCCTAGCCAGGAAATGTGGAAGATGCTCCTCCTACACATCCCTTGCACCTCTCTCTCTTTCTCTCTCTCTCTCTCTCACACACAAACATATGCACACACACAGACACAAGCACTTTATTACCAAACTAAATTTGTCAAAAATGCCATGTTACATCTTTACTTGCATGTGAAACACACAACAGAAAGAAAGAGAGCCACACACACACACACACACACACACACACACACACACACACACACACACACACACACACTCACACACACACACACACACACACACACACAGACAGACTCTACTCACTTTAAGCAGGTAGACCTGACAGTCAGAGTGATAGTCATACTCAAGGCCATCAAAGGTATGATAGTGTCTGTCACTGTAGACAGTACACACAGCTGGACATGGTGAGTAAGTGCAGTTGAAATAGCCACGGTGACATACACTGAAGGGATGGACAGAAAAAACAGAGGTACCATTTCATGCTACACATGCACATTATCATCCTGTGAATTATGCACTTTTGTATTAGGAAATTCAGTTTGCTAGAAATTAGTTCTAATCCTATATGGAAAACTTTTAACTAAATGCAGTTGAAAAATGTGTAGATAATATAAATGTATCACTGCTCAGTCTGTGGTTTCTCTTACTGTGGGAAAATACCAACAGCCAAATACCATTTGTAACATGGTGTTTCCACAATTTCTCCAGGTAGGTATTCAAGGCCCAACCAGGCACAGGGACAGTTCTCTGGATAGTAACACTCCCCATGATGCAGCACCAGCCTTCATGGACAAAACATAATTAACATAGAAGGTAGAGAACATGCAAATGTGCTATTGAACACTTTATATTAGGTTAACTTATATTGACTAAGCCACTTTGTACAGTTTGTAACCTTAAATAGAAGATTTTAAAAACAGTTCATAACATTAGGTGTGGGAAGTAAATAAGATAACACTATGTATTGTCAAGGTACCTTTGATAATGGCTTTTAATTCCCAACTGACAAAAGCATACACTACTGTAAATGTTCTGGTGTCCTTCAATTAATTTTTCAAATTTTCAATTTTCATTTCAGAATCTGAAAGCAGACACTGTAATGAACATCAAGAAGTGACTCCATATATGAATCACTTTAAAAAATTGTGGTAGATCTTTTAAAAAAGCAATCATATTGTGATGCATCGTGTGCTTATTTTACCCAGGAGGGCAGACACAGCCAGGGATGCATGGTGTGTTAGGAGGGCAAGTGAGGTTCAACATCAGGTTACGGCAGGTAGGTGCACAGGCCACGCCTCCTCTCTGCTCGCTGCAGCTGTGGTAAACTTTCCCTTCTGGACACTCTCCAACTTCTACACTATCAGGCTCTACAAATCACATACACACACATGCACTCAAGAAAATCAATGGCCCAATCACCTTAAACATCAGCAGCAACAGCCAGTCATGGGAAACAAGCTGCAACTACACACACGAGGCTTTTGATTTCAGCAAGAGGGACACAGCATGAAACAACACTTTGTTGTTGCAACGAAAAAGAGCAAGAACCAAAAGTAGGGGAGTGTGTAGAGAGTTTACCTTTTTCCTCTGGCACACACTCCATCTTCCCATTTCTGCACAGGCTGATGTAGGAGACAGGAAGGGAAAGAAAAAGGAGTGAGTGTTTGGGAAAAAGAGTAAACACAAGGTTAGTTTCAGTGCTCTACATCTCATTTGACAATCACTCAAGCTACACTGTGTGCAGTTGGGAGAGAAGCCAAGCCAGTGAGTTTTCATTCTTCAGTGCAGGTCAAGGCCAGGTGTGACTCACCAGGGGCCAGAGGCGCTGAAGGTCACCTCCCCCGGTTGTGAAACACCACCCATAAAGTAACAGTGACACTGAGACCTAAGGAGAAACCAATGATATTATTCTAATTACATTAACTAATGTGCATAGTTTCTGCCAAATGGCAATTGATGACCATCATTAGGATGATGTATGAGGTGGTAAAGTCTTACAGCTGCACACAGCGCTGGCGCATATCATCATAATAACTGCCGTCTGGACAGCCACACCCCTCGGCACAGTCATCAGGGTTACACATCTCAGTGCTTGACAGAGCCCGACAGGACCGCCCACAAGATGACACACAAGAGCGGTACAGCATACCACCGAGACACACCACTCCTGTATACGCACATGCAGAAAGGTTTTTAAATAACCCAAGGTAATATGCTTAAATGTAAACACAAAATTGTGCAAATGAAACCAATCCACTTACCACATTCAGAGACATGTGATCTGAAATTTATGTTGACGCCGTGTTTGTAGCAGAGGTAAGCATAGTGAGCCAGAGCTGTGCAGAGACAGCTGCTCCCACAGTGACAGGCCTGGTAGTGACACTGCTGCTGGTAGATGTTTGGACTGATGTAGCCATGACATGGGGCAAACACATTCCCCAGAAGCACTTCACACTGGGATGCATGGAATACTGGAGCACACAAAAGCACACAAGGCCTGTAAAACTCATGGTGCCACTCAGGAATCAATAATACTTGTTGTTTAGATGTATAGTGAAGTATATAGGTCTGCTGGCAGAGGTTTATCTTCTTCATGTGAGGTATGACTTAATCCATGTCACACTTCGGTCTTTCCATTTCTGTGTATTCAAGTAAAATAATAGATACAGCCATTAAAAGAAAGGAAGACCATAATTACCATTGTGCCGATTCATCTCACAAGGATCTACAATGGGCATGTTAACTGGAGCTACACAAGCAGATGACACCTTCCAAGCATTGGCATGAAGTTGGGGAGTTCCCTCTATCATACCAGCTGGAGACCTAAAAACACAGAGAAAGAGAGAGAGGGGGAGAGAGAGAGAGAGAGAGAGAGAGAGAGAGAGAGAGAGAGAGAGAGCTACATTGGCAAAGTGACTTTTCAGCACTGATCTATAACTGTGAAATTTTTGCTCACAGGAAGTCATCTCGTAGATTTCCATTGAAGGTTCCACAGAGTCCCAGTGTCTGTCCATGCCATTGGCTGTCCAGCTGCAGATAGACACGCCCTCCTTGACCATCATGATACAGCTGCAGACCAATCCCTACCTTCAGCTGTGTAAACACAGAGGTCAGCTTCCGCACCTCCACTGTAGCTACATGACCAGAAACAAATAATAAAACCCACAATTAAAAATCAAACGACTACAAATAGAGTGGGAATAAAAAATTGTTTTATTTCATAATGAGCACAAAAAAGTGATTTTTCTGCACAACACAAATTCAAAGATCTTGTGATTCCTACCATCAACATAGGGCAAGACAGGTGCTGGGTTGACACCAATTATCACCTCACCCTCTCTGGTCAAAGTAATCTGATGACTCACATCTTCATCCAACACCAATGTCACTGACTGAATACACACCTGCTGCTGTAGACACGTACCATACAGGAGGGCTGATTACATCTTGATAGAAAAGATACTGCAGAATAGTTGCGTGCGTGCTATAGTACATAATACCTCTGCACAGGTTGTATACTGCAGTGTGACAGAGAATTTGCTGCCACTGCGGCTCTTTGCCAGGACGTACTGACATGCCCCCGCCTGGAGAAACATCCTACCATCAAATGTTGTCACAAACACATCCCCCACCACTGAACACTCCGCTAAGAAGAGAGAGAGAGAGCTAAGTTAATGAATCTGAATCCACTTCTTCATCTTCTGTTTCTAAATGGTCTTAAAGGATAATCTTACCTGTGCAGTTGTTCTCAGTGCAGTTCCACACTCCTCCCATGCACACACTGCAAAAGAGAAACACCACATCTTAGTGGTGCATTGATCATGCTATATACTCACTCACTATTACACATCCACACTCACCAAACACTGCAGCCCTGCTGAAGCACATGTCCTTGTACATATGATGTTCCATGGTAAACACATGGGCACTGAGAAACAGCGATACATGTTCCATTCTGTAGGATAAGACCTGTGGGAAAGAGGAAGATAAGTAAATTCAAGGCCAATTAAAAGAGGGAAGATAACAGAAATTTGGGAAAGGTTTTGTCTGAATACCATCAGGACAGTAGCAGCCATCCAGACAATGTAGGTTGGTTCCCAGGCATTCTTTCTCAAATGTACAGGTGGGTGGGCAGCAACTGATACAGTCTCTATAGACAAAACTCTCCTCACAGCCATCATCTACATACAAACACAAACACCTTAGTTTCACACAAAGGCAGATTGCAGAAGATGGAATAAACGATTTAGATAATATAAATGTATGGAATAAATAATCTGTCTGATGAGAGCTGCAATAGTAACGTACTACAAGAAGGGAAACTGTCCCTCCACTCTCTCACTGGATATCCAACATGAGAGCAGGCTCGGGTGTACTCAACCAAGGCTCGACAAAACGTTTCCTCATCATCAGATCTGAAACAAATAAATGAAAAAATTGAAAAAACAAAAAAAGCCTGTATGAAATGTTTTTAGGAACTTGGTGATCCTATATTACTGTAACTGGACTTACAAAAAAACACAGAGAAGAGGGTGAACAGGTAGCAATAAACAATGCAACGGTTTTAACTTACACACAGAGGTCAGACACACAGCTGGCCACAAAGGGATTTGGGTCAATGTTTTCATGACATGACAGAAATGGGAAGAAGAGAAGTGCACTGCATTTCTCTATGGCATCCTGCACACATTCACAATAAATACAGTGTGGTATGAATGTACAGCACATGATATCATAACAGAGAGACAGCAAAACAAACACTGTTGTAGTCTTAACATAGGACCATTCTGGTTCTCTGAGAGTTAAAAAGAAAAATGTTTACATAGTGCAATGTTGTGGGCGTACTGTGTTTCTGTTCTTACATCCATGTCTGACTCAGACTGGCAGGGGCCATTGAAGTCAAGATCCACTGAGGGACAGGCTCTCTCATGCGGCAAATCTACTGCCCAGCTGTTAGCAAACACTGCAGATTCATCAGTACGGATGCCTAAAACACAACAGTATGAAGGGACAGCTAGCACATATGCCCAGACCAAAACCACCAGAAATAGATAAAATGCATGGTTTATGACATTCTAAGGCTGCAGATATAGTCCAGGATGAATATTTCTTTTGTTTATTGTCACCAAACACATTAACATGAAACATAAAATTGATAAGAATAAAATAGGACATTAAGAGGGGAAATCTGATTAAAACTGTGTATTTGTAAATGCACCCTTTGAAAACTAGTCCATAGCAGCCAGAGCCTTTCCACTTGTTTACTCTCTTTCTCTGACCTCATCCAAACTCAACTGGACAGCTATCTGCACAAACAAGCAGGGGACCGCAGTTCATATTTCTGGTCATCTGAGCAAGGATTCTTGCTCCTTACAGCCATTCAAACCCAAACTATCAGTTCTCCACTGTCCTTCCACTGAGGTCTCTCCAAGTCCCAGCACTACTATAATTGGCCTGAATCAGTGTTGAGTGTATAATAATAATAATTGAGGTGAGTGGGTGCTGAGAGAATAGATAAGAGGATGAGGGGCCGGTCAGGCCGGTCTTACCACGAGCAGTGGTGAGGTCATCGCCAGCAACATGATTAAAGTTCCCACACAGGCCACAGGGGGCACCCTGGTGCTCCTCACTCATCTTCAGGTAGACACCAGAGGCTCCATCCCAGGCCAGAGAAAAGCCAAACACACTCTTCACCAGCAGGTAATCGGCCAGTCGCTCAATAAATACACTGCCTACAGTCTGAGGCAGACTTAGTCTGGCATTTCACAAAAGCAGATGAAATAAGGTTAAGTTCCCACTTTGAAAATCATGATCACAATGCTTTAAACACACACACGCACACATACAGGCACACCACGCACACGCCCACCTGCGGCCTCCCTGGTGGACTTGATATCCGGAGATGTGGATCTCCTCCTCATTTGGGAAGAACAGACTGAGAGCTCTTGGGCATGAATACACACTTCCGTCACACATTCTGCTGTTGTGGATCTGGCAAGACAAGAAATTTGATAGTGGAGGATAAAGAAAATGGAGGGGTTGATTAGCCACGACCTATAACCTGAGATAGTGATCTTAAATACACAGGCGACTGTTTGGTGATGACACTGACAGCAATGGTCACAAATGGCTGTTGTGGTATACTATCTGAAATGGTGCAGCAATTTTATTTACTCAGCAAACTCAGCAAAGTAATGATAGAAAGAGACATAGATAGAAACACTAGAGAACCTTAATTTTGACTTGATGCTAATTAGCATTGTTGTCAAATTTGTCAGGCAATGTCAGATTTAAGGAGAAGGATGATATACTACACTTTTAGTTTCCACAGGCTGTAAATGGCTCTCAGCCCCACACCCAGTTGTGTCTACTGATGACATATGCCTTTGAAAAGAGGTCACAAATATATAGTCAAATTTTAAAAAAGGATCATTTCCTAAAACTGCTGGACATTGTAGTTTTTGACAAGCTCTACTCAAACAGGAGCAAATTGTATATTTCTTGGTGACTTTTTCCAGTTCTGTATGTGGTGCAGTAGGATAAACACTTAAACACTGTATTGAATTATTTTACATGATTCTGTGTATTGCTTTAGTTTAACTGGAACCATAGTGTAACTGTAAAAGAACAGTGTGTGTGCCTAAGGATTTTTGGTTAGATACTTTAGATCTGTATGCTCTTACCCACACTGTGTACTGTGGTGTAGCTGAGTGGCAGTCCTGGGCCAGAATGTAAGAGCAGGTTCCAGGGAAGTAGAAGTATATTCCATCAAAGGTTTCATAGTGGTGCTGACCCCAAGATCTGCAGATCCCATCTCTATCCTGGCCCTGGTTAGGTACTGAGAGCAAAGTGGGCAATTTACTTATACAAGATTCTTGAAAGGATGAAGTGGATTAGATTCATGTGGTGACATAAATAAATTGAAGTAGAAATTTTACACTTTACTAAACTAAGGGGGCATTGTATCTCAATTATCATCTTCATATCTTTTATAATCCTTTATTTCATTAAATCTATCAGCGGAAAATTAATCTCTGAATTTTCTAAAAAGGCCTTTGTTACAAGAATTCCCCATAGCTGGCTATGCCAAGAGGCTGCATAAGATCCTCCCCAAACTCTGAGGGGGTGAAGGTCGGTGACAGTGAGTCACCTTTTTTAATCTTATCAGTGAGTGGTTTGTCATGCTAATGTTAATCCAGAATGATACATTTTGGATTTTTCCAGTGACACTTAGTCTTTTTGAAACATGTGCTGTGGTGAAATGTTTGTTACAATGATGTTAAAATATTGCATTACAGTTTATAGTCTAAATAATTGGTCTTGGATTCAATTTTTGGAGAATCCTTGTCATTATGGCCCATTTAACACCATCTTTGTTTTTTCGAGTTTGATAAAAAAATTAAAAAAACATGTTATTTAGCTTCTTGCACATGGTTGATCTCAGAATTTCACTTCAAGTTCAGTTAGAGGTCCTTAAGGAGCTATATTCTTTCCAACATGTGTCAACAGTATTTGCTTGTTGAAATTAAAATGTCTTTACAATAACTGTGACCTCAGATCTCTTGATATACTGTATAATGAGACTGTTCAGAATATAGAAACCAAAAACCCCATCACTCAGCCCTTACTCTATTACCTAAATGAATTTATATCTACTCCTGTAGGAAGTAAAGTGTGTATATGTGTGTGTGTTTAGGTTGAATTGGAAGGGTTTGGATTTATTTCAACAAAGAGAGATAAAGAGAGATGGGGAAATCTGATTATTAATGTGTGTGTGCAGGTAATTAACGTTTGCTGAGTGACTGGTGAGTATGATGCATACACAACAAGCTCACAGACAGACACACACTCATTCTTGTATAACTATATACTTCTGCTAGCTAGATACTCTGTTGTATGTGTGTGTGTGTGTGTGTGTGTGTGTGTGTGTGTGTGTGTGTGTGTGTGTGTGTGTGTGTATTACTCACTGATCTGGCAGCGGTCTCCAAGTGCCTGGAACTGAGCACAGTCACACACACCGCCCTCTTGACACCAGCCGCCATTGAGGCAGCCACAATATTCTGGGAAAGACATAAAGAAACTCAAGTTGATGTGCCCTATCTGGCTAATGAGTGGATAATGGATTTAAGCTTCCATGAATGCATTTGGGATTACTTCATATGTAGTGTATTTACCTGAAGAGGCATCTCTGGCTGTGTAGTTGTGTAAAATGGTGCGTGACAGAGTACCCTTCGATAGTAGTGGTCTGTATGTCTTGGAAAACAATAAACAATTAACAATTAGAACAGCGCCTTAAATGTTTCTCAAGCTTTCACAGCATCAGTGACTCAGTGCTGTACGGTTGGTGTACCTGCTCCTGTAAATTAGAAGTTGCATCAGATTGAGTGGGAGAAACTGTATGTGTTAGTGAGTGTGATTCATTCATTACAAAGACAGCTTTGTGCCGATTAGGGTGTTGTGCGCATGTGGGTGCCCTGACCCTGTCTGGTTCTCTTAGGTGTAGTGTACCAACCTCCTCCCCAAGGAGATCCCGTTTCTTCCGAAGTGCATTAGCCCTTCTGCGCACACACAAACATGCACATTAGTGGGGAGAAACAGTCAGAGGGGAGACTTAAGTGCACTTTACACCACTTCAATTGAGACTCCAAACTACTCTTTATTGAGCCCTCACATGCACTAGCGCACATACGCGCGCGCACTCACACGCACACTCATATGCTGTCACTGTTGTCCCCTCTAGTGACACAAACAGAAAGCGTAAATGCATTTTTAGTCAGAATTACTCTGATTTTGTCCACACTATTAATGACAGATTCTCATTCATTCATTCATTTCTTCCTTTCATTTACCTCTGTAGTCTTCCTTCTGGCACTGAAAGTCGGCTCTGAGCTCCTAAATGCAAAATTTGTGCAATTAACATTAAGTTGTTAATCTGTCAAAATAGATGTCAGTTATCTATCTATTGCAATACCACCTTCATAGCTATAGTGTCAGATTGGAAACATTTTAGTAACTCACATCTCAGTTGTTATGATTACACAGTTATATGCAATACTACATGATGAGAGAGACATAATGGTGCAGATAATAGCACTGAAAAGCAGGACATTTTAATGCTATAATATTCTAAAACCTGATACATCAAGGATATTGTGACGTTTTGATAGATATACAATGGAATTACCAATGGAAAACTTGTTCATATCCCTCCTCTATGCTTTTCAAACGTAGTTCACGTCCATAGCTCTACAGTTGACTTCCACTATTATAGCAATTTGTCAGACTCACCCTCAAGTAACAGCAAGTGGGAGACTGAAAACGACATAAGAATAAACCGTTTTACTGTCCACTTTAAGTTCATCTCAGAGTCCGAGAGGAAGTCCCGCCGAGACGTTAACGGTGCATCTCAGTGGTCCCGAGAGGAAATAAGGATTTAGGTATGTTTGGCAGCATCAGGGTCGGTGCCTGGTCGTATCTGTGGAGCCTCACCGGTGGCGACGCTGTGCCCCCCCCCCCCACCTCCGCCAGAGCCCCCCCGCCCCCCCCCCCCCCCGGGCCCCCCCNATAATATTCTAAAACCTGATACATCAAGGATATTGTGACGTTTTGATAGATATACAATGGAATTACCAATGGAAAACTTGTTCATATCCCTCCTCTATGCTTTTCAAACGTAGTTCACGTCCATAGCTCTACAGTTGACTTCCACTATTATAGCAATTTGTCAGACTCACCCTCAAGTAACAGCAAGTGGGAGACTGAAAACGACATAAGAATAAACCGTTTTACTGTCCACTTTAAGTTCATCTCAGAGTCCGAGAGGAAGTCCCGCCGAGACGTTAACGGTGCATCTCAGTGGTCCCGAGAGGAAATAAGGATTTAGGTATGTTTGGCAGCATCAGGGTCGGTGCCTGGTCGTATCTGTGGAGCCTCACCGGTGGCGACGCTGTGCCCCCCCCCCCCACCTCCGCCAGAGCCCCCCCGCCCTCCCCTGAGCAGATGACGAGCAGCCTGCACCTGTGCGGGCAGGTGAGTCTGCACATCCACGGCCAGCGTGGAGGGTCGGCTCCCCACCCCTGTGGTCCGTGTCCGCAGCTCTGCCCCTCCACCATCACGGAGGTTTTCACCTGTGGGACATTTCTGGATGTCCACATGTCCTGGGCGGGACCTTTGACACAAGCACAGGGAGATAAATAGCGTAGCCATTGAGCCAAACAGAGGGCAGGGAATTGAACCCCTGTTTTCAGTAGTGTGATAGTTAATTAGTTTGGCATGAGCCTCTCAACAGTGTCAGCGGTACTTAAGACAGGAAGCAATAAGAGTATAGTAAACCTCAAGAAGTATATAGTATAGTATTAAGACACATTGTAATAAACTTTACAGTAAAGGCCACAACATACAGTGGGATAACACTAGTATG
This sequence comes from Rachycentron canadum, assembly GCA_038496675.1. Taxonomy (NCBI): domain Eukaryota; kingdom Metazoa; phylum Chordata; class Actinopteri; order Carangiformes; family Rachycentridae; genus Rachycentron; species Rachycentron canadum. The sequence continues at coordinate 14,087,297 of CM076652.1, forward strand.
TTGGTGCTGCTTCTAATGTACAATTAATGCTAGTCAAATTGAAGCTAATGCAAAGTTAACTGGGTAAATACTATATTTTAAAACACTATGATACATGTTATTTGAATATGTATAAGTTTAGAGGCCTAGTACTTTTCACACTTTATTGTGTCTGTGACCAACTTTAGCTATTAGCTATCCAACTAAGCTAGCACAACATTCATCTTTGTACAAGTGGCAAATAAGATTAATATTGTTCAATATATATACACACACACACACACACACACATATATATATATATATATATATATATAGAACAATAATATAAGAGAAAACAATCTTGTCCAAGTAAAGATAATGCCATCCTGAGTTAAGAACAAAATAACCCTCACATGTGATATATTCTATACAGTTTACCCACTGCAGTAGTGTTTTATTACAATAGGATGCCAGATTTAAAAATGATGCCTAATTCACTCCAATACAAATTGCTGCCAGGCTCATTTCATGGTTTCAACATGTTTGTGCACTCACCAGAAATGACGACAGTAACAGGTGTCTGGGGTTATTTCCCAACTTGGATCTGTTTAGCTATTAAACTGGGTGCTGACCGGTCTTCCTTTTAGGATTGACTGAGATAAAAAACCTTCCTTGTTTTGATGCTTTGTCAGCCAACTGCATGTATAACTATTGGTTAACCCAACATTATAAACACACAGGTGAGATGGCACAATGCAGTATGCAGCGTTCAGGTGGTAGTGGCATCTCAAAATTCCTCCACTAAGGAAACAACATTTTGTCTAAAGATACTTCAGACAAAGAAACAGTTAAGACCACAGTAAAGGTGGACTGACCATGGGATTACAGGCTCCAATCCTGGTTTGCTTCCACAAAGTTTTTACCGGCTTGGTCAGTGTCTTAATGGACTCCATCTGTGTCATTCCTACAATCAGTCCCAATGGATAAATCCAAGGCTGAATTTCTTTCAGGGTCTGATCATGGAGCCACAACTGCTCTGGCTTTACCCCCAGGCTTTATCAAGATGGAGGACCCAAGAAGCTGCTGGATAACTTGACTTGACTTAATCTGGCTTTTCTTCTACTTCTACTATGTAAGTAACCTGGTAGGTATGTGCTGCATTGTCTGTTTCTACTTGTAATAGGTGTGATAATGTTAGCTAGCCTGCTGTCACCCATATTATGAATGTGTAAAGCATATTTTGCTATTGCTGGGTGAGGCCTAATGGAAGATGGGATGTGTGGCTAAAAAAGCATTAGTTTGGTCTGAGATGTTGATGGTCTACTGCAACATCTAGTGGCAGCAATGATCGTCTACAGAACCTTTCAATACCAACATTAAATCTCAGATCAGAACAACCATTCAATACACATTTAGTGCAAAAGACAAAGAACGTCCAAGATAATGCAGATGTACTCATAGTGAAATACATAAGTCTATGTACACAAAGACTAGGGGCAGAGAGGTTCTACACATATACCCAGTAACAAATTCATGCTGACACAGTAAAAGCAACATCTCTGCACTATAATGCAGCTCCATGCATTATAGCCCAGTTATGAACCTCAAAATGCTTTTTCTCTCTGTGTCAGAGAGACAAATCAACTTTTCTGTTACACTGCATTATTTGCAGGACAAAATATGAATTAAGAGCAATGACGTTAAATATAACAAATCACAAACAGAAGAATGTTCTAAAATGTGACCACACATGGCATCTACTAATAAATTAGAAAAAAGAGATGATGCTGTACTGCTCATTTACCATGTAAGAAAAATGTATTTTATTATATTACACAATCATCAATTTAATAACTGGAAACTAAAAATGAATTAGTTATATTCTTGTCGTGATCCTGGCCTGTTTTGCCATTTTGTTTGTGATGCTGCAGAGAATCCTGTCCATAAATTATGACACCAAAGCATCATAACCTCTTATAATCCTCAAATGGACGGTCATACGAGGGTCTTATTTTCTTATCCTCTTGATTGTCTCCCTCTGCAGGTCTAAATTAGGTGAAGTGTGACTATATTTAAACAACTCAGAACAGATAAAGAAAAACATAACAAGGTTTTTAAAAAATCTCATCTGGTTTAATAGCACTGTACCGAGTGATACATCTTTGTTGAAAACTCTTTATAGCGGTTTAGGTAGAAGCAGTAGAGAATTACTGAAGATAGGCTTTAAATTTGATAGTATTTAGGGTAAAATTGGGTATTGTTGGTACATTTACTCATTTTAGTAGCATAAAGGTTTGCAGAAGTACAAACATTAATTTAAAGTAGCTGAGGTAAATGCTGCAATGGTTCCTTGCCCACTGGGGACACAGATTCATTTCTTGTTGGAAATGAGTGCATTGTTAACTTCATCCTCTGGCTTTAGACTATGCCACTGGGCTATTGGCCGCCGGGGGTTTGCCAGCATGTCAGACCAGTGCCGTTGCTCAGTCCCAGTGCTGTTACTGCCCAGCAGCACCTTCCCTATGGCATCATTCTTCCCAATCTTATCATAGTCCAACACAGTCACTGCTACCTGCACCTTCTATAAATGAAAATAACACATACAAAAATTAATTTCTATTCTTAATTTCTAATTATAATTGTGTGTATACATGTGTGCAAATGTGTGTACCTCTATTTGTTCACATGGCACTTCAAAGCTGAAAGACTCATTGTAGTAAGGGTTCAAAGTGTTCTTCTTTATTGTTGTTTTCTTTTTCTTGAGTCTTTTTCCATTCTGCATTAGGTGAATCTTCACATAAGGGTCTGTTGGTGAGAGCAGGAAGGTTTCATGTCAGAGCAACAGACCAGCAGTCTGATGCAGTAACTCCACCAGTGACAGACATCTATTGCAGTAGCTCCCGATAGCTTCCTCTAAATGGAAACTATTTAAAAGAGGACAGATCACTAAAATAAGTTTTATCGAGCATTAAGTTTTAATGCTTGAGTGCTCAAATTTAACAAATCAAAATTGTTACACCTAGTCATCTTAGAAAAAGTAGTGAGACAGGTCTTGTTACTAGAAGAGTTCCAAATTATGTCAAGCTTTTACTTTATTGAGGCATTTAATTTATCAATACTGAAAATTGTCCATCCCCTGAGCACTTTCAGAAAATTAACTTAAAAGAAGACAACATGAATCCAGATTTCTTTGCTGTTTTACCCACCTGATAGTCCACCCACATCCATTTTCTTCAGGTTTTTGGCCTCCAGAATCACCACTGTCAGCTTTCCTGCAGTAGGCACATACCTCAAGGACAAACATATGTCTCCAAGCCGCTCACTCTGATACAAAAAAAAGTGGTCTGTGTATGAGTATGTCGTTGTATGACTTAAGTATGGCTTCATGATTAAATTGTAAAACTTTAGTTTAGATTTAAAAGAAGCTGCAGTTTTTCTCAGAAACTGAGGCACTTTGAAAACATTCTGTATTCTTGGCTTTGAAATGAAAAGGAAATATGAAAGGGGAAAAGTATTTGATTTCACTCAGACCAAAGAAACATTAGGAATCAGTAACCTTGTAACATGCAAAACACAAAGAAACCCACTATGGAATAAAATTGAACAAATAAAAAAGATCTTGCTTTTAGGTTTTCTAAAACTATTATCATAATAGTTTTAGAAAACCTAAAAGCAAGATTTGTTTTTCCTTATTGAAGTGTGCATCCTTATTGAAGTGTGCATCAGGAAAAGAACTGAACTTGAATTCAGTTCTTTTCCTCCTCTCAGTGTGCTCCCACCTCCTCCTTCTCTGCCTTCTGCAGGTCTTTCCACTCCTGCAGAGACTGGCTGAAGTCCACACTGCTCATTGGTATCTTTACAGCTCCGATGGCATCGTGCTTTGAGAAACGGTCAAAGTCATACACAGTCATCACCAGTGTCTTCCCACCCAGCTCAGTGTATGGTACCTATAGAGCAGAACATTCATCACAGATACTCATTGTGAACACATCATGTGTCAGGTGCTCATAGGGAATGTGGTCAGGATAAATAACTAATTTTTTATTTGTTTTGGTTTAAATTTACCTTAAATGTGAAAGATTCATTGAAGTTGGGTTCTAGGGTTTTCCTATGGACTTTGGTTTCAAACTTTTTCTTTTTGTCCGGGAGCAGATACAGTTTAACATAAGGGTCTGAACTACCTCCCACATCCATGGCAGGAAGCTCTGCAGCCTGCAAGATACCCACCACCAGCTAGAATTGGATAACACAGGAAAGAAATGAGAATCTGGCTAATTCACAACAGGAAGAAACATATGAAAATATGACATTTTAAAGTTGGCAGATAGTGGGCTCAATGTCAAAAGGGAATAGCAGCATCTTACTGTATTATCTGTGAAGTTGTAGTCTAATGTGAAATGCAGCCTGCCCAGCTTCTCCTCCTCTTTGGGCTCATTATCTGACAGCTCTGTTTCTTTGTTACCTTCATCTTTTAGCGGCTGCACACAAACACAGACACACATTACATGCAGGTTAAGAAATATAGCTTCGCAAGTAATCAATGAAAGCATGGTATCTCACAACTTGTATCTCACTCACAACTATTTGTGCTGTGCTCCTACAGTCTATTGTATTGCATCGCATGGGCTGAGGTATTTAAACAAAGATAATGTAACCATCTAAGGTTTATTTATTGTTGAAAGGGGATGGGCAAATTTTACATAATCAGTGTTTTTAAATGTGACTTGTATCCTCAAAGATACTCCAATAGAACTAATCACAGACCTCAACCAAACAACAGGGGCGATGTACAAAACACCCATTAGTCTTAACACACACTGACAGTTTTACTAGGCTGTGGTGACCTGAATGTCCGCACTATGATACATTGTAAGGACAATACATCTGCAGGGGGAGGCTGTGTGCTTGTGTGGGAGTGTGTGTGTAGCCTACCTCATTGTAACCTCCATCCATTTCAGTGTCAAAACCACCCTTATTCTTCTCTTTTCCCTTGCTCTTGTCCTTTTCTTTGTCCTTGTCCTTTTTTTTCAAGCACTTCTTCCATACACACACAGCGGATGACAGCACCACGCACAAACCCACGATGCCAAGGGCAGCAACAGCCCACGATGGCACTGCAAATCCACATAAAACACACACACACATATAGATATATACATAATTAGAAAACATGCATTCGTAGTCAGCCACTTTAACTCTGTGTTCAAAACGCCCCCTATATTTCCTGTTGATTAACTTTTAGTGAGAAGTAGCCCAAGACAAAACTGTCACAATGTCTGAAACCATCACATATACGAATATCTGGAAAACGTAGTACAATCCAAAAGAGCACTGTATTAGTCCTATATGAGTGAAGTCTTGGCTGGCCTTTTCATATGCAGTGTGAGCCTTCCTCATTTGGTCACATGTTCCTGGATATAAACCCCCCCACCTCCTAACACCTTTTTCGTCCTAAAGATAATTTGACATTTAATCATTTTAGCCATCTGGGATTGAATGATTGAGAAAGTACAGATAATACCTTTTCCACACTGCACTTGTGGAGGGAATCAAACATGCCCATTACTGTGATATCTGTAATCCTACTAAAATCTTCAGAAAGTGCATTTAGTTGAGTCCATTATTTCCAACATGCTACTGTAAAGAATCATTTAAATTTCACATCTCATTTGGCATTGGATGAGTTGCTGAGTTGCTATGTCATTCACATTGCCTTAACAAGCCACAGCAGTATGATTTCTACAAACTGCTACTTAATTGTCTCATAGGCTTTACCAAAAGCCTCCAGGATTATATCTAAGTTATCCTCTGACTCTTGTTCTTGGATATGTTTCCCAAATATTTGTCAAGATTATTAATGTTAATCCATGGGGATGAACATTTAGTCAGGCGTCTAACTCACTGTGGATGCTGTGTAGCTCACTCATGAACTTGTTGGGGTTGTGGCCTCCAGATTGTTTTTGGCCTGGAGAGGTTGTTGCATTTGGCAAGAGGGTTGGGGTAGCTGTGGTTCCCAGTGCACCCGGGGCAGTTTGATGGCTCCCAGTCATTATTTGATGATAGACAGGGGATCCAGAATAAAACTGGCTGAGAAACAGAACAAGATGGCTCAGTTGAAAAAAGAAATCACAACATGTTGACTATTTATATAGAACATTATACTTACACCTGTAAACACCATCCAAATATGCAAAAAATAAATAAAATGGGGGACTTAAACAAACCACATAAACACACATACAGATCAGAGCAGAATTTTCATAAATGCTATTAATTAATGTATTTGAAGCTTTAACATGCTTATAGACATGGTACGACCATCAGAATCAAATGACGTCTCCTGTTTCTGCTGGCCTGGCACTAACAGTTGAACACAGGATATGCAAACTGCTATCTCTGCCAAACCTGCTGACATGGAGGGGAGAGGGAAGGAGGAGAGGAAGGGGCCAGGTATGTAGAGTTGAGGTGTCATGCGTGGATCTCTGCTGTTCCACAGTGAGCTGCCAGAGGTGATAATCATATGCCAAGGTCATGCCCAGTGCAGGTATCAAACTATATGAGAAAAAAGATCTTAAAGCCAAGACTTGACTCCCAAGCGAAATAATGTTTTGATGTGTTATTATCTATTCTGCAGACATCACAAGTATTGAGTGTCCAGGGCTGAATCAGCAGATGTGATCTCACACCCAAGCTGACACTGACCTAAACTAAGACAACTGTTACTTCTTTTTAGATTACTTGACAATTTTTTTCTGAACAGACAGGAGCTCTAACAGAACAAGCACTGATCTACAGCTGCAGGAACAAACTGAAAAATTCAAGGTACAGTATATCCAAAGGAATGGGTAGTGATGCCAAACAGAACAGCAGGTCTCACATGTTCAAGCTGTCTGTTACAGATCATATGTATTTTGAAAGATGTTCCTGATTCTGCTGTGCTTTTTTGAAAGTGTAATCAAGTATTAATGTGATGACTAATTAACACCTTTTATGTTATTAATATTATTATTATAAATAATCGTCCTAATGTCATGTTACTGCAGATGTGATAACAAATTACTCAGTTGTTAATTTAACTAAAACTCAAAATATCATTGAAAAATCATCATGAAAAAAAAAAACAGTCTTGTCTTTGGCTTCACATCGGAGGACTGTGAAATTTTTCAGAGACGGCAAAAGAAAATACTTGAAACTGGATTTGCAAGTTAGCAATTTGGAGATTGTGTTCTTGTACCAGAGTCTGTCTCCAGCAAACAACAGAATGACCTGCACACACCTGATTAATAGTATTCATAATCTTTTGCATCCCTGGGTTTAGACACAGTTAGCATTCAGTTTGCACATGAAAGAGAAAAATTCATCAAAGTTAATTTGATAAATGAAACAACAAAGAAAAATGGAACCAGAGACATACCTGTATTCAGTCGCCTAAGCAGCAGTATTCAGGTACTCCTTTTCCCTACAGAGGGAAGCTGAGGAGGAGGAGGAGGAGGAGAAAGCGGAGGAGAAAAATGACAGAACCAGAGAGGTGGAGGAAAACTGAGAGTGGGTGTCAACGCATTACTCTTTTGTTTTTGTGTCTCACCAGTCCTTAGACATCAACAAGAGAGGAGCAGGTGTGTTAAAGCTGGATCAAGCAAGATAGAAGAGGGAGAGAGGGTAGGACAAAACAGAGTTGGGGTTGGGATAGTTGGAACTGCAGCTCGGTCATCCAGTGTTGCTTTCCCCTGTGTGTGTGTGTTTGTGTGTGTGAATGTGTCATTTTCTGTCCATTCACGTCTCACGGGACCGCTGGTCCTTATTTCTGATGCCTAACCTTTTGTGACCTCTGTCCCATCCCTACAGGTCACCCTCACCGGGCCACTGATGCATATTCATTAGTGTAGTGACATGGCTTTTTAAAGGCTCGTTAGCATACTGAGAATTCAGCAATAGAGGACATTTACATTCAGAGTAGACAGCTCTGTATGTGTGTGTGTTGGTGTGCGTGCATCTGTACATCTGGCAGTAGCCGCAGAACTGTCTCATATTGTCTATGTATAGATGATGTTGCCTGATTTAGAAACTTAGGATGTGGTTTCTGCAGCAACACAGAGATCAAGTTCCTGCCCCACCCCATTCACCTTGAGGTACTAGAGATGCACAGAGATACTGTACAGAAGGAGGGAAAGAGAGGGGGTGGGAGGATGGGCAGAGAAAGAGGGAGCTCAACATAACCCACTCAATGGATGCACATTTTTTTTTTTTTGTTTAGGACAAACAATTTAGATGGGTTGTGTTGATTACTCCTTAAACGTGGAGATTTGTCAGGGTGGTGCACAGTTGACCTCAGTCCATGTTAAAATATTGAACGGACATGATGGAAATCCTCATTTTTGTCCTTTGCACATTCCTGTCTGTAATAAATGAAGATGTGTTCATTGATAGAGAAGGTCACATTGAGATAGAGATCTTTTACAATAAATACATGAGAAAAATGACATAAAACATAACAATAGGACCCTTCAGTCAAACAAAGCAGCCCTCACATAGATGCACTCCCTTTGTTTTGCATTTTATTTCAGCTGTAAGATGAACACTAGCAAACGTTGCTCTTCGCCAGTTCAATGTTTGTATGAGTAACTTTAATAACTTACCTATGGCTCTGATCTGGTGTTAAGTGCTATGCACGATAGCAGGACAACCCTGAAATAAAGAAATTAAATGAAATTCAGCCTCCACGTGCTGTTCGCACACATTCACATATACATCACAAACAGATGTTATGCAATACTCCCACATGCGCGTGTTAGAATGAGGAAAAATAAGGGAAAGCAGAAGTAACTTGTACATATACAGAATAAACACTGTGGTTGGTTTTCGTAATAGAAAAACAGATCGTACCTCCACACGCTAGGTGGCAGTAAAGTACATTACAGCTCAGACACAGGCACAGAGGAGCCTGGTCGCTAGGATACAGATGAACGCGCCCCTGCTGGGCTAATGGTGAGCTCACTTCAGACACTATACTGAAGAAAAGGTCTCTCACATTCAAAGCATGGCATGGGAAAGGACTGGTTGTTTCTGTTTTTCTTTTTTTTTTCTTTTTTTGCAACGACACGTTTAAGTCAGCTCTTGCGTTTGTTTTTAATTCTCACAACCGTCGCAGCTCAACCGCCGACGAGTTCAGTTCGTCGGTTTAGCTAGCTAGCTACCAGGTGCTAACGATATGTAGTTAGCCAGCGTCAGTCGTAGGCTAATGTGAGGCGAGTTCGTTAGGACTGTAACGTTACGAGCCAACATCTTTGAGTGCAACTACGCGGGTAGGGATTGTAGAAAGGGAGCAGTGTCTTCTTCCTGCAGCTGGGTATTTGTAGTTGAGGGACTTGATATGATATACTGCTATGATACAGTAAAATGCAGTCACAGAATACGCAGGTGTTAAATTTTTGTGTAATGTATCGTACAAGCGGTTGCAGGCGACTCACTGGTTAACAAAGACCTAGGCATCTGTAGTAAAATTTGAAGAGTATGCGCAAGATAGTGTTACAAGATTTCGAGCCAGACTGAAGTGTCGCGTGTATGCTTTACTCAATGATGCATTGCAGTATGATTAAAATGAATTATGATTGTGTGTGTGTGTGTATATATATATATATATATATACACACACACACACAACATATCACGAGTATTTTAATTGTTTATCTCTGAAACTGAGGAGCTGGTTCTTAAAATGTAACTGAAAAACCCTTGGTTTGTTGTTCGTTTAAAAAAAAAAAAAAAAAGAAACTTTTTTAATGGTTGAGATTAATGGTTGAGAGTTAAAAGCCCTTAAACTTTAAATCAACCTGTGTGCCTTCCAGGATGCGGAGATGCTGCCAGTGGAGCATTTTCATCTCAAGCATGTCCTGCACACAGTATGCGTACTGGAGGCAGTCATCCTGCGCAGTTTTGGCCCACAGGGAGGACAGGTGCTGTTCACCAGAGACACAGGACAGGCCATGCTGAGCCGCAGTGGGACACGCATTCTCAGAGCACTACGCCTTGAGCATCCACTGGCTAGGTAGCACACAGACATTAACTCTTTCAGTATGATCATATTTATCAAGTGTAATTTGTGTTGGATTGTGTTTATTTTGTATTTGCGTGTTCATTTCAGGATGGTGGTGGAGTGTGTCCGGAAGCATAGCACAGTAACAGGCGATGGATCAAAGACCTTTATCCTACTGCTGGCGTCATTGCTACGGATGATTCATACAGTAGCCTGCAAGGAGCCTAATGTGTCTAACGTTTATAATTCCAGAGAGGCAGCAGAGGCTGCCACTGCCAGGCACTTGGCTGACGAACTATTGGCATTTGCATTGGAGGAAATGAATGATCTCATTGCTATAGGAGTTGTCCCTTTTGGATTATGTGTCTTGTCGGAGGATTTCACTGCAGAAACACAATCAATAGCCCATGCAAACAATCATGGAGTTCAAAAACTGCTAGCATCTTTCTTTCATACTCGTGTTGGTAACACCCACTGTGACTTCATAAGCAACCTCACTTGTAAACTGCTCAAGCACTTGACATTTAAAAATGATCAGCCTTTCTTAGCACTTCAGTTTGTAAATGACAACTTCCCTGCACTGCATACACCTGTGTCAGGCTTCCCTATTAGCTCTTCACGTTTGATTGAGGGGCAGGTCATTCACAGGGACTTTGCTACACCCTGCCCTAGGACTGACCAGCCAGTTAAAGCTGTAGTTTTCACTGTGTACCTGCAGCCAAAATTGCTCAGTGGAGGAGATGTGCTTGAGGTGGGATGTGGAGGCCAGATGATGGAGGAGAATTCAAGGAACCTGAAAAGTATTGTGGAGTTTAGTGCCTGGTCAGAAAGATCACTGGAGTGTTTTATTGCAAACCTACAGAGTTTGGGCATCTCTGTACTTTTGTGCGCAGTGAAACAGTCTCCTGCTGTCCTGGCTTTAGCTGCACAGGCCGAGATGTGTGTTGTGGAGTGTATCAGTGAAGATGAGCTGTCTCTCTTTTCCAAGCTAAGTGGGACAACACCTGTCACAGACTGCTGGACGATTGAACCGGTGAATGTTGCTACTCTGAGCTTTTGCGGTCCAATACTACTGGGAGTCCATAGGTATGATTACATGTTGCTCTTTCTCAATCATATGCATATTGAATAACAAAGATATAGTATGTAAAGAAACATGGAATCACACACCACAAGGTTGTGATTACTTGTTTTTTCTTAATTCATTCATGAAAATCAAGATAGAACTCTTCTCTTCCACAGATACGCCCATGTGGTTTTCCATGATTTAGAAGAAAGGATCATGGTCAAACCCTCTAGTCTGGTGCTTTGTGGCCCGGGGGAAGGACAAACAGACCAGTATGCATGTGCGCTACAAGATGCCATCCGTATGCTGCTTACAACTTGCAAATCCACGGGTATGACTGCAACTACAACATCAAAAAGGACTGTGCCATCACACAAAAGCCCATCTTTACACACAGATGATCACTCTGGTAAAACTGTCTACAACTCCTCCAATGCACCGCCCTACCAGCAGTGTGCGATATTGCCTGGCTGCGTTATACCTGCTGGTGGGACATTTGAATTTCTCTTAAATCATGCCCTCTTACATCGTGGTCACAGTTGCTCAGTTTCTAAAAGCACAAATGCAGGTATCCCTGCTGTTTCCCAGCTCTTGGCAAATGCTCTACTGATTGTGCCCCAGCAGGTATACTCCCAGAATCCGCGGCATTTCCTGCAGATTCAGTCCAGGGTCCTAACACTTATTCAACATCATTCCCACGCTTTCAGTCACCCAGACAAAAAAGAACACAACATAAGCCTCATAGGGGGTAATGGTACTAGTGAATTTCCTCTAGAGGATCGTAAACTAAGTTTGCATTGTTGTAGAAAGGCTGATGTGTCATCAAAAGTTTTTATGTTGGAATCAGGCCTTGAATCTGTCCCCTGTAAACAGGAGCTGCTTCTGGCCGTCCTGCAGTGTGTCACAAGTCTTCTCCGGGTGAACATGGTGCTGTGTACGCACACTGCCTTACATGCACAGTCTGGCAGACTCGCAAACATTTCCTGGGAGGGCACAGAGGATGAGGCTGAGGACTGAGATTGTTTTGTATCCCATAAACATTTTCTCAGGTACCCAAATTTGCAGGAAATAATTTGCACTATATTACAGACTGTTACAGACATTTTTATTATGTTCACAGCATTTTTACTTTGTACTACTGCAATAAATTTGTAATCCCTTTATTTGTAATGCAAGTCCTCAGCACTCCTTCAGAGATAGTAAATTACACCTCATGACAGTGCTGTTGCGAGGTAGAGTTTATAGAGTTCTGTACCATGAACCAAGGCGAGGTTTGGCAATGGCAGTAAAAAGAGAAGGGCTTCGTGTTCATCTCTGTATAGTACAGAGTGTGCAGTTGTTATCAAATAATTTGTGTTCATTTTAACCAAGGGAGCAAGTGTTGATACTGGCCTCTTTCCTTTTGCCTTTTCATTGTGATTCCTTTTTTTTGGCACTTCTCCCACTTATCTCAGTTTTCCTGCCCTCTTCCTCTGGCCAGTAAACAGTCTATTATATAAAAGGCATGCACACTGAACATCATGGACACATTGCCCCACAGATATACACACACATATTTTTTATAATCAGTGTTATCTCTATATTTGTGGGTGGGGTAGCTGAACAGAAACGAGAAGGCTGTCAACAACCAAATCAACGTGTACTTCCCTGTGCTGTAATCAGAAAGTGTATTCTCACCTCTTTTTAGGGAAATAGTGAGTCATTAGATGTTAACTAGACTCACTGCGATACATAACTCTGTATTATTTACTGTAATCACTGTGTGAAACTAGTTTAGAACATACATTTTCCATAAACTAATTGTGATGGGAAGAGCTCTTAGCGTTGTTTGTACTTTGAAGTGTTTCTCTGAGTCACACTTGATAGTTGCTGCATGAGTCACACTTGATGGTCACAAATATCAAAGAAGGGAAATCTGGGGAAGTAATCAGTGTTTTTTTTTTTTTTCTACCACACAGCCAGAAAACCTAAATGTTGTTTTCAGTTTTATCAAGAAACCTATACTCTGCTATCCCTTGCATGCCCCTAATATCTTACACAGCTTAATATAATATGTCAAACAGAGTCAATTTAATAATAAGGTTTTTTTTTAATGAAGTTAAAGAATTTATGGTCAGTGACCTACTGAGAACAGGGCTAATTAAAAGTTACAGCTAATTTGACTGTTGCACTGTGTGTACTTGAGTGATTATATGTCACAATATAGTGCGAGAGCCCATTTAGTACATTTTGGTTTATTTAGATCTCATTAATTTTTGTCTCTGTGAAACACTGTGCATATGGTACAAATCAATCCAATCTCTGTAAAATGAAAAGGACATTATAAAATATATAATCAAACCATACATACCATTTAATCATCTGAGATTAGAAATGTTTAGCAAATAAAAAAAAAAACACTTTTACAAAATGTGACAAAAATTAAAGGCGTTTTAAACAAGGGCAATTTAGGTGATGGGGGAAAGAAAGGAAAGGAATAAACAAAATGTCATTGCAATGAAGAAACTGAAATGCTACTCTAATACCTAGCTGAGAAAAACCGCAGACCCTGTAGGTCACAGCTCAGCTGGCTGCTAGTCACCATGGTTTGATTTAAGTGTTGTAAGAATGAAGAACTGTAGAATTTCATTGGCTACTGCTGTATTGTGCTGAAGTGGTTGTGTTTGCCTTTTATGTGGCCCCGGACCATGATGCTTCTTGCCAGTAAGTGACCCCGAGTGGTAGCAATAGAAATGTGATCAGTATACAATAATATGATCTTTTGTTTAGATAATTAGCAGTTCACAAACACTAATTTCAATCAAATGACCACAAATTACACATTTCTGTACTACATTGCCACTGAAGCACAGATGACACCCATTCTATAGTTGGGCCTAATAACCACATCATGTCTATCCAGTCCAGGAAGGTGGGCCTAAGTGTCAACAGTACAATTAGAACCGACGAACAATGTAACAACCAGAAATATCTGCACCCGACCAAGCTTAGGTTATCCCCCTTGAACAGGTAGTGTTTCTATTGGCAGTGGAGAGTCTGTGACTCTAGGAATGACATCATGCAACATTAACAAGGACTTCAGGGTGTGATGGGTGTCACACCACCTCCCGAGACTTCCTGATGGCGCAGCAGAGGAGCATGCTGAAGATCATCCCAAACACCTGTAAAAAGGGTATTTGTATTAGCTCTTGTCTGCATTGTATTCATCCTCCAGGGAAGCAGATGTTAAAATTTTCATGAATTACAGTTATGCAAATCATATACTTACCATAACAACCCCAATAGTGACGCCTACCCCTCCAATGATGTGTAGTTTAGAGTCAAACACCTCATCAATGGCATCAGGACAGCTCTGCAACAAACAAGCACGATTCCTTTCAGGTTTCTCTCTAAAGCTATGCTGAATATGACTTGTATAGCACATACAACAGCCTGAGAATATGCAGGCTCCAGTAAACCGTTGTTGCCATAGCAACATTTCAAAGAGGCTGAAGAAATTTGTCTGCAAAGAGAAGACTGATGGACTCATGACACATGTCAGAACATCATTATGTATTTGACATGCTGTAATTGCCCTGGCTCTCGAAGAGATGGTGGATGTCTGACATCTTTTAGATCAATGGCTCATCTTCCTTTTTGATTTCCTTTTTTTTATTTCTTTCTTTCTTTCTCTGTCTCTTGACTAAAGTACCTGTCTGTATTGACAGGTACTTCAGTGAATCTGTACACACATTTAGGGTAGTTGTACCTTAGTAATGAGCTCCTCAAGCAGCCCCCCCTGGGGACAGGTGTCTTTGGCAGTATCTGCAATAGTACCAGTTGGGCCACAGCAGTTCAACTATAAACATACAAAATTGCATATTTAGAGAACAAAGTGACTTCCTGAAGAAAAACACATATCTCTTACTTAGTTCCTTTTAAAAGAAGAGTTTAGTTTCTTTTTGTGGTCACAGTGAGGTTGCCAGGCAAACTGCGAAAACAGTACAGAGACCTGCTGGATGCATGTAGCTGTTGTTCATAAAGAAATAGTTACAGCACATAATTGCCCATAAAATAACACATTATTTTTACTGGAGCTAATAGGCATGTTCTTGACCTTTGAAGTACTTAATGCTAAGCTAGGCTAAGCAACCAACTTTATCGCCTCTATTTACCCAGAAACATAAGAGTGGTATCACTCTTCTCATCTAATTCTTACAGTAATGCAAATAAATTTATATTTCAACATTTACTTAAAGTTAATTTGCTGAATTTTAATTTTCTAGTTTTTCTAGTCATAAACAATATGGATATCTTTGCACTGGACAGTTATGAAAAGCTTTGCAAATGTTCCCATGGGACTGCATAGCATTCACTTTAAAAATACCTCTGCTGCCAGATTGGTACCAGTAAGCTCAGATTTGAGTCCAGTTAAAATTGTAAGTCTGAATTGCACTGAAGCATTAATTACTCACCCCTGTTTGAATCACCCGTAGTGTTTCTCTAAGGCGCTCATCTCCTGTTGTCTGGAATTTGTTGTAGGTCTGCACGTAGAATGTTGTGATGTCATTCACCACCTGCAACACAACCGCAAAGAAATCATTTTTAAATGTGCATCACTAAAACAGTAACATTTCTTCGTACTGATTTTAAATGCCTTTGTAAAATATGTGAATTTTATGTATTTCACAAAGGGACAGTATTACACTTAATTTTCCATTGCTGCACCTGTCATTTGTGGTTAATTCAAAATTTTAGCTTGTGTTTTTTTTTTCTTTTCTTTTTAATATACTACTTTATCTATGCAAAGTTCTTGTCACTTTCTTGAAAATATATCAATAAATAACTAATGAAATGAAGTTGTAGGTTACCTTGCTTTGGTTGGAAAATCCCCAGATTCCAGCAGCAACCTCAATAGCAAATATGATAAGCAGGAAGAAGAAGAACTGTAAAGAGGAAAGAAAACATTAAACTCAACTCATTATGTAAATGTGTGCCTCCATGCATGCTTGTGCGCATGCTTGTCTTTTGTGTGCACATGTGAACATGTAAGGTCATTTGAGTATAGCTAAACCCAATTTACATAGACTCCTCCTCCTGAGAGATTTAGTACAAGAAGATTAGGGCCAGACTGGGTGGTTGAGAGGGAGGGAGGTAGGGAGTAAGTGAGTGAACAAGACTCTACTCTGGCCTTGAGACTGTTGAGTAAACAATGACAAAGGCAGACATCTCATATTTCTTAGTGTGCCTAAGGTCAGTCCACAATCAACACTTGCTAAAGTAGGATGGGACAACTCCATGTGCTGCTAAATGAGATCACTACAAAAACAACTTAGAAAAAAACTGTTGGTTTTCAAGCGTTTACATAAAGCTTATTTCTGAAGTAAATAGAAGTTAACCAAATAGGAAGTGTAATTTTAATGAATAATAAAAAAAGTGGTACAAACCAGTCCCAGCATGCAGGGGGACTCCTGGATAGCCCCACAACATCCCAAAAAACCCACTACCATCATCAGCGCTCCAGCTCCTATCAGGATATATACACCTGCACACATATATTGATATCAAATATACATCCAAGAATACTTGTAGAGCTCATTTAAACTTATGGACAATGTTCCTGCTCAAGGACTTGTGTCTTACCTGTGTAAAACACATATGGAGAGTCTGATCCTTCAAAAAGACCTTTGGTCTTTGGGTCTAATCTGAGCCACAGACCTATCGCAAAGACACCAGTGCCTGCAAGCTGGAACAAAAAAAAAAAAACATTTTCACATACAGTAGTGCAGTTAGTTATTACAGTAGTCAAAGGTTTGTTCTATAGAAGTTTAGAGAGCAATACTTTTTTATGCATATGCCCTGTCAGTATAAATATTTATTTTCATTTTGTAAACTTCATCAGCTTATAATCATTTTACCACAATTATTTGCCATCAGAAACTCAAAATCCTTCTTTTTCTGGCAGATGTCATTTCTACTCTTGATTGACTTTTCCCATTTGGAATCCCTTTCTACAGCTCATCCTTACAGTTTTTCTGGCCAGTTTTCTGTACAGGAAGAGGGATCAACACTTGCCTATGGTCTCACCTAATTTGTCTAATTACCAAATATTCAAATATGCAATTTCTATCGCTGTGCTGCATAGTATACCAATAGAACAAATGTTGGTATTCATCTACATACCTCATACCTCACTTACAAGGCACTTACAAGCAGTGCCAGCACACTGAGGTCTTTTTTTAACCATGAGAACCTTAGGTAAAAATGGCTCTCTTATACAAAGGGTGTGTGTGTGTGTTTCTGTTGTATATGTCACTATTTTATTACACTATTTCTCTACATTTTCCACCATGTCCACTTTCTGTTGTGTAATTTCTTATAATCCATTGAGGAGACAATTGAGGGAGTTGAGGAAGCTTTATCACCTTTCCCTCTCTCTCCCTCACACGCATACATGCACGCACACACTGCAATAAGGTGACAAAACAAAAAGTAAAGTACACTTACCCAAAAGAAAATATTGAAGACAAACATGAGATATTTCACACACTTGATACCCCCAGCGACGGCCATGCTGATTTAGTCTACACACTGTAACGCTATGAGTGTTTAATACCTAACTTCTTTTGAGGAGGAAGTGAAAACACATTAGTGTCAGTTTTTTAAAAAGGAAAGGGAATGTGCTTTCAGTACCACGCCTTCTTACAATCACCTGATCAGGCAGTTAGGGAATGGCAAGTGCAGTGGTGTTACTGGAGAACCTGACCTTATTTGTCTATGTGATATCAAAATGTATGAATTCCTGCCTGTGTTTCTTCCTATATTTTGTGGCTTGATCAGTATAGTTCCACACAGTTCATGTGTTTACAGCTAGTGCATGTAAGCATAAAGTGCTTTATGATCTGGGAGGTAATAGTAAGGACCAAGGGCTTTGTTCAGGCATGTTTAGATAAAACTTCTCCCGAAAAACCAGCCTAGCCACATGTTTCCTTCTCTGCTGTCTAAACTGTGTGTATAGCTGCTCTCAGCTATGACTACTTCCCGTCCCCACTCCCAGCAGCCATTATTATAGAAAGCAAGATCCATGCACTGATAAAACGGGCACTCTTGTTGTGTCCAGACTGAGCTGTAATCAAACGTGTGTGTTGTGAATTGTGGCTGCAGGATATATGACCAGAATGTGATTTGACTTGACCCAAACTGTCGATTAGTAAGGCGATAGGACTTTTTTTAAAGTGTATTTTCGACTAAAAACAAATTTTTGTTGCCTATTTTAGTCCTTTGAATTTCCCAAATTGATTTTCATTGAAGTTTTTGAGGTCGCTTCTCTGTCATGCTGTTACACACTGTGGGAAACCCCTGTCTGCCTGTTAATGAATAGTTATCCTTGGCTCTATTTATAGCTGCACAAATTAGAAATGTTCATAAAAGGGCAAAACATCCAACTGGAACCACATACATACAGATCACAAACAAACAGACACACCCTATAGGCTCTGTAGGACACAAATAGCCTATATGGGATATCCGGGGGTGATTCACACCCACAGAAGCATGAATGCACAGGAGGGCTCCCTGACATGCGCAACTCTTCACATCACGTGACGGAGAATAAGCCTTAACTATTATTATATCAGTCACATTCTCCACCACAATAAAGCGCCCCCCTCCTCCCCCCATTGCAATTATTAAAATGCCGTGCGCGCAAACTCCAGAGTGTAGTCTGCGCGATGGAACTGGGTCACTTGGCCACTGGGGATTATTCCTCCTGCCCGCTCAGTCTCCTCAAGCTGTGGGGCACTTTGTGTTTAGTGGTGGGCAGAGCCAGAAATCATTCGAGGGGCACCTCGGAATAACCTGTGATAAAGTAACCCAGGCTAGTCTGTGAGTGCTCGCCACGATTCTGCATCTGGGACACCGCATAATTTCATTCACTGGCCATAGTGACCCCGCTCGCACGCGAATGCGCACGCACGCACGCAGAGACTACACGCGTGTAACAGACAGGACGTGCATCGTCTCAATAGGTTTTCTCGCTTCAAACTCACCCAGAACACCAGGTTGAAGGCAAACATCAGATATTTGATGCACATCTCTCCTCCCGACAGCGCAGCCATTGCGGTGCTTGAGCTGCGGATCACACTTGTTCTGGTGTCACCTAATTCAGGCGGACTGTAAAGAGAGGAGACCTTCTAGACAGCAGCCAGTGAGCAGAACGAGGTTACTTGCCGTCGCGCCGCCGGCACTGATATGCGCGTCGTGCTGTGCGCGCCTGTAGTGGTCCGCCCCCACAGATAACGGGCTGCAAAGGCAAAGCCTCCTGCAACTCCTGTCTTTCGTTTCTTTCTATGTCTGTTTTTCCCCTGTTATGAAAAAGTGTGTTCATTTTGTGATTGCCTACCTCTAGTTTTGCAATTTAATATTTTCTTCCCGTTGCATTTTCACCACTAATTGTCCTCATATCACCATCTTAATATTTTTTACAACAACATTTGTCGCAAAGGGAATTTACAAATCACACATTGCCTGTATGCATTTCTAAATATCTTCTGGTGGCACTGTTACATCAGGCACTCAGTGTGTTTAAAGGTTGTTTCAGCAGCTACTTTTTCCAAATTGTTGCCCAACATGCAAATGTCACAGTGAGGGGACGCCATGCCCCGTGAGCCTTCACGGCAGAGCCCGGGGCAGCAGCCTGTCGGCGGCTCGGTGGGTGCGAGTTTCTGCGGAACACGGACAGTTCGGTGACGTAATTCCCCCAGAATAAGAACGGCGCGTTCACGGGTTGAATGTACTGTACATGAATGAACACGGTGCACGAGCATGGCCTCTCGAGCAACGTATCTCCCAGACAGCGCACGGACAGTTGAGCGTGTATAGGCCCGCACATGTGCACGACGGATGTGTGTCATCGGGAATACTGGGCGCTACTTTCCGAATAGGCACCTAAAGGGTCTTTGGGATTTTAAGTCATTGCTTTATTATCTCAACAATTCACTATCAGATTCACAGATCAGCCATAAATCATTTATAAGAAGTTACTTCCTAGACAACTTCCATCCTGGAAACAGGCTGCAGAGCTTCATGGACAAAAATCCACGCATAACGCATAATATATATTTACAACCACAAATGTGATAAATTGCTGCAAAAAAGGGAATAAAAATGGAAAGCCTGCTTTATTAATCGATTTATTCTGATTTTAAAGTACAGAATTGATGGTCAAAAATCCACAACCCTTTACTAATGACATACTAATATTTCAGATCTGGTGGCTTATAAGAAAGTGAAGGAAAGACAACTACATTAGCAACACCGATTACCACCATTTAAAACTGCATTATACATACAGACATGTTACTAAAACACTTTAAAGGTCCTGTAGGTGTTTTCCATTATCTGATCAGACCTCTACTCAGGTTCAAGATGGATGGAGCTCATTTACATGAGGTGAAATTCAACCGCCCCTTTCACATGCAACAAAGCAAACAGGGAAATCAATCAGGTCAATTGACAACAGTCTTGAGAAGAGGTCTAATCTGGGACAAATGTGCATGCATCTACAATCAGATGGAAACTGAATAGCCATGACATTCATGGGAGGGTTGCTGGAAGGAAGCCTCTGCTCTCAAAAAAGAACAAAGCTGCCTGTTTCAACTTTGCAAGAGAGCACTTGGACACACCAGAGGCCTTCTGGACGTCCATTCTCTGGACAGATGAGTCCAAAATTGAATTATTTGGTCAGAATCAAAACCAACATGTTTGGAGAAAAGCCAACACTGCATATGAAGAAAAGAACCTCCTCCCAACAGTGAAGCATGGTGGTGGAAATGTGAAGGTCTGGGGCTGCTTTTCTGCTTCTGGACCTGGACAACATATTATCCAAGGAACCATGAATTCTCCAGCATATTAACAAATTCTTGACCAGAATCTCCTGCCATCATTCAGGGAGTTGAAGCTGGGGCGAAAATGGATTATGCAACAAGACAATGACCCGAAGCATTCCAGCAAAACTACATAGGAATGGCTTCAGAGAAAGAGGATTCGTACTCTGGATTGGCCCCAGTCAAAGTCCGGACCTTAATCCAATTGAAATGTTGTGGCGAGACCTGAAAAAGTTGGTATATACCAGATGTCCCTCCAACCTCTTAACTGGCTGAGTTCTGCAAGGAGGAGTGGGCAAAAATCCCCATAAGCAGATGCAAGAGACTGGTTGGTGGTTACAGAAGATGTTTGGTTGCAAAGTAGTGGCTGCAAAGAGAGGAGCCACAAGCTACTAATACAGGGGTTCACATACTTTTGCACGTTAAATTTTGAGTTTTTGTGAAATAAACCACCTTTGCTGAATTAAACAATAAAAATATATCTTTTTGTGTGTGTCCATTATTTGGAAGATGTGCTTTACAAATTCTGATTTGGATGCATGTGTAATAAGGTTATTTTAATTTTTTTTTTTTTTTTACAAAAATAGTGATCATGTCTGGAGGGTTCAAACATTCAAGAAGCACTGTACATATGCAATATATATATATATTATATATATTATATATACCCTCATGCATTGCACTCGCAGTGAAAGGTTTGGAGAAAGTTAACGAAGTACGGTCTGAAACCCTAACCCTGTATGTAGAACTCCTTGTATAGTCAGTAGAGAGTAGTGAATGAGTGATTTTGGACACAACCTGTGTGAACGCATAGACTGTGCTTGGTTGACTTCCTTTTGACTTGTTTGATTTCTTGTCACCAGTCAGGACATGATGATCTATATCATAGTTATTGGTATACTGAGCTTGTCAGTATAACTTTACTCAACATTAACTGGAGGTGAGGTCTAATTTACCAGCATAGGTCATAACAAACGTGAGAATATGCAGAGGCTTTAAAGTAATTCAAACAAAGCACACTATAGCAAAGTAGTACAAGAATTGTCATTTATTTAGACACACAATATAGAAGCATTACTGGTTACAGATAAAGTAAATAGTAAAGGTTGTCTTCTTTATGTTAGTGAGAATGTGACAGTAGTTGGGATGAAATTTTCTCTTGTTTTTTTCCAGATGATCAGTTAAGGTTGTACCTAAGAGTCTTGATCCAAACACGTTCCCATTGTATGCTTGAGTGTTTCTGTTTGTGTAATTTTAGCACAGCTTAGTCATATGTTTGTGCATGTGATACCACCAAAGCAGTGTTATTGCGTGAGATATCTCCAGTAAGTGTATTTTCCACAAGAATAGTTTGGTTTGGCACCGATACAGATACGCATGTGTAGACTAATCACTCAACCAGGCGATCAGTGGGTATATCCTGGTATTGTCCTGCTGAATCTGTTTGATGGTGTCAGTCCGCGGGTTGTGAACAGAATGATATTCTGCCCTTCTTGACATAACCTGGTGAGGGGAGGGACCTTTAGGATAAGCCAACTATAGCTGGGTGTGGTTATGTTCTTTGCTATAAAATACAGCTTCAAGTGTGGTTGAGTGTCTGTGTGTTTGACCCTTTTCTTTGTTTAGCCTTTGTTTGACACAGACTATCACATTATATCATAATGCCCTGACTGTGAGGTCTGAATGTGCAACATTTGGATTGTCTGATTCTGGATTGTGTGCCTTTTCTTTGCAACTCTGTGAATCAACTGAATCTGGAGCCATGGAGGTAGGACTGACTCTAGTTTGGAGAACTGGAGAAAGAGGTTTATGAATTCAGTCATCCTCTCTTTCATCATATTTAAACATTAGAGTATGATGTCAATGGTGGTATGGGCGATGGTGATAATGGAGAGAGTATTATATATATATAATATGTGTGTTTTTCAGGTGTGTATGAGGAGGTATTTGCGAGGAATCTGGGTTCTCCTGCATCTGACAGGTGTGTGTCACATCAGAGGATGTTCAGATTCTTTTTGAGCATCAAAAGTAACACTGTCTTATGGCCTATTCATATTCATGAGAAATATTTCATATACAATTTAATTTTCTTATTGCATATTGGTATATTTTGTGTGTCCAGCTTGTGTGGCAGGTATGACAGGGAGATGCAGTCTGTTCGGACGGCACTACATCCACACATTTGATGGGGTCTTGTATGAGTTTCCTGGAGACTGCAGCTACCTACTGGCTGGGGACTGCATCCATCGTTCCTTCACACTTCTGGGTAAGTCATAGTAAGACAATTCAATATAGACACAGAATCCAAACAGGTTTGGATTCTAATGGTGTCTGTTGTTCATCCTGAGTATTTCAGTGTGTAATGCATAGTGTTTGGGTTTGATAGTGTGATTTGTGCATGTTCTTGTGGTAATATATTGGACCATTAAAGTTGTTTTCTTATTTACACAGATTTTTAATTTTATGCAGATTCAAAGTACAGTCATGTGTTTCAGGCTGTTTGATGTTGTATTGTTATGTTAAAAAAATGTCTTGTGAATTTGTAGGGGATTTTGTCAATGGGAAAAGAGCAGGAGTCACTTTGTTTTTGGGAGACGCCTGGGAGTTGCACCTCTCTGTAAACGGACAGCTCACACAAGGAGAAAAAAGGTACTAGAGGTCTAAGTTTTCATGCAAAAATCATTACTCACTGTGTATATTTGTGTTGACTTATTGCAGAAAAAAGTATCCCATAGTTTTTAAGATTGATGTGCGTCTCCTTCTTGTAGACAGTCTCTGCCCTATGCATCTCACGCTGTGTTTGTGGGCTCTGAGCTGGGGTATTATAAACTCTGGAGTGAGGAGTTTGGCTTCACTGTTACCATTGACAATGCAGCCAACATCGCCTTGACACTGACGAAGCACTATGTCAACCGCACTTGTGGCCTCTGTGGAAACTTCAACACTGTATCAGCTGATGAATATACTGCTCAAGAGGGTAGGTGCATGTAGGGAAATGGGCAGTGTCAAAACTGTGTGTATGTGAGATGTTTGAGAGAGAAGAGGAATTAGGGAGGGCCCATTATTACTGGAATTTAGGAAATGATTGGGGTCACCGGCAGTCAAGCAACAGGAAGACTAGCAACTTAGTACAGGAAAAGATAACAAAGTAAAAGAAAGCAAGAGAAACAGTGGTGGTAGGATGAGATTAAGAAGAAATCTGTCAACTCATTCATATGTGTGTGTGTTTCTACTCTTAAACTGCACAAGTTGACTTCAATTAAAAAATTTAAGGCAGGTGATAGCCTTAAGAAAAAAAAATGTTGAATGTGCTTGAGTTAAATTTACTTGATGCTAATCATAATCATAATAATAATTAACTTTGTGCCTACCTATTAAACTCAGCATTTTAACTTATAATGGCACTTTTATAGTTTAATTTAATGTTTATTATTGTTCCTTTAAAGCAAATATTTAAACGAGAAAAACTCAAAATGTGTCCACATTTATGAGACATTTATTTAAAAAAACATACCAGTAAAACTGGTCCATATAGAGGTGAAAAACTGTTTAACAGAGAATTGGCACCATAATTGACTGCAGCCGAGTGGGCTAGTCCAGTCAACTTATGTCTTCACATGCCTTTACATACAGACAAAGCTGAACTTGCCCTTATTGTCAACATGCAACTAACCATCCAGAGATGAGTTGAGTAAATTAACCAATTAGAGGCTAGGAAAGTGTGGCTGTACTGACGCGGGGGTGTGGTTCAATCTAAAGAAATTATGGATTTAAGTTGTCCTGTCTTAACAAAACAATATAATAATTGCTAATAACATTACCAAATAATGCAATCAAACTCTATTTTTAGGTAATATTTACAAATTCCAGGATAACATTGTTTGTGCTTTCAGGATTCCTAACAGAGGACAGTTATGACTTCGCAAATTCATGGGCAGTGAAGGGGGCTGATCAGTCTTGCCGACGTGTCTCAACTCCCAGCCAGTCCTGTAACAGCACCAAAGACACATCAGTGGTGAGAGGACTATTCGCACACACATACATGTGTTAGGACATCTACAAGGTTGTCATTACATTTGATAACAACTACTGCTCACTTGTACCTACCAAACAACCATCTCTGTCTCTCACTACATACTGTATCTCTCCTGTCTATTGTGTGATTTTGCCATAATTAAACTTGGTAAGTCTTACTGCTAATGTGTATTAAGTTAAACAGAGGTGATAGTGAAAACAGTACTATGTAAAAACTATGTGGTGTTATGACAGAATTGTTAAT
This sequence comes from Rachycentron canadum, assembly GCA_038496675.1. Classification (NCBI taxonomy): domain Eukaryota; kingdom Metazoa; phylum Chordata; class Actinopteri; order Carangiformes; family Rachycentridae; genus Rachycentron; species Rachycentron canadum. Next base: position 14,112,499 of record CM076652.1, read on the forward strand.
ATTGTATTAAACAGATTAATTTCACTTTGAGTGGTAATATTTTGGCCCACGTATTAAAACCTCATGAGATTCTTAAGTGGCTCCAAAAATTTAGTGCAAGCCACAAACCAGTTCTTTCAATTCTCTAATTGAGGACCTGTTGCATGTCATTGCCAGTCTCCCTCCGTGTCATCTCTCTGCTTTCAGATCTCTAATAAATTATCCAAAAAAAATGCATGATTGTGTCAAACATTTGACTGGGATTGGTTTTATGTATACAGTATTCAGCATATGAGCATGTGCTCCAATGGAGGAGAGACCCCAATCTCTTTAAAATGAAACTGCTGGTCAGATCTGACTAGCACGGATACAGTTATGCAACATATATTGCAATCGCTGTGGGTGGGCTGATATGAAAAGATCAACCTGTTTTAGCAAGAATATTTAGTACCACAACAACACCCTTATGTGAGAAAGCAGTAAGAACTCCATGTTAGTGTGATGCCTCTGGATATCAGCAGCATTTTTTTTGCTGCAACTGAAAATCTGCTATATTTTCTGTGTCACTGACAACTAATTATAGATAAGGAAATAAGTGTGAAACATGACTTCATTAACAAAATCTGACAGAGTGAGACTATTCTTTTAATAGCTAAAGAGATCTTCACAGATATATTGGAGTATTTTGTTTTAGGATTTCAACCATTCTTACTGACTCTTCTCTTTATTTGCTGTTGAGTTTGGGTCTTTAAACCATCAAAATCCTGTTTCCATCATTATGACATGAGCAGCTATTTCTGTCATCTTAAATCTACTCACTAAATGTCATTCTACTAATCCTTTATCCCTTATTTACACGAGGTCACGAGACCCAACAGGTTATGATAAGACAAGAATACAAATATTTTTAAACAGCAATAATCAAGGTCTTTTTTTCTCAACATTTTTTTCACTTTTAGTTATGAAATCCTATAACCATCAGTAAACAGAAATTAATATCATTATCAACTGGTCTGTGTGTGTTTGTGTAGATTATGTCCGGCTGCAGTATGTTCCAGACCTCCAGTGTTTTTCTACACTGTGCCCACCTGGTCTCTCCTGAGGCGTTCCTGTTGCTGTGTCAGGAAGAGGCATGTCACTGTGACCAGAAGAATGGAGAAGACTGCTACTGTCCAGTCCTGTTGGAGTATGCCCGCACATGCCACACCCATGGGATACTTCTACGGGGCTGGCTTCAGGAGAGCCAATGCTGTAAGTTTTTCAGTCTATGAAAAGTAATAACAAGCTTTAAAGTCACATAGGTGATTTAAATATGTGTTTTTGCATATACAGTTCCCAAGTGTCCAATTGGGATGGAGTACAGTGAATGCACCAAGTCCTGCTCTACAACCTGCCATAGTCTCAACATCCAGGAGGTCTGCAAGGAGGAGTGTGTGGACGGCTGTACATGCCCTGGTAACCTCCCATTCACTACATCTCTCTCTTTCCCTTTCTGTCTGTCTCTAATAGCTGTAGCATGGTGTGTATTTGTGTGTTTTAGCGGGTAAGGTCCTAGATGGGAATCGCTGTGTGGAGGTTTCTGAATGTTCCTGTTTGCACATGGGACGACATTTTCCTCCAGGATCAACTGTGTCTCAGGACTGCAACACTTGGTGAGAAGACACAATGCATGTCCAAATATTCACAAGTGCATTCACAAAATTGCTTATTAATCCAAATTGATTCTACATTGTCTCTGTCCTGCAGTGTGTGTCGTCATGGTTCTTGGGAATGCACCAATGAAGGCTGCCCTGGTGAGACACACCTATAGTAGTAGTCAATACACTGACTCATTCCGCTGGTTGTGGTTTGCTAATGCTTTGCGGTTATGTCTGTGTTGTCTTTGTTAAGGTGAATGTTTGGTCGTGGGCCAGTCTCACTTCAAGACCTTTGACAACAAGTTCTTCACCTTCACCGGCCACTGTCAGTACCTGCTGGCAAGAGACTGCACAGACAGTGGGTTTTCCGTCATTATTGAGAACGTACAGGTAATGAAAGTGTGGTTGTAGCTTCAACACATTTTTGGAATATGTTCTTTTCTTACACAGATTACATGACCCTGTCATGTTGCTGCCACTAGATTCTTGTCATTTACAGTATTTCTGCCAAATACTGATGTTGTGTTTCAGTGTGCAGACGAACAGGATGCTGTTTGCACACGCTCAGTGACGCTCACCCTGCCACCACTGGAGGACATGACAGTAAAGCTGAAGCATGGTGGAGTTGTCTCTGTCAACAGCATGGACATCCAGACCCCAATGCATCATGGTATGCCACTTTAGATGAGTATATAAGAATTGGATTTCATATTTCCTCTAATCAAATTATACAGGGAACTATACCCCACTATACCTTTAACAAATTTAAATGTTGGCCTGAAGGTATAACAAAAAAGTGTTTTCAGTCTGAAGATATTATGTTTCTCATCCATTCAGCATGTCACCATGTCAATGAATATATGTGTCAAACTTCCTGCAGTCTAAATTGTGATCATTTTTATTTGCATGAAAATGTTAAAGTGTGGAAATTTTAAAGCTTTAATTATTTGCAATAAAGTTGTATCTCCAATTTTACAGGCCGTCTCCATATCCAGAGATCTGTCAAGTCTTCTGTGCGTGTAAAGTTTGGAGATGACCTTCGTCTTGATTGGGATGGGCGTGGCCGGGTGCTCTTAAAGGTTGTGTATGTTTAAATTAATTAAAGATGCTTTTTGTAACGATACATATGTTAAAAGATAAGCTATAAACTTCTGAATATCAATTTGGTCTACTACCACAGCTGGGACCAAGATGGGCGGGGCAGACCTGTGGTCTCTGTGGTAACTTCAATGGTAACCAAGGTGACGACTTCCTGTCTGCTTCTGGATTGGTGGAGGCAGGTCCTCAGGCATTCGGCCAATCCTGGAGGATCAATGGAGACTGTGAATCCATGCACAAGCATGAGATTGATCCATGTGCCGTTAACCCCAAAAGAGGTATATATACTCACATCAACATCTGCCTCTCAGAACATCTAAACTCTAATCTCTAATCCTCCGATGCCATTCAGTGCATTTTGCAGAAGAGGCATGTTCAGTGATGATGTCAGACGTGTTCAGTGCGTGCCACTTTCTGGTGAACCCGGCTCCATTCCAGCGTTTCTGTCGTTATGACGTGTGTGCGTGTGCGGACGGTGAGGAGTGCCTCTGCTCTGCTCTGTCGGCGTACGCAGCTGCCTGTGCTGCCAGAGGAGTGCTGCTCAACTGGAGGTCTCCATCACTCTGTGGTAACTAATTTATTGTCGATCGGTCATATGCGCACATATTATTTAACATATAATCTTATTCCCTTTAAGATGGCCTTGTAGAGCATTTGCAAAGGTCAATAATATAATGTAAATCGCCAAAACTTTGAGTAAGAGAAGAGCAGACCATAAGCTCCACATCTGTGTGGTTGAATATTTGTCCAAACAAGGGTACAAGCAGTAAAACAAGCAATAAAAACAACAAAAGTTTATCATGAGTCAGGGTTGGTTTTCTACCCACAGAGCATTTTTTTCATATAACAACACAGCTTAATGGAGAGCAGATGACTAATCAGAGGAGGGCCGGATTTGATTTTGTCAGAGCTGGAGTGCCCTGAAGGCCAAGTGTATGAGGCCTGTGGGACTGCGTGTGACCGGACATGTCGTGCGCTCTCTGGGGCTGAGGCTGGCTGTGAGGGGGAGAAGTTGTGTGAGGAGGGCTGTTTCTGTCCCGCTGGAAAGTACCTGAGTGAAACTGGACAGTGTGTGACAGCAGACCTGTGCTCCTGTCTGCACGATGGACAGCTATACCAACCTAATGATGTCTACGCAGATCACAGCAGCATCTGGTCAGTTACTGCGCATGTACATATTCTGAAACTAGTCTATTCATATTATCTTAATTGATATTTTTGTCCTTACCTGTGTGTGTAGCTACTGTGAGAATGGCTTCATGCGCTGTAGCTCTGCTGAAATGAGTACTTTACTGTCTGACCTCTTCTACGATGATGACATGGCTCCATCCAGAGGTACATTTACAAGTATACAAACCACTTTTTTGTGTTGAATGTCTACGTTTTTAAAGACCTGGGGTACCTGTTGTCTGTGTTGTATCTCTCATTTGACCCACTGGTGTTTCTGTGTACACAGAGCGGCGTTCAGCCCAGTGTCCCCCACCACTAGTTCATGCAGAGTGCAACGCCGGAGAAAAAGGCCTGGAGTGTGCCAGGACCTGCCAGAACCTGGAGCTGCCTTGTGTCAGTCTTGCCTGCATCCCGGGCTGCCTCTGTCCTCCTGGCACAGTAGGTTGTGTGTGTGTGTGTGTGTGTGTGTGTGTGTGTGTGTGTGTGTGCACGCGCGCGCGTGCGTTTGTGCGTGTGTGTGCACACGTGTGTGTGTGTTTGTGTATGTGTGTGTACATAAACCCCCAATAATCTTAAACAGAGCATAGTGATTGATTAATGAATTGATTTCAGGTACGTCACCGCAGAGACTGCATTGCACCAGAGCATTGTCCCTGTTACCATAACAACAGGCCATATACATCAGGACAGACCATCTCTGTGGACTGCAACACCTGGTACAATGATGACTTGCATATATGGCTATGTGAAGTAATATCTGCACTGTGCTTGCTTAACACACTGAATTCTGGTTTTACAGTGTGTGTGAGAACAGAAAGTGGCACTGCACAGAGAAAGTGTGTGATGGCATGTGCCGCACTGTTGGGGAGAGCCATTACATCACTTTTGATGGCCTAAAGTACTCCTTCCCAGGCCTCTGTCAATATGTCCTGGTCCAGGTAAGAGATAGATTCCAACAAGAGATTCGGGGTGAACTAACTGCACAGTGTGGCATTAAAATAGAATAAAATCATTTTCCCTTCTCTATCATTATCTACTTTTCTCTTTCTCTACTTTCACTGTCATTAGGATATGTGTAACGGAGAAGGGGGTTCATTCAGAGTGCTGGTGGAGAATGAGGCCTGTGGAATTGTGGGACATCATTGTGCAAAAGCGATCACAGTCTTCTACCAGGGAGGATTGATTGTAATGCAACATGGAGAGGTAACACACTCAGAGACAAGCACACCCGAACACATGTAGTTCAATGATATTTATTGTGTCATGTCCATTAAATGCCCTGCACATATTGACTTAAAAGACAAATATACTGTGCCAGTGGTGAAATGTATTCTTTATGGTCCCAAAGCTCTACAAATAAGATCTGCCACTATAAAGGTTCCTAAAGTTCAACCCCAGTTTTCTTTAGTGATACAACCAGAAGAATCATCAGAAATATTTTACCACAAAGCATGGTCCTTATAATAAACAAAATATAAAATGGACATCCATGAAATGTTCACTGGATATTTTTCCCTGTATGTATAAATAAATAAACAAAATGGTGATCTGTTTACATTTATGTTGAATACAGTTTATCAGGGTTTATAAAAGAATTTCAGCTTGTACACTCATAACTTACATTCTGTTTTACTCTATATGAAGAAGAATTTATGAAGCCTTGTGACCAAACTCTTCAGACAAGCCATATTTATCTTTTACAGGTGAAGATGAAGAAGCCGGTGCTGCAGGGCTCACAAGTGGAGATCATTCAATCTGGTCAGTTTTACACGCTGCTGCTGGGTAAACACATTTCCCTCAGTTGGGACAAGGGAACCCGTCTCCTGGTCCACATCTCAGCCACATACAGGGTACCGATATATCAAAACCCTACTTTTAACTAGTTTTTTTTTCACCCACGTGATATAAAGCATATCCTTTTTTTGTTACGTAAATGTTATTGTGTTTAGGGCCAGGTGTGTGGTTTGTGTGGTAACTTCGATGGAAATGTCAACAACGACTTGATGAGCAGTAACAACCAGTTGGAGGTGGACAGCTCCCACTTTGGGAATTCATGGAAGGTTGTTCCCAGCTGTGCAGATGTAACACAGGTGAAATCTTGGGGCTCTCAATATGGCATTACATCTTTTCTCTCTAGCTTTGGTTTCATATTATTAGATTATTATCATATATTTATTTTTGATAATTGTGCTACTACTACAATACAATACAAGGATATGGGACTTTAGCAGTTTAAGGGTTAACAACAACATTTCCCTTAATCATTGTGCAAAACATAACCATTGTTGAGACAGTGGTCAAGTCACAGTAAATCATGGGCAATGTGGTCAATATGTGCCTTGAGGTGTAATATTGACATTTGGTTTTAGTGCTGAAGCTTGTCTGGCTCTTTGAAATCTGGTTTGGTGCTGTCATTATGATTGCCTAAGATGTATCTGTATACAGTGAGTTTTATTACATTCATTTGAAATCAAGATTGAAATAAAATATTATTATGCTTTTTAAAATGGTTTCCCATCATGTAAAGTGTGTGTGACTTGTAGTTTATGTTCTGAAACATGCAAAATCTATAGTACATATAGCAAAAAGATACTTTTGCATGAAAATTATGTGTGTTCTTCTTTTTATAGATACCCACTCCTTGCAACGACAACATTGTCAAATTAGTAACAGTGGAGCAGTCATGTCGAGTGATCACTGGTCCCCTCTTTAGAGAATGCAACAGCCAGGTGAGTGTTGTTACAGACACCACGTGCATTGCTCATGCGTTTGGTGCTTCTTTACCCTTTCCCATGTGTCTCTAGGTGGATGCAGAACCATATGTGGATATGTGTATCGAGGCAGCATGCTCTTGTCCATCAGTGGGCGACTGCGCATGTTTTTGTGATGTTATTGCGGCCTATGCACAAGCTTGTTCCGAGAAGGGTATATCAATCAGCTGGAGATCTAATGAACTTTGCCGTGAGTGTGAAGAATTTGTTTGTCTTTCAGGTTTTGAAGATCAAATCAAAAATAATCAAAGAATTTTCCTCTTCCATGCAGCTCACCATACAGCATACAACATAGCATACCACTATCACAGCACCACATGATTTAGTTCTTTTATTATCAGCTTTCAACTAGAGATAAGACTTTTTTTAGTTTTGCTATCTAAAGCTATGGGAAGTTACGCTGGATTTTCACTGGCCTTCATATAAGGTTAGTTCCAGTTTTTGTATTTCACTCAGATACAGACATCTCTGATATCAGCAAGTCTAAATACTTTACTACACAGATCAGAGATTGTTTTTATCTTGAAGAAAGAGACGTACACTGTGTAGTTAAGATAGGTCAAATGCAGAGGCCACATTTCATCTGACACTCATATGACTTAACTTAAACTGAACCCTTTGTTTCTGTAGCCATGAGCTGTGAGGAGCTGAACCCCAGGAGTGCAGGTGTAGGGGAGGAGCTGTGCCAGTGGAGGTATAATACTTGTGGCCCCGCCTGTCCAATCACCTGCCAGCATCCTGATCCCCTCCACTGTCCGCTCACATGTGTGGAAGGTTGCCATGCTAACTGCCCCACAGGTGCCAAAAATATTCACTGGACATAACAGTCACAAATTTGTGCATGTAGTATTTCAATACAAAACAGACATAATGGATACAGTCTTGTTTAAACTTGTTTATCTTAGGCCAACTACTTGATGAGGTGGCAATGCGCTGTGTAAATCCTTCTGAGTGTCAGGTGTGTATCCATGAGGGTCAGAGAATCTCCCACGGCAACAAGGTCATCCTTAACCATGACGACCCAGATCACTGCAAGATATGGTAATACTGCATTAGAGCATTCAGCAACAAGTCTGGAAATTTCAGATTGACAGTTAATACTTAATAATTTGAATCTTTGAACATCTTAAAATGCTTTGTCTTCCTTTTCTGAAGTCACTGTGACAACAACACCCTCAGCTGTGAAGTTTGTACCTCCCTCGCTGTGTTCACTACTCCCACACCAACACCTTCCTATGCCACCTACACAACGTTACCCTTCAGCACCTTAATGCCTGACGGAATGTGTGATCGTGCCATGGATCTGGCATTTCTATTGGATGGTTCAGAAGCTCTGAGTGAAGATGAATTTCAGGCAACCAAAGAGTTTATACTGAGAGTGGTTGAACGATTTCGCATGGGCTCAGCTCACACTAGAGCTACAGTGCTGCTTTACCACTCTGGAGTAAAAACATATGACTTGCAGGTAGATAAATATATATTGTGCACTCAGCAAAGTGTATATTTATATGCACATACAGTATGTAGTGTTGATCTAAGCTGTGCAACTATTTTGCTGACTTGCTCAAAATGGATGTCACAGTAAGGGTCTCATATGTGCCTGCAGGTTCAGAAGTGGCTATTCAAGAAGACTGTGCACGAGCTACATTACACAGGAGGAGATGCTGCCTTCCTGGATGAAGCTGTCAAGTATCTGGCAATCAACATTTATGATAAGAACAAACGTGAGCACGCTGGCCGCGTTGCCATCATCTTAACTGCCAGTTCCAACCCTCGTTCTGTCCGCGCCATAGTCAAGATGCTCCGCAAGAAGGCCATCACCACGCTGACCGTGGCACTGGGTCCTGGGGTAAACATGGGGCAGATTAATGACATCACCAAGGCCAACCCAGAAAACAGGGCCTATGTGCTTAGCAGCACAGCTGAGCTGCCTGATCGTCTGTTAGATCTGACAGATTACCTCTGCACCCTGGGGTTGGAACCAGAGGTGGCCAAACCTCCTGGGCCAAAGTCCACTCCGGCTAAAGCTCACCAGGGCACGACCACCACTACCACAACTCCACGTCTGGAGCCAAACCCCACACAACATCTTCCCAATGCCCCTACATCCACCGCACCCTCCGCCCTGTCTCCAATCACCTCAATGCCATCTTCCATTTCTCCAGGCAAAGATGTGACATTCATACTGGAGGGCTCTGATTCAGTCGGCGAGGTCAACTTTAACAAGTCGCTCCTCTTCCTGGAGGAGGTTATCTCACAGCTGACTGAAGAAGAGGAGTTCATACGTATCACTGTGATCCAGTACTCAGTAACGGTGACTGTGGAGATCAGTCGATTGGAATTGAGGCGACAGAGGGCCCTGCTGCTTCAACGACTGAGGGAGATTCATTGGAGGGGTGGAAGTAAGACAAACACAGGCACAGCTGTCACTACGACCATTCAGGAAATTGCTACTGTCAAGCCTTCACATGGGCCCACCCCTCCTCACCTTGTCTTCCTCGTGACGGAGAACCCACCCACTGACACAGTGACACGCCCTCCACGCACCAGCAGCCACACACAAGTGTATCCCATTGGAGTTGGACCAAAAGTGCATGAGACTGACTTGTTCCCATTGAGCTCCCCTCAACGACCACTGATGGTGGATGACTACAACCGTCTGACAACCCTGGTTCACCGTATAGTCAATATCACACACACCACAGTCAGACCCCGCTTTCCTACACTGCCACCCCTTGTCTCCCCAACACTCTCCAGCCTACCACCTTCAGGTACGGAAGACAGACTCACTAATTTTTAACATTCAATCCACAAGGTCTGTTGCAATTACTCATTTGTACACGTCTTTGCGCAGTGCCGTGTAAAAAGCCTTTGGATGTGTTGTTCCTGTTGAAGGCTGGAGACCAGTTTGAGGACATGAAGACATTTGTCAAAGCTTTCATTAAGAATTCGGATATAGGTAGGTGTGACCCAGCACCTAAATGCATTTTTAATGTATGTTGCAATGTGCACTGCAATTTACTGATGTGTAGTATTTTATTACTTCCAACTGCTTTCAATTTATCTGTTGTATTTGAGTGCATATTTACTACATATACATATCAATAAGGGCTAACGTGCTTTCAACAGCGCACTCTTGAAAGCATTTTTGGTATTTCTCATTAAAGTATCAAATGGCTATGAGATACATACAGTATATATGACTAATGCGTCTTCAAGATCTTCCTCCCCTGTATTGATTCAGTGGTATAACTCCATGACTGTGTGTGCAGGGCTGAATGGCACTCAGGTCAGTGTGGTCCAGTATGGGGACACAAACACACTAGAGCTCACCTGGAAGGATGAGCAGAGCAAATCACACCTCCTGAGCCTGGTTGAGAGCATTCGTAAAAGGACCACCACTGCTTCTGCACTAGGTGATGGAAAAACGCACACACACACACACACACACACACACACACACACACACACACACAAACGCAGACACAAATCCACATATAGCCTCACTGTCCTGTCTGTCTGCAGGGTCTGCACTGCAATTTGCTGTGCAGACATCCATCTCACCAGTCATTGGTGGGAGAGTGGGTGTACCCAAAACTGTGGTGATGCTGGTGACTGACAAATCATCTGATGATATCAAAGAGGCAGTTGCTGAAGCACTAGCAGCAGGTAAATAAGTCACGATTAAAAAGACTGATATTGATACTGATACTGTATTTGTTCAAAATTCAGTCATTTCACTGATAAGAGTCTCGTCCCTCAGGTGTGTCTGTGTTCCCCATTGGGGTGGGACCAGGCTATGACAAGAGTGAGCTTAGTTTATTGGGCCACCATGGCCACCAAGACAACACGCTGCACTTGAACAGCATGGATCAATTACTAATGTTGCTGACTCTGGACCATGGTTACACAGAGAGAATCTGCAGAGGTGCTTACACATACACACACATTCAGTTTAATTATTCCTGGCAAAAATGGTTAATCACAAGAAATTATTCTGTTCCTTTCTCATCTCATAGTTTAAATAAACTGATTATGCTTTAAATAATTATGGGGATTATAATTAATCACAGTAGCGGAGATAATATTTACTTTGTTTCTCAGCTGGTCCACCAGGAGTGTGTGTTGATGATAATGGAAATGAGAGAAAAGTGAGTAATGAGGTTGAATATCAGTTACACTAGTTACAGAAGTACAGAAACCTTTCACAGCCATTAGAACATGTGGATCTCTCTGTCCGTGTGTTTCAGCCTGGTGAGTCATGGCTGCTGGAGGACGGCTGCCACTCTCTTCTGTGCCATCCCAGTGGAGCAGTGACGGTACAGAATCACAAAGTCAGCTGTGACAGACTGGAGCCACCAGCATGCAGAAACAACATATCGCCGGTCAAAGTCCAGGAGGCCTGTGGCTGCCACTGGGAATGCCCTTGTATGTGCATCAAAGGGATCTATTGCATATCAAGTGCACAGCATTTCCCACTTCAGCTGTTAACACTGATGGTGGAGGCTTGAGGCCTGTCTATTTATACTGTCTATTAATGAATCACATGATGTCCTGACTGTGCCCTGTCTTCCCTCCTGCCTGGTTTGTGTTGACAGGCATGTGCATGGGCAGCTCCACCAATCACGTGGTGAGGTTTGATGGCTTGGCACTTAGGCTGGATGGGGAAGGATTGTGCTCTTACACACTTCTCACTGTCAGCAAAGGCATCAGTGAAGGGTCAGAGGTCAAACTCCATACTGGGCCTTGTCTGGGCTCAGAGAATTACAACCAGGTCTGCATGAAATCCATAGAAGTGATTCATGAATCGCATAAGATGCTACTGAAGGATGATATGACGGTAAGCTGTGTGTGAGTGCTATTGGTCTGGATAACTGTACAGACATTGAGATTGATCATTATAAGTGAGTTTGTAATGGTTTATTTACTTGCTGCATGTGTTTGTGTTTGTTTGAGCAGGCGGTGATTGATCGTGAGGAGCTTGCTCTGCCATGGCGGTATGGGGGCCTGGAGCTAGTGCGTTATGGAGGAGTAATGCTGCAGCTGAAATCAAACCACGGATATGTCCTGACGTTCACTCCTCAGAGCAATGAGTTTACCATCACACTGCTGAGTTCCACCGCCACTGGCCAGACTTCTGGGCTCTGCGGTAACAGAAATAAGATCCTTATTTGTGTCTTTCGTAGTGCAACACTTCCTTTTCCTTGTGAGGTCTGATTGTTTTCTGTTTCTGTCCTCCAGGTGGCTGTGGGGAGGAGAAGGTCGAGATCCTTTCTCTACGTAACGGCAGCTCAACCACCAACCAGCCTGCCTTCATCTCAGACTGGACTGTGGCTGTAGATGGCGGTGTGTGTCTGCCAAAACGGAGGGCCGTGTGCGTGTCTGGAACAGCGATGGGATGTCAGGCCCTACGTTCTGAGGTGTTTGGACCGTGCCATGAGCACATTCCCGTCCAGGTGTTCCTCGCCAAGTGTGAGGAACAGGCATGTGAGGAGTCAGATGTGTGCGAGCTAATTTCTGCCTATGCACGCCTCTGCAGACAGAGAGGCGTGTGTGTGGACTGGAGGAGCCCCCACCTCTGTCGTAAGTCACTGATGTGTAAAAGTTGCACTTCACTTGCTGCAGTGGACACATTTTAAGCTTAGACCTAAACTTTTGCCTGATTTGTGTTATAGCATTAGTGTGCCCCGGCTCCATGGAGTATGACGCATGTCGGACAGGTTGTGTAGATGACTGTGGTAGCATACAGACGTTGCCTGGTGACTGGTCGGTTGCCAGGGGTAACGAGACATCCTGTATGGACACACCTACTGAAGGCTGTTTCTGTACTGGAGGAATGGTTTTGCATCACGGAAAGTGTGTTTCACCAGAGGCATGCACACAGTGTGTCGACCACCATGGACACACATATATGGTGAGACCCGCGGGAAAACAAAGAAAATATGGCTGAATGTGTGAGGGATTGGTGCAATGTCTGAATCAACATCCTAATTATGAAAAAAACACCTGCTAATATAATATAATAGAGCAACCAAAGTGCTCTCCATTAAAGTGTGATGTGAGCGCCCTCTAGTGATTATTTCTAATTAATAAGGAATGCAATACAAGGGAACATGGTTTGCTTTTGCTGTTACAGTATATGCAGAGTTGGGTACCAGATGAGAACCCATGTCAGATTTGCATGTGTTTGGACCAACAACACATCAACTGCACTGCGCGTCCCTGCAATGACGTCAAACGTAGGCACCCCTTCAGTTACTGCTGCTTATCTATGCACACTGTGTTTTCTGGTTTTGCACAAGCTGAATCATATACTATTGTGAATTTACACATAAAAAATTAATCCTGTGTGTGTTATATATGTATATGTTGTGTGCGTGTAGGTCCAGTGTGTGGAGCCTGTGAGATCCTGAAGACAAAGAAGGAATCAAAGTGCTGCCCAGAGTATGAATGTGGTATGTGAAAAAACTCAGTATATCATATAATTATGATGTTTCTATTTCCAGATCCAGTATTAGCCTCATCAAGCAAGAGAGGGAAGAGCAGAACTTACAGTGTTCAATATGTGATGCACATGGGAAACTAGGTCTGATTTATGCCTATATAGGTATATTGGGTTAAAACTTTTATCATCTCATATAAGAAAAGAGATTTGAAAGTTACAATACTGGATAAGCATTTTTTCTTACTTTGTATTTATCAGGCACTTATATATATTGGACACCTACAACAGACTCACTCTGACTTTTTAGTGTGTGATCTGGTGAATTGTGACCTGCCTGAAGCGCCCCGCTGTGAGGATGGTCAGACTGTGATTCTGAAAAACCCTGGTGAATGTCAGCCCATACATGAGTGTGGTAAGCCATTTTCTAATTGTCTGTGATTCCCAATCTCTGCTTTGCTCTGGAACACACACAGAAATAAAACAGACCACACTTTAATTTGATCTGCTTGACATGTTTCTTTTAATCTCTTTTCTGTTTCAGTCTGCAAAAAGGAAGAGTGCCTACTTCAAGTTCCTCCTGCTTGTCCCGCACATCGCCAACTGTCGGTCAAAAAGACAAAGTGTTGTGATGTGTTTGAATGTGCGTGCAGCTGCCAGAACTCCACACGCACCTGCCCTGCAGGGTTTATCACATCCTCCTTTACCAACGACTGTGGCTGCACAGTAACCAGCTGCCTGCCAGATGAGGTGAGTGCGTGTCTGGATGCAACTTTTAGAGCAGAAGTTTCCACATCTGTGCTGTAGCTGTTTAAACTGTGCTGCTTTACTGTTGTTTGTCTTTCCAGGTGTGTGTGGTTGGTGGAGCCATTCACCCGGTGGGAAGCGAATGGGAGGAGGGATGTGAGAAGTGCAGTTGCACTAAGCTGAAGGACAAGGAGACATCTCTGCACACTGCACAGTGTACCCCACTGGTCTGCGATCGGAACTGCCCCCAGGTGAGAGATACACACGCATCAAACACAAAACACCAAACATTCGCATTTACATCATGCTTCTACAGCCACTAATACTTATATGTTTATTGTACATTACAGGGCTCAACATACAGCTTATCAAAAGGAGAGTGCTGTGGAAAGTGCAAACCAACCAGCTGTGTGGAGTCAAAGGGAGAGATGCGAGGGGACACTCTGATTGGGGGAACCCTCAGACATGTATGTGTGTAGAGGAAACAAAAAACACATTCACGTGATTCTTAGGACTGATACATTTCCTGTTGGTGTCAAAGACAGCCATTGGAGTATTATGCTTGGCAAACCTCGCTGAAATAATACACTATCCAAGATGTGGCGTGTATGATTTCATTCCTTCCACTATTACAATGCTTCATCCACCTCTTTATAGGGTGCAGTATGTTTATTTCATACACAACTTGCTCATAATTTCTTCTCAAATAACAATCTGCTTGGAATATAGATTTCTGACACAGGTAAAAACTAATCTGTGTTGATGATTCATCTGTTTTTGAAATCGATCTGAATATCATGTTTTTCTTTACAGGTGGGTGAGGTATGGCAGTCCCCACACGATAAATGTGTGTTACATGAGTGTGTGAAAGTGAAAGACGAAGTGTTCATCTCTGCCACTAACATGAGCTGCTCTGTTATGGACACCCCATCCTGCCCGTTGGGAACCGAGTTACACTGCGACACCCTGGACTGCTGCCCCCGCTGCCACTGTGGTAAACACACAAGCACATGAAATTGCACACACTGGAAAGCAAAAACAGAAAACACACTTCATCTTCACACAGTTATTCCATTTTGTGCAACTAGTGGGATTTCAGATATCTGAATCATGAAGTATTTCACTCCCAACTTTCTTTATAGTCACATACAGTTGATATACGAAGTTGCAGTTACAGCTTCTGTCCAGCAGAGGACTCTCTCATCTTAGTGTCGACCATTTATCATGAATTTGACATTCTATAAAGCCAAGCGTTTAATATACACCATTTAATGAATGACAATACAAGTATTTGTGCTCTTCTCCCTACAGCTCCTATGGATGCCTGTTTACTCAACAACACTATAATAGGAGTAAGTCATGGAGAAAAGCAGCACTCTTCTTTCATATACATGTCAGTACATAGAACAGCTTTGAATAGTGCTTTCAGTGAACCATCTGGATTTGTGTTTGTGAAGGCAGGGGAGAAGCTGATGGTGGATGTGTGTACACACTGCGAGTGTATGGTAGAAGATGGTGCCATGAAGAAATATAGACTGTCCTGCAGAAGAATCAGCTGTCCCACTTGCCCCATGGTAACCATCAGCCCGTCATCATGTTTTTTTATTATCACCATTATCATTTATTATCATCATAACTAACCAATACATCTAAATGTCCATTAATCAGATGTTCTCTAATCCTCTGATCGCATTTCCTCCCTCATCATCATTAAATTGAAGCACATAATTTTCCATGATTCAATCTATTCACAGATGTAAACAATAAATTATTAATTTGCACAAAATGGTCCAGGCACATTTATGTCCTACTGATGGCTTCATATGTTAAGTAACATGCCTTATTCTAACCATGATATTTTCAGGGATATACGCTGCAGAAGGAGGAAGATGCTTGTTGTGGTCACTGTGTTCCTACTGCCTGCTTCATGCAAAGACCAGATGGAAAGCTGATTAGTCTGCAGGTAGGTGCTTTGTATAAAATGCCATGCCTTGCTTATGAACACTGTCAGACACACAGAATGCAGACATGCTGTTGCACTTATTTACAGCTGCATTTAAACTTTATGAAAATGATGATGTTATGTTTCATTATATTTATTCAGTATTCTTTTGTATATTATAGACTATTATTATTGACTATATTATAGATTACTATAGACTATAAAATAACTGTGCTCTGTAGTGATATACCATTCCATGTGCCACAGTAAACTAATCGATACTGAATTATACTCAACTTTACTTTACTAATACTATACTATATTATACTATACTGTACTATATTATACTGCATTATATTGTCCCGTACTATACTATATTATTCTATATTGCATTATACTGTCCTGTTCTATACTGTACTGTAGTGTACTATACTATGCTATGCTATACTATACTATACTATATTATACTATGCTATACTGCATTATATTATCCTGTACTATACAATACTACACTATACAGCATTATATTTATATATTATTAGTATTATTTAATTTATATATATATATATATAAAATAATTTTACAATTTTGTTTTCATTCATTACTTCAAATACATTTTTAAATGAACTGAACAGCTTTTCAGCAATAGTGATGTGACATACATGCTGTATGTACGTATGCGTCTCTTCCCTCCAGGTGAACACCACTAGCGAGGATGGTTGCAACTTGTACTCCTGTGGTGTAAACGATAAAGGAGATCTTGTGCTGCAGACCAAAGTGACCACCTGCCCTCCTTTTAACCGCCAAGCCTGTCTGGATGAAGGGGTATGACCACCACACAAACTCACTCCCACACCTACATCTCAGTATCTGCCACAAATTTTTAGATTTATTTTCTCTCCTTACCTGTTTGTTTTCAGGGGAAGGTCAGCCAGATAGGAACAACCTGCTGTGAAATGTGTAAGTTGAGCTGTGCCCTCTGCAAGACTGCTACATTATTTTGAAAAATCCTGATGCTCTGATATTAATAACAATGTGTACATTTGTGAAGGTATGGAGCCACAGTGTCGGAAAACAGTGGGAACACTTAACTACATCAGAGTGGATGATTGCCAGTCAGAGAATCAGATAGAACTGCACTACTGTGAGGTAAGAGACAACATACAGACATGCACACACACACCCTCACTTTTGGGGTTGATTAATACTTTTCCCCCCTAGGATTACCCTACAAAGTTCAGTGAAATCATAATGCTATCCCTCACCATCCCACTCTTTCTGTCTCTCTCCCTGTGGTGCTGTCCATCTGCCCATCTGCCCATCTGTCTGTCAGGGCAAATGTCACAGTAAGTCCATGTACTCCCTGGAGAAGGCCTCTGTGGAGCAGGAGTGTGTGTGCTGTGCTGCTGTGGAGACGGAGCCTCTCAGTGTTCCTATCCTGTGTGCCAACGGTACCCACAGCCACCACACTGTCCTATCTGTCACTTCATGTGACTGTCTGTCCAAAGACTGCAACTAGAGAGAGAGTTTATAAATGTACATGGTTTGTGTGTATCCAAGTAAAATGTACCCATATAAAACAGCAACACAAATAACAATAAAGCAAACCTGACATTTTCTTTAAGCACTACTTTTTTGTCTGTGTTTTCTTATAATCTGACTATTCATTTTCAAATCTATAGGTGTGTAGAGATTGATGTCAGATAGTAAAAGTGAAAATACTTTTCCACATTTCCAGATGAAACAATTTGAAACACAAAAACTGGTCAATACTAAATCAGTTTATGACTTTATTATTAAGTAAACATACAAAAGATACCAGTGGTGGAATAAAACGGTACATTTAGTCAGAAGTGGTAGCTAAGTTCAACTTTGACATACAAATAGTTGATAAACAAAAATCAATAATTTATGTGTCACCAATCCAAATCCAACCCTAACCTATTTATCTATCTGTTTTTGTAATTATTTATCTATTCATTCATTCATGCATCACCTGAGGTGTATGCCTGCAGAGGGTAGGCGAGGTTCACCTTCAGGTCTGGTCACTTCTGCAAGCCTTTGCGCACGTACACGCACACGCGCGCGCACACACACACACACACACAGGCTCACACCTCCTGCAGCGGTAATATGCCTCACACCTTCCCTTCCTCTCTTATGGGACAGTCAGGGAATTAGCCGCTCTGCGCGCGCGCGTGTTAAGCCAGGGGTTCCGGGAGCGCGCGCGGATTGTCCACCATCTCAGCCCCTCTCCAGCCTGTGCACCTCGCGCGTCTTATCATCCATCTCCAAAGCGAAGAAACTGATCCTCCACCCGCACTGGTGAGTACACTTTCTCACTATTATTATTATTATTATATGCAATGTGCAGTTCGACAATTAAAAAGAGTGGGGAAAAAAAACAAAGATTAAAAAAAAAAACAAAAACAAAATAAAGTGCGCACTCGACCTTTATTGTTTTGTTTTGTTTTTTTGTCGTTGTTTTGTTTATATCGCCCGCAGACGCCTCTGGCAGCGTCTTTTTTTTTTTTTTTTTTTTTTTTTTTGTACTTTTGCGCTTATTTATTTGAAGCGGAGCTGCTCGTGTTTACAACGGCTCAGTCCATAAACAAAGCCGAACCTTAACCACTGCTTTTATTAGCCCATTTAAATCCCCCGGTGGCTGCAGCGGTGTGTGTCACGGTGCTGAGGCTGTTTTTTCCATCCGACCATCTGCGTGCACACAACTGTTGCGCCCATGAGCTTTTAATTAAACACATATTTGTCGCATAAGCAGCTCCTGACAACTGCAAGGGGATTAAACGGAATGGAAATTCATTAATTTGATGTGATGTGTGCTGTTGATGTTTTTGTCTTGAATTTGCTTTAAAAGAAAGAAAGAAAGAAAGAAAGAAAGCTTACAGGCTGGTAATGTGGCTGGAGTGAAAGTTTGGTGCTAGTCCTTTTGATTATTCATAGAAAGGTGTTTGTTTGAGTTGAGGGTTTCTGTGGCTTTAGAAAGGGGGCAGGCAGCTGTTAAAATTAGCGATGTATAATCTGCTGTATTCCAGGAGAGACAGTATTAGACCGCTCCCCTGCTGCCCTCTGCCCCGTTAATGTTAGTGTGAGGGTGCAGCTGACCCTCCAGCCTCTGCCGTTGAGCTGTCAGCAAGCTTACATGCCTTTAAGCCCTGCGCTGAGACGCACACTAGGACTCATTTGCGCACTCCTCTTGTGCCTGTTTCACGGCCAACAGCCAAGGAGGATATGCAAATAATAATTAATTTTAATTATATTATTTTTTATTTAATTTTAATTAATTATTATAATAATTTTTCATTTCTGAAAAAAGTTGTTTTTTTTTACAGCAAACAGGAAAAGTTACTGACTTCAATGCATTTTTAAAATAATTTTTCACAAGTGTCACATTCTGTAAGAGTTTCTAAAACATCCCCAAACCCATTGACCAAGAGTTTAATATCCTTTAAAACATAAAAATATGATTTATGTGTGTGTGTGTGTGTTCAGTTTGTCTCTATATACATTGGTTCTGCTTATATAAGAAGAGTGAATTGTACAAGTGAGAAAAAAAGACATTGTAGTGTGTCAGATGCTTAAAGTGTATGTGCACATTGAATCTCGTGAACATTATTAACAATCTTGGAAGCTGCAGGAATATCAGCCATTGTTGGAAAAGGCTTAATGATTATTAGGTTAAGTGACTGATGTGGAACACGTGGCTAACATCATATGAGATGAACAAAGTCAGACCTCTCTTTATGTTTCTCTAAAAACAGCCCCAGTAACACTTATGGAGTACTCGCATAGGTGTAACTGTACAATAACTTTTATCCAGAAGAAGCTGATAACGCAATGGATCACAGGTAGACTTGTTTTGTCACATTAATAATCACAGATCCAAATATCATGCTGTCCTGATGGATTAATAGATTATATAACATCTGTTTGACTTGCTGAACTGAAAATGAACTGACATTGTCTCAATTTCAATCTCGACTCTGTGTTTGCCAACACATGGTAAACAAGGATTAACATGGATGTGTGTGCATAAGTGTAAGGGGATTGACTGCTGAAGGTCTGTATGTGCTGTGCACCGTTTGCTTGTCTGTTAGTGCATTTGCATGTCTCATGGCTTTCAACATGCACTAGGAATCTGTCCAAGGACCACTGTTGCATGCAATCCCCTAACACTTTCCCACACAATGCCACATAAAGATAAGTAAAGCTGTAGTTTATCTGTAATTCAAGGTTATTAACACAATTGTTAAACACGTCTAAGTATAGGTGTCAAATATCAAGTTGCTGAAATGTTCAGCCTTTTAACCACCTGATCACTTCAGCAATTCAGGCATCAAATTCTGTTATTACTAATAGTGACGTCACATAAATATGCTTTTGTATTTATCCACTCTGAAAGTAGAGGCCTTAGAAATCACTTACTTCGCATTTTGCCAAGTAAAAAGTTCAAATGTGAAATTACAAATTTTGTAAAGTGTCTATATTATATAGTATATTATATCAGTTCTTTTTCAAATGAATTAATTTTCTAATTAAAATATTGCCGTATAAAGTTGTTGAAATGTGATCAAGTTTAAAGAACTGAATTTCTAAGATGATGTGATCAGCTGTGAAATGGTAAAAGTAAAAAGCAGTAGTAAGTAATGACAGTTTTACTGACAGGGCTATGGACAACCTGCAGCCAACAAATTTGAGATGACAATAAAAAGTGAACAAAGTTTCTATATGTTTCTGAGCACGAGTGATGAAGCAGATTTGACTGAGTAACCAAAAGCTCCATCAAAAAAATATTAAAATGTTCTTCAAAATTAAACAAATGTCTAACAAACACTGACAACTAAGTCTTGTGTTGAACTGAAAACCTGTGATTAACTTTAACCTCAAATTATAAAATCCATGCATAATGTTACCAGTATCATTTCCTGTTTTGTTATCTCTGATCTCAATGAACACTCAAAAGAATGAATAGAAAATATTAGGATATCAGGAAGATTAACTGTGTCATTTTCAAAAATGTTCCATATTTTATGTCTGGAAGTCCACAGATCCACATGTGCTTCTAGTAGTGTGAGATTTAACAACTCAAAACACTTAATCTCTAAGGAATCAGCCAAGTGACCAAATTACCCCAACAGATTGTAAACTGTGCCGCTTGGATTGCAGTGTGAGCTTAATCTGAGCCTACAGTTTCAATTGGGTAAAAAAGAGACGAGACGGCTTAACTTTGACTTAGATTTGATCTGATCACTCAGATGTGTTTTTACACACATGATATTCCACAGGAAAATCAACCTAAATTTGATCTGCAGTGTATGTTTCTGACATGACGTAATTGTATTGAATAAGATAAAATATTGCTGCTGGACCACCATGTGCAAGACAGCAAGACAGTTCTGATGAGTCCCCAGATGTTGAAAAAACAGGAGCATGCTTTTTTTCATTATTTCATTATGTATTAAGAGAGAAATTCTTATAAACATTCAATAACATGCCATAACATGTAAAATATTGCTTTTCCTACATCAAATCTATGTGGGTGGACTTGTGGTGGGGGTCTCTTAGTTATAAAAGATATGAGATGGTATCACAGTGAAGTCATAATTACGACAATAGAAGAAAACATTGAGGTTGCAATTTTTTTTTCAAGTTCCAACAAATTTTGCTTTACAGAATTATGTTTATTTTATAAAATTTGCTATACTGTTTGCTTTTTTCTTGTGAATTACTGGATAATTTTCCATTTCATACTGGTTCATCGAGTAGTTTCTAGTTCATCAACATGAAAAGTTCCTTCTTTATAACTAGTAGACTAAAGGTTTGGGTTTAGGGGTAGTGATTATGCCTGTTTTGCTTTAAACACTGGATACTGAACAGTTTTTTCATTTCATGTGCCAGCAGAGGCATGAAACGGAAAAGAACGTATACCTGTTACCACAGAAATGAGTGAGTCGTCGTCAGTTCACTCGGTGAAGCTTGTTTCGTTGGCCCGATCGCTGTCTGGGCTTGGGCTCGACGCCGCCAATGGAGGCCCCATCAACCTCCCAGACACTGATGAGCCCCCTGTCCCGGTATGGTCTCCTACAGCTGTAAACACTCACATCCTGCAGCACAGTTGTCGCCTCTCTGAGCGGTCACGCATGGAGCTTTGCCTATTTGTCATTCTCCTGCACTGTAGTGATTCCCTCCTTGTAAGCCTCATCACTTAGCTCATTAATTACCTGTGTGTGTTTGTCAGGACTCTGGCATTGATCTAGGCCCTGGGCTTTTTTTTGCTGATGGCAAGAGAAAAGTCGACTATGTCCTTTGCTACAAATACAAGAAAAGGCGGGCATCCAAGGCACGCCTGTCCATTGCATCCAATGGGAGTATACCAATACCAATACCCAGCCAGTGGGAAACAGAAGCAGACTCTGGGGAGGCAGGTGCACCTGCAGGAGATGTGGAGGTGCCAAAGCTGTCTGAGGAGGAGAAGGCATTAATGAGGGAGGAGTTTGAGGCAGGACTTCTGGAAGCTGGACTACAGATAGAGCGTGATAAAGAGGTGTGTATCTGCTTTCACAATGCTTTCACTATGATTATTTTTTCATCTGCTGCACACTTCTATAAACATTTATGGGTCAGAGCCATCCTTAAGTGATGTGACCTCAAATCCTCTGACTGGACAGCTGCCAAACAGGTTGAGGATAAGACTCAGCTTGACCCATGCAGCTCGAGGACATGCCACACTTCAATTAAAGAGATAACTTATTAATATCAGAGGATAATATGGTTATAATATTAACAACAATAATAATAATGTTGTACTTATCTTCCCATGTACCCTACTGAATGTTTTTTGTGCAGTGTGTGCGTGTGTGGTCTGTAAACTGGGAACCCACTATATTTATGGGGTCCAACAGATATGTTGGGACCAAAATACAAAATGGACCCCACAAGTTTTAGACCGTTTTAGGGATTTTTAGCTGACGTTAAGGTAAATCATTCAGTTGAAATGTTTAAAGCCAGCTTGAAGTGTTAGGCAATGCATTATCTCAATGACAGGCCTCCACAAAAACAGCACGACAAGGATGTGTGCGTTTGTGTGTGTATGCATGTGGTTGTGAGACAATTGCGTGTTAACTCAGCTGCTGTTTTGGTTGAGGATTAAGACCGCTGACCGTAGGTGTGAAGCCAAAGGGCAGATTATAGGGCCTTATTAGAGAGTGATCCACTACACGGAAGTGTGTATCCTGCCACATGAATGTATATAGAGCACAATTGGTGAGAGGGATGTGTTCAGTGGTCACTGTGTGCTGTGTCATTGTTTGTATCTGTAGCAGGCTGTCTGTGGATGAACACAATCAGGCAACATTTTGAGAACTTGAGATCATCTGCTCTACTTTTCCTTTTGCAGCCAAACTGTATTTTTATTTATGCTTAGTTTAAATAAAAAATCCTAACATTTTCCTAAGTTCTGATCAGTAGCCTGCCAGTAATACAGTAATGTGCAATGGATTTTAATGCTACAAATAGAAAATTGTTGGTAAATTTCAGATAAAACAAAACATTAGAGGTCTAGCAGGTGTTGTTGTATCCACCCTGCTCTGAGGTCATTACAGTAATTGCATGGACAGGTTTTAATTCAGTGGTCCACAGTCTTGGTAATAGCGTTTCAGTTTTGATTATCAGAATTGATAAATGGCTACAGTGTGGTCGCTTTCCAGTGCCTGTCCCAACAGTTCATGATTTATTGAAATAATTTTCTGCACCATGCAGGATTGGGAGGTTCTAGGCTTGAAATAATGGGATTTCCTACAAAACAGCCTCATGGTAACACAAAGTAGTGTACTTACAGGTTTAGAGAAGGCTCATCTGGCTGCTTCAGGACAAGTAGCAGGAGCAATTACATGCAAAGAGGAAGCGAGGGAAGAAGACAGCTGATCTGTCCTTGTACCCCAGAAGTGATCTCATTCAAACATTTTTTTTCAGTTTTAATTTGAATTGAATTAGACATGTATGCAGTAGTTGATGTGATTCAGAAATGGATAGTGTTTCTCTTGTTATGTATCTTATGTTTGTCCCATTTCTTTCATTAGTGTGTTCATGTGTGTCTTTATGTGCAGAGGTCAAACGGCATAGGGTTTATTCGGCTACACATCCCGTGGCCAATACTGAGTCGGGAAGCAGAGCTTCAGAAGATCAAAGTTGCTGTGAAAAAGGTCAGCAGTTTTATACCGTAATTGTCACGCTGTGGTCATTGATGTTATAGTTTCTATTGCACATTTGTGATGCACATCACAATCAACCATTTGGGACTGAGGAGTTTTATGTCACTGTTGAAGACAGATATGTGTGGTATAGCAAATATAACAGTGTGACTGAGTAGATTTAATCACAATGTCTTTCATGCATGTTTTCACCGAGCAGAAGTGTGAATTGCGGAAACGCACGGGTATTGCTGGGATATGGGATTCCATCATGACCAAAGTCAACACGCCATTTCAGCCAGATGTCCCTGACTTTGACATCCACAGAGACTCACAGACACACATCCACTTCAAAACCCTCAAACACCCTTTCATCAGAGACAAGCTCCACCTGTGAGTACCTGCTATGTCACACTCACATACGTGTCGTGGAATGGAATCAAAAAAACTAACACAGTGTAGGAGTCGCCCTTGCCTGGGGACACGCGTGTGCTTTAGCTCAGTCACGGTTAGTGATTTAGATAACACCCTAATGTCTAAATCACCTGCTGTCTGCTTTTATCATCCTTATCACAACATGGTGCAGCTCTCACATAAATTGAACTTTTATTGTCCACACCACTGAAATGGAAATTCTCTAATCTGTGTGCTACTGGGACACAAAAACAAAAGGAACAGAGACAGTGCAGGTTTGAACACTGGTCCCAGTACACATTAATCCATTACAGGCCTATTGTTAATACTTTCATGTGCTCTGTGTCTGTTTCTTGTGATTTCCTGCAGGTATGACATCAAGTCAACAGAGACCTTATTTGATAATGCAACACGCAGCAGAATAGTGAGTCCACTTAACTTCTAATTTCATTTTAGATTTTGTTGATGTTGACACATACCATTTGTGCAATGATATGTTTACTTCTAGGTGGCTGAGATTATTTCACGCACTACCTGCAGGCACACTTGCCAAACCACTGGTGAGGGCTAACTTTTTTTTAATATTGTTCCAAAGCATTATGCCAGTCTGATTTTAGCCATATGCCAGTGGTCACGAAACTGACTGCATCCATGACATTGTGTTACACTCCCTCTATGTGTCACAAGGCATCAACTCATTATTGGCTCGGGGTGTCTATGACTCTGCCTTCCCTCTGCATGATGTGAGTATAACAAAATTAGCAAAGTCACCAGACACAAAAGCTCTTCATGCATATGTATGTATGTGTTTGAAAAATGCATTTATTAAGGTTTAAGCTTCTGCACATTGAGGTCAGTTGGGGCATTTATGGATAGGAATGGTATCTGAACAATTTAGTAGAAAAAAAATTTGTATATCTGCAATTATGTCTATGCATAAAAAATGACACACTGTAAGGAAATATATCTCATGTAAAGGGTGGTAACCTTTTCTTTAGGGGTCGTTCACAAGGAGAGGACGGAAAGATCAGCGAAATGACAGACAGGTGAGTTGTTATGCAAATATTAATACAAATATGATGATAAAATGTTTGTTTCTTCAAAGAGCAACAGACTATACTCTTAAAAGCCGGATTAATATGCTCTGATTTGGCCATGGCCAGTGATTTTCATCTTGTAGTAGTTTTTTTTTTAGGATTCAAATCTCAGGCATTACAGTTTAGCCTCAGACCAGTGAGACCTGTCACACATACAAGAGTTAAATTTTTACAACCACAAGCTGAACAAAATGGGACATGACAGTGTATTTTGAGCTGTTACGATATTTAATCATTAACTTGTCATCTGCTTGGGTTTCCTGAAGCTCCTGCATGAAGAATGGGCTAACTATGGAGTCATGCATAAATACCAACCTGTGGACCTGATCAGGTACTGAGGAGTTAGTGCAATCAAAGTCTATAGGCTGTAGCTTTAGGGTGCATCGTTCAGTATAACTGCTAATATGGAACTGTTAGACCGAACAAACACACTGATGATTTTACTGTTCAGTAAAAGCACGCCAAGTAAATTTCAGTCCTTCATATTAAATAAATAGTCCCAAATGTGTGAATTTCACATTTTGATCTCAGAGCAGTTCAAATTGACAACTTATTGAGTGTCTAAATTGGAAATGATGTTTACTCCTTAGTCCTTTAATTTATTCTCTGAAAGCCACAAATTATGCAGCAAATTTCTTAGAAGGAAGAAACCTGATACCAGACTGATGTGTAAACCTGGAAACCCAGGCATCTAGATGATCCATTGTCTTTAATTTAACAGGAAATACTTTGGAGAGCAGATCGGGTTGTATTTTGCCTGGCTGGGTGTTTATACTCAGCTCCTCATCCCTCCTTCTGTACTGGGCATCATTGTCTTCCTGTATGGCATATTCACTGTGGATACCAATGTGCCAAGGTAGGAAGACACACCCACTTTGAATTCATGTATGTTTTATCAAAAGTACAGGATATAAATATTGTACATGCAATATATTATTCTCTGAGTTGTTTTTGTACACGTATATTTCAGTCAGGAGACTTGTGATGACAACCTGAACATCACCATGTGTCCACTGTGCGATGGAGTATGTGACTACTGGCGTCTGAGTACGGTGTGCTCTCTGGCCCGAGCGTCATACCTGTTTGACAATGGAGCCACTGTCCTCTTTGCTATTTTCATGTCTCTGTGGGGTAACTATACACTTGATAATCCTGATAATGATACAGCAGGGTTATTTCAGCAGACCAGCTCCTGGAGGAGAGTTGGTTTGATTGTCTTGATTTATCCTCCGTATTTAACCATGACAGATGCCTTGACCTTGGTAACTCGGTCTTATGCGAGCCTTGGTCAGGAGAAGAGAACACCTAGAAAATCATGACATTTGTAACAATCATGTATAAATTCAATACAGTAAATTTCCTTCAACAGTAAGTCATATATATTTATCTGAACGAGGCAAACAGACTAAGAATTCTTTCATTAATAATATTCCTGTTCATTTTGTAAAAGTCATCACACTGCTCAAAGGCTGCTGAACAAAGATTAGTTCATTTTTCTCTCCCACTAAAACAATATTGGACAGAGTTTCTGTACAGAGTTACTTTCTTGAGGTCAGGGACTTTTTAATGCTGGTGATTTTCATCATTCTTCTTGCAGCTGCCTGTTTCCTTGAGCACTGGAAAAGGCGACAGGTGTGTCTGAAACATACCTGGGACCTGACGAGCTTGGAGGATGAGGAGGTACAAATTATATATATATATATACTGTATGCAAGAATACTTTAGGTTAACATAGTGTACAATAAACAAAGACGTGCAAGTAGACATGGTCGGAGCCTTTACCTTTATCATATGATGTCAATCAATATGTCCATCATATTTCACTTTCTGTTTCATGTTCTGGGTGTTAAAGTATCAAGCCAATCAGGGTGAGAGAGTTAACCTCATGGCCTGGGTCAATCATGACGACACTTGTGACACACATACACATACACATATACACGTGGCCACCCATACATAAATGCCTTAACACGACTCTTTACCCTGTGAAGGACTATAATGGGATTGGTCTGTTCTTAGAGCAGTGCAGTTGCTGGATGAGGTGACGTAGCAGGGTCACAATATATACACTCTCAGCCTAACACAACTGTACTCTCTCTCTCTTTCTCTCTCTCTCTCTCTCTCTCTGTGTGTCTCTCTTTCATTTTATTTTTGTCTCTGCCTGAAGGAGCGAGTCCAGGTGAGCAAGTTTCTATATCCAATAAATGTAAAAAACACTGAAGTCCAGAAGTATTATTTTTGTTGATGATGAGATGAAAATTATTAATTATTTTTCTGCGATAAATTGCTGAGCAGGGCTGAGATGCAATCAGCATATAATTAATCAGCAACTAGTTTGTATATTCTGGAGAAAACCTTGCTACATCTGACTTGTGGTGAATTGTTTGTGAACAGCTTTTCCAATCAAATCAAAACAAAATCAGTTTAAAAAGTTATATTAATTTGATTTTTTTAAGTTAAAATCATTGCCAGGCAGCGTCCTAGAACAGGAACTGCTGCCAGCTACATCTCAGAGGTCACTGAAATCTGACCTGTGTACGGAGGAAGAATATCCACCGTAGCTACGTCACATGAATTTGTAGCGTTAGGTTAGTGTAGGACAGTCATTTCTGTGGCTGTAAGTTGGGCTCTGTACTATGATGTAAGGGTGATGCTGTATGTTGTTCACTTTGTGGTGCACTGACATTGGCTTGAACATCTGTGTGGTTTTGTGGCAGGAGGAGCTGAGGCCTGAATATGAAGAAGCTTTGCAGGAGAAAAAAGCTAAGATGAAAGCACAGTCTAAGAAGAAGGTATTGCATCTGTGTGTGTGTGAGTGTGTGTTTAACCAGATACAATTTTATGACTTGTAGCGCAAACTTTTCTCACTGTTCTTATTCTCTGGTGCAGTTGACTCAAGTCACAGATGGCGCAGACGGAGAAACAGACCAGATGCTGGCCTCCCAGGTATCGCTGCTCTGTGTGATAGGACATTAGGTGGACAGAGTTGCCGAGGGCAAGGGGGGGAAGAGGGCAGAGCTGTCACACTGAGAGGATTTAAACTTGCCTCACGATGATTGCTAACACAGATCTCACTTCTTCAATTACACAATGCTCAGCGAAGGTAAACAAAATGCTGTGCTACAAGCAAATCTTGCCGTCCATCCACAATAAAGTTATTGCACATTAACTGTGGACAGTATGAATTTATGTTGGTGCATAAAGAGGAAACCCCCTTCATCTGCTGTGGGTGGTTGAGTCCAAAGCTGCTTACCTGCCTGAGATTAGCCCAGATTACTGATGGAGAGAGAAATGGGAGGAAGGAGAGGAGGAAGGGGAGGGGATCTCTGTCCTTTTAGTTGGCAAACAAGTACCTGCCAGACAGGAAACATACAATGTGTCTGCAGAGCATGTGCTCAGTGTTATCACAAATATTATGTCTGTGATTTTTCATCTGCACCCAAATAACTTGCATGTTTCTCTTGACAGCAAGAGCCGGAGTCTCTGGACATTGAGGATCACCTGTCAGGTTACCTCATCAATGTGTCCACCTTACTACTGCTGGTACTGCAGTTATACTTATATTTTCTCCTTCCTCCTCCACCTCCTTGTTAATCTTATGATGCTTTTACTTCAGTATATTACATCACTACATTACATTTACTTCATTACATGATTATTATTATCTTAATATGAACAGAAATGTTTTTTTTTCTGCCTTGAATATTTAAAATTATATTTATGTTTATATCTACACGATTTCCTCACTGTCTCTCATTAATTTCTCATCACTCTACAGTGTTAAGTCTAATGATCCTATTTTATTATTATTATCTATTATTATTTATTCCCTGCAAAGGTTTTTATAGTGTCAGTCTATAGAGTCAGTGGTCATTTTTAATTACAGATATTTAAGTCCAATCGAAAATAATGCAATGTTAAAACAGTAATAACAATTAAAAGACAAATTAAATCAGTAAAAGGTCTAACAATAGATATCTATATTATTTAAATCATCCTAAAGACTGAACAAATATTGCTCTACACCTGCGTCTTTAACCTATTTATGTTGTGTGCATGTGTCTTGCATGTGTTCAGATCTTCGTGACCTTCTCTGCAGTGTTTGGGGTGGCAGTTTACCGTATTTGCATGTTAAGTGTGTGGTCCATGAACCCTGATCCTGAGGCCAAGGCCAACGTGAGGATGACAGTCACCACCACAGGCATCATCCTCAACATGCTGGTCGTTCTGGTGTTGGAGGAGGTTTATGGAGCAATCGCCGTGTGGCTGACAGAACTGGGTATTGTGTTCTATCATGTCGCAAAGTAAAGCATTAAACAGGGAAATGTTGAACTGGAAGACACTAGAGGACTAAAGAGTCCTTTGGATGCAGAATTTCAGGGAGCTAGGAAAAAAGTGTCAATGTCAGTACCTTTTAGGATAAACACTGAATAGGCAACACAACAACAGGACACAACAACAGCAAAGAACTCAGGACTAAAAGGATACTAAATTTATCATTCCACCATTTCTTTATATCCTGCATAAGTTTGCAGGATACATTAAAGTGAGATTTTACCTTAAATTTTGTAACTTACTTTACTTTGCCCATTACCATCTTAAACCTAGTGATTTAATTGTCATGAGAATTCTGTTTAATTGCCTGGATTAAATATTGTTATGATAAATGTTGTGACTTTCTTCTAACAGAACTCCCTAAGACAAAGGAGGAGTTTGAAGAGAGGCTGATCTTCAAGTCTTTCTTTCTCAAATCCATGAACGCCTTTGCACCTATTTTCTATGTGGCCTTCTTCAAGGGCAGGTGTGTAGTTTTTTTTTGTTTGGTTGTTTTTTTTTTTCTTTCTTTTTTCTGTGACTCACCTCTCACCAGGCTTTCTTTTTAATTCCTCACCACATGACTTGGCCTTCTTTCCCTGCAGGTTTGCTGGGCGGCCTGGTGATTATGTTTACGTCTTTGGAGACTATCGCATGGAGGAAGTAGGTTCAGTTACACACATTATTCATTTCTGCGTGAATGTGTGGGGTTTATGTGCATCTACATGTTGAGTAAATGTTTGTTTTGTGCTCCACAGTGTGCTCCCCCAGGCTGCCTCATCGAACTTTGCATCCAGCTCAGCATGATCATGCTTGGAAAACAACTTATTCAAAACAACGTGTTTGAGATTCTTATACCGTATGTTTTTTTTTATTTTGCTTTTTCAAGATTTCCACAGTGTGATGTCTTTCCTCTGACCCTATCATCTGTCATTTATGTATTTTTTTTTTTTTTTGCAGTAAGTTGAAAAAGATGTACAGAACAATACAGGAACAAAAGGGAAAGAAAAAAGCAGAGGATGAGGAGAGTGAAACAGAAGAGAGGAGACCAAAACAACAATTTGATAAAGATTTCACCCTTGAACCTTTTGAAGGTGTCAGCCCAGAGTACATGGAAATGAGTGAGTCCCTTTTAGTTTCTTGCTCACTCCTGTAGTCACTCATTCACTCACCATGGCAATCACCCCATGAAATCTTTAACCACCTGTGCCTGCATGTGTTCGTATTTTCAGTAATCCAGTATGGGTTTGTGTCTCTGTTCGTGGCCTCCTTCCCGCTGGCCCCAGCGTTTGCTCTGCTCAACAACGTCATTGAGATTCGCCTTGATGCTGCAAAATTTGTAACCGAGATCCGGCGACCTGATGCTGTGAGGTGTAAAGACATAGGTACAGATCACATATGAGAGCATGTCAGCTCTGTCAGTCTCTGTGTGAATGTGAAATAAGCAACGCTTGAACTTTTAATCACTTTCCTTTCCTTTACTCCACTCTGCCCCACCATTTTTGTCTCTTTGTCTCCATGTCTGTCTTGTCTGTTGCAATCCTTTACAAAAATACACACACACCATACACATGCACACATGGTCGGACACATTTCTCTTTCTCCTCTTTGTCTCTTTTCATGCACATGCTCTCTCCAGGGATTTGGTACAACATTCTCTGTGGAATCAGCAAGTTCTCTGTCATTACCAATGTAAGTGTGTGTGTCTGTGTGTGTCTGTGTGTGTGAGTGTGTGTGTGTTTGTCTATGTGTGTGTGTCTCTGTGTGTGTGTCTCCATGTGTGTGAGTGTCTCTGTGTGTGTGAGTCTATGTGTGTGTGAGTGTCTCTGTGTGAGTATCTGTGTGTGTGCGTGCGTGTGTGTCTATGTGTGTGTCTGTGTGTGTGTGAGTGTTTCCGTGTGTGTGTGTGTCTATGTGTGTGTCTGTGTGTGTCTATGTGTGTGTGTGTGTTTGTCTATGTGTGTGTGTCTCTGTGTGTGTGCCTCCATGTGTGTGAGTGTCTCTGTGTGTGTGAGTCTATGTGTGTGTGTGTGTCTGTGTGTGTGTGTGAGTGTCTCTGTGTGTGTCTGTGTGTGTGAGTCTATGTGTGTGTGTGTGTGTGTGTGTGTGTGTGCGTGCATGTCTATGTGTGTGTGTCTCTGTGTGTGTGTCTCCATGTGTGTGAGTGTCTCTGTGTGTGTGAGAGTCTATGTGTGTGTGTGTCTGTGTGTGTGTCTATGTGTGTGTGTGTCTCTGTATGTGAGTGTCTGTGTGTGTGAGAGTGTCTGTGTGTGTAAATGTCGCTGTGTGTGTTAGTGTCTGTGTGTGTGAGTGTCTCTGCATGCGTGACCTCTGGCAGAGAAGATTTTACTGCACAACAATTTGTCTGTTGTGAACACTGACATTTCTATGAGGTTGATGATGCAAATGAAGAGCTTTGCCGTTCCCATATCCTCTTGAAACCTGCAAAAATGTGCATGTATTTTATTTTTTGCATCATCACATCTTTTGAATATCATTTTTTTTTTGTATGTTTATATGTCAGCATTTCTTACTGAAACACATTGTGTTCATTCTTTATGTATAACAAATGTGCTGAATGTATTTGCACATTTTCACAGTATTTTAAAAAATAACATGCACGAATGAATTTATAGCCATGTTTGATAACTGACAGTCCCCCTCCCTTCCTGAGTCATTCTGGATACAGTTTTGTCTGGCTCAGGCTGTTTCCTGTTATGTAAAACTGGTGAAAATAGTACTTAGCAAATCAGTCAGCACATTGAACACACAAAGCCCAAGCCCAATATGTGTTAAAGTAGACAGCATGTTCTCTGTCAGGAAGCAAAACTGAACACAATATGTGAGGATAATGATGGAAATAATGGGCAAGGCGTGATTTATTAAGTCTCAGGAGGACATGCAACAAATTGAACTAGCTGATGTGATAATTCAGTGTTCAGTTATGACAAAAATCCAACTTTATATTTTTTTGGTTTGATCTCTCAGTAAAGCACCTGTATCGCAACTGAACAGGAGAGAAATCATGTCATATTTATATCAGATAGATTATTGGCATTAGATTATAGGGGTTTGAGCCAGTTGAAGTGGATGTAGTTGTAAATGAGCTGATGTGCCAGGAGTAGTTAGTACACAGTTATTTAATGTGTCTTTGATAACACAATACACTTTTGCCGTTTCCATTCCTTGTTTATCTTCTCAGGCGTTTGTCATCTCCTTCACGTCAGAGTTTGTTCCACGAATGGTTTACCAGTACATGTACAGTTCAAATGGCACTATGAATGGCTACACAGAGCACTCACTGTCCTACTTCAATGTCAGCAACTTTGCATCCGGCACTGCGCCCACCACCACCCTCTTCACCGGAGTTTCTATGTGCAGGTCAGAGTGACACTCTTAACCTTGACCTATCTGGAGCTCCTTGTAAATCCTTGAGGAGCAGCTTAACTCTTACTTTACCTAAATCCCGAACTTGTCTGGAGTTTTTACAAATGGTGAAATCTGACTGGATGAATGGATTTCTTTAATCACACAAGTGCATGATGTCATAGGTTTAATTCTTGCTAATACCTGTCCTGTCTGTGTTTTTCAGGTATAAGGACTACAGAGACCCTCCGTGGGCAGCAGATGCCTACACCTTCTCAAAACAGTACTGGTCTGTCTTAGCGGCAAAGTTGGCCTTTGTAATATTCTTCCAGGTATGAAAATTACATTTACAATCCTGGCTTTGTTGAACTGAGTCTAAACATGATGGTGTTTAATCCCTCAGTCCTTATTGAACATCTTTTTACCCACGTTGCTTCATGCATTTGTGAATTTATTGCTGACAAATGTGATACCACAGTTTAGAAAGGATGCACTGATCTTTTTCTCTCCCAATATATGAACCTGAAGAATACCACTTCCTGATCCAATAGCAGTGATCTCTCTTTCCCAAACTTAAAATCAGTGCACCTCATTGTTTGAGTCTAATCAGGATCATTTTTGTGTAACATGAGGCCAGTTATACAGTGTATCCTGATAGAGACCGTTTACCCTCTCTTGCAGCTAACTGAACCTATTAGATCTAGACATATTAGATCTATTCTTTTTTTCTACAATCATGCAAAGAAATTGTGTACAGCAGCAATTAACTCCAAGCCTAATACTTATATGACAAAAAACATCCTTGTCTTTTTCCCTCCAGAACCTTGCCATGTTCCTCAGTATGCTGGTTGCCTGGATGATCCCAGACGTACCACGATCTCTGCGGGAACAGCTGAAGAAAGAGAACATGATGCTGATGGAGTTTCTGCTGAATCAAGACCAAGAAGCACGTGCCAAATCTCACTCCCCGAAACGCTCCATCCCCTGCTTCCCCGCCCGCATAGACATCGTGGTGGAGGCACTGGCAGAAGAGCAAGAGGAGCAGAATGTGGAGGAAGAGGAAGAAGCACTTGAGATCAATTTGGACGAACCCAAAACAACAAGTGACAGCGATCCAGAGGTTGGGAGGACATTGGAAGACGTAGAAGAAAATGGACAAATACTGAGAGAAGATGAAGGAGAAGTTGAGGATGGCAAAGTAGAAGAGGCAGAAAAGGACAAAAATGTAGAAGTGGATGATGGTGATGGAAAGGGGAATAATGAGCAAGAGGGAAAAAAAGAAGAAGAGGAGGGAGGAAAAAGAAATGAAGAAAATGAAGTGCAGGCAGATGAGAAGAATTTTAATGTTGATCTGGACTCATTCATGAGCGAGCTGGGCCTGTTAGGTGAGTGGATAAACTTGATGTGTCATCATATTTGTGTTTTTTTAAGATAAAGTTAAGTTTGTCTTATTTTTGTCTTGTGAATAATTTTTCTTCTTTCTTGTCACGTAGATGAGGAACCCTCATTGAGCACAGCACAGCTTCCCCGCTCAAGCTCCAAACAAGAATACCAGAAAGAGAAGGAGCCTCTGTCACAACCATCATCTAAAAGAGCTTCATCTGAGAGTCTGAGAGACTCCAGGGCAGAAATTACAACATCAGATATTGACAATAGGCTCTTCTCGCTAATTGCTCCTCCTCCTCCCAGAAAGCCAGTCTCAAGGGCAAAAGCCCGTTGCTCCACCCTGCCTTCCCGCCACAGAGGGGCTGAAGCTTGTTACAGCTTGCCCCGGCCCAGCCACTCCACCAGCCTCACGAGGTTTCAGCAGGCAGCGACACTCACTCCTCTAATTCCCCTGGGGTCATCAATAATGGCCTCATCCGGCACATGCTCTCCCCCACACACACCAGTGTCACCTTCATCTCCACATCCCACCCCAACCTCATCGGTCAACCCCGAGTCCACACAACCCAAAGCCCCCAGTGAACTATTCATGCTGAAAGGCCCTCCGCCCCAACAACCACGCTCAAGGGGCAAAGCCCGGTGCTCCACCTTGCCTCCACGACAAAGAGCCCCCGGTCCTGAAGAGCACTCCACCAAACCAAGCCACTCCACCAGTTTCACAAAGCTGGGAGACCGGATCCCCCCTTCCCCCAGTGAACTGAAGCGCAACACACCAGTATGAGGAGAGCTGGAAGGCAAGGCAAAGGGACAGAGGGTGACAGAGGGAGGGGTAGGGCTATCCAGATTAGCCTCTCCTGTCTGTGCCTGGAGCCTCACCCCTGAGGAGAGACCATCCAGATCAACTGAACCTCCTTTTTATCCTCTCAGTGGTTTAGGGCTGATCCTGACAAGGGAAGTGCTGGACAATTCAGAGAAAGACTGTTCTGAAACTCTGTTTGCCATGCCCGAGAAAACACCACTGGAACGTTCATTCTTTCTATTCTTTTTTTGGGTTGTTTTTTTTGTTTGTTTGTTTGTTGGTTTGTTTTTGCCCACAGCCACAGCTCAATAGCCACTGCTCCTCTATTATTTTCAGTCCCACACATGCAGCAGTGCTGGAATATGGTGAGGAATATGGAAATGTATACAGCAGTATCAACAGTTATGCTTGTAGATCTACTGTTTATTTTTAGATGTTTTGATATATAAAAAAAAAATGTAAAATTATAATAAAAGAAGGAAATATTTTTGATATCTGTTTTTCCTTCTCAACTCTCAAGGTCACAGTGTGAAACTTGTATGTTGCATTTCAGTCTTGTTTCCTTTGCCACAAGGACTTTGAAAATTGTTGATCTAAGGCTAACAAGTACCATCACATATCCAGAGGTACAGCTATTTAAAGATGGCATGGTGAGGAACATAACAGCAACAACAACAAACACATGTCAGCACTCATCAGTCCTATTATGTTGTCTCTGTTGCCCCCCTCTGGTTTATCGAGAAACACACATCTTAAACTGGATTCTCAGTGGTGTGTTGGTTTATGTTTTTATGTCTTTGCTCTGCTCTTCTGCAAAGTTACAAAAGAAATCACCTTGTAATTAAGTACAGAAAATTCCCCATAGAAATTGAGCAAGGAACCAAGGTCACCTCATTTATGTTTATATGTTTGTTAATAACCCTGGCTGCTATTTATGCAGTGATGTTTCACTGTCTTTGTGTGTGAAAGTTCCTCTTTCTCCTCTATCCATGGGCTGACTCCTCCTCCCCTGCCCCACCAGTGAATGGGGCCTTTGTAGGGGCTTCCCAGCATTCCTAGGGAATTCTTGCAGGTGAGGGTATACGCAAACAATCCCACACTCAGATGACTGCTGCAGCTCACCATCTACAAGTGAGAGTGCAAAATGCTCCAAGGGCAGTTAGTTGTCTCCAGTGTTGAGCTAACCTTAACTTAAAGGACGTGCTGCAACTACAAGGGTGTGATTACAGGAGCAGACAGAGTGGGAGGTTCAGGATCGCATTGTTTGGAAAAAGGTGAGTGACCACACGCATGCTCAAAAATCAACATGCTCACTGGAGCCTGCTGCCTCACACACAATGAGGTACATCATACAGATTAAGAAAAGCATAGGCTCACGAGTAAATGTTTGTTTAGCTTTTCACACTGTCTTTGAAGACTGGCTCCACAAAAGCTGTAATAGTGAACTTATAGGATCTAAAAGGGCTGTTATCTTTTGGGGATAAGAGCAATATATGAACTGTATAAGTAGCAGAATTGCTTCACAGAGATAAGTCCCTGGAGAACACACTACAGTTGGCACACTGAAGGTGAGTGTGTATGTACATATGGCCATGTGCATACATTTACTTTCTTTGATTTATTTCTCTAACTGGGTTGCAGGAATGGAAGTAATCACTCAGACATTTGTAGACCTGAAAATGGAAATCTTACTCGAAGTGTAAAAGAGATCAGGTAGAGGGATGAGACTGCTCTGGTTTCACACAATATTTTAATTAAAGTTTCATTGGATTCTGTCACACACAGTCTCTCTGTATCCACCTTCTGTCTCAGCCCTCTCTTCTGTCAGAACTTGTCAAGACAACGCTGCTTGCAGGTATGCTCATTTTCCCATGCTGACCTACACTGTGAAAAAGGCAGCACAGTAAATAATTATAATTGTTTTTGTTTAATTAGACGTACATCTTTAATTGCACGTTTTAAAAATACTTTTCTAAAGTTTCAGATGATATTTTTATCTACACTTTGTTAGGGGCAGAGTCCACAAGAGGAAGGACTTTACCTCTCTCTAATCTCTGCCTCCTTTAATTGCTCCTCATCCATCTTTATCTTCCTTGCCCTTTGATATCTACTGTAGCACCCCATCTCCATATTGCACACTTCCTTCATGGCATCAGTTGTACAGTCACAGACCAGTAGGAGGTAGTGGCCACAACAAATAATTGGCAATGGAGATTTAAGACAAAAAAATAAAAATATTTGTGTATTTTTGGCTGTAATTCTTCTTGGATCAGAGCTCTATCTGCTGACACAGTATAAGAAACATCTTATATTAGAGGAATGGTTTTCCACAAAGGCCAGTGCAAAAATAAATAAAATAAATAATGTAATATCTTTCATATTAGTCTGTTGTTGTAGGGGCTACAACCTGAAGAAGAAACAAAACCATTTGTATCATGCTTATAAAACTGTGTTTTCATTATGTATTTCATGTTTGCCAGCAGCATGTTGCAGACACTTGGTGACTGGCTGTGGTGGGAGCGTCTATGGCTGCCAGGGAACGTCACCTGGTCTGATCTGGAGGACAGTGAAGGTCGTGTCTACGCTAAAGCCTCTCAACTTTATGCTGCTGTGCCCTGCGCCTTCTGCCTGCTTCTAGTTAGATACTTGTTTGAAAGGTGAGAATATACTGTGCAGTGTGCGACTAAGTCTTTCTGTGTGTTATTGAGTTTAGCAACACAATCGTCTGGTTTCACAAGACTGGGATTATGTTGCATAAGTTGTTTGAAGCAATGTTGTGAACTCCAAAGAACCAACTTCTCTTGGGTTTTAAAAGAACAAACAAAACCTTGCAGTGCCAGGCAGTTTTTTTTATATAGCATGACATACTGACACACACATTTACTATGCCCTTCCCCCTTGTGTGTTGTTGTAGGTACCTAGCCACTCCACTGGCTAATGTTTGGGGAATCTGGGACCGGGTACGTTTGAAAGCGGAACCAAACTCCATCCTAGAAAACTACTTCTGCAGCCAAGCACGGTTTCCATCACAGGTTTGTTCAATGACTGAAAACTAAAAGCAGTCGCACATACACTCGCCCATCACTTTATTATGAACACTTTCGTTCATGCAATCAGCTAATCATGCCAACCAATGCATGAAATCCTACAGATACAGGGCAGTGCCTTCAATTACTGTGTAGATCAAATGTTGAGGTGAAGCTGAAGACCAGAGTCCACTCCTGTGTCCACAGCTGACACAGACAGACAGTGGAAGACATGATAGAATCCATCAGGACATGGCAGGTTGGCCTTGCATTGACAGTCCTGGCCAGTGGTGGTGGTGGTGGTGGTGGTGTTATAGTGTGGCACACTTTGGGCCTCTCACTACCAATCAATCATCGCCTATATTCTATTGTTGACCACGTGCATCATATCATAGCCACAATTTGATATCTTCTAAAGGTTACTTCCCGCAGGATCATGCACCATGACACATGGTGCGCACACAAACTGGTTTCATGGACATGAGTTGATGTGTTTCATGAGTTCAGTTTATTTCAGTGGCCTACCCAGTCACCAGACCTGAGTCACTCGATAACCTTTGGGATGAGGAAGGGTTTTGGTAGAACCCCCTACCCCCTTTAGTCCAAGGCATCACATCCATGCAGCACTGTGAAATGATAAAATAAGACAGACTAGGGACTTTGAATGGGATAACTCCATTCAACATGTTGATGTTCATTAGTTATTACTACATTGTATAACTATATTAAATTATTGTGCCGTTGAAGTCAGCCTTCATTGTGATCTCAGCTACACACCTGTGAAGTTTTATGACTGTATCTTGTTGGTTGTGATGCTATTGTAACAACAAACTCAGACAGACAGACAGCTTCAACATACATTGGAGCTTTACAGCAAAATATGAGTGAATCAAAGGAATATGGACATCAAATCCTGCTACAATAAACAGCCTGAAGGCACAAGCGGCTGAAACAGGTGTGTGTGTATATAATCATCAATATAAGTGGAATATCCCTCTAAAATACATTAGTCATAGTCTTTCCAGATATGCTGGGTTAGTTTTTGTCAACCCAATTGTTTGAGCCTACTGTTTATTGCAGGAAATGTCATTTTTGGATAAAATTTTGCTCATAAGAGTAAACCAGAGGGTGAAAAGTGCGTAACATTTGGATCATTTCCCTCGTGTCCTAGGCTGATGTGAGGTCTCTGTGCAAAAAGACGAGTTGGCCAGAAAGAAGAGTTCAAGTCTGGTTCAGGAGGAGGAGGAACCAGGAGCGACCAGGGCTTCGGAAGAGGTTCTGTGAGGCCAGGTGTGTGTATTGTCTGTTTATGTGTGTGATTGCACAATAATGTGAGAGCGTGCACAAATATGTGACATTACTGTTCTCACTTGTCAACAGTTGGAGATGTGTGTTTTATTTTTTTGCATTTGTCGGCGGAGTCCTAGCTCTCTATGATGTAAGTAGTTTGGCCTTTTTCTATCACAGGAACTGTTTCTGTTTAGACTTTAGCAATTGTTTCAGAGGTTTTTCCATTCCACAAATTGTTTGATTTGCTGCTATGGGACATTTCTCTCTCCATATTTTGCCTTTTGCTCTCTACTTTTCTCTCTTTGTCTCCTTCTTTGGGTATACCACTGACTTCACCAGAAAAGCCTTGTCTCACTCTCGCTATCTCATGTCTTTCTGTGCCTCAGGGTTTTTCTCATGCTGTGGCAGTTAGTCCCGGCAGACAAACATGCAACGTTTACAGTTGATGCTATTTTTAAGGCCTGCTGTTTTCTTCTCTCCCTCTCTGTTTTTGCTGGCTGTAGAAACCTTGGCTTTATAACCTGAAGGAGGTTTGGGATGGCTTCCCTAAACAGGTAAGTGTTTTGACATTGCTGTCAGGATGTCTTGAACAATATTACAGATTTCATTGTGATAAACATCTCTATGTATGTGTGTACCACGTGTCCATGCAGTCAATGCTGTCATCTCAGTACTGGTATTACCTCTTGGAAATGGGCTTCTACCTTTCTCTGCTCCTTAGCCTCTCATTTGATGTGAAACGAAAAGTAAGTTTATAAATGTATACAGATGTATAAAATAAAAGGCTGCACTG
The DNA here is from genome assembly GCA_038496675.1 of Rachycentron canadum. Lineage (NCBI taxonomy): Eukaryota > Metazoa > Chordata > Actinopteri > Carangiformes > Rachycentridae > Rachycentron > Rachycentron canadum. The sequence continues at coordinate 14,152,977 of CM076652.1, forward strand.
ATAGTATTATCATTATAATTATTATGATTACTATATCTTACCTTTTTATTTTAAGTATGAATTATCTTTATGTTATAAACCCAAATGAGTTTGGTGTAATATGCATGTTTAACTGTTAAGTGTATGTATATAGGACTTCAAAGAGCAGGTGATTCATCATATAGCCACACTGACTCTTCTGAGTTTCTCCTGGATTTCAAACTACATCCGTATTGGAACCCTTGTGATGGCAGTTCATGACTCTGCTGACATACTACTGGAGGTCAGTGCTGTTATTACAGCAGTGAAGGCACAAGCCCATCTATTGTATATCTGTTGTCTTTCTGTGGGCTGGTGGAGTATATGCAGGTGACTTCTTTTAGATTCTTTTAATGGTTTATACAGTGTAAAATGCAAACTGTGACTGACAGTTATGTCAGATATGTATATAATCAACTTTCTGCCACTTCCTCCTACATAAACTTGGAGTTGAGACTGAACTTTTACAGCAGTAAATATGAGGATGTTGCCAAGCCTAAGTCCTTACCAGGACTTAATGAAGAGTTTAATTGAAACCCCTCTAGATGGCAGTCTCTGCAAAAAATAAATCAGTGTGTGCTTGGCGGTGGTCAGATGCAATGCTATCATACTGGAATTGCAATCAGTTGATTTGTACAGATGTTCTCTCATGTATCTATCCATCCATTCAAACAAAATATATATGCACATACACTGCCTGTTGTTACTTAATGACTGGCTACTTTAAAACAAATAACCAAACCAAAAATCTTTTTCTTGTTTTTCTCTCACAGGGTGCAAAAATATTCAACTACGCCAAGTGGCACCAGACAGCTAATGCCACATTTTTAGTGTTTACAGTTCTCTTTATGGTAACAAGGCTTGTCATATTTCCTTTCTGGTAAGTGTGTGAAATGAAAGGATACAGCAAAATGTAAGATTATGATCTTGGAGTAATGAGTGAAAATATTATTTGTGCATGTCTTCTACAGGCTGATCCACTGCACATGGGTTTACCCACTGGAGAAGTTTACTCCTTTCTTTGGCTATTATTTCTTCAACTGCATGCTGTTGCTTCTACAGATACTGCACCTCTACTGGGCTGTTCTTATTTCACGAATGGTTTACAAGTTTATCTTTAGCAAGGTGTGTTTCCATGTGTCTATTCATTCATTTGAAGGAAAGAAATGTATCAATATATGTCAATCAAATCCACATGTCTCGTTGCTCCTCTCATTCCCCTTTGTGTCCTTTTTATGACTCATCTTCATCCTACAGCTGGAGGGCGATGACAGGAGTGACGAAGAGGAGGATGACACTGACTCATCAATGGAAAGAAACCACAAAAAGAGTCACACAAATTTTTCTGGAGCCAGAGACCGAGCCACTGGCCACTGATACAAAGACAGACAGAAACAAAGAGAGAGAAAAATGAAGAAAATATATCTGAAGCAAGGACAGATTCAGTCTGGATCGCAGCTGTTAGAACCTAATAATATATATTACAAACACTTGAATGGAGAATATTGTATTTATAGGTACAGGTGAAGGATTATACATAAACTGACTGGAAGCTATGCTGTTTCTGGGACTGAATTCAACAACCTACTATTTTGTTCTACTTAATTGAAAAATAGAGGAAGACTCCTTTGATTAACTACTGTTAAATGAGAATGATGACATGTGAGTTGTGCGGATATGTGCAGTGTATTTTGTGTAGCATATTAATGCAAAACTAAAGCACTACAAGGCAATGTATGTTTTTATGATTGTGATTCATATGTGCCTAGGTTAAGGTTTGTGTGTGGGTCAGGATTATTTGTGTACTGCTGATAATGAAAAGCAGTAGTGAAAACTGAGCACATTAAAGTTTTGTGCTGAGCTACAATTTTATGTGATTAGTTTCACTTTATGGTAGTTTTTTATGTTAGTTTGCACTTCTACGCTACATTTCAAATGGAAATATTGTATTTTTTATTCCATTTGGAGGAGAAATGGCATTGCTTCTCACATTATGGTCACTAGCAACTTTGATTTTACACACAAAACATATCATCAGCTCATAAAGCGTGATAGCATTATGGATAAAGGTCCTGCACATTAACATAACTGTTTTCAGTTATGTGGCTAATTAATCTAGCTCAGGTTGGACTATTGCATACCTCCACTGGGTTTATAAGTTCAGGAAACTTAAATACCTTTCATTTTTTTTAAGTCTTGTTACAAGAAAAACCAGTGCACTCAAAATATTATCTTTAGAGAAAACTCTAAAAAGGGTTGTCCTGCACATTGAGTGCTTTACCTCAGCAGATTTTGCAGGTAATAGGCTACTTCTCAAGTAGAATTTGAGTGAATAATTAGTATTTATACATTGTGGTATTGTTACGTTTACTTGAGGAAAAGATCTGAATTGTTTCAACACGGGTGAGAAGCAGGAAGAGCAGATCTCTGAGTTTATCATAGATGCCTCGCATCCATTAGTGCTACTGAGTGTACCGGCACGACCTCTCGCGACAACCAGTGAGAACTAACGAGACGTTGGGATAGTTAGCGTCACCATCCATTACCATAGAAACCACGACACAAAGTACGCGGAAACACAACGAGTCGCTTTATTTATGAGCTTATCACTACACAAATAGTCGTCTATATTATATACAGGATGGCTAATGTGAGAACCTATCGCACAAATGTGAAAATTGGAAACTGGAATGAAAACCTTCGCCTAGAAGAGGTTTGTTTCAAAATGAAACTGTCAATTTTTGGCTAGCTAAACTCATTTCATGCCTTAACTCCTCCGCACGGTAAGGTCGCCAAGAGGTAATGAACAGTTTAACTCAGGTTAACACGTTGTTTGCACGTGTTTACCACCACGTGGAAGGTAGCCAGGTAATGAAAATATACCAGTGTGATTATCAGGCTACCAATTTTAAGGAGGAGTATTTAATCTCAGTTTACCAAAGTCTGGTTAAAATCAGTGGTGGTGCATTTATAATATATATATATATACATATATGATATATATGCGTATAAGAAGTAGTCCCTAAAAGTAGTACAACAGTATAGAAATAATTTATTACAAGTAAAAGTCTTGCATTCAAGATTATATTAAAGTGAAATTATTAGCATCAAAATAAACTTACAGTACCAAAAGCACTCATAATGCAGAATGGCCCATTTGGCCACAGACTAATACCACATGTTACTATGTTTTATTATGATTAGTGTGAATGTATCCATCACTTTTATGTTGCAGCTGGCGGGGCTAACAATTCACTTTTTCCCCCCACTTTATTAGACAACTAAATCGTATCAGGGTGTTTTAGGAAGAAAGGGGATGACACCATTAGTGTTAGAAGTATTGACTTTATGCAGAGTGAAATGTAGTTGTGTTAAATGTTAATGTTAAGTTACAAATTCCAATTTACACAGCAGGCAATAAATGGACACAGAGGGACAGAGAAAGACTTGAGGGGGCCATATAACAACAAAGAGCATGATAAAAAAGGAGGGCATGAACGCAGTATTTATCACACTGACAATATAAAGTTCACAGAGTAAGAAAGACAACTAAAAATGAACTGAGGATGATATCATTAATCCCTTTCAGTTATTGGTTTCAGCCTTTTATACTTATGAACTTGGAAGAAATTCCACCTTGTCTGACAGAATCATATATACTCAGTTTGCTTGTTCCACCTCTTCATTGAGGCTATATGATGTCTTGTGCATCACTTAATACAAAAAATTCTGTCTTACATATTTGGTATATTTGAAATCTCTATTGTACTTTGTAGAGTCTATAGTGTGAACAAAGTTTGGCTGCACAGTGTGAATTTTATAATGATTCACCTGCAAGTTGATTCACACAGGCTTTAAACAAAGTCACATGGAAACAGACTATGGGTAATTTAGTGACAAAGAGCAAAAGGGCAGAGATCAAAATATCAATTTCATCACTTATTTACCATTATGCCAAAGCAATAAATCTAGAGCCAGAAGGCAGACCTATTGTAACAACTGATATCGTCATACTGATGTTTGTTTTTTTTTTTTACTTCTTGTATACAACAAGCAGTAAGGGGCTTGTGGGCACATATTAAAAAATACACATTGTATATGTTGATATTTTTCCAGGATGCCAAGAAAGAGTATCTGGAGAAGAAGAAGAGGGGTGAGCTCACTGCCCAGAAAGTAGACTTGCTCAAAGAGAACATTTTAAGACCGGTAAATTGAGTTTAAATTAATTATGAAAACCATTAACAATAACAATATTATCACAATAATGATGGGGCGGTGGTAATGAAAATAATGACAGTGTTTGTCCATGTGTGTAGGTGAATCTGTCTATGACAAATGATGGAAGATTGCACTTTGGAGATGTAATGATGTTGGTGAACATGGGAGGAGAAAACAGGGAATGCAGCACAGTCAGCATTAATGCAGACATTAACAGTTTGATAAAGAGTCCCTCACCTGGCATTCAAGCCCCATGTGGAATCAGTGCAGGAAGAGGTATCCAGCCCTGCACACGCACTGCCTTTATCATTACCAGGTACACACACACACTTAAAACTACATCAACAGACACCTTAACACACATTGTAATACTCCCAGATGTTAAGTTGTAACACTGTTTGTTTGACTACAGTGTAGATGGTAGTCCTGAAGGATCAACTTTGGTTTTTGAGAAGAGTTTTGCCCTGAGAACAACAAGTGGCTTTGCCAAGGGAGTAAGTGACACACAGACACACTAAAACCAAGTCTTAACCCTCAAACAGCCATTTAAACTTGTGGGGTCATACATAGCACTTTATGCAAAGACTGACTTTTATTTTAAAGGGGCTTTTAACCAGTTTAACACGTGGAAATCAGTTTGTTTTCCACAAGGGGTACCATGTGGCTTGTAAAAACAGTTGTGTAATATCCTCTGTGGCTCAGAGGGGATCTTTTTAAAGTCTAAGAAAATAGCCATGATTATGGGTTTATTGTGGAACCAGGTTATCTCAGTTGGGTTTGGAGACTGTGTTACACATGGGTGGTGTAGAGTTTGAAAGAATTTACCAGGCAGGACAAGTCCAATGATAGATGCAACTGAGATGCATAATGGGAAATGTTTTAATAAGAAAATTTAAAAAATCAGGTTATATATACATGGTCTGCTTTTAGTTGTATATTTACCTAAATTTGTGTCACTTAAAGAATAACTTTTCCCTTGTTTCCTCAGCTTTACTTGACAAGTGATCTACAAAGTTTTCAAAAGGTAGTGAACCCTTAAAGAGAGTACATTATACTAAGAAACTAACAACTGTGATTAAAACAGTGCAAATGTATAATTCTAACATGCATATTGAAGTTAAATGGCAAACAAAGCAGTTATGTGTGTTTTTCACTACCATTGTTTATCTCATATTCATGTGTTTTCATTTAAAGTGTGCAAAGAAGTCCCGTCTGCAAGAGGTAAACTTGGTTGACAATTGCTCCTTTCTGTCATGGTGGAAGATTGTGCACTTTGACCCCCAGGAGAGGCTCGAATATGAGGGTCAACCAGTTCCTGTAAGTCTGTTCTGTAGCTTTATGATTAAGAGGTACATTTATTACAACTCCAGCATCTAAATCATTAGCTGAAAGCGGAATACTGTCTTTTGCTTTCCATTGCCTCTGTTGCCTTGAGAATATTTATGCAATTATCAATAACCTTTATCTTTTGACAGCTTAACGAAAAGGTGCTTATCGTACACTGCAAGACAAACCAGGCTCTTGCTGTTTTGGGTGATCAAGTCATATGGTATTTTCCATTTTCCTGTGTTGAAAATAAGATAAAGGCTTCTGATTTGTTCTGCTGTCCTATGACTGAAGGATGCCTGATGTCAATCTGTTGTCCATTGTAAAATTGGTGCAAATAATAGCTAAATTGGTAATATATATTATCTCATTACTATAACCCACATGACATGGGTAATAGTCACATGATATAAAAAGGACAATGTCATGTCACTGTAACCCAGATTAGGTGACAGTGCCCTCAGAAACTCTACTCCCAGTCATCTCCAAGGCAACTAAATCTTGTAGTTTGACAACAATCAGTTTTAATCTTAATAAAAATTACTTTCCTATCAAACTATCACAGAAATACAACATACAAACAGATCATTTAGTTGCAGTCAACTCTTTATGGCCACTTGTCAAAAGATGAGGACCTCCAATATGGCAGCTTCAAGTCATATGACAGCATGTGCATGCCTGCTGTCATTTTGTAGGTAACAGTTGTGTCCCTGCAGGACCACATATGGCAATGAGTATGAGGTGACAGCTCACACCTTCTTGGACTCCCACAAAGCTGAACAGGACAGAAACCACTGGATACTGTGCACCTCTGACCCTGCAGGGGATGGGCTTGTACTTCCCAAGAATCCAGATCCAGCGGGCAACAACAAGGAGCCCACCCAGGCAAACCCAGACTAAATCTAACACAATCCACTTTCATGTTGTAACATGACAAAAAAAATAGAGCAGACACACATAACACAATTAACAACAAATGCCTAAAAAATAAAGACTGCTTTTATTTTTGGGTGACTGTTTTTGTTTTTTCTTGACCAAAGAGATTCCAAGCTGGACTCCCAAGTTATCATATCATACACACCCTATCCAAGTCACCAGGAAGCGCTGTGGTAAGAAGCATGATATGTTCCTCAAAACACTCCCATAGTTCTATTTAGGCAATAGCAAAATAGAAAACTAAATGTGATCCTGGACTCCAGTGTGATTTCCCATGTATTTGGAATTTCCCCTGAAAATAGTTGTTTTTTCTCAGAAATTTTCATTACATCACATCACAGAATAAAAACTCCTGCCTCCTTAAAAGAAATTCCATTTTATGTGTGGGTAGTTCATGTTCTGTGACAGGGGGCATGTTCTTGTTAAGTTGTCCATGTATACTTGACCTGGTTCATATTCATTCATTCATAACTAATTGTGTATAATGTTAACTAATGTTAATGAGCTTTAGATAGATGTGCCATCACTCAGTCACTTCTTTATAGACTATATTACTGTTTTCTATGTCCCTGCTCTAATTTATTATATTATTATCTACTTCCTCATTATATAGCTATAGTCTATATATATGTCACTTGTGAATTAGCTAAGTATGCTATGTACCATATGCAATTTCCAAGGTTGCACAACATGAGCGTACAGGTAGTGTTACCTTTCGAGCATCATGTTTCTGCTTAGTAAAGAGGGTGAAACAGACGCATATCGGGTTTAAATTGGATGTGATGCTGTTCCACCTGCCGGTGAGGACCACGTGTGTTAGGCCTGTCACGGGCCAAATCATGATCATGTAAGTGCGATGTACACACATACACACGCCGTGCTCTGTCATAGACAAGGCACGCCGTTGTGTGGGGGCTTCTCGTTCAGGACGCGTTCAAGTCAAAAGCGTTTCATCTTCGCCGGTTTTGCAACATTTCACAACACAATTTAACACCTGTCGCACTTAGAATTTCTTTTCCGGTGTGGGTGCCATCTAAATATTGCCTGTCGCGGCGGCTAACCAATCACTTACCAGCAGCCATTGTCCAATACACGGTAAAAAAAAAAAAAAATTTGTAAAAACGTTTCTGCACGTTTTAACAGCGCTGAACACGACTCGGGGAGTCACGTTTCAGGGGGAGACAACAATAGGGAAGAAGTGTCCATCGAGGCAGTCCCTCACCCACCAGAGGCGGCAGATGCATGGCAGAGAGGACGTCGACTCTCCTCGAAGGTACATTTACATTATCCACCTCAGTCCTCAGTTATTATCTTGATGCCGGCAGCCTGAAAAACACACCGCTATGGTGGTGTCTAATTTATGAAATTGGATTTATTTAGCACTATCTGGTTTTATTTCATATTTAGGTGTTTTAAAACAACGCTTTATAACGGTTTAAGTAAAAAAATAAATAACGTGAACTAAATGTGGTCCAATAAGCCGCTTCCTGCCAATTTCGGCCCCGACTGTGAGAACAGGCGCAGACATGTGAACCTGCCGACCGGATAAAACCAATATTCAATATATTCATAACCATACCGGCGATGATTTAACGCTGCGTGGCTACTGATAGTGTCCTACTCTGAAGAGTCTGTGGCGTCTTCCCTTTCTTCTCATTGTTAATGTTCACAGACTAACCTTATTTATGAGAGGGACGATCATAAAGCTGCTACACATGGTGGATGTCCTGTAAATGCCTATATATGACAGTCATCATGATGGAGACATTAATCTGCGGTGCCTTTCTCGCGGGTTGTTTAAGGTCGATCTTGAATGTATCTGAGCTATGATTTGTTGGTTATAGACGGATTTATGTTACATCACGCTTCAAAACGAAATATTCAAGGTGTTTTTTTTTTTTTTTTTACTTCAGTATTTACGGATGCTACTTCACCGCATTTATCGAGGAAATACAGATCATTATTATTATTATTATTATTGTCATTATTAATTTACTCCGCTACATTTTTTAACCCCTATAGTATTGCAAATGTTACATAGAAAAGGCTTCAAGCTTATGAAATATAATGTAGCATTTTTTTGTTCTCCATATTCCTGAAAGTTATATGAAATAAATTTGCTCCACCTCCAAACGCATCAGCAATTAAATGGTCCATACACAACAATACGGATGTAATGATTTGGACAATGTATCATTCTGCTTGCACAACAATAGGAATACTATATGCACACACGTATAGATATATACACATCACTACTACTTGAAGTAGCTGAGTTACTACAGAATATTTTATTTTTAGCTGTGCAAGATTATTTTTACATTGTGGTTTTGCTATTGAACACGAGTTAATAACCAGAATAAGCGTTTATTTGGCCCATTACAGTTTAACTGGTGTTAAAAATACATCTCTGTGGCTTAGTGATAACGCAGAGGAATGTATTTTGTTCACTAAACGAAGACAGATGTAAACAGGGTTTGTTTCCTTTTCAACCAAGATTGGTACTAATTATGCTGTTGCAGAAACTCGTCAGCGTATTTCACAGTGACAAATCTCAAGTGGAATCAAACGTTAGACCAGCTATTGTTGACAAACAAGAAAACATATAATAATTAACCATACTGCTTTGGTAAGATATTTAAAAGGATGCAATGTAAATGAAAGGATTGAATAAGGTAAATGGAATTACAGCAAATCACTTTGGTGATAACATTTTTGAAATATCATAGATATTTTCAGAGTTAACTGCCGAAAAACAATGTCTTCTACAAGTCTACATGAACAAGTTGTTCTGTTAAGGAAATTCTTCTGGAAATAAACAACTGTTAACTCAAACTAAAACATCTCTGAGTTTTCCCTACAATTAGTGCTAGATTATATCGCAGTCTTAGTCAGTCAGGATTGCTCCCAGAAGTTAAGTGGTAATGTCATTGAGTTCAAACTGAAGTTTAATGTAGGGTTATGGTGCAAACCTAGTTTTACAAAAGAGAGCCAAAATGCATGAAAACTTTGCTGAGACCTGTTTAGCATCCCTGGGGAAGTTGTACACGCAGTGATTGTACTATAGTGTATGTGTTCTGAATCGTGGATGGGTGGGAGAGGCCTTGACAGTGCCCAGTCACAGCCTGTGAAGGTCAAGGGCTTATTGCTTCATGCAGTGGTGCTTCCTGGACATGACAATAGACAATAGCACCAACTCTTATACTTGTACTGCTCCCGTTGTTGAATTTCTGACTCCTGTTAAACAAAATTAGCTGCTTTTTTTGTTTGTTTTTGTTTTTACTTTTGTGTACTCATTGTGTGTTATATAATATACTGTATTTCAGTGCAATTGATGGACTGTGCATTGTGTAACCAGACAATCATGGCAGTGGACGTCCCTGGACTGGTGGCCGTTGTGGTCTTTTATATTGTTATTTTGGTAATTGGGATCTGGGCATCTCGAAAATCCAAGAAAGTGGAGAAGACATGCACTGGAAACAAGAGCGAAGTTACCATTGTTGGTGGCCGCAACATCAGTGTCCTAGTTGGGGTTTTCACCATGACAGGTAAAAGCTTTCTTTTCATCGTTTTTCAGTACTTGACATGTGTTCCTGTGTGTTCTGTGTTTATCAGCCTGTGTTTTTACTCCAGTCCTTACTTGTTTTCTTTGCTATGCTTTCAGCAACTTGGGTTGGAGGAGGTTATATTATGGGAACTGCTGAGGCTGTTTATTCTCCTTCTCAAGGTCTCATTTGGGCCATGGGGCCTCCTGCATATCTTATCAATTTTCTTCTAGGTAAGTAGCTAAAACCCATGAAGCCTCTGTAAAATTTCATACAACAGAGACAAAGATCAAATGTATTGCATAAGCTTACAAATTAAACGTACATAATTAGTAAACTGCAAAATCAACATCCAAAAATATATCTAGCTTCTTGTTTTGGGAAGTAATAATGCCCCAGTGTTTAAGCCCTACAAGTCTCACAGGATGTGATACTTCATGCTCTTTTGCATTTCAACAAAACTTTGGTCAAGAAGACATCAGAAATCATCTAATGTATTTGTAAATAGCTGATAGGGTCTTAACACTGAGTGCAATGACATGTTTGATGACCAAGATTTCACAGACACACCAGATAATAAAAATTTGTGGCAGAAAAAGCTTGTGCGGATGACCAAATATATTCACAACTGAGAGTTGAGTTTAGTTTTGAATATGCATGTACACCATGCTGCTCAGACCCCAGACTAACCTAAAGATCCGTCACAAAAAAAGATCTGAAAAAGTAGATGTCAAATCATGTGTGACCTGCAATAAATGTATTTTGGATACATTAACCAAATGATTCCGCATTTAGCAGAAGTGAACCTCAAGCAAAGCAAACGGCAATTCATCCATTTAGGTTATTTACCAGCCTGCCTATCTTTAGTGTTGTTGTGGACTTTCACCTGTCCCAGCATGCACTGGATGAAGATGCAAGGTACACCCAAAGATAGTTACTGAAGACTCAGGCAGAGTCCAGTTGAAATGGAGAGCTAATTCAGATTCTTCACATATGTGAATAAACTAACTCACACAAATTAAATACCACATGTAGTCCATTAAAATCCCTTTATTGCTGGAGAAAGGAAACACAGTTTTGTTTCATGTTGGTGCACCTAAATGTAGCACAAAATGGATTAAACAATAATTCACAGATGTATTGTGCCATTATTTAACAAAATTTTCTCATAGTTATATTTCCTGTTTTTGCCCTGCAAAGGAGAAAACCATTGTGCATGTGCATGTTACTGCATTCATATTGCACTCTTTCAAGTTAGTTAGCAGCAGATACTAAAACCTTGACTAATAACTTACAGACAGTTATTTGTTCTAGCTAGTGCAGTTCTACATTAAGTTATCATAGGGCACAAAAATAAACACATCTCTTACAAACAACACACAATATTGCTGAATTAAGAAGTGAATGTATTAGAAGAGAGATTTTCTATCATTAATCACTTTTGTGAATCTAAAGCCAGTCAATTATTGATGTTGACGCTTAAAGATATATTTTTAGATTAAAGCTGTTGCTGCTTGTTTTTCTTCTGAACTCTTTTGAGTAATTAATTAATTGATTCACTGTTTCATCTTAAACTTTAAAACATCAGATCATTTTTCTGACAGCAGTTGTTTTATTTTCTTTGTATACTCTGTATCCTAAGGAGGGTTGTTTTTCGCCAAACCTATGAGATCGAAGCGCTATGTGACCATGCTGGATCCATTTCAGCATCGCTATGGCAACATCTTCACTGCAACACTACTGCTTCCTGCTTTGGTTAGTGATATTTTGTGGGTTGCCTGCATCCTTGCTGCTCTAGGTGAGTAACTCTTTGTTCACAAGACTTTGTTTATGACAACTTTAACATAAATTCATCTCATATCGTTTTTGTTAACTGTTTCTAATTGAATTTTCTGTGTGATAAACAGGAGGAACGATGAGCATAATTCTTGGATTGTCGTCTGCCCTCTCCATCATTATCTCGGCAGCTGTCTCCATCATCTATACATTTCTTGGGGGGCTCTACTCTGTTGCATATACTGATATCATCCAACTTTCCTTCATCTTTCTCAGCATGGTGAGAAACAGAGGGAGGGGGGATGGAGGGAAGGCCACAGAAATAATAGGACTTGAATAGGACTGATAAATATACTAATTAAGAATATGAGCAATTCCATAGATGGCTCTTCATCAGCTATGTTATAGTTGCGTTTTCTTTCCTCTGTTTCAGTGGCTCTGTATTCCTTTTTTGGTACTGAGTCCTGCAGTTACTGGTGTCTCACAGACGACCCACTTCAACCAAACAAATGGAAACTCGTGGACAGGAGAGCTGCTGCTGGCGGATGCAGGAAAATGGGCAGATGAGATGCTGTTATTGGTTAGATTTTAAAATTTGTTTTCTAGTACTGTGTATGCAATGGAGTTAGGTGACTCAAGCACCAAATGCAACCACATAGGATAGCTCTAATAGAGACTTCCCATGTGTTCAGTAAAAAGTGTAATTTCATCCTTGGAGTTATTTAGTCATGGTAAAAATTTACCATGACCAAAAATTTACCATAATGTCACTAAAAAAACATGTTGCAACTTGTAATGTTGAAAATGAATGGCATGGTATTAAATGTGTAAACCTAAATACCAAACGTGAAGTCAGCTGTTCAGAAATGGAAAATCTGTTGCCTCTAGTTTTCAAACCCAGATATTTTGACTTGTCATTGTGGGAAAAGCACAAATACTAGAAATAACAATGCTGCCTCTGTTCCATTGTGTCAGTGAGCCAGCATGAGTAACATCAGACCTTAAACCTGAAGCAGCTGAATATAACTGTGCCATAACAATGGAAATTTATTATACGTCTGTTATTATTCACACTATTAGATGAACCTTTGTTAACCAGCTGAACTGTCTGGTGTGAGAAAGGTCTATTTGGTGAACTGCATTAATTGCCAAGTTGTTTACTGACAAAGCTTGTGTTTTTTGTAGGCTTTAGGGGGACTGGCCTATCAAGCTCTGTACCAGAGGATCCTCTCTGCAGCCTCTTCGGCTCAGGCTCAGGTCACCTGTTTTGCTGCTGCTGGGACAGTTTTTATAATGGGAATCCCCTCTGTGGTCATTGGAGCAGTGGCTGCATCTGCAGGTACAGATGAAAGTAAAGACTCACACACAGCGCCTTCGTCTGTTCAGTTAAGACAGTTCACTCCAGCTGTTAGGACCCACTACCATGATAAACAGCATGGAGTGTGTAGTGGCTTAACGCTCAGTTATTTTAGTGTGACATAAGCTTGGATGGGTTTGTATGTGTGTGTGAAAAGTTCCTGTGAGCGTTTGTGTAACTGGCTATTTTTAGCATATCATACCGATAATGGTGGGACATGATGTATATATATATATATATATTTTCATTTTGCTTCCTTCTCCCCAGGGCTTGAGTTTTTATTTTAATTTTTTGACACCATCAGCAAATTCTTAAAACACTTCTTCCCCTCCCATTATTTCTTTTCCTCTCGTACCTGTCTGTCTCTATCTCTACCTCTATATCTCTCCTCCTCTCTTCCTTTCCTTTTCTCAAAGACTGGAACCAGACAGCGTATGGTCTACCCCCTCCTTTTGAACGTGGGGAGGCAGGGAAGGTCCTGCCGCTGGCCCTGCACTACCTCACACCCACCTGGGTCTCAGTGTTAGGCATTGGTTCTGTGGCTGCAGCAGTTATGTCCTCCATGGACTCTGTGCTGCTGTCCTCAGCATCCATGTTTACACAAAACATTTACAAGACAACTTTGAGGAAGCAGGTGTGTGTGTGTGTGTGTGCGTGAGTGTGTGTGCGTGCGTGTGTGGTTCAGCATTAAGCAAAGTAACTCAATCTTTATTGTTCCTCTCTCTCTCTCTCTCTCTCTCTTTGGGCAGGCGTCGGAGCGGGAGCTGCAGCGGGTGATCCGTGTTAGCGTGCTGCTGGTGGGCCTGGCGGGAACAGGCCTGGCCTTTGGTGACAGCAGTGTGTTTGCCTTCTGGCTTGTAAGCGGGGACCTCCTCTACTGCGTGATGTTCCCACAGCTCATCTGTGTGCTGCACTTACATAATGCTAATACCTACGGTGCTGTCAGCGGCTATGTAGCTGGGCTGCTGCTGCGTGGGTTGAGCGGGGAGCCATTGCTCGGGATCCCTCCTGTCCTCCTGTACCCTGGCTGGAGGGAGGAGAATGGAGTTATCACACAGTATTTTCCCTACAGGACTCTGGCCATGCTTACGTCTGTGATATGTATTATTTCCGTGTCTTGGCTGGTGGAGCAGGGCTTCTGTCACCAGTTAATTCCTCAGTCCTGGGATTTACTGGGAGTTTTTGAAGAAAAAACAGAAGATGAGATGGAGGAAGAACCTATTCCTCGGGAGAAAAAGAACAGTATCCTTAATACAAAATTCTAGGCTTACGTTCAATACAACCTCAGCTACAGTATACCCAAACCTTTTTTATGCAAATTTCTACCAAGCTTCTCCTCTGCACAGACTCCTTATGCACAATTTTACACGTACTGTATACTACACGTGTTTAATACTGATTTATAAATGCTTTACATGCACCAAACCTTGACCAACAGTATGTTGAGTGTGATTCAGGGAGGCCGTTGAAAGAAAGGTGTCTCCTTGAACAGAACAGGATTAAGGCAACATTTGAAGACCTCGAAATTCTGCTCTTAATTATCAGGATTCAATTTTTTCCCACATGATCGTAATCCTCTTAAAATAAACCTCTTTCCTTCATTATTCATAGCAGGTAACAAACATTTTCATAGTTTCCTCTCCACTCAAACCCTTTATTTAATTTGTATGATCATGAACCACTGCCATACACTTAAGAAGCAGTTTTAATATTTAATAAGCATTCAGGGGACAAATCTTGAATGCTATTGGAGGTGCAATACTTGAGATTTTAGGGTTGAGTGTTCCAAATATTTTAGCACAAGGTGCCTGTTGTTATGTGTTCACCATTTTGTTATGTTTCCATGAAGGGATCATCATTAAAGGACCATGAAGATATAGTATTATTATTTTTAGATGTTTTGTGATTTCAAGTGTTCATTAAAAAAAAAGATATATGTCTCTAATCTTTGCCTCTGATGGAATCTGTGTCTCATGTTTGTGTGTGAAAGAGACCAAAAAAAAAAAAGCACAGGCTTCGTGCTGCAAATGTTATTTAAAGGGCTGTGCACAGAGCTGAGTGCAGCAGCTTTTGCTGCTTTACGTGCATTTGCCTGGGTTGACTTTACAGAGATGATCTGAATCTAATATTGATCATTTTACTGTAATATTGAACGTACAGTTCAGCGTGAACGACGTCAGGGCTGCAGTGCCGTATCTGCAGCAGCAGAGGGCAGCACCTTAACACCGAAACGACCTAAACAGCGTGAACCCGGGTGAACCACACGAGGTGGAGCTTTCCAAAAATAAATGAAACAAATGAATAAAGCAAAAAAGCCAAACAGAACAGCTCTATGCAAAAGAAGAGAGAAAAGAAAAATGCGTCAATTCATAAAGTCACGTCCGTTCTTTTTTCTTTTCTCTTCTTTCCTTTCCTTTTCTTTTTATTACCACGGGGAAAGATGCTGTTTTAGGGTTTGACTCACTTCACCTCAGTTCAGATGTTTGACTGATGACTTCAAAGCACAGATGTGAGTATAGACCAACTTAAACAGGTTATTTTATTAACCCCAATCAAATTATGCCTCAAATAATTTACTACATTTATAGACTTAGTATTATTATTATTATTAGTAGTAGTTAAAAAAAAAAAACCTCGTGAACAGGCCCAGTATGAGAAAGAAACGTGTTACAATTTATTTAAGTGTGTTTTTAATTCACTAATATTAACTCATGCCAAAGAGGTCGTTGTTGCTCCTCTAGTTTAGTCGTGCTGGGGGGTATCTCTCATGGTTATGCCAGGATCGTTGAACCGCCTTGGAAATGTGGCCTTTAGGTTTCCAATGATACACTGGAAAGTCGTTTTTATAATACAACGGTGAGAGAAACGCGCCACTAAATATTCAGGCGAGCGTTAAAATGACACGGGGACGCCAGTTTCTAGGCCAATAACTGCCTGAAAAGCCACGATTTGTCCTGTTACGAAGTGATTTCTGACAGGGACATTTTAACCCGTGTCCAGGATCAAACGAGCTTCGGCGTGAACAACGCTGCCCGTTGCAGACTGCGCTGTCTCTGCAGCGTGGATGGGATGAATGAACGATAAAAGCCGTGCAGGCAGTCCCCTCCCAACTCCAGATCCACGCCATGTTTTACTTGGGGCCCGTGACGATGGCGTTGAGTGTAACCTATGGTACGGCTCCGGTGCACAAAATCGACTTCATGGTATGGGAGTTTGCCCTATTCACTCCTGAGCAAAAAATAAAATAAAATAAATAGAAACAGAAAAAATAATATGAAATTATTTTCTCCTAAATACTGCAGTCGCTTAGAAGTATTTGTATTCGTTTATAGAAAGAATCATGATAGATTTCCATTTGATGTTAATACACTTAAATTAAAAGAATGATGAACCCTGGACTTTGTTACACTTTGAGTCTCTGCAACTGAAAAAAACAAAAACAAAAAAACACCCATTTTTAGATAATGTCCAAACTGATTTAATTTCAGGCAAAGCTGTTAGTGATTTCTCACAAAACCAATCTACATTTTTAAAAGGAACACACATTAAAAGGTGAGTCCTTGCTAATTTTGTATAAATCCAGAATAGATGCACAGCTGGCCCAGAAACACACACAACTATGGTCAGTGATGAATTAAGTCTACTCCCCAGAGGTAAACTGAAGTCGAACAGCAGCACTATTTTACTCCATGCAACAGTAATCATGTTCATCCATTAAAGGGTTTGTTTGTCATTTTCTACGTTCCTAAACTCAGTATCTGTCTCACGTGAACCCAATACAACACAGTTCTGTACAAACTAATTTGTTATTGAATATATATATATATATATTTTTTTTTTTAACCTTTTCTGTCAAAAAAGATGCCTTAAACAAGCTGAGTTGAAATGATAATGAGTAACACTGCATGTGGACAACAAATCCAGTCCAAATTATTGAGAGTGAAGCTCTCACACTCACTGTTAACAATGTAAACATGTACCTCTCAGGGACAAAGTGGTGGATGGCCTTGGAAGAAACAAGTCATGGTCCACATAGTTCACATATTTTCCAGCAATGTTGTATTTTGTATTAACAACGTTGCTACAGAGGAACAGGGTGTGACATCTCTTCATGTTCATGTCGAAAATACCTCTGTCCTCACAAGCTCAAACCAGGTTTAAATGTTTATCAAACTGTGGAAGCTGCAGATCACAACTTGCATGTTGCAAATCTGGTGAGACCGGACCCTGTGTAGTCATCTTGAGACCCCTCGTGGGGGTCTCGACCCTCAGATTGAGAACTGATGATTTAACGCAAATGGGCTAAGAGATAAAGGCAAAAAATGTGGTCAGCTTTACAGCCATCTCTTGTCTCTTCCAGCAAATGTTGAAAAATGTCTGTGGTCTAACAAGTGAAACAAGTGAAACTGATGATACATGATATAAAGAGCATCTCAGCTCCATAGGGTCCATCCAGAGAAATCTGAGTTACCTCTGTTAAAGGTATGTTGACAGAGGGTTATATAACGTGTAATAAAACTATACCGATATATCTTTTAGACACACTTATGACTGCAGCGTCTGCAGGCATAAGTGCGTTTTTTTTTTTTTTGGGGGGGGGTGTTGTGAGACTCCCTGGATCTGAATCCAGTCCGGGTTTTCCGCCCTCCCGCCGGCCACCTTATCTGTAGCACTATGTGTTTCTGTGAGAGAAGCCGACTCTTGTTTACAGCAGAGATTCCACGGAGGAGCGGAGACCCACAGCCTGTTTCAGCCGAGGGCGAGCCGCAGGATTTCAGCCTCTGGATTTACGCGCACCGGGAGTTTGAAGTTTTCGCTCCTATTTCCGAGGACAAAGGCAAAACAAGAAAACACGCTTAAAGGGCAACTCCTTGGACATATTCTCCCTCCCACCCCAGCCGAGGTCGTCTAGCTGTAGAGCCGGAGACCCATTCTCTTGCGTGGCACAAGTCTGGTATTTTCTTTCAGCTGCAAATCCCGATTGACGGCTGAGATAAGTCCGACCCCAGGACCTGGAAAATAGGTTTAAAAAACGACTTCTGTCTGTGGGCCAGGACTGCTTGTTGAGGGTCGAGAGCCTGTGCTGGCTGAATGGCATAGGCAAAAAAAAAAAAAGAAAAAAAAAAAAAGGTTTTTCATTCATTTTTCAACCTCCCAGCCACCACCCCTGTGGATCTGGACGTGTTTTCTGCCCCCTCCTCCCCTCGTACACAGCCATTCACACGGGGGACTCTTGTGAGCGACACTGGCTTAATTTCTTATGGTGGCGGAGGCTCCTGGTAATAACATTTAGTCTGATATTTCCATTGTTATTACCGGGCCCGATCGCACTGTACGCGCACTGCTGTTTTCAAGAGATGGAGACTGAAGATGGGGATTACCATCATTTATCCAGTGAAATCACTGGCATGTGTGCCATACCAGCCGACGTCAAAGTGTCCTGTGATTGGCAAAAATAGCAGACTGTTTTTGTATTTTTTTCAAAGAAATTACCAGTCATAATAATTTATACACTTTTTTTTTTAATTTAGTTTTTTGTTTGTTTGTTTTTTTTAAATCCTGGTAGACAAACGACCTCGTATTTGCAAGCTACCATAGAGTAGCCTTTTGGGCTACAGACACATTTAGTTTCATCCCTATTTTCATATTAAGGCTCTCTCTCTCTTTTTTTTTTTTTTTTTTTTTTTTTTTTTTAAGAAGCCTGTACGTACAACCGTATTGTTTTATTTCACTTTTGTTTCTATTTTTTTTTTTTTTTAAATTCTTTTTTGGGAGGAGAATAATGTGGAGGAACATGAGCTCTGACTCACCGATGGGTAGCCCGACCTTGTTTTGGGGTTTGATGCTGTCTGTCTCCACTATCTGCATGTGCTCCACATATGGAGAGAGTGAGTATTTATTCTAATATTTTACTCAAGTTTATTTGTTAAGTGTGGATGGGCCTCAAGACGAAAAGTGCTTTTCTAGCCCAATTCAACCCTTTGTAAACCAGTCTTTTGCTAACTGGTGGGGGGTGATGTTTAATTGTTTGATATATCTGAGTTATTTTTATTATTATTTTTAAATGAGGATAATAGCTGCTATAGTAGGACTTAATGACTGTGTTGGCCAAACCCGTGTAGCTTATAGCACCGACGTGTGCCTGTTACCTACATTAGCTGAAGACCATGTGGTCCAGCCACCGCCACTTCACCTGAAATCTACTCTGTTCTAGACGATGTCCCCTCGTTTGCTGAAGCTGTGTGTTTATTTAGAAACAGGGAAAGACACGAGACACATGTCGCCGTAATCTTCGCGGCAGACATCCAGAAAGCAGAGGATGGATCCAGGGACCAGAGCTGAAGGTTACTACGACCATGTGGCCATTTTGCATTTCGTAGTGCGGCGTCGCTGCGTATGAACAAAATAAATCAGATAAACCTCAGATTCATGACCATACAGTCATTTAAAAAAAAAAAAAAAAAGCAGGGAAGTTATATACTTCAATCGATTATAATTATAGATAATGAAAAAAAATAAACACATTGAGGAAGATGTTTTATTTCTAGCCCCTGTTTCAGTCACAGCTATGTAATGTCAATTCATGCAAAACCTAAAATACAGGTGCACCTGAGGTCCCATCCTGCTCTTTCCCTCCCATCTATTTAAACTTTTCACTTTAAAGGTACAGGTTACAAATAAACACCAGGGTTTAGGTAGATCTGTTTGATAGTTTTTTTTTTTTTTTTTTGGTTGTTGTTTTTCAATTTTGAAAGTTTTATTTTCTCTTTACTTTTGAGGGTTTTCTACACATTAGCAACCTCATGATTAAGTTTACATTAATAATTTATCAGGGAAATTTCCTCCAGTTTCTTTCCTTTTTTTTTGTTTATATGTTTTGTTCTGTGGTTTAAATTGGGCTCAGAAATGCTTTAATAAGTGTTTTGTCTTCTCTAATCTGAAGTCATCCAGTCTTGTCTCATTCGCTGTAAATAAAAGAGCAACTGCTGCTAGAATAGATCTGGGAATCAGTGAGGGTTTCTTCTCCTTTTATTAGATAGTGGATTATGCACAGCCAACAGAAACATTTCTGTAACTGCTTGTCAGTGATGTGAGAGGCTTTTCAGTGGAAACTCTCAATGCCATGTTGGACATAGGTGATATCTAATCTGTCTTTCAAAAACTTCAGGCCAACGCCAACTGGATTAAAGTGTAGCAAATTCCTGACGATATTTGTGAACTAAATATTTAACACACGTCGTAACAATATAGTCATGAGATGAGTCTTAGATCAAATTGTGCCTCTGGTTGCGTTTCTGCTTAGTTATTGTGACGCTTCCACTCTGTTTTCATGTGTTTGTTTGACAAGTCATGCCCCGTGAGTTGTTCATTTACCTGCTGGTTAGTGAGCTTCGCGATCCCTCTAGGTGCTTCGCTTCCACCTTGAGCCCACAGTGCGTGTCTGTGTAATGTGGGTGGTGTGGCTTGCATTGTCAGTGTATAAGTGTGTGTTTGGCATTTACGTCACTTCTGTTAGACTAATTTCCCCTACTCCAGAGAGGATATGTGGGATGCTGGAGACAACTTGACATGGGAAGAAGACATGTAGACTGACCTCTATTAGCATTCAAATAGAAGGGGAAAAAACTTAATTCAGGCCCATTGACCAGTGGTCCGACCACAGCCAGTGTGGGGGTGCCTTTTCTTTGCACCCATCTTTAGCTCGGTGAGACACCCATGAACGCAGCTGGGGGCTGGGAGACAAGTGGTTGCTCTCAGATCTTGATGCTCTGGTGTATAATACATGAGACCATCCAGAACAAAGAGTTCAGAGACAATGACCTGTGGTGAATATCAAGAGAAGGATGAGGTTCACCAGTTTATCACTTGCGAATGGTGTTTATTTCACTGGATGGCGTAAAGTCAGAATTTCCAGCTTCTATCATCACTTGGTGGAAAATCCCAGATATCCTAGAGCTCCATTAGGGGTTGAAAACTTTTCTGCCCTGTTCGTTTTGATAATCTGTCCACACCAATAAAATGTAATTAAGCTCCCTTTTAACTCTCACCACAGTAAACTTTCCATGCCATGGCTTCCAAGTATGCAGCAAACAAGTCTCTAAAAGGGAGAGAGAGTGCGAGGGAGATAGAGACTTGGTGTTTGGAAATAGAATGTGCAAAAATACACTTGCAAGAGAAACAGACTTGGTTTTGTTGATTGGAAGAGTAGAGAGTTTGTGAACTGTTTTATTGGCTTTTGCTGTTCACACGGAGCGGTCTCCTCTATAGACCGATGCGCTTAACTTCACTTGGCGCCACTACTATTAGAGTTATAAATAGATGTGTCACCAACAACATTGGTGAAGGGGTTGTGTGAGTACAGACACCCTCTGTCCTGATCCATGAGGGCACACCAGTCTTCCTGTTCAGTTATTTATGAAAGGACAAGTTGCTCTGGAAAACTTGAATGGAGGCATGAATAATCAAATGTCAGCAAGCATTGTGTTTGACAGGCACCCCTTCTACCTTTCCCTATGGGGTATGGCATGTTGCAGTACAACTCTCCTTGTCATGACGGGACAAGTGGCTTAGAGATGACTGCTGTCACTCTATCCCAAGGTGCCCCACTCCATCTTGTGACTGGGGCTACATGCTTACATACATATACCCCCCCACCCCACCGCAAATTCTCCTCTCCCTCCAACATGCAGTCCCCTCCCCCAACTCCTGGCTTGGCTGGACGCAGGAATGCCTTGTCTCACCCCCAGCGAGAAAGTGTAGCGAGCGTTTATAGTCCTATGGCGTGCAAGTGCGTGTGCATGCATGTGAGTTTATTGTGCGGCTCTCTGTGTGTACTGCAGCAGGAATCAGCGTGACAGCCTGAGTCAGTGGCGTGCCCCTGTGTAAGGATGTGAAAGTGTGTCACTGGGCTAGTTTGTGAGAGAGTGCAGTCAAATGCTGTCCTATGCTGCCAGCTGAGGTTTACAATGCTTAATTAAACACTTTATTTCAAGTGGCCCGTCATTGGATTTGCTCAAATGCAGGCTCTGGCCAACCGCACATACATCATCATGGGCTGCCGGTTTTAATGGCGCGTGGAATATTGTACAATTTGTGAGATGATTGCAAATGTTAGCTCTTCTAATGGATGGCACTCACTGTATGTGTTGAAAGCTGTTCATCAAGAACTGAATGTGGATCAGTCCTGAAGAGAGAATTCATCTGCCAAAGATTATTCTCTGAGGAGTTTGCAGAATCTTAGTGAGAAGCATTTTCATCATCGCATGTTAATCAGTCAGGCATCACTTTTGTTAGAAGAAGGAACCACAGTTTCTTACAGTTGCTGAAAACTCTGAGGTGCTAGTCGTGCATTAGGGAGGATGTGTGCATAGGCTATAGCAGGAAGTGGTCATAAAAAGTAACAGGTCAGTTTGTCAAGCGCTTCAGATTAAGGCTGATCTTGAGCTCACAGTTGGCGGTTTAATACCTTTTTTGTGCTCGATTACAAATTAAAACATAAATAACTATGACCTATCCAGTTTGTTATTTAAAGTAATGAGGTTATCGTGTGCATGTAAACACAGTGTGTGTCACCTCCTGCCCTCTCCCCTTATTTTGGGACGGGAGGGGCCAGGGGATTCTTTGTGTGAGGGGTTGTTATGATGGGGAGTGTAGTGTTACTGTTTAAGGGTTTGGTGATATCTGAGCCACAGTGTTTGAAGTAAGAACCACTGAGGGGAAGTGACCCACCAGACTGCTGGTCAGATGACTTCCAGTATGCTGGGGATTAGGACAAGTTGATGTGGCAGGTGTGAGGGGATATGACCGCTCAGTGACCAGCTCCCTCACTTCTTTCACTGGAACTGCACATTAGTGAAAAGGTCCGATGCCAATACGGTTTGATATGTGTGAATATCCATACCAATTCTAAACATAAAACTTGCATTAAAATCTTTCCGTTGTAAAGAGTGGGAATCTAAAATCCAATAATAAAATCCAGTTGAATTTAATAAAAAAAAAAAAGAAAAAAAAAAGAGAAGATTGTGCATTAAATAATTCTTCACTTCTCCACATCTAGACACGGCCTTTCGATATTATTTAAGGAGAATGACATTAAACCAGCAATTGAACAACTTTTCATATTTTTACACAATGTACATATATTTGAAATACATCTTGTGTGTTCACAAAAAAGGTTTACAATTTTTTTAAATGATGCGTAAAAATGCAAAGAGCTCTCTTAATGCTACACAATACAAAATAAAACAATGCTCAGATTTATTGCTAAAATGACCAGTGGATTAATTAATAATCAATGTTAGTGTCATTTTTTTTCAGGTCATTTATTCAGCAATATACAGAGCATTTACCAGCCCCTTCTCTAGTGTGATCACTTATTGTGTTTCTTTGTTTCTTATCATAATTATGATGTAATTATTATATGCAGCCCTGCTTACTGTACATTTCACATTGCATATACACAGCTCTGTAACAGCCGGGGTCATGAGAGCTTCAGGACCTCAGAAGTGTCATCGCAGGCCGGAAAGCTTTTACTTAAACTAAACATGGGAGAAAGGAATGTTCAGGTGGATGCCTGTGACCTGACAGTTCAGATTTCAGCCTCACATTTCTGTTCCTCAAAACTGAGATTACATTTATTTATATGGGGAACATGTTTACTAAACCTGAATCAGATTTAGAAGTGAGGTCAAGATAAACACCGCCCATTAGCCTTGGCTTAATTTGACTCACACAGGGTCATGTTTGACTGTGTGTGTGCATGCACACGTTTGCACGTGTTTGTGTGATGACATTTCCACACAGCGCTAGGGCAAGGTTTATCAATTATAAACATGAGCCGATGGATCCCATTACGCTGTGGAGATATGTGTGTTTACTCAGCAGTGTGAAGAGCAAAGAGAGACAGGAGGGAGAGACAGACGCATGCAGGCTTATCTGGTGCTGAATATCCACATCACTCCTAGGTGTGATTATCAGTGCTTTAATGTTTTGTGTATGTTTTCCTCACTTCTTCTCCATGTAATGATGAATAAAGGGCTTGGTATCTAAATCTTATTTAAGCATTATTTTATTAACAACAAATGGATAGACTGGCAAGAATCAGTGAAGCCCGGGGGCTTAGTTTGAGGCAACATCCTACTCAATCCTTTTCCAAGGAAATGATTGGAATTCCTGGTACTTAACATGCCTAATGAGTAGAACAAGGGTAACACAAAGAGGAGGTTTTTCTTTTCATTCTTCATTCCTTTCTCTCTATTTTTTTTTTCTTCCTTTTCCAGCAATTGTGTGAGTGGAAATCAATTTCAGCTCGTGATAAAACACTGTCGGATATCTGTTTGGCATTTACAATTGCCAGAAATGCATTTGCATGCATTTAGTGTTTTCTGCTATTCATCGTTTTACAACAGCAGAATGGCTTCCGATAGGAATGCATGGCAGAAATCTTATCTCTCCATCACCACAGTATCTCTTTGCACCCCCCCCCCCCCTTTCATTCTCTGGCCAGACACCCCCTGATTTTATTAATGCCCTCATCAGGAAGTGGGGCCTACAGTTTCTCTTTACTAACAAACAAATTAGTCTTTGTATTTGAGTGGCTCCACCCCTCCTCCCTCTCTCTCCGGCTGCTGGAGAAGCTGGAAGAAAATTCTCAATGAAACAAAGAAGACATGCAGCTCGATGGCTCACAAGTGGATCCCAGGGGCATTGGTGTTGATTGGAGAAAGCAAATACTATTTTCTACTGGAGTAATCGTTTCCGTTCTAATTTTGGAGAAGTGAAACAGGAGCAAATATAGCTCATTCATACCCATAAACAATGTGGCTTCTATTTTTGGCAGACTAGCTTGAACAAAGAACGTCAAACAAGGCCTTTTTTTTGTGTCTACTGAAGTGGAGCTAATTTACTCACAGGGACATTTTGCGAGCACATACACATCCTATGGTTGAATATATGCTGGGAGAGGTCACATTTGTCATTTTTGCATGACTTCTATAACCATCTAAGAAGATCTGGTGGCTTCTTAGGCTAGGCTTCATCCACTAGTTGTGGTGACAAGGATCAAAGAGTCTTATTGAAAACATGTTTGTCTCATTGGACAGACGCTATGACAGTGTCGCTTGCTGCTACAACGTCCTAAGCCTCTGTAAGAACATAACAGGTTTAACCAAGGAGCTTATATGTCAAGGCATTTCCTGTGCTGACTGTTGAACCTTCTTTTAGACAGTTCAAAATAATAGACAACCTGGTTTCAGCAATAAATGTCAGATCTGTTGTAATATAAATAATTGTCTTAAATATTTAACACAATGCTTTGAGACAGGTTAGAGTTTGTTTTTTTGTTGTTGTTGTTGCTGTTTGCTTTTACTCACCAAGTTTTTAGCTTTTTGGCTGTTACTTTAGAGCAGTGATTTACTGGCAGTGGTGCTTGTCTCCTAGTTAGTACTTCTGCAGGCAGTGCAAATGGTTGAATGGATAGCTGAAGTAATAGTATTGTAAAAAAAAAAGCTCAAAGATAAAATTTAATGGTTGGTGCAAAGCTAATCATAGTGGACAAATGGTTGAAATGGCTACAAGTAATGGATGAATGATAGAAACAGATAGCTCAGAGTGGTGATAAATGGTTAACGAATAATACAAATATAAAAAAAAGTTGCAATTGTTATCTTAAGTGACAATTAAACTGTGAAATAACTAGAGGTAATGGATAAATGGTGAAAAATCACAGATAACAGTTGCTAAAATAATATAATAATAAAACAAATGGCTAAAATAATTGATAAATTATAAGTAGCTATTAGCTTTTAGCTAATTAGTATTGGATAAATGGTTTAAATGTCAAACTTGAATAGGAATTTGACCAAACTGACAGAAATAGTGTATGTATGAAAGACAGCTCCCACTTTTAATGCTGTTACTGTAAATAACATTTGGTTTAAACTCATTAGATAAGAATGCATTTGAAAAATGATGGGTGGAGTCAAAGATGGGCCACTTCAACTTATCTGTCATTAAGTCTGTAAAGGTTCATCAAGCCAAAAAAAAAAAAAAAAAAAGGTTATGGAACTACTGGCTGCATCAGAGCACGACATTATGAGATTATTGTTCCCCGTTAATCCCCAGGTGAAGTAATTGATAGGCACAATTAGAGGAGAGTTGATTGCCATCAATAATAAATGGGTTTCTTGTTAATGCTTTGTGTGCGTGTGTGCGTGTGATGTCGGTGGATGCTTTAGGCACTGTGGTTTCAAGTGTTGTTTTCCAAGCACAGAGGCACAGCTCATTCAAACATATTCAAACACTGGGGTTATCTGAGGTGACAGACAAAACATTTTTAGTGAGAATTGCAGGGCTTATGTCTGATGCCACAGATGTACTGACATGTTAACTTGTGCACCTCAATATCCCCATTCACCTCTTTATTAAAAAATGTTTTCACCTCGTGTGACCCTGATGATAATCTCTTTCCCTTGTTAGAATAAAAATACCTGCCCTTAGAGAACACTCAGAACAAACATTAACTTCTTTTATTCATAGTGGAAACATGGTGTGCTAACACTGCACGCACTTTTTTTTTTTCAGAGCTCTGTATTATTTGTATGTATGACATGTTGCCAGAAAAGTAGCAGCCTCACAATCTTGACTAACAGGATTATATGCTTCAAGAAGATTATTATAATTAAAATCTTTTGGCAAAAGTAATCTACATGCTAATCTATAGGTAGCCTTGCTGTTTTCCCCACCAAACATTGCTGTTACATTCATTTATGATACAAAAGAAAATCAGTAATACTCTGTTGTACAAGGTTTTTTTTCTTTTTTTTTTGGATGACATGTTTCGTCATGTGTTGTCTCTCTGTGTCTGACAGTTTGTGGTCCAAGCATCGACATACGAAATGAGATCAGTGAGTTCAAGCGGCTGGAGAACTGTACGGTGGTGGAGGGCTACCTGCAGATCCTCCTCATCAATGACAAGACTAACAACATCCACCAGGAGGTCTTCCGCTCCCTCAGCTTTCCCAAGCTGACCGTCATCACCGACTACCTGCTGCTGTTTCGTGTCTCGGGCCTGGACAGCCTCAGCGTGCTCTTCCCCAACCTGAGTGTCATCCGTGGGCGCAATCTCTTCTACAACTACGCCCTCGTGATCTACGAGATGACCAGCCTGAAAGACATCGGCTTGTACAATCTTAGAAACATCACCCGAGGGGCCTTGAGGATTGAGAAAAACCCAGAGCTCTGCTACCTGGACTCGGTGGACTGGTCTCTTATTATGGATGCTGAATTCAACAATGTTATCAATGGGAATAAGAAGGCAAAGGAGTGTGACAATGTCTGTCCAGGCATCATGGAGGATAACCCTCTCTGTCAGAGGACGTCGTTCAATGACAACTACGACTACCGCTGCTGGACTTCTAATCAGTGCCAGAAAGGTAAGCTGAGTTTGCTACGATAATTTATTTCACACTTTATCACAGCAAAGAATAAAAAAACAAAAAGAAAGAAGCACACAATGCTCTAAATGCGTGTTTTGCTAAATTTAAATTTAATTTCAATCGCAGCAGTGTTAGTGCAATATGAGTACAGTAAATGCAGATGTGACTTTGATCTAGGTAGGTGGTTTCCAGTCTCACAAACATTCTGAAATTGTGCGTTTCTTCACCAGTGAACAACTCCCATGAATCTATGCAGTGTTTTTCCTTCATTTCCGTCAGGCTGTAGGATTGTCCACGGGCCAGTGCAAACATTTCCTCTCTGTTCATTATAGGGACCTTGTCCTAAGATCAGGCTATTTGTGGAGTGAAGGATGGCTGCAATATAGAGCACCAGGTATTAGAAAGGCATACTCAGTTGAGGTTAAAGTTGCTCTGCCAAGAAATGAGCTAGTCTACCTGTCTGGACCATGTCAGTTAAATATTTGCCTTAGGGACGTTTTGCAATTTATGAAAAGGGGTATATTGAAGAATCTGGGGGAGGGTCATCCTTGTTTAGCTTCGGCCCCGCGGTAGGGTCATGCATTTTTTTTCAAACAGTTCAGAGGAGGGTCATATCATTTATATATATTTATACATATTAAAATGTAAATTCCACTCAGTCTGCAGGTTTGAATTAACTTAGTTATGTCTATTTGTCGCTTGTGTTTAGTTTGTCTCAGTCATTCGTACAGCACTCAAGGCGAGTGTAGCAGCTTGCGGCAACTTTACACATCTCAACCACTCTTTTTCTTGCAGATTTGAGTGAGAGGCAGTTTGTGCCTTTTGATGAGAATGTGGGACCATTAGATCAGCTGTCTCATGCCTATTCAAAACTACTGTAGGAGGCAGTTCAAGCCTTTTGTAATATGCTCCTGCAGCCTGTTTGACACAACCAGACTAAGCTGAGCTGTTGCTTTATGACAGAAAATACAGCTACTCTTGTTTTAATACGTTGCATTTCTTGCTTGCATCACTTTCCTTGCAGCTATTTTCGAGCCTCTCTTTGTTTCCTTAGGTTATCTGAGCTTTATTTTTAACTGTCCTGCAAGATCCCAGAGGCCAGGTTCCTGAATAATTTTTCATGGTTACAAAAAGGGTCACATATATTATTGTTCAAATACAAAAGGGTTCATTGAAGTTTTTATTTTTTTTTCTTCTTTTATCAGAGGTTTAAATTCCTCCACACAAAATAACAGAATAACAGACAATGCTTTATCTCAATAGTCCACACAGTAATAACAAATATTTGGAAAAGACTGTTAACATATCTTTAAATTCAAAACACTTCAGCTCAATTACCATATCTCCAAAAGAATTAAAGTACATTACTACTGCTTTAATTTCATGCTGTAAAATAAATTCAACCTTGTGCTTACTGTTTAATAAAGTTGAGCATTGAAAATGTACCTTTGCAGTCGACCTGGGTGATAGACAGGGCGAGCAGAAATTTGTATGCTAGAAAAAGGAGGTGGTAGGCATTTGTCAGCACATTGTACTGCCTGAGAATCTAGTAGCTACACAGAGGTCTTTGCAGGAGGAAGTTTTTTTTTTTTTTTAAACAGCAGATTTCACCCTCCACATTCATTCAGCCTTTCCCTCTGTAGATCAAAACTGCTTAATTCACATTGCAAAACCTCTGCAGTTGCATTTGTGTAAAACTTTTCAGGTCAGAAGGCTCAGAAATCTTCAATGCATTGTCTCAATGTGTCTCTGTGTCCATGATCGGATTATCCACCGTGGTCTATAAAGCCTTCTCTGGACTTGTCTCAACATGAGCCCTCTCTACAGGCCCGATCAGCTTCTTCTTTAGCTTCTACTTCTAATACCACTTCTTCATCCTGCTCCTCCGTTTTCTCATTTTTCCACTGGACAAAAATGTCTGCTGCTGTCTTGATGGAGACAGTTTCTTGACATGCTTGTCTGACATACCTGTGTTGTTCTAACGATTCTGTGGCCAGACAGACTGTCCATCCCCTCTGTTTACAGATGTTTGGACACTGGTGATGTCTGTTCAAATGCCTAGAGGAAGATCTGCGCTGTTAATACTGTCTCATACTTCAGCAAAGGTCAATGTAAGAATGACATCCACATACAGACTATTATCTGGATGTGCAAAAGATCCAAACACTTTCCTCAAAGCAGCATCCTTGGCCCACCACCATGTGGTTCTGGCTCTCACTCTCCCACACACTCATCCTTTTCTATGACTTGCAAAGAAAAGTATCTTTCATTAGTGCAAATCGTGAGAAGCTTTCATTGACTGATTGTGTTGTGCCAGCAAGGACGAGGTTAAGCACATGGGCCATACATGCATTTGATTTAGGGGCTTTTGACATGAGAGCAGAAAACCCTTTGTTGTTCCATTGCATATTGGATGCTCAATGCTTAAATACCAGTTCAGGTTGCCAGCAGCCTCTGAAAGCATCTTGACAAAATACTGACCTGTTGATTCTCTGCACTTCACAGTACTGACAAGCCTCTCGTGAACTATGTCCGTGATGTATCTCAGAACAACAGAGCACTGGTCTCCTGGGCGGTGAGCTCCGGGGTGGAGGCCAGCACAGAATTTGTAATATCTTCCACAGTGCTGTCTTGTATAAGCTGCTGAACTGTGTCAAGGATGGATGAAAGATGAAGTTTGCGGCAACATCACCGGCGAACCTCGTCCCTGTGGCATTTTCTTTGATTTGTGGATGGATTCGGCCACATGCACTTAATAGGAGTAACTGCTATGATTAGCATTGACTTTTTCAAGCATGTGTGCATCGTTCCTTGGCCACCTGCAACTAAGGCCTCTTCACTTCCACAACATCCACCACACGTTCTTAATTTGCTGCCTCTGTGAGGACAACGCTGCCTGCTGCTCAGTAAGCTCCTAATGTCAGATTCAGAAGCCTTGATAAAGTAGGCTTCAGCACATGTTCTGTCAGCCTTGCTCCTCTCGTGTTCCTTTGAGCGCTGGTGAACATGTCAGCCATGTTACTTATAAAGGAAGAGCAGTCAGTTGACTTGCCAAATGCCATGCAGACAGAGCAAAGCAATCTGTGACGTCCTCTGTTTGCACCATCTTTATGCCAGAAGACGGTGCCAAGTATTAGCATTTTGTTTAGGGCAGTACAAGGCTAATAATTGACTGGTGCCTCTTCCTTTCCTGTTCCTTCATGTTCTCTCTGCTAAACTGTCTCACATGCTCTCTTTTCTCCACTCTTCTCCTGTCGTCCATTTACTGAATCCCTCACATCTGCTCTTTTCTCCTCTCTCTTCTCTCTTTTTGCGGCTCTGCTTTGATAGCTGGCAGATGCTGGTGAAGTTTGTGCAGGTGAAATCGTGATATTAATTCGGCATCTTAGGCGCGGCGTACTTTTTCCTTTTATTTGTTTATTTTGCATAGACCATTAACACACTGGTACTTCACAGAGCCTGGCCGCTTATATTTCCCTCTTTGCTGGACCATAACTCATAAGAGTTAATAAAAGATCCAAAGACAAATGTTTTTTTACTTATTGAATAGGATGAGATCAACTTTTTTCAGACTCCTCCTCTATGCCTTTTTTTCCCTTTTCATCTGTGTGAAATAATGGTGGGAAAATGTCCAGTTCATTTCTATAGAAGACCCGTGTACATGGTGTCTCATGGTTAGTTGGGAGTCTCCACCCTCCTTCATCCCCAGAGACGCTCGAAGAACAAATAGTGGAAATCAAGCTTGCGTCCTTTCCCTAGTGAACACGTCCATCTCTATAGAAAAGCTATGGTCTTTATTATTGTGACTGTGTTTATTCTGACCCGCTAGAGCTCCATGCGTGCTGTTATCGATTGTGTGATCCATGTACAATTCCCAATGTGAATGGAAAAGATTTGTTCTGGTTTTATATAGATATGTTCAGTTACAAAAACACCACAAACAATTCCTAAATGTGCAAATGTACAGAATGTGATACAATTGTCTGCAATGACCTTCCAGTCACACCACACTGTAGATAGTGTTTTGTCGTGTTGCTCTCACACGTCAGACTTGAGAGGCAGAACAGGAGTATTGTTTGAACCAGTTCACCTCTCTCGGAGGCCCAGGCCGAGGTCAGGGTAAATGCATTCATCTTGGAGGCCTTGAGGTCTCAAGGCTGCAGATAGAGGCTGCAGGGAGCTACACAGTGGGAAAAAAAGTTACTGAAGCAATAATAGGACACAATGAAGCTAGAGCAAGTCTGTGATATGTGCAACTATTCCAGGCTGCATGAAGAGATAACATTTCTCCAGATAACATTTCTAACCCTGTCTTTGTTTTTTAAAAGGCTGGATGTGTCTACCTCTCTCCTTCCTGCTTAAGATTCCTCTCTCCTCCCTCCACCCCTCTGCATAATTGCCTTGTTTTTCTTCAGTACAGATGTTCCTTCAAGGGCATGCAGTGGTTTTTTAGTCAATACGGCCCGGTCTCCTCTTTAATTACACTACATGAGGAGGGAGTGCTGTCTGACTAGTACATGACTGTAGCCTCTGGGCCTCCTAGTGCTTCATTGAGCAACAACAAAAATCATCTTTCCATATGTTTGACCACTCACCAGATACTGTTTCCCCACAACAGTTTGGGGTGTATTAGATGAGTCCTCGCAGAGGCAAATATAAATATGACGCTGGGCAAAGTGAGCCAGGTTAATGCAGAATTTGTGGTTGGATGGAAGTGAGTGGGAGGGCCAGTGCAGGGAAGTGCAGATTGGAGCAGAGGGCCGGGGTGCTTTTTAGTGGCAGGCAGCGATGCGTAGAGAGGCCCTGACTGAGGAGCTGGTCACAGGAGGAGGGGCACTGAGGGGAAATGTCAGACAAATGTCAAGTATACAAGCTCAACGGCAAGCTCTCTAAAGCAGAGGGTGCTCGGAGGGTTGAGAGAAGAAGAAGGAAAAAAAAAAAAACACCCATCCCTACCCTTGTTTTTCTTCCCTTCTCGCCCCCCCCCTTCACCCCCCCCATGCTTCCTTGAGGATTCTCCCTGGCTTTCCTGCCACTGTTTTCCTCTCATTGCAGACGCTGTCTGTCCATTTCTTCCTCACTAGCGTTCTCCACGTCACTTAGCCTCAACCTGGACCTCATCCCTGATTGTCCTTGTCAGTTGTTATGCTGGTGTTTCCTCCTCTATTTTCACCTCATTCTTTTCAGCAGGGCTTATCGGGGGCTGTTAACAGCTCCAGCTGTCAGATATCTCACTACTGTTTACTTGTCGGAGGTGTTCTCTCATCAGTACAGCGGTCGTAGCCAACCGGCTTGTTTGGCCAGGCCCCGGATCCTTTGACATTGCGCGCTGTTTGCTTTGAGTCTTGGGGAATCCTGTGAATAAAAAGTGTCTGACCCGCTTCAAATAGCCTCCTCAGGTCTCTGTTTGCTGCAGACACGCCTGCCCTCTACCCCTGGAGCACAGCCAAAGCCAGAGAGACAAGAGGCTTTTACAATTAGGCAGAGGAGCAAGAAAGCAAGCTGCTGTTTCCGGGCCCACTCTCAGGGCAGGTTAGTCCTCACAGCTCCACAGGGAGGCACACACTCTCCCCCTTGCTTGTCCTCACATAACTCCATAAGAATATGAACTTATGGTATATGCTCAGCCTTGAAGGCATTTTGGCAGTTTTTCAACCCGTATCTCCTTATCCTGTCAGAGTTTAAAGAACATCATGTCCCCAGGGTTGTAATTTAACATTGATTGACGAATGTGAGAACCCAAGTCAGCCTGTGACTTTTTAGTAAATCAGAACGAACCTAGTGACCACATAGTGAAACTCTCTTAAAACACTGAGGGGGGAAAAGTGGTGTGTTGTCAATTTGCAGTTTAGTGCCTGAGCTATAGTGATGTAAGGTGAAATTTGATGTAAGGAGAGCGGCTGTCCTGTTACGCCACAGACAGTCTGTGTTCTGTGTGTCCTTGTACTAAACCCAGAAGTAACTCAGCAGAGCAAAAGCATTTTGGAGCCCTGGCGGTTGGGAGAGCTCTCCACCGCCCTGGGAGACTTTTGCATTTGATAATATGTTTACTCCCTCCTTGCCAGAGACCCACTTGATATCTCTGGTCTCGGTGCCCACTTCACAGCGGGGGAAAACAGTTTCTTTTAGTCGATGCAACGGACAGCCAGACTAAATCTTATACTGCAGCTGTGAAATATTTCTGTTGCTTTCTTGAGTTTTCTAGAGTTTGAAGGAAAGTCTTTTTTTTTCCTTACTGTCACCAAATCTAATGAAAACACCCAAACCAACAATCTGTCTCAATACTTTGACTTTCTTACACTAAGCCTCATGCTTTTAGATGAGGAATTTTCTTATAGAGCTGTAGCATTTTGCAACCAATATTCTAAAATGAATAAAAAGTGATTTATTTTTTTATTTCGTCTTTTCAAAGATTTGTGCGCTATATGCTAATTTATTTAATCAAGAGTTATTGACAAGAAAATATAAACGAATCATTACAAAACCAGAATACAAATCCTCCTTTAGACTTTGGTAAATTGATTTCTGGAGCTGCCACACATAGCTCATACTTCTTCTTGTCAAGATTAGTTGTAGAAAGATCGACCCGTGCAAAGATTATGCGCCTTTGTGCTGGTTAGGAGCTGGATTTATTGTTACTTGATGTATAAGGCATGTATGTTAAGTTGGATGGAATGACATGAGACTGCCCCTTTAAGTATATAAGGTAGAAATTCCTGCCGGCTTAGTCATTCCAGTTGTGAGGGGATAAAGAGGGGGAAATGCGGAGCACAGGCTATATGTGTAGACTTCAAGGGCAGAGCCGTACAGAGACTATTTGTTGGAAGCAAGCGGGAGTTCAATTGATGGTGGTGATGATATTGATGTGGATGTGGTCTGTTTTGTGTTTATCTGAGGGTGTTGTACACCAAGGTGGGCTGAGAGCGTATGATCTGTCACTGGTTTTTGTTTAACCAACATCCATCAGCAGACACAAGGAGTCTTTTAAATATTTAATTGCTTTTCTGAAGCTTATCAAAGTCCTGCGGTTCTGGGGACAGGATACAGAAAATGTCTCAAATTCCAGTCCTGAAAGTCTGGTGCTTTCCTGGGGGCACACTCAGCACCATGACTCAGTGCCCGTACATCCGCTGTTTCCACCCGACATGAGCTACTCGCCTGTGCTATGCTCCATTTTGTACAAAGCTTAGGCAGCTTGCCAGTGTTAGTGCCAGAGAGATGGCACTCATGTCGATCAGACTCATTCATTCCTGCCTTCCCATAACCACCAGACTAAAGATGGAATGATCAGAGCCACCAGCGGGTTCAGATTTTCTTTCACACGGATTCCTGGGCCTGTGCCTGGTAACTGCCCAGCATTTCGATACATTACTGCACACAGACCCTGTATGGTGTTGCTCTTGTAGGTAACTTCTAGAGGATGTACTCAACATGTTAAACACGGTCATGGTTTCAGTTCAGCTATCTCTGTGGCACTGTGGGTGTGTGTGTATGTATGTGCATGCCCTTGTCTGTATTATTTCCCCAGAGTACTGGGGACTATTGATTCACAACTCCATGGTGTCATTGAAATAAATACATAAGAGAAAGCAGACAAAGCTTCCTTCTCTGCAGTCCTTCGTTCTCTTTGTGTAGTCAGATGCTTCTGCCTTTTATAAACAGTGGTTCAAAGGCAAAAGAAGTGACAACAGGACATAAATTGTGTTTCTGTGTGTGTGTGTGTTTGTTAGAGAGAAGGCTGACACAACAGCTTCTCTTGTCATTCCTTTACTGATGCTTCTACAGTTGTAATCTATACCTCATTGGGAAGAGCTTTATATACCTGAACTGAAAAATTCAGCAAATGTGAGGGCAACTTTTTCTAACAAAATACATCACTTTAATAAATCTACAGGTAGGTTCCTACTCCACAAGCAGATTTTAAATACACTACGAATACACTACATTAACACTTAATACAGCTTGGCTGTACAACTACAAAGCTGCAACATTTCGTCAGTTAACGGGTAGACATGAGAGTGGTGTCTAACGCTTGGCGAGAAAGTGATTTAGGGTATTTCCCAAAATGTTGAATGATTCATTATTCAGTAGTCATCTAAACCAGAGTTATAGGAGTCTGATATCAGCAAAATGTTGTTGAATTCTCATAACGTGTGTGCTGCACTGTTCTATATCTGTGCATAATCTATAGTTATATTAATTTATCATATTGGTGAATTTCTAACTTGGCTATATTGATTTTATATCTAATAGGATATTAATCACAAGCATTTTCTGTCAATTTTAATGTGAAATTGTGCATATGTGGTTGTTGCTTTGTGTGTGTGTGTGTTTTTCTGGAAGTACATTCCATCAATATCCCTGCACCCTCTCCCTCCCTCCTTCTCCCTCTCCTTCTCTGTCCTGGCCTTTGCCACATTTTCTCCCATTTAGGTCACATTCATAAATGTCATTCCTGGGGAACTGTTAGCAGTCAATGTTATTACATTCACCCAAAACAGAGACCTTCTTCACTGAGTACCCAGAACCTGAGCCCTCTTAAAGCAAGGGGAAAAACTTTGTTTGGTTACAAATAGTTTTTCTGCTCAATTGGTTTTATTGGTTGCCTTTGGACTTTTGAGAGGCCTGGAGCACGAGTGGCAAGTGTGATTGGTCAGAGTGGAATTCTTTTTGCCTCACGCTTTAATTTGTTTTGAGTTCCACCCAAACGCAAAATTGAAACATATTATATTTGCTCCACTGCTTGAGCAGAGTGTGGTGAAACTCATGAAAAGCCAAAGACACGTGTCGGCTGCAATTGGTGACTTTTAATGTCAACAACAGTGTCTTTCTCGGCATAATTTCAATTTGATTGCGAGTTAGCGAAGTTCATTCATGATGACATGATTGTACAGTGTGTTATTGTCAATGTATGAACAGCAGGGCTTATTGTCCATTGATGGCCAGCGCTGTGAGTTTATCCGACTCCTGTCCTCTGTGGCCTACAAAGCACTCCTCTCAAAGCACTGACAGATTGGCCTCTTTTCCTAGGTTTCCTCTCATAGACTTGATTGACCAAAATAGGACCTGTGTGTCATGCTGCTAGCCTCCAAAGAGACTGACACACTTGCGCTCAAATCCAAACACCCAGGCACTCATGCACACACATACTCTCCGTCTACTCTCTCACGTGCCATCTCTCTTCATCGACAAAATTTCCTCAACTTGCGCCCAGGCTGTGTGTGCCCAATGTGACTGTGCCTGCTGTGTTTGTCTGTGTGTGTGTGTGTGTGTGTGTGTGTGTGTGTGTGTGTGTGTGTGTACATCTGTATGTATGTGTGCCTGTGTAAGTGTCAGCGCAGTGAGGAGTGTGTTTCCAGCCTGCTTGGTGCCTATTTGAGCCACCCAGTGCCTCTGGTGATAGGCTGCCTGCTGCCTTCTGGCTGTGCAGCTCAGAAGCTGTGAGTCATCCTTTGCTCTCACCACTCATTCATAAATCTGCGTGAATACTATAACTTCCTCTCACAGAGCTGTGGGCCCCCCTGGCTCTGTGGTAGGTTCCCCTCAATCCCATGCTAAATGGCAGGAAGGATGAGGGCTATCTCCGCCTCTTAGTGACGCCTCTCAGAGAAGTGAGAGACATGAGTGCCCATGCCTGCTGCCTGTGCCTACCCTTGGCGCCTGAGCAGTGCCTCTGTCTGCCTGCCTGTCCCAGCTCTATCCCTCTGTAAAGTGCAGGCCAGAGCAGCCATTTACTCACTGCTGGGCTGGCTTGGCAGTTCTTCCTGGGAGATAATGTGCCATGCCTGCAAGTAAGCTCTGAGAGCATGGGTTAATTCCACAGCAGAAAAAAAAGAAATCTCCTGCTGACAAATCTCTCCTGCAGAGGTGAGGATCTACGCTGGCATACCGCAGAGAGAGGAGAGTATTCTGCTTTGCCAGAATAGTTAGTGAGGTTCACTGAGGTCACAGAAACACTGCTCCTCTATTTTAGGGAGGCGGGGGGGGGGGTATGATCTATTCCCTCCACCTTTCTCTCCACACATGGCTGAAATGTGTGTGTTTCTTTGCAAACAGATGCCCTTCCCAAGGGCATGTCAGTATGTGTGGATGTGGGTTGTGTTTTGTTTTAAAGCTTTTATGACCAAGTGGCTTTGGTACTAAATAAACTGACAGGAAGACAAACAGTTTGAATAGGGCTGGGGCTACATATCAACTATAGGACATTTATTGTACAATAACTAAAGGACAGTTATTATATCTTGCAGCAGCTTAGCTCAGGATGAGTCATGGATCTAATGGGTGTGTTTTTCTTTTTTCCTTTTTTCTTGTGTGTGCACAAAATCATCTATGCATCTATAAAAGAGATATCAAGCAGGCCTCGGCGTGCCAGTGGTGTTTTTGCCGATTGCTCTTTTTCGGAGCCTGTGCAAAAGGAGGAGATGAAAGGACATCATAAAATTACAAAGGAAATCTCATGAATTACACAGCCAGATGAAATGCCTGCGACAACCACACACATCCCCTCAAACCCTCTCTTCAAGTTCCCTGTATGCCAGCATGAGGACCGGTGTTTTATCAGCTCCAAACAAAGTTTTGATCATGTCAGCTTTTTGAGAATCTTCCCCCATGTAACTTTCAGTGTCAACAATCCATAAAGCTGCCCAGCTTGTCTAATGTCATTAGTCTGCTTTCTGTCAATGACTGAAGAATGACCTTGACCCTGTCTGGGTCCTCTCCTTCCTCCCTCATCTCAGCTTGTTTGGGTGGGATCCCCAGGGCCAAGTGCAGTTGTCAGCACGCAGCCTAATGGGCACAGGTGGCTGGGGCTCCTCTGCATTCTCCAGTCCTCTTGGCATGGTTCTCTTGGCAAACCGGCCGCTCCTTGGCTGGCCGCCTCAATGGGCCACTCCAACACAGCAATCAC
Source organism: Rachycentron canadum (assembly GCA_038496675.1). NCBI lineage: Eukaryota > Metazoa > Chordata > Actinopteri > Carangiformes > Rachycentridae > Rachycentron > Rachycentron canadum. Next base: position 14,191,494 of record CM076652.1, read on the forward strand.
CAGTTGGTGCTTTGTTAGCATCGGGGTGGCCCAGGATGAAATATGGCTCTTCCCTTAGAGAAATCCAGCAGCATGTAAAGTGATGCTGATGAGCCATACAGTGACAGGATTCTGTTTATTTCTTGCTCCTGTAGACGTGGATACAAATGTCATTTCATTCATGACGACTTACAAAGTGATGACATATTGCTGGGTCATCCCCGCTTCCCTCATCACTGGCCACAGCGGAGCAGAGACTGGGAAGGGATGGGGAGGGCGGGAGGGCAGGCGCTTTGGTTGAAGAGAAAGTGTACAGCTGTACTGCACCATGCAGCAGTCAGACAGCAGCTTGTTACTGTGTCAGATAAATATAGAGGTCTCTGGAGCTCCCCACTGCAGCTCTATCTCCGCCTGCTGCTTAGAGGGAGGGAAAGGCCGCGTCACCTGGGAGCCTCCACTATCCTCATTCATCCTCACTAAATTTGCTTTAGACTCACAGGACATTAAACATTATTGTGACTCTTTGGTGGCAGTTAAGTTAAGGTAATGCAACAGTACGGCTATGCCTCTGTTTTCCCATAACCCCACAGGGTGACGGCACAGTGCTGACCTATAATGAGATCATCAGAGAGTTTTGTCGTCTAGCGTGGGGGTGTGTTATGTCCAAACTGTCACCAAACTGTTTCACTGTCATTACACATTACAGCAAACATATTCAAAGTGTCATACAATAACGTGTTTTTAGCGTAATTTTTGTAATAGTGTAACCTTCGCACATTGAGTGGAGTGGTAGCAAAACTGAAAGCTTCAACGTTAAGGATCAGGGCTCATTCATGTCCTTGCAAATAGTAGTTTAACAAAACATTCCCATTTCACTGTCACCTTATTAGTTTTTTTTTTCTCCAGAGGTTTCAACTGTATCACAGTCTTCATCAGTGGAGAGTGTAGATCAGTTGTTGGGGTCTTAGACCTACTGAACAGTCAAAGTGAGTGAACCTACAGTCTGTATTGTTTTGTTTTTAGCTTACTAGTTTTTACTCAGAATTTACATTTGGAAAACAGAATTGACTAAGATGTTGTCATGTTGCCAGCTAATATTGAATCATTGCTCAGTGCTAATTTAAACCCACTGAACACATGCGACCTTCCTTCGTGAGTGATCTGCTCTTGAGTGATGAGTTTGCTTAGCGACTTTAGGAACCCATTGACCCCTGCTGTTTGTACGTGTGTTTTTGTCTGTGTGTGTCCTCCCATGGCAGCCTGGCTTCTCGGGTCTGCTGCTGATAGAGCAGAATGGATGGCTTGGGTGGTAGTGGGAAGGGGTGGGGTGGAGGTGCATTAGCACTCCTTTCATCTCTTCCATCCTCCTGTGTCTGATGAGAGCACATTTTGTTGATAAGCGTCCAGCAGACCTTTGATGTCCCAGTCTGGACTTGTCCCCCTTTAGACCAATGCCATTCCCCCAGCCACCCATTCCCATTAGTGCCTCAATTACAGAGACAAGGCTTACGGGGCTTGTTTGCACTTGAGTGTGCGTCAGGACACTAACCCACAGCCTGCATGTAAACACCGCCCATTCTCATTCATATTTTATTACTCACACTCATTTACAGGCTGTGTAGCCTGTCCTTGATGGACCTACACCACGGCCCTCAGCTTGGCTCAGCCTTTGCTTTGTTACACCTCCCTGCTTTGACTATGATGTGGTTTCAAACTGCCGTGACTTGCTGCTGATGAGTAAGTCAAAACCCTCCGTTCCACCGTGATGTGGTGAAAAATACGGAAATCTGTGCTTGTATATTTGGTGTGTTGAGGTCCGTGTGTCAGCCTTTCCCGGCAGTCAGACACTGTTTTGTCATATATGTACTGTTGCTAGCACTTTCCCAGACCAGACATGTACTTGCTTGTTAAAAGCTTGTTTTTGCATTCCTCTTTTCCACCTTCATAATATATGGTATTATCTTCCAACCCTTTTCTTTTCTTTCTCTCTTCCTCTGCCTGTGTGTGGGGTAATGACACCTATGCTCATGTTCAGGAAAACCCCTAGAATTTCATCCTGCTTTGACTTTTTCTGTTTGCTGTTTGTGTTTTCTCAGCCGGTAATAGAGGGGCCACAAACTTTTCTGTTTATGCACTGTTTACACGTAGATACAGTATGGATACAAAATGAAAATGTCAGTTTTCGGAGGCCAGGAATGACGTATTGTTGTAGACAGGGATAAACAAAGAAAAAAAAGTCTAATTTGAATACATTAGCATGGCTCCATGTAAAAAAGAGCCACATTCCTTCATATATCCAAATGTTAGATTCGATGAAGCTCCTCTCTGTTTTCTCTATCAACAAGACCAGGGAGTCTTTTGTTCCACCTCTGTTGTTCCTGATATTTCTATGAAGGCAGCACTTTTGTTACCATTGGCTTTTTCTTCTGTATGTTTTATTTACTGTTTGGTGTGTTATGCTACTTTTCTTCTTTGTCTCCTTTTCAGTGCTACAAACTAACTTCCTGTTCAGGAATAATACAATAGCTGAATTTGAATCTAAATGGTTGTTTTGCAATATTTACATTCCAGAAATGCTTTTGACGTTTTTCTGCTTATAAAGCTTTATCCAAATCGGATTGGAGATCATAATTCAGTTTTAGAGCTCAAACATAAAAGACAGTTTTTCACCATGATGGTATTGAGACTTTTAAGGGTCTGAGATTAACGTAATAGACTGAGTGCATGTGCTCAGAAAAAAAAAAAGTCAAAACCCAGCTCCAGATGTGTGTCATCCTGAAAATGAATCAGGAGCAGGGAGATGCATGAGGAGGAATGTGTGTCACTGCCTCTCAGCATATATATGGCATGTAATCTACCTACTGTATGTATTAGGGATGTTGCTGACAACTAACTTCCCTGTCGAATAACTGGACCAACCAAGCTGGCTCATCTGTTCCACTTTGCACTTTGTTGGTTTACAACATCTGGGCATTAATGCGTGGAAAGGGGGATGTAGCCCTGACTAGTGGTGGGCGGCTGCAATAGTTAACCAGCATTGCACATTGAATAAAATGCACATCCCCAGTATGAGCATGCTACAAACAGAGACATATAGACACAAAGTAGCTTTTGTTTGAGGAGCTGTAGCATTGTGATGCTAATGCTTTTTCTTTCCGTGTGGGATCAGTCATCTGCACAGCAGAATACACTTTCCTCAGGCTCAAATTTATGCATGTACAGGTGTTTTTCCCCACTGTCTTCTGCTCCATGGTATTTTTCAAACAAATTACTAAATTTGCTCTGATTAACTTGCCAGCAAGGCACTGGTCCAAGGGTGAAGACCACCTGCATAATGCCACACAAATGGACTATTGTAAGAAGTGGTTATCATTAGATTAAACATACAACAAATGTCCCACGTTCATACATTTGAGCTGTTCACTCATTCTGTCCTACACTCTTCAATTACTTTTTGCTTACAATGAACATCTCGTGAATTTCATCTTAAGCAAGCACACACACACAAACACATAGGGTGTTTACGTGGGACCCACTGACCCAGCAGTGTTGTGTGGTCTTTAAGTTCCCAGCATGATTGGAGTTGATGGGAGGTGATCCTCTGACAATTCAGTAAACAGAAGACATAGCCTGAGGGTAAACAGAGAATTGATGACATCCACAAGCCTGATATATCCCTATGTGGTGGTGAGCACTGAGTGTTTTGGTCTGCCCACAGCATCACATCACACCAAGCTCTGTTCATTGCTCAAGCTCTTGGGTTTTTTCCAGTTCCATCAAACTCCCTGTGGATGCTAGTTTGGCCAATCCCAAATTGTTTTATTTTTATACCCGTTTATATCGTCATTGTTCTGCAGAACCATTTTCTACTGTACTTTAAGGAGCAGCATAATGTAACCATAATGTGACCTGTAATCAAACTGGGAGCAGGCAAAACGCAAACATAAAAATCAGGAAATATAAGATTAATAACAATGGAACTAACATAACTAAATGAAATACCACCACGCAAAGCCACTAACCTGAGATGGTTAAATCAGTTTTAGGCTTCACCTGTAGCTGTGCTAAAATCTTGACAGATCAGACATCCTGTTTGCACTGTAGCAACTAAAGCAAGATATCTCACATTTTGACATTTTGTCTGTGACATCACGTTAAATTTGTGCTCATTTGGAGCAAACTGCCAGCGTCACTCTACCAACTGCTCGTCCAACACACTACGAGAGTGTGGGGAGTGAAAAGACCGGGAGACAGACTTCAACTTACCACCGAGATGTGGAATAGAGAATCCGTAACTTTCATATTGAAGAAACGGGAGCACGTCTTCGGATCATTATGGATAAAGACTGAAAATGTGAACTCTAGTGAGCAGATTCGTGTGATGTCAGAAGCACGTCTCCGCAACATGTGCTTAAGGACAGTCCTGGGTGTACAGGCTGTGTTGATGAATTAGACTGTGAGTAGCTGGTTTGGCACCAGTGGCGTCACTGGCACATAGAGGAATAGTTAGATATGCTGGACTCTGGCCTACTCTACAGCCATGGTATTATTAGCATTTTGTGCCTCTGGAAGCCTCCTGGTCATAAAAAACACCCCTGCTACCCCCTTGGCCTGGTGTGGGGCCCAGGTACCATATAGAATCACAAACCTGGAATGCTCTTGAAGTTTTTACACCTTGTGCTACACTGGCCAGTGTTTTAATTAAGTGAAACCCTAAAGTGGCTGGTGTAATTACACAAGCATGTTGGACTAAGTAAAGGAAATATTTCAGACCACCAGGGATGCTTTTGAGACTGTGACCTTTTCTAGTTACTGCCTCCACTGGTACTTGAGTTTAAGGATTAATAGCAGTTATTAAGATCAGCTTGGAGTTTGGATTTAGCCATTTTTATTTTGGGGAGTTTTTAGAAACCCTTATCTGTGCAATTTTTTTTGTCTCTTGTCACTTTTTTTTTTTTTTTTTTACTCCATCTTTGTCTGCTCTTGACAAATCTCAACACTAACAATAGCTAACTGTTCTTCCACTGTAGTATCTGTTCCAATACAAATCACATATCCGCACACAGTAGCCTATTGTGATTTTGCATTGGAGTGTATATAAATATCAGAGAGGGTTGCTGTTTCCTAGCATGCAAGTACATGCTCTGGCCAACACGGTGCTTCCATGGAGACTGACACCTCTACATTTTGCGTGTCACTTTGTGCCTGCGGGCGTCAGATAAAGCTGCACACAAGCATGTGTTTAAACTCTTGGCTCTGGTGTAGTGGGAGGAAGCGGCCTCTCAGGGCACAGCAAAGAAAGGCAGGGGCCCGACTTCTTTTTAAGTCCAACGACAGAAACATAGCTCCTGATTTATGGAGTGAGTATGAGTTGGGCGGGTCATGTCCTGCCAGAGAGGCCGGCTACCGGAGTAAGGGAAGGAGAAGGAAAACGTCAAGAGAGAAAAACAGATTGAGACAAAAACGAGAAAGGCGGAGGTTCACGTGTCCCCACCCAGCAGTGAGGTCACATTGACATCTATATAAGAGAAAGTCAAGATTAAGCAAGTCTGTTGCCCCTATGGTCCCACCAACACCCCCACATCTCTGATCTATGACCAGGCCACATGGTATAGCCACATGAAAGAGTGAGTGGAGAAGGAACTGAGATGTTGCTATAAAAAAGAAAATAGTAAAATCTGTCCTTTAGTTGGGTGCATTTGTTTATTTGTGCATAAGTGTCGGTTGCGTTGTGCATGTCTGTGTTTGACTGAACTGTGGAATAGGGCTGTTGTTAGTGTGACACATAGAGGTGCCAACGAAAAGTATCTCTGTCTCCGGCATGTGTCTGTAATTGCAACAGAGGCATTGTGCTTGGAAGTGTGTTTGTCAGTGACATGATTTCTTTTGCTCTCTTTTCATTGTTTCTGTCAAGTAACTGACACACCCATTCCAGGAATCTCCAGTGGTTTTACTGACTTAAATTTTCTCATGTAAATACTTAACCTCCGAATGGCTTAAATTAGAGTTATCATACTGCACGTTGATTCTCGGGATATTGGCGATGGGCCACTGTGGGGATGGTAAGCAGCGTGGCATTTTTCTGACATAGCTCAATGGAGGAGGTCTCGCATGTCTGCCTTTGTGGTGGAGAAGGCTGTGTTTGTGTGAGTGCGTGTTAGGAGGTGGAGTAGAGGGTGTGTGTGTGGGGGGTGGGGGGTGGGACCTAGAGAAACAACGGCGACTGCTCTTGGGTCTGTCGCCTGTTCCCTGCCTCTTGGCAGTAAACTTGATCAGCGAAGAAAAATACACACTCTGCCTTTACAATGCAGGCCTTTGTCTCTGGTCGGCATCAGAACCATCAACCATTTTGGAAATAGTTTCCAGCTTATTAAAACGCTTCCAGACCGTGACTGTTGAACCAGTGAGTTTTCCAGTTAATTGCTTGGCATCCTTCCCCATCTTAGGTCTGTCGTGGGCATCCTCTGATAGAAAGGGCTTTCTGATTGCCCAGGCTGCTGTTCTTACCTCTCCAAAGGATGCAGGGAATCTCTGATAGCAGAGAAACATTTGCTCCATTGTGCCAAGATTCTCTACTATTCAGTTTTCTCCCCGACTCATCTCTCCATTCTCCTGCCCCAATGACTTTGGTGAATTGTGGAGATCATAAGCTAGTTCAAGTGTGGCTTCATACCCTCATCAGTGCTCAGTTCATTGTTCTAAGTAAGCTGTGCTACTCAGCAGAAATGAATTAGCCTTTTTGTGCCAGTAGGCTCTCACAAATGGCCATTAATGGTCTGTTGGTTTAGTTTGGGCTCTTTATTTAAATCAGTTAAATCACAGACTATATTAGTGATTCCAAAGTCATTGCACTTGATGTTAATGTTGGACACTCAGCATTTGACATGGGGCTATTTGGATTAACACTAAAGCCAAGATAGCACCTCATTGTTTTGAAAATTGACAGTGAAATTGGGGTTACATTGAGAAAGTAATTAGATTGCTGTGTTAGAATATTGACGCAGTAGTGTTTTATCTAATCTGGACATCGGTTATCATTACTGCTATCACTTCTGAATTGATTCCTTAGAGGTAATAAGTGCAAGGCCCCTGCGTTATTGGATCCAGATCTTTTCATTGCTCATCTGGGCAGTCTTTATCCTCTGTTAACTGCCTTTGTCTCTTTTCTTTCCTTATTTGTGCCTGTGACGTGTGCTGGAGGACCATAAATCTGCTGATTGAATTTTCTAAATTGTGCTGCTCCATTAAATCTGTGCAAGAAAATGTGAACAGGAATAAACAAGAACACATGGACACCAAGCCTCTATTTTTCATTGGACTCATTTATTTCTGACGAAAGAATATATTCAGAGCTTGGACACAAGTTACTACTGATTCCCAGCGATCTGGGGCTGCTGAGGCATCTGATTAGTGATGGACCCTTATAGTCCTGTACTCAAACTCAAAATCCCGTCAATCTACCTCAAGCAAATATTCCAAAAAAAAAGAAGAAATAAAAAGCAACATTAACTTATTTTCTCTGAAATTAAAGCTTGGCAGAGGTTTGACTTGAGTTTCATATTTATGTTTTGACTGCCGTGCAACATTTTAGCCCCTTAGCCAGGGTTACTTAAGTTCAGTCTTGCGGCTGGTCTCCCTGCTGGCATTCTTATTACATACTCTGGATTCCTCTGTCTATGAGGGAGATAAGGAAAGGGGAGACAACGGTAATGAGGAATGAGGGAGGCCAAAGAGGGCAGACAATGGGCAGATTCTGTTAAACGAGCCAATTGGTATTGACTCAGGCGTACTGCGTCTTTCATATTGTCACAGTGTGAGTATTATTCCCTTGGTGATGTCATGTCTGCCTCATGAAATTGTCTGTTCCTAATGCCCGATATACGCCTTAGTTAGGCCTTGTGTAACAAACAGTGCTTTGCTTTAAATGCTTTTGTAGGGCACAGCGTGTGTGTGTGTGTGGTGGGGGGGTTGTACTTTTCACTGTCTGACCCTCACAGGGAGATCTGGAAGAATGCCTATTGTTTCCTCATCACTTGCTTTGTCTGAAAAACTTTAGACCAACTCTATAGCTGAAAGCTGTCAACACCAACTCTCCTCCCTATGTTGTCACCCAGCTGCACTCCCGTACACTTTCAACCTCATCTGATGTCCTCCTTTCCAGCCTCTTCCTCCTCCTCATCCTCTTGCTGATCCTCACCCAAACAGCTGCTGAGCTGGAAGACCTTTCAGCCTGTGGGCACTGTTGCCCTGCTTACCCAGGATAAAAAAAATGCCTCGGTCTGGACAGGGATTACATAAAAGACTACTGTCTTTGCTGTCAGTACAGTTCATTTCCACTGTTACAAAAGGATAACACCGGTGCCTTTATGTAATGTCACAGACAGAAGGAGGACATAACCCCTGTCCTCTAAAAACTTCATTTCTCAATCCACTACCTCTCAGCTTGTCCAGGCCTGTGGCAACCGAACAGCCAAGTTTTCTCCATAACCCCCATTCACTGGATCAGCGTGGCTAAACAATGTAAGCCAGCATTCATACTGGGTGACTCATTACTTTTTCCTTCTGTCATTTTGCTCCAGTATAGAATCCAGTGGAAATTATGGATGAGTCCTAGAAGGCTATCATACTGAGTTTTCTTTGTGGACACAAGAGCAGTGGATGTTTGTCATTTAGGCACCATCCGTCAGAAGCTCAAGTAAAACAGCTTTTGTTCGGGCCTAGCATCATCCAGCAATCCTCATTTGGAAACCTGTTTCCACTTTAGCCCCATATCCTCCAGCATGTATTTGTATGGTTACCTAAGAAAAGAGGAACATGGCTCAAATAAAGAATGCGTGACAGTAAGTGATCCGCTGATACGTCACTTGCGTTCAGCTCAGCTTCCCCAGAATGCTGTGTTTAGCCTTTAAGACCCCAACAAATCGGGGTATTTTTAGAAAATTCCTCTCCTACTTATTCCTTTTCTCACTGATTAGCCAATGACGACACATCTGTTATTTTTCTCTAAGTTCTATTATTGAGCTGGATTGTAAAAAAAAAAAAAAAAAAAAAAAAAAAAAGGCCAAGCTAGGGGATGTTGCTTCTTCTTCTCTCGTATTCAAAGTGGATGAATTGTCCCATTATTTCGGCAGGTTCCTGTTCAGGACATCAGGTGAAGTGTCTGTTGGCTTGATTCAGACCTATATGTAGTGCTGATGGTTACAGTATGAAGTTGTGGAGTAGGAATGGCCCAGATGTATTGTTGTTGTTGCTCTTGGCTTGGTCAGCTACATTCTTCCCCAACCCCAGAGATATACGATCATGTCCTTTGGATGTCATGCCACTATGGCATGTACTACTGGGCTGCTCACTGTCTCTTGCAGTCAGTGCCAGGTTCTCTGCCCTTCTGCTATTTCCTCCAGTGTAAATAAGAATTAATAGACATAGATTTCTCTATGTCAGCGTTCGCCATCACTACAGCAGCTGTTCACTTACCAGTCTAAAAAAAAAAAAAAAACTTTCAAATTTGTTATCAAACTTATTCCTCTGAATGTGGTTTCTTGGCTGGAGTGGGTGGTGATGCTCGTGATGATAATAGTCGCTTGACAAAAGCTTCAGCCACTGACAAGAGGTGAGCATATGCCCCCAGGACAGTGCTACTTATTGTCCTCTAGTGTTCGACTGGGGGCTTCAAGGATGTGACAGTGACTCACTATTGCCTCTCCACTCTTGAGCTACAAAGCGGTATTACAAGATGGAATAGGCCGGGGATAGCTGGTTAGCACACTAACTTCAGTAGCTATCTCTACAGCAAAATACGCACATCCTTGATAAAATGTCAAAACTGTTCTAAAATACTTGCATATAGCACCTTTTAAGCTTTGTCTGTTTCTTTCCAGGATTTGATTAATGGACCGGAATTTAAGTCTACTTGTGGGTCAGGTGCAATTAAGTATGTTGAATTCCACAAATTTCTACAAATGTTTAGACTGTGGAACCCTTTGAAGTCCCTGCAGGGTTGACAAGAAGCTTTTCTGTTCTCCTTCTGATCCGGGGATAAGTGGGATGGATGCCTTGGAACCATTTCCCTTGTTTAAATCTGTAACTGGATTAGAGGTACCCTCTGGAGAAAGGTGCCATAATGATACAGCACTGCTTCACAACAACAGATGCAGGCAAACCCTGCAGGCGCAGCTCTCCCACAAAGTCTGCAGGCTGATGTTTTCGGTGACAACAAATCCTAAGATCTCCCAGATGTGTGGGTAAGGGCCATGTATCATGGCTGGACACCTTTGGCTGCTTTGGCACAGGTGTTCCTTGCATTGCTCTCCTGCTGTGTGCATGTATCTCAGAGGGGAAAACTGTGTGTGAATGACAGGGAGTGAGGGAGGAATATGAGAGGAGTGTATGTTTAGTGAGCTAAGGAAACAGGCCAGAGTCCTTTGGGCCTTCCTGGACAGCTGCAGCAATGTGAGAGCACGAGGTAGAGTTGTGGTTGCCTGACAGGGACTCACCTCTGAGGAGAGGGGAGAGCACGAGACCAAATGCAGTCATGTGTCCATCTGAGAAAGTGGTGTTAAGAGCCTGCTGCCATGTTCCATTATGAGCTTCATTTAGAGCAGGAGACAGTGGGTGCACAAGAATTGAAATGTCCATTAAGTGTGGACCAAACTTAGTATTTTTCAGATATTTCCATAAACATGTATGCAAGTGCATGCACACAGGGCCACACACACACACACAGACACAGAGTTGCACTAAATGATCCTGTCCAGTACATGTATACACACTGTTCCCTCCTGTGCACAAGGCTGGTCCCTGAGCTATCAAAGACAATTAATGTAGTCATTCATCTCGCAGCACTATCTGGTTAACACCAGAGGAAATGTTGGCCGGGGGAGAAGGGAGGGGGGGGGGCAGATAGTACACTGATGAGGGAGGTCTAACTAACTTTATCCCACTGTGTGAACCTGCTCTTTGCCAACCTCTGATGACTGACACACACACACACACACACACCACATATATATCACTGCATACAAGGAATAACACTTTTTCTAACATGGTCCCAAGAAGACCAACAGACAACTTAAAAGAAATGACAAACTATTAAGCTGAAATCGCATCATTGGAAGTGTACCTAAAATAAATATCCACATCTAAGTCCACAGTGAATTGATGACTCAGGATGCTTTTGTGCATGATAAATGTGTGTGTTTTGTTTGCCTGAGGTTTTCAAGAAGGAAGCCAAACACAGATTATTTGCTGTTGTTGTGATTTGATTTTGGCGGTTGGTGCAGCAGATGGGAGGGGTTGCTGAAGGTTGGAGTGTGTTGGGTGCACCCTCCCTCAAGTGGGTGATTGTGTGTGCCTGAGGAGCTCTCTAGTCTGTCTTTAGGCAGACAGACAGCTGGTCAAACAGGCTTAGGAGAGCAGTGGGCAGTCTGGGCTCTGACTTAAGCCCATTTGGCCCTCTTTACTCCTCATTGGTCAACAGCCCCAAGTTCAAAGCTGTTTTGATAGTATTGTGGCTGGGGTGGCAGGTGGAGCTCTGTGCTCTTTTGAACAGTGGTCTGATGGCAGATACTCCAAAGAAATCCCAAATCATTCACGTTTTCATGTTCTGCCCTGTGCCAAAGTGTTTGTGTGTGTGTTGTTGTGATTGAGTGTGACGGGTTGCGCTGTGAGGGGCCCCCTAACCTTGCCCCTGTGCGTGTATGTGTGTGTCTGTGTGTGTATGCACTGTTGTGCCGTTGTGTCCTGTAGCACGTAGGCTTGTGGAATACCAGACCATTCTACAGCTCTTCTCGTGGCGGGTGGCCTGGGTGGGTGGAGCCAGCAGGTACCAGGAAGGTGCAAGGGGCAACGCAGGGATCAGTGGAATGTGCTCTGGAGTCAGTGTTTGTGCATCTGTGAAAAAATGTCATTTCACGAGCAAACCTACTACTTACTTTTTTTTTTTTTTTTAAACATTGAGACATTGCTTCTACCGCTTTTCATCAACCAGACAACTCAGTTAGCTCAGCATCAGGATGTCATTTATAAGCTAATGCGATACAACAGTGGTCATGGCTGCCTTTGTTACCCTGCATTGGACAGAATGTTATATTACACAAGAAGCATAGGCAACAGAGGAGAATATTGATTTACGCAAAGGTTTGATTTTGTTCCAAGAAACCTGTTTATCCAATCTGGAATGACACTGATATACCCCTGACTGGTGAAATGATTTACTTTTATTGCTGTCTCCTTTTGCCATCTGTATCACTTCTCTTTAAATACAAGCCAGCAGCTGCTGGTCAACCAGACAGTGCTATTTTATTTGAACACTGGCCTTACTGTTGGCACCACGAATGCCTCAGAGTTTTTTGAGAGCAGACACATAATTATACCATTACATTGACAGTGATGCTCACTGTGAAATACTGCCGTTTTATTTTGCTTGCTCTAATCACAGCTGATCTTAATTTCTGATTTCTGGGGGGCCACAAATGACTGTGACATCCGGATCGTGCTTTCCTTCCTTCCCATCCTCTCCACCTCCCTCTCTGTGAAACCAACTCATTCAGGCGCCTGGTCAAAGCACACATGTGCTGACGTCACGCGGGCTGCCTGTGGGCTGACGTCGGTGTTGAGACTCGAGCCATATCAGAGGGGCGAATAGGCCCCAGTCAATGTGGCTGCCTGGTAGCTCAGTCCACAATGGCTCCTGTTCAGACCTCATGTCCCACAACCGCAAACAGCACTTTGTGTGTGTGTGTGCGTGTGTGTGTGCGTGTGCTTGCATCAACTTTCTCATGCCAGACATATCTGATGCAACAGCGGATCAAGGGATCAGTATGTCATTTCTGAGAATACTCTTCCCTATCGTATCCATTCACTGTGGACGAGGCATAAGTGTGGGCTGACAGAGCCAGATGTGACTAGATTAGCAGCTGTGCATGGCCTCTGTTGTCTGCCGTATCATATCCAATGGCTGTGAGAGCCCGACTTAGACACAGAGACAACAAGCAGTTGAGAAGTGGCCGCGGACTGATGTACAGACAGACAAGTTCCTCCATCATTCAAACTCATTCTGGAGGAATGTATCAAGGGTCTTCTTCCCTACCTCCCCTTGCCTAGCCTCCACCTCTGTATCTCAGGGAGCTCGGCCTAGGGATTGATGATGTGTCATTGGATCCTCTAGTGGATCAATGGGCTCGTAGCCCACTGGGGGCCGGCTACTGGCAATCCATCATCAGGGGTCACAACACATTTAGCCCTGTCTCACAAGCACTCATTGTCATTCAAGTGCCATGGTCAGGCAGGAGGAGGAGGAAGAGGAGGAGGAGAGCAGTGTTAAGTTATGTTAGTTGGCTCGCTGAGAACAGTGTGATTTAATCTTTGAAGCCTCTGATGGGGCTGCGACCTTAGCTTGTCAGAAGAATGCTTTTTACCTTAACCACTTCATCCCATGACTCACCTATGTAGCATGATAGGAGTCAAAGAAATTTCACCTCAGTTCTTTTGTTTTACCTAGATTTGTGCTCATTTGTTTGTGAATGTGAATTTATTTATATGTGCTTGGTGTTTTTTTTTTTTTTTTTATCTATAGGTACAAAATCATAATTCACTTGAATGCCTTTTTCCATCTCTCCCGCAGCACGTTTGTCCTATTGCTCCACATCAAAGGTGAACGTAACCTTGTGCCTGTCATTTTTCATGGCGAATTTAAGTAGCTGTCTTCTAAATGACAGCACAGTAGCTCTGCAACAGTAGAACCTCCGCTGGGTCCAGGCTGCCACCTTTCAGTCGGGCTGCTGTCTGTCCTTCCTCTCACATCTGGATCCAATAGGAGCGGCTTCCTTCTCTGAAGGAGGGACACATATAAATAGCCAGGCAGCCGTAACCACACTATGCAGCACAGCCTGGATGTTGGTTCGTTTGTTTGCTGCTGTCCCTGTTTTGCTCTGCCAGCTCAGATATGGCGTCTGACATTGCCATCCTCTTGCACGTACCCCACCCCCGTGTCCCTCAACTCCACCTCTGATCCTCTGATTCCTGGGCTGTGGTGTGACTGACGCACGTACACTGAATGCTCAGCGCACGTCCGCACAGCCCTGTGCCCATCTGTGGAAAGTTAGAGTGGAATGGGTCCAGGACTGAAACGCAGGCAGGCAGAGGGTGGGTGGTGGGTGGGCTGAAGGTGGCCTGCGTGGGCTGAAGCCTGTGGGCTGAGGAGGGGAAATGCAATATCCTGGTTATAGCTGAACAACTAAATGTGCTGCTTTTATGAGATGTGAAGCATAGTAACAGTTCCATAACTAGCACAGAGATTATATATCCAGATCATACCTTTTTTTACACACACACACACACACACACATAGATAGATGGATAGATAGATAGATCAGTCTGGTGTCCTCCTTTAGATGTAGAAACAGGAGACACGTTTGTGAGGGTTTTATGTCATAAGCCAAGCAGGAGACTTTTTCTCTTTCATCCCAAGACTGACCCTTGTCACTGTGTCTGCTATATTTGTGTGTGTGTGTTTGTGTGTGTCTATACCACGGACTGAACACATGCCCCTTTTGTGTGGCACATGTGCTTGTCCTACCACAGAAGCCTAGCCCCACCCTCCCAAATTAAAACTCATTCCAGCAAGAGGTGGGTCTCTTAGGCTTCACTGCGGCCCCACAGTCCTTCCCTCCTTCCTTCCTTGTCCACTCATCTGCTTGGGGCTGCAGCAGCAGGGGTGAAGAGGTGGCTGAGAGGAGAGGAGGAGAGGGATGGATGGATGGATAGATGGATGAAAAGCGGGGGGGGGGGGGCAAAGCACCAAAGCACAGCCAAAGCACTTGCTTGAGTGAGTTTTAATTTGTGTGCTTACAGCAGAAGACGCTGCAGAGTGGTGTAGTGTTTGGGGGGAGGGGGTGGGGTGGTAGGATGCATTAGTGCTCATGCACTCATTCACCTCAGACTAGATCCACACACTTCCTCCACACATAAAAATACACTCATGGTGGCACTTATTATTGCACCCTGTGATTGTGTCTGAATTGTTCTGGCATTGTAGTTTCTGTTTTCTCTCCTGAACTAAAGCCTGGTGTACAGTCACTGTCCGATTGATCAGTTCACAAAACTCTGCCAGGCTACAATACAGTCAGCCTCTCAGAGACACAATCTATTTGCCCTGCCTTATTTTGTCACTCCTTCAACAAAAACTGTCCTACACAAATAGCACCTTACAAAATGCTTGGGTACAAAAATTCTCCTATTTCTGGACTACAAAGAGCGGCAGAGAAAAAAAAGCAAACGTTAAAGCAATGAATCTCATGTTGCTTTGAAAGCATGCCTCAAGAGTCTGCATGTGTGTGCCTGTGATGTGGTAAAACTACAGAAACATGGAGGTTGTGTTCCAGGGATGGAACTTGAGAATGTCCCCATTCCCCTCTCGCTGGCCTCTGAGGAGGAGCCACCAGCGCTTGCTCCTTCCCCCGCTCTGCTCAGCTCCTGCCTTCCTCTGCCAGACGCATAGCTTCAGTTTCCCTCCCAGGCCATGAGGGTATCAGGTTTGTTTTGGAGGGGAGGTGAGGAGGGGGAGGAGGAAGGGGACAGGGATGAGGAAGGCTGCTGTGTGTGAAGAGGAGAATTAGGGGGACATTTCTTAGCGTCGGTGCGGGATGGAAATGGCTAGACAGACAGAGTGGGGCACGTGAAGAGATGGAGGGGAGGGGAGAAACAGAACAAACAAGTCCCTCCTGGCCCGTTGCTGCCCCTGACCCCTCATCCATAAATTCTGTGCCAGCAGCTGGAGTTGTGAAGCGGCCATTTTATGAATGAGGGTGGGAAGGAGAGAGAGGGAGAGGGGAGAGGAAGAAGGAAGGAGAGAGTGAGAGGAGAGGCGGGTCAGGTTGTGTGTTGTGTGTATGTGTGTGGGTGGGTGAGACGCGGCTCAGAGGCGCTTGTGGTAGGGTTGGTTGTGTGTGTGTGTGTGTGTGTGTGTGTGTGTGTGTGTGTGTGTGTGTGCGTGCAAGTGACTATTCGGGCCGAGGAGGAGCCTCGGGTAGGCCCACACACATACACTCTCGCCTCTTCACAGGCTTTGTGTGTTTGTGTTTTGTTCATGCTTCTGCTGAGACACTGTGTAGTCTGGAACAAAGGCCCAATTTGGGCTGAGCTTCCGCCCAAGGCTGCTCGCTCAGGAGCCACGGCAGATCAGTCCTCACAATGAGAAGTAACAGGCACACCTCAACACTTTCATAATGTCTTCACCCACTTTGGTGAAGCAACTTCTGTGTGTGTCTGGAAGCATCATCCTCATCCTCCCCTGTTGTCCTGGTCGGCCCATGAAATCTACACCACTGTTGTTTTAAAGTGAAGTCCCAGAGGCTCAAGTACAAGTACACAATATAGTTAATCTACACTGTTATTTCATTTAAGTCTGTAGTTAATACAGACAACATTTTTTTCTCTTGGAATTAGACTGTTCAGTTTATTTTCCACAGAGCAGTGTGTTAGCACACGCACATTTATTCAGATATTTATTTTAAACACTTTGTATGTAAGTGTGTAATTAAGCAATGTTGAGTAGATCTATCTTCTTTCTTTAGTCAACAGACTTTAAGTTGTTTCTCAAAAGCTTCTAGAAAACTGTATCCAGGCCAGCACAGACTCTTCTCTTTATTGTCTCCGGGGTCACGCAGAGTGTATCCTCTGTTCTCCTTTTCTGAGGCAGTATATTACATGGACACTGATGACATGAGGCGTTGAGCTGCCAGGATGCATTGATCCCCAACTCCCATCGCTAGCTGACTCGCTAGCCCTTAAACCACAGACACAATGCTGGCATGGCCGTTCTGGGGTTTCTGCGGGGACTTGAGGGTGTGCAGCTCCGTTTGATGCATGATGGGAGAGGGGGTTGGGGAGAGGGAGGTGTTATGTGTCAAGGGGGAGGGGTTGAATGTCCATGCCTGATCAACTCTTTCATTTGAAGCTATACCCCCCCTTCCCGGTGCTGTAGTGCCACCCAAATAACTTGTGGCCATTGTTGAATAAAGTGACAGGACCTTTGTGAAGGCAGTCAGGTCGACAAGAGTCTCCACAGGGAGATCGGATGTGTGAGGGGATGAAATGGTTTAGCTTGTCATCAAAAAACTATACGTTGTAAATGTTTGACAAATCAAAACACACAAATATTTATAATCAATAATTGATGGATAATATTTATTGGCCAATCAGCCATGAGGTCAACCTCTGTTGTCATGGTGATCCCAGCCCCCTACTCTCACTCATACCGCATCAGGTAGCAGGTGCCGTCAGTCAGTCAGTCAGTGCTGGTGGTGTAGTTCTGTAGGTAATGGGAGCTGACGCAGAGTGACAGTGCAGACAGGAGAGCATGCTCTCACGTGTTCAGGGACATGCAGATGTCGTCTGGTGTTGTTTACTCTTCACTGTGTACATTAACTTTACTGATCGAGCCTTCACCGATGCCGCCCCCCCGCCCCCCGCCCCCCCAC
>CM076652.1:14209046-14220120 GCA_038496675.1 Rachycentron canadum
CCCCGCCCCCCCACCCCACACACACACACAGAACAGCAGCAGCTCAGCCTGGAGACGACTCAAAACTCTTGTTTACGTGTTGGACGTGCTCTGCGTCCAAGACACATTGGGAACACAGTGTAAGAGCTGGGTGAGCTCACTTGCTCTCAGGGCAACTCGGTGAACTCGTGTTTTTCCCTCTCGAGGACAGGCGATGCAGTAATAACATGCTTCAGGTGTGCCTGGCGTTGCCTACATGTAGCAAGAATGTGCTCCTGCAGGCAGAATGGGGCTGGGAAAATGCTGGAATGGAATTTAGAGAGTTGTCCGCCTCTGCCACTGATTTACTGATCTGCTGCTGAAACTATGTTTATTTAGGTTAGTTACTCAATACCAGTTTTGATAATCCATTCATCATATAAGCCAATAATGAAGTAAAATGACCAAATATTCACTAGTTCCAGCTTCTCAAAGGTGAAAATTAATTTCGTTTTTCATATGTTTTGGCCAAAAGAAACGAAAACAAAACAAAGAATAGTCATTCAAACATCTGTGTGACTATTTTGAAAAGAGCCATAAAGAGCTGTTCCACTTAAAACCATTAATTATTAACTTATTATTTGAAACTTTACTATTCAGTATGTATTGGCTTGACCATAGAGAGATTTAATGTTTCATTTTCAGCTGAGCCCTTGTGCTCTGACTAAAAGACTCATTTATGCATTTATCAGTGCTTAATTAGAATGCCTGCTAATATTTTTTACCTCTGTCAATTTTACCCACAATTAATCCATTATTCTTGAATAATGGACCTATATTATAAAATGTTCTCAAATAGATTCTATTTGTTTTTTATAATTCAGATTCTTATTATTATTTAGCTAATCCTGCTCCCTCCCTGCTTTAGATAGATAACAGAAGTGTCTGACTATATGGGTGCTGCTGCCTCCTTTGCTGTCAGAGAGCTCAGCAGATTACAGTGAGGCCCCACAGCAGTGGGCTAGTTAGAATAGCAGATAGTTGTCGTGGTGTAGCAGCAGACTGTAAAGGACACACACACATACACAATTCCTCTGAGAGGGTTCAGGGCAAAGTAATATTAGCTCTAATCAAACCACCACAACACAAAGCAGTGCTTGGAAATTTGGCCATGGAAAAAGGCCTGGAGTCAAAGCCAGCACTTTGATGACTTTCTTTTGAGTGGTAGTTAAAGGATATGGTCTCCTGTTTCCTGTCTCTCGCTCTCGCTCTCTCTCCCGCTCTGTCTCTCACTCTCTCTCTCTCTCTGTGTGTGTGTGTGTGTGTGTGTGTGTGTGTGTGTGTGTGTGTGTGTGTGTGTGTGTGTGTGTGTGTGTGTGTGTGTGTGTGTGTTTGTTTGAGTGTTTGAGTGATTGATGGCTCATTGATTGAGCAGCATGCTCCCATTCACTCTCTCAGCCAGCTATGTGTCCCCTGGCTGTCTGTAGTCAGCCAGCCCAGCACCGGCTGTTAGAAAGTATGTGAGTGTGTGTGTGCACATTCATGTTTGTCTAAGTGCATCCTGGAGGAAATCACTGATCTAGCAGGTGTGTGAATCTAAGTCTAGACTAGATTAGATAATTCGTAACTCGGAGCACGTTCAGGCCCAGGCAGTGTTTAACACCAGTTCATGTTGCTTCGTTAAGATAATGTTGTATTAAGAAAATAAATGTGACAAAAGGTCTTTGTGTCATTTGTCACTAGGTGTAGTGACTATTTTTCTGAGCCAGTTCCAAAGCTGCAGCAGTGCTACCATGGAACAGTAAATATAGCCTCAGGCCCCCCATTTGTTACAGTTCATGATGTCCAATTTGGTGGCTTTCAGACCAATAATGGTTAACAAGACATTTATGAAATAACTCCAACAAATTACCACATCAGGGGACAGCTGAAATGGAGTAGTTCTCAAGTAAATATAGAGTTGGCTCCTCCCATGCATGCAGCATGTAAGGTTGGTGCATTGTCCTCTTTCTGCAGATTCCCACACGTATGTGAGAGGATCTGAAAAAGAGTGATGTGTTTGGGGATATCGCTCAGGCTGAATGAAACTGTGCTAGAGAAATCATAATAAGTCTGAAATTATTAGAGTTTAGACTGTGAATCACATTGAAGATTGTTTGCAGCACTTCCTGGTGTTTGCGTGTCAATATAATACATTATTGTTTTACTACATGTTTCTGAGTGACATTTCTCATTGTTATTGATAATTCCTCGGCCATTTATGGGAAGCCATAGATTTTGAAGCATGACGAGGAAAAAAAAAGAGGCTCTCCAGACTTGTGTTTATATTCTCGGTGGGATTTCTGCAGTGTCCCCGTGTTGGTGCCTTACTACTGCAGCACTGGCCGTTGAGTCGTGTGAGGTCTGTAACGACAGGAAGACAAAGGCATATTTTTCTAAGTGGGGGGTGCTCCAAAGTGGGCTGCAATGTTGTGTGCCCCCCTGTTTATGTCCCAGCTGAAGGAGAAAGTTGTCTGTGGCCTGGAGAGGAGAGAAGGAGAGGAGGGGGAATGTGGCCCACTGTTTTCAAACTGTGTCTTTATGTCTCCCCTGACTGTGAGTGTGCCGCTGCATTTCACAATGGAGGTCATTGTTTGTTTGGGGGAGAAAGCGTGGGTTTTTTGTTTCAGTCATTTCTGGAAGTCTTATGTTTGACACGGTGGGGGCTTAGCACTTCCTGTGGTTGGTGGCAGGCTTGTTCTCTGTGCCCATTTCTCTGCCTCTCTACTGGCATGTGTCCCTCTGCCCTCAGTGCCATCCTTTGAACGGTCTGCTTTACTGTGTGGCGCACACCTGTAGAGTAGGTAATAATGCTGCCTAGTCATAGGAGGACACACAAGATGGGAGGGAGTTCAGGAGCTGTTGAGCTCTGCTACGATGGTCTGGCCTCAACATAGTTTAACATCTAGTTAAACTAGATGGGCAGATCCTTCTCCATCTCCCTCAGTGTCAACAACCCCCTCTGCTTGTCCCGTGTCCATTTTTCCCACTGCAGCCCCTTGATACATCCTGCATTGCTATGATGACATTTCCCCTCTCCTACATGCAGTGACTCCTCCTTAATCCGACTAAAAGCTAATCTCTAATGGGGGGATGTGATCCTGGACTGAACAGTACATCTGACTGTCACAGAGGACAGGAAGGTCAGCTGACTGGCTGATTTAAACCCACTTTTGTCACCTTCCCTCCATCCCTCCTCATCAGACATGGACCACCTGTCTGGCACAGGGATCGATCCCTGTGATTAAGACCTCCCCAAAGAGCTACATCCCTCAGCTACATGTATGTTCCCCCTTTTCCTCCAGCACATCTTTTTTATATTAGGCAATCATTTCTCAATATGCTTTTTCATTGGGTCTCTTTCTCTCTGTGTGTCTTTTTCTCTTTGTGCATCCTTTTGTTTCATTACTGGAGACATATCACAGTGAAGCCCAGCTGGTAATTTAGTGAGCTGTGTGCTAGTGAAAATGTCAGACCTAGACTTTCACAATAACAGATTGTGAAGCATGATGCACCAAAGAAAACTCCTCACTTGGCTTGTGATAATTAAGAAAGGCCTGCTTGAGAAAAAAAATCATAGCATATGTGCTGTTTGTGTGTCTATGTACGTGCGTATATGTGTGCGTGCTTGTCTGTGTTTGTGTGTCTCATTCTGCGTCCAGCTAATGTACCACACGCTGACCCATCGGAGACCACATGGCGGACGTTAATGGGAACTAAGTGTGATGTGGCAGAGGGGGGAAGCTACGAAGGGTACACGCTGCAGCCCTGTGTGCATGCCACGTCCTGTGAGTGTCACACACACAGCCTGTAGTTTCCACACCAACGGAGGAAGACAACTCACATGCACCTCCATCAAAGGAAAGATAGAGTTCATTCCTTTATAGTTCTTTCATTCTCCTCTCGTTTTCTTGCTCCTTTCTTCCCTCTCTCTTCCCTCCTCCTGAACAAGAGTGGCCATGTGAGCTGCTGAGGTCCCTAAAAGGGGCAAATAAAGCTGTGTGTGTGTGTGTGTGTGTGTGTGTGTGTGTGTGTGTGATGGAGAGAAAGAGAGAGAGAAAGTGAGAAAAAGCCTGGTTGAGTGGAGAGAAAGAGAGGAGGAGGAGGAAGGACTGAACTCTCCGCCCACCCTGAAAAGAGGAGGTGAAAAATGGGGATAGGACCATGATGTCACTGGTAGCCAATAGGAAGTGTGGGCTGGGGACTGTTTAAGGCCTGTCAGCTGTCCTGCTCCATCCACATCAACTGCCCTCTTCTGTTATTGGCACAGTTTGGCCAGTTACCCTGTCCCCACCTCCGGCCTTTGGCTGCTAGCCTCTGACCTCTGACCCCTGGGTCTGTCCTGAGCCCCTGTGGCCAAAACCCATCCGCTCAGTCTCATGGTCATATCATATCAGGCTGTTGAGCCCAGCCCCCTCTATTTGATTTCCCACTGAAACTATGTTCTTAAACTAAATATGGGAGAGATTAGATAGGGGGCTACAGTCTGTTACTTCTTCCATGCGCTCTGTATCATGACTGCGCTGCTTGTGTTTTCGACCAGAAGTGAATGGGAGACTTGCGTCATGGCAAAATCTGATTACCACCGAAACCTAGGTTGAAACTGAGGAGCTGTGTCTGCACTGAGCCTGTGAGTGAAACTTAACTGAAGGTGACGTAACTCCCAATTTGTTCAGAGACTTGTAAACAGTGACGTTTTTTACACTCCGCTGCACAGGCTTTGTGCAACTGCCATATTTGGTGCTGTTGTTACCCAATTACCACTGAGGACAAGCTATTATGAGTTCACTGTTTCACTGTAATGGCTTTTTAGTGTAATTGGTGCCTTTCTGTTTAAATGGTAACCCACACTGGCTGTTTGATTGTCACCTTCAACCACTTGGAATAAAGGAGACATTTAAGGTAATGTAGCCCCTAATTTTGGTATTCAGACATGGTCTTTCATGTGAAAGGATCAAGTGAAAACTAGTGCGTTGTTGAATGCTGCCAAACATTTCCCATCACTGGTGCTCTTTGGACTTATCAGTGGATTAACTTGCCACAAATTCAGCAGTAAGGACCGTTATTCCTCTGTGTTGTTCAGCTGTCCATAAAGTACCTTCAAGCTTTTAACTCTCTGAGCAGATAAGAAAATTGGCAAAACAAGCCAGAGGTTTGTGGATTTACAGGTAAACATCTGACAGGCCTCTTTCATGTGAAATGAAGCTTTGTATATAACAGATAATGGATCAATACTGGATG
The DNA here is from genome assembly GCA_038496675.1 of Rachycentron canadum. Lineage (NCBI taxonomy): Eukaryota > Metazoa > Chordata > Actinopteri > Carangiformes > Rachycentridae > Rachycentron > Rachycentron canadum. The sequence goes on from CM076652.1 coordinate 14,214,285, forward strand.
TTATACCATGTGGAGCTACCTTATCAGGCTATTATACTTGAAAAGACTAGCCTAAAGTCTCTCTGCAGGCTCTCTGGTTGGAGAGTATAGTCTCAGTGGCCTGTCGTAACAGATGTTAGCTCTGGGCACAACTGTCCCTGCTGAACCCACAGCTTGTCATTTTTTTAAGAATGAGTGCTGCCTCACAAAAAGAATACTGTGTGTATCCTTAAGAAACTCACTGTGAAAATGAAATTAAATGGAGGAAAAAGGAAACCCTAAATCCAGATGTCATATTTGAAGTGGTTAATAGGACTGTACAGAACGTCAGGCTCCACTGAGGTGGCAGACACTGAGGCCTGTATCCCGAAGAGAAAGGGAGGAGATGCACTAAAGAAACGGGGTGAGCAACTGCATTTCACCGCAGTCTGTGTGCAAGTGCCAGCAAACCACCACTGTCATCTGAAAGACAAGGAAACAGCAGTCAGACATACACACAGAGGCTTCAATGTGAGCTATGTATATGGTATCCAATTTAACAACCTAAATGTGATCCCGGATTTACATGTACACTCGCAAACAAACATTAATCCCAAACTTACACGTATAAAACATAACCAAACTTAAACGTAATTTCAGGATTTACAGTCCACTGACTATCGGCCCCGTGATCGACTAATGGCCTTCTCTGTGTTTGCAGAGCACTACATTTTAACCTGGTAAGAATGCTTGCAATGAACAAAAACTTATCCCCATCAGCTTTTTAGCTCAAGGCAAATGTTACTATGCTTAATCAGGATTAGGCCTCCTTGAAGTCAATGTGAAATGAAGATGTGTCATTTTGAATCCAGACGTCGTGCCAGCAGGGAGAATGTATGCCGGACAGCGTGCCAGGATGAAGTCTGGGCACCGTGTGCCGCAAAGCTGCAGATGGTCATCTACCGAAATAGACCTTGGCATCGGAGCCACTACTATTCTGATGCTCTGGTGATGATAGGCTGAAGTTTGGCTACAGAGTAAAAATGTTACACAATGTACTGCATATGGTTGCTCGCAACAATTCACAGGTGCTGTCTTTTTTTTTTTTTTTTTTTTTTTAAAAAAAGGTTTTTAATTGAAATGCTGTGGGGTCAGATTGAATGTGCAGAGAATCGATCAACATTCTCTCTGTGAAATTACGGCACCGATGCCAAATCATTTTATGTGTAGGATTCACTTTATGTTTCTCTTCAGTGTTGCATCATAAGGCCAGTGTTTCACAGATACCATTTACCCTTCATACAAGTAACCAAGCATTAGTCTTCAGTGATTTTCTTCAGGGTGTCTCCTCTACATTCACCAGAGGGTGTTAGAGTGCAGTGTATAGGAAGAGATGTGAAGTGTTGATATTCTTACGAACCCCGTCCAGCCACCCAGCTAGCAAAACAGGCAGGCTATGCGACTTGCCAGCCAGCCAGCACAGCACTGCCAGGAAACACACTGCATTTAATGAAGCAGATCTGGGAAGTCAGGTATTTTTAGAAGCCACTTTTAGTGAGAGGAAACACCTCCGAATCTGCAAAGAAGAAGAAGAAAAAAAAAAAAAAACATTGCCTGAGTTCTCCCTGAAGTTGCCTTTTCCATACTAATGTCTGTCTTCGTATCTTACCTAACTAGCAGCTTGTCACTGCTGGTGCCTGCCAATGACATGATAATTTCAGTGAATGCCATTCTGGAGCATAATCAGAGGGGTGAAAACAAACAAAACGGTTAAACTGGCAGTGTTTTGAATTGCCCCTGCTGAATAGCTTGACTGTCACACTGAACCAGATCAGCAGCAGGTGATGCACTTACTTACATTCGTTGGGTAATAAAAGTCACAGAGCACATCTCTGTAATAATACTTGATTTAGATATGCCTTTCATAGTGGAGCTGAAATGATTCTGTCCCATAAATTTGTATGATTGCTCAGTGGGCCTGTTTTTGTTTTCCAAACCCTCCAAGTCATGACCACCACTATGAGTGAGTCCTCAGAGTAAACTGGAGAGTTGCCTGATTTAATGAGGAAGACCACCGCTGAGGCCTGTCTTCGTGAAACAAATATGACTCCAGTGGTGCCTCTGTCCAGGGATGTACTAAGACTCTGGGACTTCTGGCTTACTAGAAGTCAGGCCTACAGGGATTCAGAGGTTCATTTTGGGTCCAGGCTCAGTTACAGGGTTTGTCCTGAAGTAGCTCTTTATTAAAGGGATTTGAGAGTGTTTATTTGTAATTGGTTATGGTTATGTCATTTCTATGTTTATTTATAGTTATTTAATCAAATAATCAACCTTTTTTTTTTTAATTCACATGAATTGCCTCTCTCTGGAATTACTAGAAATAATGTAATATAATCTTTAGATTACGGACTTATTATGACTGTTACTATATTATATACTATATATTATATACAATTATTATAATAAAATTACTTTAGTAGGAAGTAGGTCAAAGTGTATCAGAATATTCATTCATTATATTCACCATCATGTTGGTAAAATGTTTCTTCTTACTCACTTTTTCCAATGTTTGAACATGTTTTTAATAGTTTTCAGACCATCCTGTGCCTCCTCTGAGAATAATAAAAGCACAAAGTGTTTTCACATGTGATGTGATGGTGATGCATACCTGTGTCCTGTTAGGGTGTAATCAACAACAAAGCAACAACAACAACAACAGCCGCAGAAGCAGCAGCAGCAGCAGCTGCTGCAGAATGGGCCGAGGCCTGAGGGTAGAAGGAAGGGGTGTGTGTTATATGTGTGTGTGTGTTGTTGTGACTGAATGCGAGTGAGGGGAAATGCCACGCATGCCTGAACACACAGACCAGCACATAGTTGTGTGAAAAACACATTGCTGGTCTTTAGTGGGCATGGGAGTGGAAGAGACCCAGAAACACTGGGATAGGGAGGAACAGGCTCACACACACCTTTGTGCGCAGGACTGAACAGAGATTTAGCCAAGCTCTCCTGAGCCAGCTGTCTGCATGAGAAAATCACATCGTGACGCTGTGCAGTGTTTCCCCTGTAAAAAAAAAAAACAAAAAAAAAAAACCTCTGATCAGCAGAATGGTCGATCTTGCCAAACACACACAGCCAGACACACTGTCTGCAAAGGCGAAAAACACGTCTTTAGATTAGATCAGTCCATCCTGGGACGTGAGACTCTGTCACTGTAGCTGTAAGACAGCAGTGGAATCTCTGATTCGGTTTGCCTTTGGCTGTGTGTGGAGGAAGCATCCTCTCTGGCCGTCTGGGCTGATGTGGTTTAAACAAGTGTCTGGAGTGATCCACTGGGGGCTCCCATGGAGGATCGGGTTGCCGGATGAGGATGTGGCCTGATGGAGCTCAGGGAACCGGTGGGGGGGGGTCGTCCTGCGATCCAGGCTGCAGCAGCCCATGATAGGCCTGCTGTCTCCTACTGTACTCCTGTTCAGCTACCTTACTGTCTGCTACTGCTCTCAGCTCTGGTAACCTGAGCTCACCGGCCCTGACTGTGCATAGAGTGGAAGGCTTTGCATCCCCACAGCGCCGTGGATTACTGTAGTGTGCAGCAGAGTGAATATGTCAGTAAATGGAGGTGATGTAGAGATAAATTTAATCATGTCCTAGTGGGGCTATGGCCCCATTTATATTGTGGAGCAAAGAAAAACTGTGCCATTGACACTTAATGTACAGCTTCCTTCCTTCCTCCTTCAAAATCATAGTCATAGTCATAACAATGTTTGTGGTGGTTACCTTCTTGTAACCATCTTCATATATTTAACTGAACAAGTTTAAATCTCTGTCAGCTGAAATGCATTACTTCCTGCAGAATGAAAAAAAAAAAAAAAATTCATCCTGGCTCCCATATAACCCGGTCATGTTTTGCTATTTAGCTGGTGTTCCAGTTAAGGGTCAGCTCTATTTACAGGAAGAATGTTACTGAGGCTTGTTGTTGAGTAAGCTACGTCTGTTCAGGTTTTTCCTTAACTTATGTTTCCTCTGAATCTGTGGAAAAGCCATGCTTAATCACTATGGTTACGACCCCCCCCCTCCCAACGCCTGCTCAAGAGAGGACTTGTTTACCATCCCTGCTCCAGACTCAATAACATGTCAGTCATCGGACTTAGTACCTCCCCTGCCCGCCTGCTATTGGCCCGGCAGATCGCTCCCAGTTTAACCCCCACCCTCCTCTTCCCTGACACCCTCCTCCCCGCTGTCTCTCCCCCCTGAGCCCCACTGTGAATAATGAATGATTTCCCAACTGTCTGTCACGCTTCCTGCCTATCTTCAATGACACAGGGAAAACACAGTGCGCTTTGATATGTTATGAAGAATGAAATGTTTCACCTTCATTGGATCATTTTTATGCTTCACCATGGTTGATAGCTATGATTGGTTTGGGACAATGATATCAGTTTACCAAATTTCTTATATCTCCACACAGTGCTTCACCTTCAGAGGTGGCAGTGGCCTGCTGGCGGTAAACGTGTCACTAGCCTCTCATTGTAAACAGTGTAGTAGTCTACTTACACAGCGTGCTCTTGAGCAAATGCTGCATGACTGGCATTCAGATGAGAAACGTTGCTGCATTGCAATGTTCTTCCTTTCATGCACAGACATTTTTATTTAATAAGGTAATTAATTTGTTTCAGAACCCAAAGTGTGAGAACTCATCGTTCTCATCCTTCTACCACACACACACACACACACCTCTCCAAGCAGACAGTGTTAAAATCTAACCATCTTGTTATCAGATAAAACTTGTTTTTTTTTCTGTACATGCCATGGTGAAAAGGAAGGAATGAGGCATGTTCGAAAGGCTATGGGTCACATGACCCTGGAAACCCCCACCCCCACCCCTCAATATGCTTTAAGAAGGCAAGGCCAGCTTGGCGGAGGAACAAATTTGATGCTTTGCCCAGCGCCAGTGACATATCACCTTTCTTTGTGTCCAAAACTGGTTCCTGACATTGTTGCACATATATAAATATTTTCTGTAAATCCTTCCGTTTTTCTATTCTTACACTTCTGCAAGATCATGTCTGTAGCTAAAATAGCCGCCTCCTCTCAGGTTTCCGTAGCAATTCCTGAAGTTGTTATTGTGTTGTTGCAGCGGAACAAGGGATTAACATTCCCCCCCTTGAATCCACTGCGGCCTGGAACATTCTGCAGATTCTTCACATAGTCCAGCGACTGGAGGATACCTTTAGAACAAAAAACAAACAGTGTCTCTCGGCCTGTTAGTGATGCCTGCCTCTCCCCCTGCTGCTGTATGTAACAGCGGTCGTAGGGATGCACCAGCTGCTCAGAAGGAGACTCCTCAGCACTGTCGTTTACTATTGATGAAACGGACCTGACCACTCCTCGTGTCGCAGTGCTCTGGTGAATAGCAGGGGCAGGCTGGTGCTTGGCTATGGTGTCTGACCTGACTTTGTTTGCTCAGGGAAAAAGTGGGGGGGGTATGATCATAAACCTCCCTATCCAAATTCTCAGCAGTTTGACTTTTTTGACTATGCAGACTGAGGTTATTGTCAAAAACCTCAGTATGAGATCAAATAGGGTTCAAATAGGGTCAAATGCCAGTCTGCTGATGCTTTTTTTCATTCCTGCTCATATCAAATACCGACTCAGGGGACTACAAGGATGATGACGACTTATCTTAAGAGGAGCCCCTTGTTAGGTAGTCCCTTTCCTTTGAAGTAGTGGAAACCCACAATGCCCTGCATAGCTATCTGTAGAGAGCAGCAGCGTGGAAATAGGGCTGCATTAGGAGCATCTATAAATAGAGGATTGTATCCTTGATACCATGGGTTGTTTGGTCACAGTAAAACCGGGTCGACTTATATGGATTCAAGGG
>CM076652.1:14222560-14274253 GCA_038496675.1 Rachycentron canadum
TGTGCGTTGGAGTGCACATGCTCCTTTAAGGTGTGCACACTCGTTTTCTATGAATGTGAGTTTGTGTAAGCATAGTGTGTGTACATGTGTACGTGTGCGTGTGTGTGTGTGTACCACCCTTTCATTCTCTGGGGTTCCTCTCATACACACATTTCACATCTGAGGAGCTTTATTTGTACCAAACCTGTTACAGACATCGTTACCATGGCTACAGCCACTGAGGACCCCTGACACAATGATAGACACAGTGGCCATGGCAACCCCAGGATCAGTGGTGGGTAATATGATAATTCATGGACGAGGTATATGACACATTATGGGCACATGAATATGCTCAAGCGCTGGAAAGCTGGTCGGTCTCTGGTAATCCACGAGTCTTTGTGCACCCACCATGCCGAGCAGCTGACAAAGAATACTCTGCTGTAACCAAGGGTGACCAGAACTAACAATAGCTGTCCCCTGGACAAGCTTCAACAACATGCACATCAAGCTGCTGCTCCGCAGTAGTGTGCTGTGTAGGGTCGCCGCCGAATTCAACTGGCACAATCAATATCATAATGAATCAATAATTCACAGCAGTGGTTCCCCATTGATTTCGGGCAGCGACCCATTCCTTGAGTCACTCTGCCTCCAAAAAGCCACGTGATCCAGGAAGCGCACATCCGCCCCATCAGCTGTGACGGCATCTCAGATGGTCCACGGATTCACCTCACGTTACAGTATGGCGCAGTGATGGAATCCAGCAGGACTATTTTACAAGCAGCGTCCCGTCGATAAATCACCTCCTCCAAGGTCTGCTTTAATTCAATCCAGTGCAATCTAATTTTATTGATATGTACTGTAGCTTCTTGCAATGTCATCTGTCACAAACCATCCAATAAAAGCCCAGGGCCTTGACCTCTGAGAGTGAAGTAATATTCATACACAGCCTCTCGCTAATATCACCACAAGTGCATCCTGTCACTTTGAAGGAGCCTTCTTTGTTGATAGGAAACACTGGAAGAAGCTAGGCTGAGCGTTGTAGACCCTTACTCTTTAAAGCAGCATATATAGAGCATTTATACAGCAAAATAGTGTATATACATATATATATACATACAGTATTTTCATCATCCAAGCTTGAGGGATTTTATTAATTTTGTTTATCACATTTACTTACATATTGATGCTACTTTTTAAAACATCTTTTAATCCCTACATTGTTCTACATAGAACCTGTAGCATTTGGAAATGGTTCCTCTATTTAGTGTGCAAACATGTAAGGGTACACTTATTTGTCACTATATTTTCAGTCCCTAATCTTCCCCTTTGTATGATATTGGACACTGCTGCAGTGAATTGATGTTTGTTAGTTGTCACTTCGTATTGCACGTCAGGTGACGTCATCACTGCCAATCCTATTTACGATGGCTCATTATTGTTAAAAAAAAAAACATGTCAGATGAAGGTTTTGTACAGAAACGTTGCAAACACATTGTTTGTTACAAGTTAGAAAGTGTGCATGACTTTTTAATTGCAACATCAGATTGATTCATCCTGTTCCTACGCAACTGCCTCAATAATTAGATGTGCAAAGTCTTTTCTTCTTTTCTGCTTTTGACACTTAAAACAACTATGGACTCGGCCTACGACTGTTCACAGTCTGTTTGCCTCCAACTTTGTGGCAACAGGTTGGAAAAGGCTCTTTCCTGTTTCATCATGTCAACGCCCCTCTGCACAATGCCAGGTTTATTAAAAAATTGCTTTCCACAGATCCCTGACCTTGGCCCCATCCAACACCTTTGGGATGAACTGATATGCCGACTGTGAGCCAGGTCCTATCACCCAACATGGACAGGAGCAGATCACTAGAGCCCAGTCCGAAAGTCTTCCTTGAAGAGCAGAGGCTGTTGCAGCAGCAGATTAATGCCCACTTCAACTTTTTGGCTGTGTAGCAGATCTTACGTCAACTTGAGATGACCTCCTATTACGTGAATTAAACCAATCTAATCTGGATCTAGGAACGTGGGTAAACTGGGCTAAGGTAAACTCAGCCTCCAGGGTGTAGCATTAAGCGGGCAGTGGCGGTCGCTGACAAAATAATGCATCTGCACAACATTGTTTTAATGACTGGACTTCAAGGCCATTGATGATTATTACTACCAAGAGATTGCTCACTCATTACAATCGAGCCCGCGGGCTGTTATATTACATGACGAGGAGACAGCGAGCATTGCGGTGCTGTGGTAACCGATTTAGTTAGACGGCTGACCCTAATGTTGTTATTGTAAAAGGAAGATGGATGGAGAGAGTCGAACCCCCCCCCCACCACCACCACCACCACCACCAACCCCATCTCAGTCCTGTCCCTGTTGAGGAGCAGAAACTGGGAGAGTGGAGAAATGAAGTGACATCATCAGCGTCAGCCACATTCCTGCGGAGGGAGGGGGTGAGGGGGAGGAAGGGAGAACGAGGGAAGAGGAGGAGGAGGAGAATGTCCCAAAACTTTTGAGGTTACAGGACCGACAGCAACCCCCCCCCCCCCCCCCCCCCCCCCCCCTCCCCCCGCACTTTCTTCTGGCGGAAGGTATGCATGTTTGGAATTTCTCTTCATTGAGGAATCCGTTAAAATGATGCGGAAGAAGGGACCTCCTCCAATAAGGCTCATTAGAGTTTGCCTTGGCTGCCCCCTTTTGGTAGGATTCCAAGAAAACGAAGCCTGGCTGATGTTTCTCTCTTCTTTTCTTTTTTTTTTTCTTTCTTTTTTTTTTCTTCTCACTCTGCAAATGTGCAACACCGCTCTTCCTGCTTTAAACACGCTAATGTCAGCATCATATTTCCAATCGAATCACAGCTGTTATGTGAGGACCTGTGTGTGTTGGCATTTGATGCTGTAGTTTTGAAAAAAAGCTCTTCGCCGTTTGTTTTGGACCAGATCCAGAATAGTTAGATACGGTATTCATGAAGTACTGCAGAGCGAGTCGAGTCCTGGTGTGGCAGAACATATACATAGTGTGAAGCTATACATAGCACAGGAAAGGCCATACAGCTAAATATCCTGCTTACTTCTGCTGTAATGGAAATACTCTGACCCACAGAAAATGCAGGGTAACTTCAAGGTCTGTCTTATCAGAGGACTATTATTGGAAATTCCTGAGGTACTGCAGAATATTGAACAAAAAATATTGTATTGGTTCTGCTGGCATTTTTTTGGAGGAAATAGACCGAAGCGTTTTGTTTTTTCTTTTGTCATAAAATCCCAAGGTTATTTTTCCTAACAGACCATTTCACCTCCTCTGTGATGTGACTGGATGTGAGAAAGAATGACAAGTATTTGAGAAACTGTCAGGACTGTGACTGGAGTTGGCACTGTGATGTGGGTGTATGTGTGTTTCCTCTGCAGCATTTCTGTAGTGCACCGTCACACTCTTAACCTACACAGATGTTCTGTAAAGCAACATGAAATATTCATTAGGAGATTAGCTCAGCAGCCGGCTTCATTTTCTTGACTGATTCACAAAGTGAACCACCGATGCGCCAACACCCGCTTTTAATTTAAAAGCAAATAAACAAGCGGAGCTCCTTTCCTCTTTCTCTCTGGCACATGCAAATATTCACATAACGACATCCATGTGCACACGTCACATGCACACATGCACACTCATTCTTCATCATGTGTACTCTTTTCTCCCATGTAAGTGTGTGCGATGCAGATGGCTTAAATTATGACACCAATGACAGGGAAGTAATATGTGTAGTGTCACAGTCTTACAAATTATAATGGTGTACATGAAAGTGGTGAAATGTGTGTTTTCGGTGTATGTTTGTCTAGGTTTGTATGATTTTGCGTGTGTGTGTGTGTGTGCGCGTGCGCACATTTCTTTCCAGCTCTGGCTTTGCACCAGGAGGCGGTTGCTAAGGAACCAGGAGTGCTGTGCCTCTTATTTCAGTTCAGTTCAGCTTTATTGCCCCTGTGGGGAAATTTGTCTTGCAGCAATAACAAAGAAAACAACAATAAATAGTAAACACTTAAGGCCCCGATATACAAACAACACAGGGGCGTGGGGGGCAGGGCTTTGCTGCGTGCACAGTTTCTGATATGCAGAAAAGGCACGTTTTGGTTTTTTTTTGTTTGTTTGTTTTTTTTAACAAATGATGACTGATTTATTATATTGCGCATTTCCCCTGAAGAAACGTGAACTCTTGACTCAGTCTTTCCCGGAGCAACACTTTATCTAGACACGGACTCCTCAAACAATCATTAGCAGAAAACAGCTCGTTACCAGGCCTTTCACAATCATTCATCCAGCTCCACACACACTCCAGGTGCCTTTTCTATGGATTGGACTCATCTGAAACTAGGACACCTTAGCCTGCAGTGTCTCAAGATTATTTAGCAGTAGAAATCATCTCTTTCTAAAGTGCTTCTCTATCAATCTGCTACAATAAATAAAAAATAATAAATTTTAAAAAATCTTTAAAAAATCTTTTTTTTCCATTTTAATGTGACACTATAAGCTAAAGTGTAAGTGCTAATGAGTTGGTAAAACTATGAGCAAGTTCTGATCTGATTTCCTTGTGCCCCACTGTCTGAATGAGCCTTTTGTCTGATCTGTGTCAAAGTTTGGATTTGGATAGATGACGGTGATATAGTACCAGGCATCTGGAGGATGTGTAAGATAAATCTTACAAACTGTCAGGATGAACAATTAGTCAAATCTCTGACTGTCCTGAGCAATGGGAAAGTGATCTGTGTTATTGATAACACATTGTTTGGGGTTTTGGTTTCTCAGTGATGCCCAATAAAGAATAAGGAGCCTCTAGTATTTATGTTGCTCAAGCTTAATTTGAAACACACCACACAGCCATTTCTCTGATCATTTTTCTCACAGCCTGTAAAGATGTTCAGCAATTCTCTCTTGGAAGATGAAGTGATTGTGGCAATGAGTTTTGTTTGAGATGCAATTGTCTTCTGTTCCATTTTAGCAGAGTATTGAGGAAATTAGTGAATATATTGTTTTTATTTTTTTCTACTATTCACTAGGAACATTTGTTTGCAAAGATGTTCAGATTTTTAATGGTTCTTGCTGTTAGCTGCTCTTTGGTTGCAGTTTTGGTAACAAAAAAAAATAGAAATAAGCATAAACATCAGTGGTTATATTGGTGTGATGACATTACATCACAACTGTCTTTGTCTCCCTGTGGTTACAAAGATAATGTCCAGTTTTGAGGGGCATTGTCAAAGAGCTATTAATTTAACTGCGTGTTTATTCATGAGGTCATAGTTTACAGTTGTGTTGAACTGGACTACATTATGTTGGAGATTTTCCTAATGTTTTGCTCATCATATTTACAAAGACAAAGGGAGGAAGAATATTGGAAACACCCGTCAGTATAATTCAGTCCAGTGCAACACCATCACTATAACCTTAGTAATAAACAGAGCTGAATTAGCATCTTTCAGAAAGTTTTCCCAAAAGATAAACATTTGAAGCTTCATATTTGAAACATATGTGACAGCTGTTGTAGTGACCTCTTCCCCATCTTTCTCTGTCTCCTCCAGTATGCCCAGAACACTGCAAGCTTGCGTGTACAGACAAGGGGGAGTGTTGCCACAGCCAGTGCCTGGGCAGCTGCACTGAACCCAACAACGACATGGCCTGCTCCGCCTGCCTCCACTATTTCCATGAGGATCGCTGTGTTCCAGACTGTCCCCCGGGCACTTACAAGTTTGAGGGCTGGCGCTGCATCACCATGGACCTGTGCTCTCAAGTGCACCTGCCCGGTGACACTCACTTTGTCATCCACGGGGGAGAATGTATGCCCGACTGCCCCTCTGGCTTCACACGCAATGAGACTAACCGGTAAACATGTACCCTTCACTTCTAGTTTGGGTCTGATTTGGAAATAACAGTCCAGGTGACACACTGAATGTGGAAAATATCAGGAAGAGCTCCTTAAAATTAGTTATTTCACGTTACGTCCATAAGCATTTCATGCTGTATTTTAATTAGTAGGTGATCATAACCTGATCTTTGACAAAGAGGGAGCAAAAGGTCTCAGTTCTATTTATTTCCTGGCTAATTTATCTGTAAATAGATGTGTGGTTCCTCTTCAGTATTCAGACGCCAAAGCAGCTTGTGTTTGCTGTGTACTTGTGCATAATGACTTCATTTGCATAAAGTATCCTTGCTCTGAACTTCACCTGGCCCGGCCCTTCACACGTTCCTTTGTGAAAGTAGGCTTCAAAGCTGGAAGTGCTACAGGTTAAGAGCATGTTGGAATAATAATGATCCACATTTAGATAGAAAGAGTGGACTAGTAGATTTTAGAGATTAATACTCAGAGGTTTTAAGAAGAGGCCTCAATTGTCAGCCATTTGCTTTGCTAAACATTAACCTAAAAAAAAACTTTGTATGCAGCCTTCCTCCCTGTTTTGTCTCATCAATTCCCAAACTCTTCGTGCAGACTGTCTGCTGCTGTAGATTTTTTGGCCATGCCCGGCTGTTGGTCTCTGAGGTCAATACAGTGAGTCGCTTTCTCACACAACAGAGTTCAGATAAGGGCCTATAAAAGATTATACTCTCCATGTGAGAGGTGACCTTGTATCATGCAGTGAATTTATTTGCCTGAATCTGCTGGAATGCTTGGGAGCTTGGGGAGCAGACGGATGATTTCAGGGTGAGGTAGAAAAGTTCGCATGAGATTTTATTCATTTCTCTGACAGTTATTCATGTTTTTCCATGTCTCTGTCTTCTGTTTCACACCTTCCCTTTACTCCTGCCCCAAATAGCATGTTATGCAGTGCCTGCAATGGCCTGTGTGACAAGGTCTGCACATCCCCTGTCATCGACTCTGTGGACGCTGCTCAGTCCCTGAAGGACTGCACTGTCATCGAGGGCAATCTGGACATCAACATTCGCCGTGGAAGTGAGTTGATCTATGCAGAAGCACAGTGCTTTTGACACAACATATACAGAAAAATTTTGCAGACTAAATGAGCTTAGCAAATCGCACTCCTCTACTCCAAGAAATTCTAGTGGACTAAACTACATCAGGCACAACTAAGCAGATTAAAATACACTAGTGGTTCTCTGCTTTGAAGCTGGTTTATACTCACAAGTAGAATATATATGTCGGCTACAATCTGCCATATTGTGTGCAATAATAATTCTCTACTGATGGCAATATTGCAACTTTGCTACATTTTGTTGCATTCAGCTACCTTGCAAATATTATGACAACTGAGGAAGATACAGCGCAAGAGCCTGGTGGTCTACACTGATAGGATGCACAGGAGAGGCACAGAATCAACATTACATCGGCCTCCTGCAATCTAAAGCAATTATCACATTATACAATAATGCTGTATATTTGCTCAGTTGACAGGATGGCTCACAAGATAATCTCCACATATGATATATCTTATACAATTTAGTGCTCGTTGGGTATTTGCATTTAGAGCTAGTTCAGTGTCCTAGCAGCAGTAGCAATAGAGGTCCCGGTGGGTTTTTTAATGTGGTTTTCATGTGCTGTTTTTCTCATATGCTGTAATGTATTCCTGTGTGTGTGTGTGTGTGTGTGTGTGTGTGTGTGTGTGTATATGTTTATCTCTTGTCCCCAGATAACATAGCGTCTGAGCTAGAGAGCTTCATGGGATTGATCCAGACAGTGACGGGCTATGTGAAGATTCGACACTCCCACGCACTTGGCTCACTGTCCTTCCTCAAGAGTCTGCGTTACATCAATGGGCAGGAACTCATCGACAAGTATGGCTCGACTGCACTGTTTGTCTGCAGCTTTTTTGTCTGTGAATGTGTGTGGTGATTGAGGGAATGAGAGGACATGAGCAAACCAAACCTCATATTAGCAGGGAGGCTGCCTCCAGCATGTCATTGATGTTACATACATACAAGAGTGGCTTCTTGTTGCACGAGTGCCTGTCCTTGATGGTGGATGTGCACATTAACATGAATTGATAAAAAATGTAATCTATTGATGCTGTTTTCAGATATTACTGTGTCATTTTAAAAATGATGATTCATATAGTCATGCAGATAGGCCAGATAAGTGAGTGTGGCTACTAATCTGCATGAGAAGTCTCAGGTCTGTCTTTACTGTGGTATCAACAGCAGTCTTAGATATGAGGGAAAGTTTTTTGGTAATGGCCAAAGGGGTCATGGGAAAGCCTGTTGCTCTTCTTGTTGTCGTTTCTCCCAGGGTTAAGTTTCACTCAGAGGAATGCTGTTGAGGATGGCAGACATTCCCTTCACTCTGGAGGTGCTCTGCTCTGTTACTTGGACAGCTTGAGTTCAGAGTGTTAGCGAGACACTGTTTCTGTTTCATGTCCTCCTCTGTGCAAACTTAGGCTCATTGTCAGGGAGTGCACTAACCTGACCTCACTGATGTCCATTTCTGTTAGTGCTTAACGCTGCCACCAGGTGGCAAGAAAAAACTCATTAGAACAACATTTCTGAACAACAACTTTAGCCTCCATGAAACATGCTCATATAACAAAAAAAAAAAAAAAAACTTTATATTTTAATCTGCATGAAATGGTTGTAACCTAATCTTTATCTTCTTCCATTATCAGCATGTATTCGTTCTCCGCCATCAACAATCAACACTTGCAGTACCTGTGGGACTGGAGTCAGCACAACCTGACCATTCGGGCTGGACGTCTCTTCTTCCGTCTGAACCCCAAACTCTGCATGTCGGAGATCCACACTATGTGGGATAAGACAGGAATAACTGTGAAGCCAGAGCAGGGTGATTTCCGTAACAACGGTGAAAGAGCCAGCTGTGAGTATTGTCGACAGATTGATCAACATTTGTGTTGTGTGGGATCTTAAGAAAACCCTTTTTGTTTTCTCTCTATCAGTGTGCTGCTACATTTAAAGAGCTGCCATGAAATGTGTACACTGTATGTCTCATTGAGCGTCCTGTTCTGTCAAAACAGGTGAAAGCCATACTTTGACGTTTAAGTACAACGGCACATCAAGCAATATGATCAACCTGACCTGGGAGCGCTACCGGCTGCCAGAATATGGAGACCTTATTAGCTTCATAGTCTACTATAAGGAGTCGTGAGTACTCTTAAAAACAAACCACTCATTATTCTGTAACACTGACATATAAATCAACTCGATGCGAGAATAAAGATGAAGAGTAAAAAAAAAAAAAAAACTATTCTATTTATGACATATTACCTGAAATCCACAACTTACTGTTTCAAACACAAAGGATTCCACTCAAAGTCAGAGCTATTTTACATTTAAAAATTAGCTGGCTGTACTGATTTTCCAAAGGTAATTTTTTTTTGAGCTTTTGGATTAAATTCCTGACTTTGAGGCACTTATCTCGAATTCAAATGGCCTATTTGTCTGAAGTAAAACAACCAACCAAATATCTACTTATTGTTTGAGATGATAATCTCTGGTCCAAAGTGAAACTAATTTCTACTTTTAAGATAGGTAGTCAATAAAAACACTGAATGACATGCCTTTCAGTGGTAATGTAAAATACACAACAGGGTAAAAAATATAAAAGCATTGGCTGCAAAATTAATTACATCTTCAAATGTGACCTGGACTCTATTTTACTCTAATACTAGATATAATAACATATTATATGTACATAATTATATTGTAAATGTTGTTTTGTGTCTTTACCAGCCCTTTCCAGAACATCACAGAGTTTGATGGCCAGGATGGCTGTGGCTCAAACAGCTGGCACATGGTGGACGTGGATTTTCCTCAGGAAAAAAACGATGATCCAAAAGTTAGTCTTCAACATCTCAAGCCCTGGACCCAGTATGCTATTTTTGTGAAGGCCATCACCCTGCCGGCGGAGGAAAAACACATTGGTGGCGCAAAGAGTGATATAATCTACATTCGCACACGCCCGTCACGTAAGTCTGAGCATCAGTCCGTTGACACCAGCACTGAAGCTGTTTATTATTCCCAACATTGCTTTTGAATTATTAGTGATTCAGACTTCTCATTAACTACTGTGTTAACTGGATTAACACTTGAACAACATTTTAACATAACATACCGTGACTTTGACCTTTACTGCAGTGCCATCTGTGCCTAAAGACGCCCGTGCATTTGCAAACTCCTCGACTAAACTGGTGGTGAAGTGGTTACCTCCAGTCTTTCCCAACGGCAATCTGACCTACTACCTGGTCCGCTGGCAGCAGCAGCCTGAGGACAGGGAGCTTTACCAACATAACTACTGCTCCAAAGGTCTGCATTGCTTATTCTACAAAACAAGCATCAATTTCTTTTTTCTGTTATGTAACAGTTCAGGATGTAGGTTTATTTGCTTTCTTGATGAGAGTTAGTAGAGAAGACTGCTCTCGTGCCTGTGTTAAATATGAAGCTATTGTCTGTTAAGCTGTTTTCCAGTGCTAAAGTAAGACAATGGCTTGCTCGCCGTAGCTTCATACTTAGACATACACATTGATCTGGTATTGATCTTACAATAAAGTAAATTAATGTTCAATGAATCTTTTAAGAATGAAACATTAGGAAATGCAGGCTCTGCCCATCACTAAACACTCCTGGTTTTCCTTGAAACAGAGTTGAAGATCCCAGTCCGGATCCCAGCAACAGGGCTCACAGACATGGAAGAGAATACCAAGCCTACCAAGTCAGACCTGGCAGGGGCAGAGAAGGGCCCATGCTGTGCTTGCCAGAAGACGCCTGAGGAGAAGGATCGGGAGAAGGATGATCGTGTCTTTTTAAAGATTTTCGAGAACTTCCTTCACAATGCCATCTTCCTGCCGAGGTATAGTAAGCCACAGATGGCGATGCAATATCAGCCTCACAATGATCTCCTTAAACTGTTTACAGCTCCTGCTCTGTGCCTCCTTTCATTGTTGCGGAGATGGCCATCAAAGAGCTGAACTTGTTTGCCAAAATGAGGAATGAGGTGGCTCCTCTGTGAAGCTGACAGGACCCGAGCATGGGGCCGTCGGCAGACCGGACGGGGGCTGAACCGGCCTGCTGGGCTCGGCCCTTTTGTTGGGCGGTGCAGATGAGAAGACATGCTGAGTAGGATCCAAAGCCTTCTTAGCGCTCTTGCCGCTTTCTGTTGCCGAGGCAACGATGGCACGAGGGATGTTAGGACCTAGCAGGCAGCAATTTAGGCAACACAAACAAACCCAGGAGAGAGATGTGATTAAGGAGTCTGAAGGGCCTAGTTTGGCTGCACACTCACACACTAGCTGCTTAGGCTTTTGTTCCCCGCAATAGGGACTGACATTTGTGTTGTGTTATCATTTAACTTGCTCGTGGCTATGGATGTTTAACAGTTTCAAAGACCACAGCTCCCTTTGTCTCCCATGCTACTATACTCTCACGTAGACAGTCAGATGCAATCTACGTATTTGTGACTTGGTGCCAACACATCACCATAAAATAAGGATACCTTTGAAGCACTTGTTGCCTCTTAGTAAGAAAACAGCAGGTTTCTTATTAACCCAGATTTTTAAATGATGCCGCTGAACCTCCAAAGTTCATTCATTCAAACAGCGTTACAGTGCCCTTCTTTCTTCTTTCTCAACGCTCTTGTGGAATTGGATCAATATGTCTTTGGAGGAAGAATAATACAACATAGCTTTCTATTGTAACTGAACTCCTATCTGCCCCTCTCCTCCTCCTCCTCCTCCTCCTCGCTCTCTGGCTGTGTTGATTTGTTATAGTATAGCTGTCTAGGAAACAGGCGGGTGGCAGGTCCCAGGCCTGCAGCGAATGGCTCAGCCTGTGTATGTACAGACTCCACTGTAACAGAGCCAGCATTATTACAAACCACTCCAGGGAAAGGCCTCGAAAATCGGGGAGGTTTTTTCAAAAGTTCAGGGTTTAGACCATGGGTGAGGGGAAAGAGGGCGGGTGAAAACAGAAACAGAAAGAAGAGGAAATGTTTTCCATTCTGTCCCTCTCCACTCGGCACTCCACTCTCCTCCTCCCCTTGCACGCTCTCTTTGTCTGAGACTTTTTTTTTTTTTTTCTGGAACAAGACAGCTGCCAGGAAATGTACAGTGAATCCATCTGGAATTTAAATGAATGAGGGAAGAGCCCCATCAGTGGTAGAATACAAACAGAAAGTAAGGAAGGCAGACTAATTTACTGGAGGAGAGGAAGGTGGCTGCACAAAGAGGATGGCTGCCAGTGTCTGTTAAGGAGACCTTGTGGTACAGCCCAAAAACCTGTTATCAGCTTATTTACTGCAATCCCCTCCTGTTGAAACTCATGACGAATACGTACTGTTACCTCTTCTTTTATTAAGTCCAGAGATTGTGCAGTCTTTTCTGTGAGCCTGCTATGTGTTACTGCAGTTAAGGTCAGGCACTAATAATGTGCCCCACTAGCCACAGACTGGATGTGTAGACACGGCTTTCCTTTCTGGATTCCATTGAGTGAAGGTAAATCTTTTTTTAGCGGGTGAGGTCAGGACACTAACTGTAGTAACTCACTAGTTATAAGGTCACGCTTCAGTCAGCTGAGGAGCCGTCTCACAGTGCTCAGACAGCCCTGCTTAACCCAAGGCTTTTACAGCGTGTACAAAAACTAGATCCTCAAGTTTTCTCTCTTCTATCCACGTCTCTCCCTCTTATTCCGTCACTTTAATACAAGATAGCTCAAGGTTTACGAGTCAGTGTGAATCCGACTCATGCACCTGGGTCTTTACTTTCCTGTCAGTTTTCATATGTTTTTGATATATTGTCAGTAGTAACTGTTTTTGAGTGCTGGACATTGGATTGCACCGCACCAGTTATGACTGCCAGGGAGGAATGTTAACATGTCGGTGCGACTCTTCTTTCCCACGGATCAGTCTGTGTCTGTATACTCCTCCTGTTGGTGACTGTCTGCTCAGACACAAAAGATGCTTGACTTTGGTTTTGCTCTGTTAGGTCTCTTAGTTTATTACTCCTGGTAGGATTAGTTGAGTGACAGAAAAGTAATCAGTGTCAGTGCGGGACACTTTTTACAGGCAAAAATGCAGCACAATCTCCAGTTGGGAGGATTCGAAACTTGTCTTTGTCCTGTGTGATAGTAAATTGAATATCTTTGGACTGGTGGTTGGAAAAAAAAAAAAAAAAAGAGAGCAATTTGAAGATGTTGCTTTTAGTTTTAGGAAAATTTGATGGGCATTATTGGCTATTTTCTGAAATTTTATAAACCAAACAACAAATCAAGCAATTGAGGACTAAATTGGCAGTTAATCAATCAATAATGAAAATAGTTTCATCCCTAATTTCCAATGTACAGTTTGAATCCTGTGCTTTTTTTCTTTTGTTTGAGTTGAGTGGTGTAAGCTGTAATAAAAACACAGCCACCTGTCTATGTCGTGCTTGTGTTGTTCCGAACAATTTCTAAAGATTTATCACAGCTGAGCTCCACACACTGTTTATCACAAGTTGTCAGCTACTGTCAATACAGCTTTCATTTTCCAACTCAATTGATTCTGTCTGTCTCAGCTGACTGCCCAGAGGGTTTCACAGGTAACTGTTAAAGGTGCATCTAGGCAAGCTGCCCTGTGCCGCTGCTGCTGCTGCAGTCACAGCTGTCACTGGCTGCTTGTTCACAGTAATGGCGATGTCCAGCTCCAAGCGCCGCGGCATCCTATCATCTGCATCTGTCAGTCCATTCACCACTGCGCCGTCTGTTTGGCCACTTGGTCAATACAGTTGAACACGTTGATTCAGAACGTAGGTGTAATGAATCTGAAAGCCATATTTCAGCTTTGTATGCTCTTATTATTGATTGGGATAAGATGGACAGCAGTGTTTGTTCATGTTTTCCTTGCTGTGGAAAAAAATCTCTGTCAGACTTTTTTTTTTTAATATCTTATTTTTCTCTGTCTGTCCACCTCACTATGATCTGTCTGACCTCATCCTTCTGCACAGCCCCACAGGGAGTAGTTTTTAGCATCTGGACGCATTGGGGAACACACACATGCACACATACACACATACACACATACACACACACACACACACACACACACACACACACACACACACACACACACACACACACACACACACACCAACCATCCGATCCAGCAAGATGCTTAAGCTTTGTGGAAAATGCTTTTGGGATTTATAAAGCTACAGTTATTTGTTACAATAGGGTTTCCACTACATCTTTTTGTCATGTATTGTCATAACAGCATCCACTGTACTTAAATCAAATTTCCCTCTGTGTTTCAGACCTCCAGACCGTCGTCGCAGAGATGTTTTTGGTGTGGCTAACAACACACTGTTTCATGAGGGTGTTGGTAGGGGGAACACCACCTTTGGCCCCGGGGATAACAGTACAGATGGCATTCCTCCTGTTAAAGAGTATCCATTCTCTGAGGACAAGAGCACAGCAGAATATTTAGAGATCCCCAACCTGCGGCCCTTCACAGTCTACCGCATTGACATCCATGCCTGCAATGAGGAGGTGGGGCACTGCAGCGCTGGTGCATTTGTCTTCTCCAGGACCAAACCTGCAGGTGAATTACTGACCTGGATACAATTTGTGATGGAAAAATTTGCATAGTGTTCTGTAACACACTTTTCTGAAAATAAATTATAGTCATATTCTTGTTATAATATTATATATGTGTGTTTCCTAGTCAAGGCAGATGACATTCCTGGAAAGGTGATCTATGAGAAGAGTGAAAAGGTTGAGGGTTGTGTGGTGCTGCACTGGCCAGAGCCCATCATGCCCAATGGACTCATCCTGATGTATGAGATCAAGTTCCGTCTGGGAACTGAGGTGAGTCAGGCCGGGTATAATTAAAGATCCCTTAAGACGTGTTTTAAGATGTATGAAGAATATCGATACTTATACAGTAAACATACTACTTGAAATAATCTGATTTATTTCTCCCTTATTGATAAATGATGATTCATTGGAGAATTCAAATCTCCACATCACTTATATCCAGATATATATACTTGTATACCAGAATTAGCTGCACACTGATTGTGATGTCACAAAATCCTGTTCATCTCAACACATGATCTGAAGATTTACAGTGATTACAGAGAAACCTCCCACCTTCAGGGGAGGAACATAAACACAGCCTTGTGGTGTTCAACTTAACACATACACAGTCCTAGTAAAGTAACAATAACAAAACACATTTTTGAGCGTAGGGGGTCTTTAAGTTGTAAATGTTAGTTCACAAGACAGAAATATCCTTTCACATGTGACCAGTAACTTGTGAAAATTAGTTTTTCACCCCTTACTTCACCTTGTGTCTTTGCTGTCCTTCACACAGTGACCACGATGTGTTTATTTTCTTTCAGCCCGAGAAACACGAGTGTGTGTCGCGCCAGCAATACCGCGTGTATAAAGGAGCTCGGCTGACCAACCTGGGTCCAGGAAACTATTCTGCCCGAGTGCGTGCCACTTCTTTAGCAGGGAACGGCTCCTGGACGGACAGCGTGTTCTTCTGCGTGCCTCCACCAATACGTAATGCGACATTTCTTGTGCAATAAATATTGTGTATTGCCTTTTTTCATTTTTCCTTGACTAATTTGAAGTAAGACATGACATCTTTTAGTCAGTGCTAATCCCTTGAATTTCTCTGTTCTGTCTGACAGGAGACAATGATGTTGCGTTTTATTTGGTCATCATAATTCCCATCATAGTGACAGTTTTCATTGCCAGTCTCACCACGATTCTCTTCTTTGTCAACAAAAAGAGGCAAGTCTCTGTATGAACATGCTTTCTAACATTTGCCAGACGATGTTGCTCAATTATGCTGCTCTACCTCAGTCTGCTCATGAAACTTAACAACCGGTGAAATGTTAATTAGAGTTAATAGGTGTTGTTTTCATTAACATTCCCCTGTGGTAAAGAGCTGACTTCCTATAGAGTATGACATATTAGTTTTACAATCAGAATTGTCTGCTGACTGACTGAGCTGTATTTGTGTTAACAGGAATAGCGACAGATTGGGAAAAGTCCTTTATGCATCTGTCAACCCAGAGTACGTCAGTGCTGCTGAAGGTAAGAATATCAAATATCTTCTCAACCTTTTACTGTTATATTTTGGTGTTGGTATGTGGTGTTGACCTGCTGTCCGCTGTTTGTGTTAGTGTACGTCCCGGATGAGTGGGAGGTGGCAAGGGAGAAGATCACTATGCACAGAGAGCTGGGCCAGGGCTCCTTTGGTATGGTGTACGAAGGCATCGCCAAGGGGGTGGTCAAGGATGAACCTGAGACACGAGTGGCTATCAAGACGGTCAATGAGTCTGCCAGCATGAGGGAGCGCATTGAGTTTTTAAATGAGGCCTCTGTCATGAAGGAGTTCAACTGTCACCACGTGGTACGAGGGACATGCACCTTGCCTCCTCAGGCAATAATGGAACATAAATCATCACAGCATAGCCAAAAATAAACCAACACCTAATTGCAAGATGGTGCTTTCAATTATCATTATTTCTCAATTAATTTGTACAAACGTAGAGAGAGAAGGAGGTCAGCAGGTCATGTGCGCTGTGAGTACGCTGTGGTTGTCTTCACAGCCTGAGGCAGGGCGCAGCCTTCTGGAGATTGTGTACATTTCTCTCATCAGCACGATCACAGCCTCATTAACTGAGTTAAATGAATGTTCAAGATTTTCCCTTTGGAAAGCTGCTGTTACAACCTTTTTTATCAAGTCTGGTTGCCAAAAAAAAACAAACACTCGATTATTTAATTTAATTTGAATAACTTTTAAGGAAAGGTGTTTTTTTTTTTTTGTTTTGTTTTATTTTGTTTTTTTTTTTTTGTTTTGTTTTTCCAATCTTCAAAGCCGGTTTATGAGAAACTCTGCTTTGTCTAATACAGATCTGAAATGAGACTGATAGACTGCTGCTACGGGAATGTAGACTACCTACTTTCCCTGACTAGCTACTCATTTTATAAAGCAGGCTATATACTATGTACTGTCCGCTATATATTAATCTCTTTAGTAATATGTTGTCAGGTAACCTGCTCTCAAAACCAGTTTTCAATTGGGTCATAATATGGGTTTGGGCTGCAACTTCTGACTCATTCCACCTGACCTGTGCTGTATTGTGATTGGTGCAGGTGCGGCTGCTGGGTGTGGTCTCGCAGGGGCAGCCAACCTTGGTGATTATGGAGCTGATGACACGTGGTGATCTCAAGAGCCACCTGCGCTCTCTGCGCAAAGAAGTAAGAAGGTTTTCATACAAACACCAACTATATAATCAATACAGTGTCTTGCATGAATAGACGATGCTCTGATGTGAACACACATACACACACATATGTCCCTCTTTTTCCTGTCTTTCTTCTAAACTCTTGTGCACATTTCCACACAAGCATCCATCCCACATTTTGTAGTGCTGATCTGCTGAGAGCAGAGAAATGTGAAAGACAGGAACAGTACTTTATTGTGCTCTTTACCCTCTCACCTCGTCTCCTCTCGCTTTACCGCAGAATGCCACCAGCCAGGTCCTACCCCCGCTCAAAAAGATGATCCAGATGGCAGGGGAAATTGCTGACGGCATGGCGTACCTAAATGCCAACAAATTTGTCCATAGAGATCTGGCTGCCAGGAACTGCATGGTAGCAGAGGACTTCACTGTGAAGATTGGAGGTAAGTCAAGTTAATATGATGCCTTCAGCCTCCCTCGGTTGCTCAATGCTGAATCCGCTCTGCTGGCCTCAAAAATAAGTGTTTGGATTTCAGTGAGTGCCTGAAGCAGTGGAGTCTTAATGTAGATGGACGGAGGGAGGGAGGGCAGGAGGAGGTGAGGGGAATGGATGAGCTCTCAGGAGCTTCCTCTCCCACACAGAATGAGTGATATTCAGTGGCTTCCCCAACCTCTGTTTTCTTTTTTTTTTTTTTCTTTTTTTTTTTTTTTCCCTTCAGATTTTGGCATGACCAGAGATATTTATGAGACGGATTACTACCGAAAGGGAGGGAAGGGCTTGCTGCCTGTCCGCTGGATGTCTCCAGAGTCGCTGAAAGATGGCGTGTTCACAACAATGTCTGATGTCTGGTATGAGAACATTACTCTCTTACACACATGGACACAACCATGCACACACACACAAAGCCTGTATTATATATGTATAAACCTGCCTTAATCCCTGGGACTCTCAAAGTATTCCATAAATGTCCACATATTGCGTGTCTTTGAACATGTGGAGATTTTAAAACAGCTTTGCTGTGAAGTCAAAACTTACAGATCACTTCACAGCCATTTTTTACTTAATAGTTTGAACATCCATTTCCTGTCATGATAAAACCTTTTGGCTTCCAGCTGCTTCTGCGGAAATTCCTCTCTCTGTGACAGAGCAGTATAGAACAAGAGAACTCTGTTTTTTTATTCCAGTTTTTGGTGAAATCTCAGGAATGATATTGTTCTAGAGAAATACAATTGTTTACTAGCTCCCTTGCAAGTTTTTGTTTCCCAATTCAAAGTGTCCCACAGGCCAGTCCCTAAGAATGGGCTTAAACTGCTCCAGATGTTCTCAAATGAGAGGTTGCAGTGCCAGCACAAAACCCACCTCCACATTCGTTTACTATTATCTTTCTCTTTGATGTTGTGCACATGAAGTTTAGTGTAAGATGAACCCATTCTGGGCTCCCATGGACTCGATGAGTAGGTGACTTTTATTTTGTTGATCAAGAAAAGCTGTCCGACTGTGGCTTTGTCTGTCAGCGCATGAGTTATATGCAGTGTTGTAATTTAACAACCATTGAGTTTGCACTCAGAACTCGTGCCAGTGGTGAAAATATGAATAACAAATTTTGTTAAGTTTTTTGTAGTCGTAGTTATCTCAGTGCTAGGTAACTTGAGGTCAAACTGACCTTAAAAATGAATTAATTAAAAGATTGTGATTGCTGATACACACAATACGTTTTCATTCCCAGTCATCACGCTGACAGGTTTTTTGAATGTACCATAATGTAGAGAAGTATCTGCTGAGTGGTGCTTCCTTTGTATTGTCCTCCAACCTTTCCCGCTCAGAAATCTTGCTTTGACCATTATATTTTAGTCAGCAGCTTACTTTTACTCAAGATGATGGAGGAATTAAAGGATGCTGTGCATTTTAGTAATTTAGTTTTAGAAACGCATTTACAGAAAATCTATCTCAAAGCGGCAGTGATGGATTTTTAGGTCGCCTGGGGACAACAAAACAGGCAGCAAACACAACATTAAAATACTATCACCTCACCTACCGACCTGTAGCGAACTGTAGAGTGAAGTGATAGTTCACTCTTACAGTACATATAGTTATTGGAGACAGTGTATTACATCAAATATATTCTGCTGGTTTGTTTGCTATTTATTACCTACAAATAATATATAGATTTCAAATTCACTCAAAGTGGCATCACCACACAACTGTAAAGTAGAATTTATAGCAATAAAAGATATTACCCATGCAAGAAAGTGAAGAAATTTATTGAGTTGATTATATTCGATTTTACCTGATGAGGATCAGAGGATGAAGAAGTCATTAATAAAGTCAATAAATCCCGCTGTCTGTGGGATTCTTTGGTGAGTTTGATCCTAAGCACATCAACAGGACTTTGATGTATGCAGTAAATTTGTTCTTGGAGAGGAAAAGTCAAACACACTTGTTAGATACTTTTTTTTAAAAGAAAATATTTATTCAGAAGGAATGAAAAAAAGCTAATGTACCTGGGAATTTTTACTTTTGGCAGCTTCTAGAAAACTTTTTCTCGTATTGCAGTGGCATCAGATAAGAGGCAAAAATGTAAATGTACTTTATAAAATCATCAACTCATCTCTTGTCGCAGGTCATTTGGTGTTGTGCTGTGGGAGATCGCCACCTTAGCAGAACAGCCTTACCAAGGCATGTCCAATGAACAAGTGCTGCGCTTCGTCATGGAGGGAGGCCTCTTGGACAAACCTGACAATTGCCCTGACATGCTGTAAGTCTCTTTGTATCTGTGATCAATAACTGTGCATACCACCGATTTCAGGCCTTCCAGGTTGAGGTTGCAATTCCCCTGAACGATGCACTGTTTTATCCTCTGCTGCCATCACCTTGCATGCCTTCAGCCCCATTAATATTTTGCCCTGCATTTATTTTAAGTTGTGGTACTAAGTATGTTGGATATCATGTGGTGTGTATGCTAAGGTAGAGCCAAGACGAGGCCTGACATTAACATCACAGGTTAAATGCGGTCCGTTGACAACATGGCTTTAGTGGTCAGCTGGCAGCGAGAAGTCTCCTCACCCGTCGGCCTCAGCCCATAGAAGGGATGCCACAACCTGTGTGTGAAAGATGTCTCTCATTCCTGCTGCCAAGAACGGGCATGAGTAGGGAGATGGTGTTTGTCCATCCGCAAAGGGAGTGAGAGAGGCAGAATGAATTCATTAATGTATTTATAATTCATTAATGAATCACCCTGGCTGTTGGAGAAGAGAAAGCACAGTAAGACCTGCTTGTCAACATGCAGTGCTGCATATATGCATTTCTCCTCTTCCTCTCTGACCTCAATAAGAAGGTATTCTGCTCCCTCCCCTCCCACTCTCCATGGCTGACCTCACCTTAGAAAGCAAGTGTGAGCAGAAAAAAAGAAAGAGGACCGAGTGTTGTGCAGACACAAACCTTTGGTTTCTATGGCAGCCTGACTGTTTTGTCCTGATTGCAGGAGTGTGTGGATTGTATTACAAAGGTGGTGGGGTAGCCTCCTGGTATCTGAGCTACACACAGGGAAGTCAGGCTTCTGCTGCCGGTAGCCTCTGCTGTAGTGACTTAATGGAGATTTCCAGAAGATTGCTGAAGTGTAGTGAAGCCAGAAGTCCATACAAAGGCTGAATAGAAAGACACAAGAAGAGGAAGTGGGCTGAATAATACACAGAGGGATGAGTCACATTTGGAGAGCTTTGGACGTCTCCTCCTTGTACTGAGTTTCCCATGGTCAGGTAGCTGTGGGTCAGCGATTGGATTTCCCATGTTTCTGTCTACGGTTTCCCTTGGACAAAAGTGCATTCTCTCTTGCAGGGTTGGGCAAAAATGAAACACAGACTCTGTGATCACATTTAACATGATGATTTATTGTTTAATGCTCAGTATCACTTACAATGCTATTATACATAAATGCTTCACCACACTGGAGACGTCGGATGTGTGAAGTTTTGTTGCAAGACGTTCCAGTTGATGCTTAGAGACTCCTCTCAACTCACACTTGGCCTTAAAGCGTGTCTGTTTTTGATTTTTATCTGAGTGTTTCAAGGACTTTTTGTCCATCTCTTTGGCTGGTGAAATTTTGGCTTTGTGTGTGTGAATAGTTCTAAAAAAGCCTGACCGCCTCCAAACCTCATCTTAAAAGCACAATTTTAACACAATCACTATTTGATATTCGCTTATAACACTCACAGTGTATTGATGTGACAGAAAAGTATGTTCACACTTAGAAGGGATTTGACTCAGAAACAGAGGTTGGGTGACCTTGAGGAGCTATCTGTGTACCAACTAAAGACAATAGGGGTTGTTCATAAACAGTGTCTGTTACACATCGATCTGTTACACATTGCCAACGTCACTGATGACAGGTCAAATATGAGTCAATTTAGTTTAAAGGGAATAGCATGCGTCTGTGTGTGTGTGCCATGATTGGCAGGATGCTGACAAGAAGTCAGGATTTACTGCAGTGTTTGTTTTCTAAATTTGCATCAACAAGCCTCATGCACAGCAACAGATGGCGGGGGAAGGGTTTTCAGCAAGCAGGACTCTGCAGACAGGTTACTCTGGAGCGTCGGCCCAGCTCCAAGCATTACACGTCTTTTCATGGGAGGTCTTTGCTGCCTGGGTTTGGACATCTGATCGTCAAATTTGAGACACTTGCTGTGCTGCTGAAAAACAAGTCAAAAGCCGACCCCCTGCTGTTTCAGAGTACGAAGCGAGGCACGTGCTTAGGAAAGCTCTACCCATAATTCCTCTGTGTGGAGAAGGAGCTGGCACCCAGCTGCAGAGGCTGTTGTAGACTGCAAAGAGACCACTGGGAGAGAAAGAAAACAAGAGAGAGGGAACAGCAAAAGTGGAGTACCGATGACCGAGGTGTTTATGTCAGCAGGCCTTAGAGTATTCTTAGCTTGTTTGTGTATAATTGAAGTTGTGGTGTGTGGTGTAGCACCACACAAAACTGTAATAATTCTCCCTTTTATGATGTTGTTTTGACATTCCCAAAGCTCTGCTGCTGGCCTGACACAGTAACCTTAGGTATGATTTACTGTGCTGCTGAGTACATGCTACATTACTGATCTTACTGTATGTGTAGATGCAATAAATGAGTCATATCCACATCTAAGATGTCTCAATTTAACTACTGTAAAAAAAGTTTTTATATGTATGTAAGGATTGTAGCTGGCAGCAATTTGAGACTACATCTGCATGTATTTATACTTTGGCCACTGTGCAGTCAATGTAGCATTTCATTGGACAGTATTAAGAGATATAGGTTAAAATCATAGTAAACAGTGCTGAAGTATAGTAATGTACTGTCTACATGGTTTCTTCTGAAAGATCAATACAGTAAATAAGGAGTAAGAGTTTTAGTGCCACACGCTACTGAACGGGGCTAAAACGTCAGTGTCTTCTGCCACCTGCTGGTGAGAAGTAGGAACTCCTCCCTCTCTAAAGTTGTAAAGCTCACATGCACAAAGGTGTTAGCTTTGGTTGCCGACAGCACTCCTCCTGTCCGTACTGGCTGTGGAGTAACCCCCTTCAAGCACAATTACACTGTAAGAGAGGGGAAGAAATCCACAGTTCTCATTATGTTCCGTCAAAGGTCATATGAGGCTTCAGCAGAGTAAGTTAAATTTAAAGTTATCTTCTAAAGGTGTGGTGTTAGTCATAGTATTAAGTATAAATATTGCATTAGACTTGAAAAATCCAAAAGAAACACTGAATATTACTAACCTTTATATCTTTTGTATGTCACATGCAGGTTTGAGCTGATGAGGATGTGCTGGCAGTACAACCCCAAGATGCGTCCGTCCTTCCTGGAGATCATCAGCAGCATCAAAGATGAACTGGAGCCTCCCTTCAGCGAAATGAGCTTCTTCTACAGTGAGGAGAACAAGCCGCCTGACACCGAGGAGTTGGACATGGAGGTAGAAAACATGGAGAACATTCCACTGGACCCTGTATCCACCAGGCAGCCCTTAGCGACTGCCGCCCCGTCGTCGGGGTGTACAGGAGGCACACCACCTCCTTCTACCCAGCAATTATCCCCCATGCAAGGCCCGAGTACTCCATTACTGGGACCTATGTCTCACTCCTCCCCGGGCATGGTTGCCTCAGCCTTGGCGTCTCCAGGCCAAGCCTTGGACAAGCACTCAGGACATGTTTCAGCCAATGGGCCTGTGGTGGTGCTACGGCCCAACTTTGACGAGATGCAACCCTATGCACACATGAATGGGGGAAGAAAGAATGAACGGGCGTTACCACTGCCCCAGTCGTCGGCCTGCTGATATCAGTCCAGCCCCTCCTCCTCTTACACAGGGTAACACAAACTTCTCCCCATCTCTTAAGGAGGGATGGATGAGGTAAGGAGTGACTTTCTTCTACTGAGTGCCAGTAGATGGTCTCCTCACTCCTTTAAGGTCAAACGTAAACTCTGAAAACTGAAAAATAACACATAAGAAACCTGCTAAAGCATTTGGAGTATGGTGGCTCAGACTCAACACTGGGGAACTCCTTCCTGTGCAGCCTGTATTTCAGTTATCTAAGTCCTTCAAGAAGGAAAACTATACAGGCATGTATCCTGAGTTAGACATGGACATACAGAAAATCGTTTTTTAGCATATCTGCCAGCAAATACAACAGAGGAGCACTTTTTTCCCTGATGATTTAAGAGAGGATGTTGTGGATATCCGAGTGTGTATTTATACAAACACACGATTCTCTCTATAATATGGTAAAACTCCATTTCTAAAATGACTTTCCATCAAAATGACTTTGTTCCCATGAGCAGACTGGCTCATGTCACTTGAGGATGCCTCAATTAGAAAGTTTGGACTACGAAAATTGTTTCATGTTCCTGTTGATATTTGTGTGTGTGTAGATCCTGTCAGGAAAGGGTCAAAATGGAAGAGGAGGGCCTATTGTGTATCTACCAAACTGTTGCCAAATCAAGCTTTTTCTGGAATTTCATACAGGTCTCCCTTCTTGTTTAAGGCTGTGATTCAGAGTTGAGATATGTTTCTCTGGGAAATAATACCAAAACTGTTTGGTGTTGTGGTGTTCACACTTCATGCTCATGATCAGCAGGATCTGCCCCAAGGAGCAGCATGTGTGCATGTGCGTGCGTGCATGCATGTGTGGGGGGGTTATTGTTGACATGTGCTGCATTCACACCTGCAGTCACATATGTTTCTCAGAATGTGCAGCATCTGCACCAGGGCTGGAAAATAAATCTAACACAACCTCACATCAGTCAATTAACCATCAGAGACACCAGAATGAAATCAAGACTGACCTTATTTAATTTAGTTTATTTGAAATGTAAGCAAAGGCGTCTTTGTTAGGAATATAAGTCTTGTCACAGAATCGACACAATGTCATTATGAATTCTTAAATTATTGATAATAACCATTAAGCAACCACTAGCATTATGATCCAATATGAAATGAGAACACGACTTTTAGAGCGATAAGTTTCTGAAACTAAATGTCCTAGTTTCATTGGTTCACTGCAAACATGAGGATTTGCTGTGTTTTGTTTTGTTTTGTTTTTTTGTTTGTTTTTTTTTTTTTGTCCCGTGTCATCGTAAACTGATTTTGTTTGGGCTCAAACAAAACGAGCAATTTGAAGATGTCACCTTGGACAACCTTCACTACACATTAATAATTTCGTAGATGAATTGATCATAAAAATACTCACTATTTGCGATTGACTACTTCCATATAATTACATTTTTAAAAAAAAGAAAAAAAAAAGCCTGCATGCTGTTGCCTGACCAAAATTTTCTGTTGCACCACCCAAATCCCTTCAGATCTAAGAATAACTTTATCCCTTCATTGCTTTCATCTTTCGAACATCTGAGGGAAGTACACATGTGACTTGAGTCAGCCAACTCTGAATCACAGCCTCCGTCTGTCTTTGTTTTAATGAAAAGAAACAAACAAACAAACACACACACACACACACAAAAACAAAAAAAACATCAAAGTATTAGAAGTCCCACGCAGCAAAACACTGAACTTCACAATCAAGGGATATGACTCCTCCACTTTCATTTTATTCAAACCTTATCTAAGATTTTTTTTTTTTTTTTTAAAGTGTGCATTTCATGTGGGAGGTGATAACTGCTATTTGCATTAAATGGCACCAAAAACAACACAACAAACAAACCGAGTCTAAGACCTGAGACAGAAATTGAGAAGGCGTCGGATCAGTAAAGATTTTAGTAGCCTAGAGACATCTTTTAAGTCACAGCAGGTCTCTTTTAGAATAGTCATTAGTTTCTTTACATTTCAAACACATATAAAGGTCTTACAGTTGTATTTTAGACTGCAGGATCGTTTTTATACACATCATTGATTTTGTCACTTTTTTAAACCTTTTTACGGTTCAAAATGTTTGCCTCTATGTCTGTACAGAACAAAGCTGCTATTTTATTCTTTTTTCTCTTTTTGGATGTTATATATAAAGGAATCCTTCAGGTTTGGTATTTTATGGTCTCCACTACAGTCCATTTCTTATATCTTCAAACTCTGTTTAAAAAATAAAATAAAAATAAAACTACAAAAATTAAGATGATTAAGATATAAAAAAACTTTTTTTTTTTCTGTTACCCCAAAAGGTTTTTCTGTAACACTACATTTTGTTCATTGCCTTTTATTGTTATGAAATATTTCTTCTGTATTTGTTTTTTGGATGTCTATATTATTATTGTTATTATTATCATTATCATTATTATTAATATTATTATTAATATTATTATTTGGAATGGACACCTTAGCTCGATGTGTGAGCGTGTACTTTCTGCACCCTTTTTGTACTTGTTGTCTCGCACTGCGCCTAGCATTGCCCTCTAGGTGCGACTCAATCTCAGGTCAAAGTAAAGGCTTTGCTTTCTCCACACATTCTCATGATCGTCCTCTACTTGTTTCACTTTGTAAACACCCCCCCACCCCCACCACCACCACTCCCACCTTCTATGCCATCATCATGTTTTGTTGAGTCCAATAATGCCCTCTTTACTTCCCTCTGGCCCCTCACTGACCTCTACAACAAACTGTACCTGTTTCCCCCTTGGTGCCTCCTTTTTGAAATCAGGATTAGTTCCAATGAGCAAGATATTTACTTTACACTAGATCTGGTATTTTAACCCATCCATCTCCCGCCTCTTTTCAGATCAATAGGGCTAAATTGGGTTGTCTTGTTTGCCTTAATTATACCAACCATCTTTAAACCATTCAAAATCACCCCCACCCTTTATTATTATTATTTTTTTATTACTTCAACAAGCGCAATATGACGTCACTTCTGTTAATGTTACTTCTTCAAGGTGAGAGTAGGTCTTATTGTTTGTCTTCATAATCACAGCTTCTGAAAACCAAATAAAGGATGGGTTAAAGTCCAGGGAAGGGAACACATTTCAATGTCATGAATGGAAAAGGTCTTAAAATGGAGGCTGAATAGTGAAAGTGTTTTGAAGGATTTCTCCTCATCTTTTAGAAATATTGCCTGGTGATTTTTTTCCCCTCTTTGAACTTTTTTTTTTTTTTTCTCTGTAGGAGTGTTATTTATTTATTTTTTTATTTTCCTTTTGTGATATCAGTTTAAATCACTGTATAAATGCCCCATGATTCAGTATAAAGTTGGATTTTTTTTTTGTATGTATTTTCTTTGTTGTCATGACTGGGGGACTTAAAAACAACTTTTTTTTTCCTTCAAGTATATATCTACCTCACTCTTTTTAAATATATGTAAACGTATGGAAAACAAGTACATCTCACTCTCTCTCATTAGTCTATGTAGAAACCTCACCTGGATAAAACCCACAGGGATCTAGATAAACCTCACAAAGCCAACTAGGACAGGAGATGGAATTAAAGTGCTGTATGTTCAGTCCACCAATTTCTGGCCCAGTGGTTTACGTGAAATACATTTACAGCTCTGAGCATACAAAGGACTGTGAGCTGCGGCCTCCAATAAATGAAAATTTTTTTGGGTATCTATTAAACACTAATACACAATTATGTCAGCCTACACACTAATTCCACAGGGGAGTTTACAGTGTTTTAAGGCTTAGAATCTGTGCAGTACAGTGTGCGATAAGACCAGAGGCCGGGGCACAGATTTCCATCTCTACCAACTCCAAATGTATTGTCACAACCTCAAATCCTCAATAGACAGAAACCTTCATTTTCTCATTTAAAATGCATTTATATAGAAGTCTAAACAATTACCATGAGGAATATTTAAAAAGGGAAAAGTTTTATTGACCTCGGAAAAAAGAAATGAATTTGCTGTTCACCTGCAGACTATAATGAAGCAAGTTTACAGCACAACTCCACATTTTCATTAACTTAAGTTTATTCCAAACAACCAGATCACACTCTAAAGAAAAATTACATTCAGTTATAAATATGAATCTGTACTGTGAATGTAACAAAGCTATTTCTGTACTTTCTATACAAAAACCTTTACAGAGATAGCAGCAACTCCACCTCCTACATGTTTCTATCTATTTTTAGGCCTAAATGAACAACTTCAACAGTTTGTCAGTCAATGTTTAGTCAAAGCAGCAGATTAAACTTTCTTGTCACTAAGATTATTAGATTCTATTGTTTTTTTTAACTCCTCTTTATGGCTATGTAAACACCATTGTCTCCCCTGTCCAAGTGTACCTGCTAAATGCTATGACCTTCTAGCTCTCGTGCTCATTTCCACTATCATCAGGGTGAATCTCTTAGTGATCATTATCAATTTGGAAGTACACTCTTTACATGTTTTCTGGCCTGTTGTACTGCTACTCACAGTTATGCTGCTGGTTCAAAAACTGTCGCCTCAGTGGATCTTATACTGTCATCACAAGTGTTGAGTGTAATGGTGGCAAGGGAGCTTTTACGTCTCAAAGCTTCACGTAACAACCTCAGTTCTACTTTTTACTCAAAGTGGCTGTCTACATGTCAAACGTTCTCAGTGCAAAGGCTTATGAGTCGGAGGTGCAAAACAATAAAAAAAAAAAAAAAAAAAAAAAAATCAGCGTTGAAACGAATACCCAAAAGCAATAAAAAATTTAAAAAAAAATTGGTATTACGATCAGGCCACTGGGTAACATCTAATGTGAAATCTGGATCCTCAATCTATCTGTTTTTATCTGTGCATGACTGAAGAGAATAACAATCAAAGAGTGAACAATCTTTTGGTTGAAAAACAGTGCGACTGCTGCTGAATTACTACATTGGTACAGAAATTACCACTGACAAGCAAACATCTTGTGTAGTTACTTAACATATCTGTGCATTTATGTTTTTTTTCCAGTTTGGATGTATGTAATGATAAAAAATATTTCTTATATATTTCAGCTTTTCAATTCTGGTAGTAGACACTACATTGACCTGTTGTGAGGTGAATTGCTGTTGAATTACTGGTTACCATTAGTTCACAAACCTGTCGCAAACTGCAGCATTTAAACAAGCATGTGGACATAATATAGGACAGGGATGTTGCATAGATTACGGGTAGGCATGGTGAAGAGTAAACAACATGATTAGAATAAAATTAATGATAGGCCTAAGTTTACAGCTTCACACTAGTTGCTTTTTTTGCATTACCAGATTTCCAGCGGAAATACACAGTCACTAACTAGAAAACATTCAACATAGTCATTTATCATTTTAAATCTACAGAATGTTCTTCATGCAGACCTCAGGTTTATGGAGGATGTGTCAGTGCATTCAAACTGCAATAATAAGTTTGAGGTTTATCATAATCATGCCTCTGTTTTTATGATTTGCATTCCTATACCTTCTGAGGGGGCCTTGGTCTACTACTATCTTATTATAATACTTTCACAAAATCTGTGTTCATTACCTGATTGGGGAGAGAAATAATCAAAAACCTTCACTAGACTCTGTCTTCTTTCAAACTCTGTATCTGAGGCCTCAAAGTTTTTTCACACCTATAGTTGAGATGGTGTATTTTTCTACATGCCATCTTCCAAATGTATATCTGAGAATTTCTTGTATTTTCTTTTTCTTCTGAAATTTTGAATAAATAAATGAATGAGAACTATGTCTGCTTGTTCTACTTAATTCCCTCTGAAGATGTGGTTCCTCATCTATGTGTTGTCAAATGCCTTTATTAGTAGATCTGCCTGAGTGTGAGTGCTGACCTTAGGAATCAGTCGCCATCATCTCTTCGTGCTGTTTCTGAAGGGCGCCCAGCTGGTCGAGCATGGTCTGAATGAGGGCCTGCAGCAGTGGTACCAGTCTGTCAGTGGAGGCCAGGCTGCCAGACGTGGGTATGTGGATGAGGGCTGCCCTCCCCTGCCCGTGATACAGTGAGCAGTAATATGCAAAGTCACACAGGTATCTGAAAAAAGACAGAAAGCATGACCTCATGGTTTTGTGTGTCTGTCTACACATAGCCGAAGCAGATGCCCACCTGCCAGCGTCTCTTGAATAAATGACATCCATCCCCACTTCTCCGAACTGTTTGGAAACAGCCCTCATGTTAATCACTGAGCAGAGTCGCTCCGGTCCTCCTTCCACACAGCACTGAGTCTCAGGACAGAAACCACACACATCTCTGTCTCTGTATCCACTGTTCTTCCCTGTTTGCTCCAAAATGACAACACTGGAGCCTCTGGCTATTCCCAGATGTACCACAAACTGGGACACACACAAACACACAGGGTTAAAATGAGATGTTCTTACCATCACCAGAACAGGCTAAATAAAGGTTTTCAGAGCAATTTGGGAGTTTTACCAACTGTTACACTTTAGAAACAGGTTGAGGACATTTATGGTTTGGTTCTGGTGTTTTTGTAAAAAAAGAATTTAAAAATAAATGAGTGAATGAAAGTAATTTTCACAAGTTTATTTCTGCAAATTAGTGTTTGAAACATCACATATCTGTATATGGGGAAATAACAACATCACTATAATTAAACGAAATGATAAGATATTCTAAAACATATTTAATAACTTGATACTTAAAAAAAAATCTGAAATCAAATGGCTGCAGCCCTGTGCTTGACTTGAAAACTATATTTTACCTTTGGGTTGAAAGTTTGCCAAATGTCAGCAACGATTTGCTGAGTCTTAACATAAGTCACTGGCACCTCTTTAATATAAACATCAATCCGCTCTCCCAGTCCGAGCAACCTCAGCCCCTACAATAACACAAATGTTCATTCTTTTATTATGAAGAGAGAAAAAATAATCCCGACCAAAATGAATTAACTTGCCCCTCGGGCCTTATTTCCCTTTAATCATTACCTGGGCTGCTCTCCAGCTCGGGTTCACCAAGAACTTACGGAAAGGTCCAAACCCTGAGGAAGATGAGAAACCACCTCAAAATGAGCACTGAAACAGTTGTTGTATTCATGAACTCAAGCGCCTGTGTGTTTACCAGTCACGACCACAGCCTCGCTCTCAGTCATGGCGCCGTCACTTTGCTCTGTTTTCACTGAGGACAGGACGCTGGAAAACAAGGGACCTGTTTTCAAGACCCTGCCGCTCACTTGTCGTCCACCTGGAGGAGCTGTTCTCCGCCAAATCAAGAGGAAACACCACCCATGTGGAGGTGATGCATTCAGGCACCTGCAGTAAATTTGAATACACTTTAAAGGTTGAAGCGTTGAGTTTGTGATTTGGCTGCTGCCATCTTTTTTTTTTTAAACCAAAAGAAACCATATTTGGAGGAGAAGGTGGATCTGATCTGTTTTGGACTGTATCCTGATTGTCAAGCAGGTCGCCATTTACAGTCCATACAGTCCGTCAATCACAGGGAAGCCACGCCCCAATGCACAACCTGCTTTATCGGCTATTTTCCTCTACCATAAAAAAAAAAAAAAAAAATGTTGTATTGAACAAGACTTGAAACTAGCGATTGAGACCAGAAACTTATTTGGAAAATGTTTACTGACCTAATAAATCAAAGGAGAAGTAGGGACATTTTCCCATAGAGCTGCCAATTTTACTATTTAGTCATATTAACACTTAATTATGAAACAATTTCTGAAAAAAAAATGGCCAGAAATAAGGCTGCATTAACGGATTTTTTTGTTCTTACCAGAAATAAATAATAATGTAACAAAAGCTTGTTTTCTTCAAGAAATATGAAGAAAACCACTAACGCTTGAAGAGTAAGGGTAACATCGTCAGCAAAATAGTGTATTGTTGCATTTTTAGACATTATACTATTCGTTTATTCCTACTGATGCATTATTGTATTGTTTCAAAGGTTTCAAATGTGCAATTTGCAAAGTAGGTAAAGTATCTGTTGGGAAAATGTGGTTTAGGATGGAGTGTTAGACTTTATTTTTCTGTGAAATGTGGTGCAGTTAAATAAAGAAACACAAAATGGAAACAACCAATCGAGAGAATAGACTGTCATAGTACTTAGTGTTCAAAGGGGTAAAATTGTATTAGGCATTTTCTTTATTTATGAATATCTGTATTAGAGCAAAACATAGACATAAAAATAAATACAGACATACAATCTGTTTACAGTTAGTATCTTAACATCTACATAAGGCAATTGATTTACATTTACTTCACTCCGCGACATACTTTCAGCTGTGTTTACTTCATCTTTGAGACTCGAGATCTCACAGTTTTAACATTTCAGACGGCACCTAAATGCAGCATAACATCTGCCAGGGACTCTGGCAGCGCTGGGACGATCCCGAGAGGCAGGACACGCCCTCCTCCTCCTCCTGCACTTGTCAAAGGGCACTGATCGCAAGTGACATCGCAGTCGGGCCCAGAGACACAGATGCATCTGACACAGACCAGCCCGTCTCCCAAATCAGCCTGATACGGACTGGACACTTTTTTAAACTCCTGCTTTTACAGTTAGATGCCACGATGTTGCCTTTCAAGAGAACTTTTGAGAGCGAGAAACACCAGCTACAGCAGCTCAACAGCAGACTTGCCCAGTATCTCTCCAGGACGAAGCAGCTGGAGCAAGAAAACGCGCATCTGATCACAGAAATAAATCAACTCCGGCAGACGAAGACGGCGGAGTGGGAGCCGAAGTACAAGGCTGAGATGCGGGATCTGAGGAGAATGGTGGGCCAGCTGTCGCTGGAGAAGTCCCATGCTGAGATGGAGAGGGAGAAGCTGTGGCGAGAGTTGCAGATGGTCCAGTCTCTGTGCAGCGAGCAGACCGTGGTGTGCAGGGACATCAGTGGCGAGC
The DNA here is from genome assembly GCA_038496675.1 of Rachycentron canadum. Taxonomy (NCBI): domain Eukaryota; kingdom Metazoa; phylum Chordata; class Actinopteri; order Carangiformes; family Rachycentridae; genus Rachycentron; species Rachycentron canadum. The sequence continues at coordinate 14,254,924 of CM076652.1, forward strand.
TGAAGGGCTGCGAGAAGGAGCTTCACCACGCTCTCCGGACCAACGGTGAACTCCAGCAGCGCTTATTTCACCTGGAGACCGAGTATAAAAGCTTGGAGGATGCACACAGGCAGGAAACGGATCACCTCCGGCGTCAGGTGGAGGCCCGGGTGGTGCCCATCATCACGCAAACTTATCGCGGGCCTGCGGTGGCCTCCGTGGAAGACGTGCAAGAGTACGCCCGAGGTCTGTCCGAGGGATGGATCGAGACTTTTGAAATGTACCAGCAGAAGGTGGATGAGATGGAGCAGTCGATTAAAGCGGACCAGGCGATGTTGGCCGAGCTGCAGAGGGAGAAGATGCTCTACGCCGCAGAGTTGGACAAATTACGCACGGAGGCGGAAAAACAGGGCCACATTCAGATGCGTCTTGAAGAACAACTGGTGCACATGCAGGAGAAATTCCGCGTGGACTTCAGCGAATATCAGGTGAGAGAATCAAGTTAAGTCTAGGGCTGCAAGGAAGCATGTAAATTACAATTTTTTTTTTTCTGTTTATCCCACTGGGCAGTGGTAGCGGCCACTCGCGTCTTGTCAGTGCCACACCCACTGACTGTGGAGGCAGTGAGGAAGGTGCAGCTACCAGGCCAAATAATAATAGCTATGATGTGTGACATCCTGTAACCAACCACACTCTGGCTTCACATCGTCCTAAAAGCAAAGAAGTGCAGTGGATGTTGGCTCTGAAATGAATACAACTCTCTCTACCGCAATACATAATGGGAGTCTGCAATAAAGTGTAGAAATCATGGATCTGGAGTGCAACATTTGACTCAGTATGAAAGGACTGAATAGCTGGAGTAGTTGACCGGAAACACTACCTCCCCAGGACTTATGTGTCCCGTAGATTACACCAGCCACTTAAACCAATTATCTGTCAGACTGACAAATCCTTATTAGCCTCCTAAAGATGGAGCACCAAGCAGGTCAGCCAGTTACAAAGGAGCACACTGGCTGTACAATGTATGTTGCCTTCAGTATTGTGACAAAGACACATTTGTCACATTTTAAACCCAGGATAAACTTTATAAACGAGCATGGGGTTTGTCGTGGGATGCCAGGTGTTACTGGAAAAAGCTCCTGTGAAAAGTCACTGGAGTGACTAAGTCATCTGGACAATTAACAGCTTTGATTTTGACAGGAAGTGTTCAGTAAGTTTCTGGTAGGGACTCAAAAACAGACGTACCTAGTTAACAACACTGCAGGTGACAGTAAAATAAAATGTGGTTACACACTCCATGGTTAACAAGCAAGCTGAATGATTGCAGTGTTTTCAATTAAATGGCTGGGATAAACAAAAAAAATGATCACACCCAGTGGACAGACAATAGACTAAAATAAAAGTACATGCAAAGCGAAAACATTTGTTTTGTTCTGTGCTTCTGTTTTCTCCTCCAGATGGTTATTGATCAGCTGGAGCATGAGAGGAACACCATGGCTGACACTATAGCAGAAAAGATGCGAGAACATCAGCACCTTCTCCAGGTTAAGATGGATCTGGGCATGGAGGTGGCTGCTTACAGGTGATGAGCTGATTCATTTTGTCGGTTGTCCAGTCAGAACAGGCTTTAATTGATTATCACCCTGGGTAGAATATGCCCAGCAGTTTTAATTTGGCTTAGGAGGGAATAGCACAGACATTACTAATGAGTTTTGAAAGGTGCAGTATATCCTCTTTTCCAGTGACATTTGCATGCTTTATTGTCCAAACTAGCCCCCGCTGCCTCAAGTACTCTTAGCTTAATTAGTTATTTCATCAAATGCAAAATGCAACACCTTCTTGCTTCTTGTTGGTCTTGGCACTAAGCGCTCTGATCTGAACACTTGTGTCTAAGGCAGATAAAATAAAAAGTAGTCACCCACATTTACTACTTATCTTATAAATACTGCAAATACTGTACATGGTTGCATATGTACATATTTAATTGAGTAGTTTAACTTTCTTTGTGGTTTATTTTAAATGTCTACAAAGCAAGGCAAATTATATTTGGCATTTTATATCTTGTAATAGCTTGGCATGTAGTTTTCATGCTCCTATCATAGCCAGATCATGTTAAAAGACAATTTTTTACTGAATTTTTTACTTCATATTCAAAGGTTAGGGCTAGTTGTTTTTCTGCAGTTATTCTTTGTAAAATCATAATATTATAAACTCCTCATTTGCCAGGACATCTGAACAGTCTGTGACACAGTTGTTAAGGTTTGCCAACATTTTATTATTATTAATGAAATCCAAGGAATTTCTTTAGAAGACTATCTACTCTAGAGTGTCTCTATATGGCTGATTCTCCACCGGCACATCTGGTTTGTTTTGAATTTTTGGAATAAGAAGGATGCTTGCTCAGAGACGTGGCAGTGGCATGTGTTTCTGTATTTGTCACGAGTCAGCCTTTGCTTTGGGAAGTGTGGACAGCCCCGCATTGTAGCTGTTATTTTTAGGTCAGTCTTTCAGAAGACACTCTTGGGAGAGGTTGTTCCTTTTTGATGGACTTTGCTTTACTCTTGTATGTGTGGTGAAGCAGGGCCAGAGTAAGGTGAGATGTGTAAACAACTTACTACAGGGTCTTTATTACACGACAGTGGCTTGTTATGTTTTTGATGATTACTACCCTATATGGCCAGGTCCTGGGTTCATACCGTCTTGTAAGCCTGTTGCGTTTAGTTTGAGAGTTGTGATGGCAGAGCTGAATGAGGTACACCATCTTCTGAGGTATTTATATTTGAGTTTTTTGGGGTTTTTTTGCAAAAATAATTTGATTAAAATAGGGGGTGAACAATTATGTATATTAACCTATTTGCCTTTGTCTAAGTATTTTGTGTATGTTCTTTGTTCAGGGCTCTCCTGGAGGGAGAGAGAGTGGGACTGCAAGATACTCACAGGAGAGTGAATCAGCATCAGAGAGAAAGAATAATAGGTACTGTAATTAAACGTATGAACTTAATTATTATTACTGATATACTGATTCCAAGAGAACTTTTAAAATAGTTTTAAGAATCTACCTGAATAAAGGAAAATGTGTCTAGATAGTAAGCAATGCTAAACAAGTGAAGTGTGAAGAGATCTGACTAAACAGGAAATGTCAACACACCATGTAATTATATCTGCTAATTACTTATCTGCCTCAGATATCAAGATGTCTACTCAACCCTACACACCAAGAGCTTCAACTTTAACCACCAGACAACATATGGATATCAGGTACACGCCACCAATGTCAAGCCTGAGACGAACCCCTGTGCCTCCCTCTGGGTCCATAAGTCCCTCTAGGGTCATCCCCATTTCAGTTGCAGGCAGAGATCGTCATCAAAGTCCTGCATCCAGAAGGGACATGATCTCATTCGCCAAAGCTCGGGCTGCCGCTGCCGCTTCCGCTTCCCCTGCTACTACGACTGCCACAGCTGCTGCCAAAGATAAACAACCGCACTGGAGTGATACCCACGGGGGTCAAGTTGTGCAGAAAACAGCACAGGAGAAAACTGTGAAAATCAAAGAGGTCTCTCAGGTCGAGAACCAAATCAGTCCCATCAAGTACTCCACTGCTGAGACCAAATCAGTGAGAATGGTGTCACCGCCAATGATGAGCCTGAGCATTAAAACTGAAACAGAAACCAAAAAGCGACTGTCAGATGAAACAGGGATAGCGAGTGTTCATGAGGGCAAGTTCAAAGACAAAGAGAAAAAAGAGTTGATGGTAGAGCAAAGTGAGAAGAAGATATTAGACTCTGTGTCTTTAGAGGAGATCATTGAGAAAGTGGTGAAACCAGTAGGTTTGGAGGCTAAGGTTTGCTCATCGGGAGAATCCAAGGTCAGGTATCATGTGGAGAAAAGTCAGCAGGAGGATGGCACGACTAAAACACAGATTGTGCTTGAGTCCAAAGTGGAGGAAGAGCTGGATGTTTCTAAGGACACTGCCCTGGATGAACTTCTGGTCCAAGGCGTGAAGAAGGTGTCACTGCAGGACATCAAGGACACTGCAACAGGAAGCATGATTAAGAATCTGCTGAGTGACCTGCAGGGAGCTGAGACCCTGCAAAATAAATCTGTCAATGTGGAAATCATTGAGGAACCAGCAGACTCTTTCAGTGACGAGGACCTTGAGGTTGAACAGAAGTCCAGATCCACCTTTCATGAGCCCTCCTCTACTTATTTCCAAATTGAGGAACTAGAAAATGTCCCTCATAGTGCTAATATTCAGATGAGTGATGATGATGCCGTGAAATCCCCCATGATAGAAACGACTTATTCCAAGGTTGGGTCTGTTCATGTTGAAGAGGTATCTAGACAGAGTGAATCTTCATATTTCTCCCATGACCAAGAGCCTCATGAGTATTATGTCTCCACACCAGATGATAATCTTTCTGAAGCCGAGGAGGGTGGTGGCATTACCTCGTATGGCCATTACGGCATTGTAGATGACCTGTCAGACGAGAGGTACTATCAAGATGAGAGTCTTCCACTGAAAAGAACGATTGTAGAGGAAAGTGACGAATACAAGTTCATGCCAGACGATGGCACGTTTGTCAAAGAGAGTTTTCCGGAGTGCATCATTGAAGAAGAGGTTCGTGTCTCCCCTGTAGTGCAGGAGTCAGTGCTTGAGTTCCTGAGAGAGGACTCTTTGGAGCCCAAAGAGCAGCTGAAGGGAGCTCTAGAGAAGCTACAAAGCTCAGTTTCTGGTCCACTGAGGGAGGAATTGGCTTTCCTCACAAATGCGAGCAGTGATATTCCACAGAATGTGGCTATTGATGTCAAAAAAGTGCAGCAGTCAAATGACAATGGAACCATGACTATAGTTGCTGAGCTAAATGTCTCTCAAACTCTGGAAGATTCAGGGCTGCTGGAGGCAGAAGATGATCTGTCTGATGAGCAGATCCTCGCAGCTCTCAGATCTTCTAACCGAGGGCTTGAGAAAACCTTCCAGGGTGCAGCAGGAGGAGGGTACAGCTTCAGAGTCACCACAGAAGAGGATGTTAGTCATGGTGAAGAGTTTGAAGGCACAACCCTAAGAGAATCCGTGTCTGAAATCACAGAGAAACATATCAAACTTGGCCCAGCAGAGAAGTCCTTCACCTTCCAGATGGATGTACAGAGCAGCCATTCTGAGGCATCATCAGAGCAAGAGGTGCAATTTCAAATCCCAGAGACCCCAGTGAAGATTTCTCAAGAGAAAAGAGTTGCAACAATTTACCTTGAAAGCCCAACAGATGACTAAGAAAGAATTCATTCAGAAATATTTTAAAAACCTAACCTTTCCAGTCTATCACTTGCTGAAGTGCACATACAGAAGTTGATGCAGCAGTCCATCACATATGGCATTAATGCTGATTGCAAACACTATAGTAATAGTGTAATTTGTGCAGTTAAACATTATATAGCTTCTTGATTTCAGTATGCACTCTTACTATACCTAATTAGAGTTTGTTACCTAAAACTTTGTGAATCTAATTGTACCTCATGATTGAAGCATAACCAAATTAATACATATTTTTATGGAATTCATTGCGGCAACGTTACTATTAATAATACTCAATGCTAATGTGAGTAAAACTAAATTAGGATTATTACATATATAAATTGTAGCAATTTCTTGTGGTAGTTAATACTGATGGAGCGTTGCTGGTATGTGTTAACCCTTTTATAGTTTATAGTCTTCAAACTGTTCTGTTTACGCTCTAGATTTCTCTATTTTTATACTAACCTGAGCTATTCAGCCTCTTCTGCAGTTTACAGCACACCATCAACCCAACAAATATATCATGGTTGTGCCTACCATGATGTCAAGTCTAACTGGTCAAGATTTAGTGCATATAGATAGTTGGAGTTATGAGGTGCTGTGCACCATTTGCAGACTGGGCCTTTATTTTTTCTTTTGTCTCGGGCACTGTTTCCACATAGAATATTAGTATCCTATATACTGCATCCTGGATCTCAATGGTTTATACTAAGGAGTAGTCACTAATGTGTTATGCTTGTAGCTGTCTTTGTCGTGGGAGTGAAAAAAAAAAAAAAAAAAAGGTGATTTGTCTCAAGAAATTTTTGGAGTTTGGAATGGCTGAAGTCAGTCAAGTAGTAGTGTAAGTAAATGTGGTACTTAAAAGTGGTTGATAAGTAACTCAAACAGTTAGGCGCTGTTCGATTAAATTACATTTCTAATTTCGTTCTGAACATGTGATTGAGTTGGGAATTCAAAATGGTGCATTATACCATTCAGTGGAGGGTTGATGTCAATTTGAAAAGCAAATAGTAAGATGAAAGAAAGGAAGTAGCAGAATTTCAAAGAATTAATGATGCAGCACTAGTGTTAGAAGGAAATGTAATCACATCTGGTTTTGATCTATGTCTTGTCTGAACACCTTTTGCTTGTCCACATTTGTTGATTATCACAGTGTTGGCTTGAGGAATTCACCTTTACTCTGACATAAGAGCGTGTTCATGACCATGACTATTTTTGGCTCATCAGCTTAGTGGCACTGAGTGTTCACTAGGGTGTGTTTTGTTGTGAACTAGTTGCAGAGACAGAAAATGTTCACTAGTGTGTTCTTGTGGCTATTTTAATGAAAACTTACCAACCACTTCACAGACTGGCTTTTTGGCATTGACGTGTTGAAACAACGTGCAGGAAATACAATACTTAGTGTAAATTCCATGCTTTTATTCATTGTTAGAAATGAAGTACAAATGAAACTAAAAGTGAAATATTTGTTGCATTGAAGTGCCCAGATACAGCAGATTTACGTACATTTTCTCATCCACGAACTGCAGTAATTAAAAGACAAATGTATCAGTGAACCTAAATAAAAGGAATCGTTATGTTAGATGTGTATACAGTGTAATCTGGATACCATGTGCCATTTCATAGTATAAACAACTTTTGTACACAAGCATACAGAAAATCTGTTGATGTATAAACGATGTTCAGTGAGTCTGTGTTAAATAAGTATCAGTCACCATGGATAACCCAAAGGCCATTGCTTTAATTGACATGATTATTTTTACTGAAAAAATGACATCACTGCTTTGGTTGACATTGGTCCCAGCTCTTGCTTGGAAACTGATTCATTCATTAACACAATTAAAACCTATTGTGGGTATGTCTTCTGAGTATGAGTTTTTCTTCAAAGATCATCATAACCAGAGCAATTAGCAAACTTTTAGCAAAATCAGATCAAAACAAACAACAGAATGTCAGTAGTTATTGTAGTGACAAAATTTTAAGAGGTTTTAAGAGTCAGATGTATGACGTTTTGTTTTTCTTCTACCATGCCTCTGTAGCCTCTCAGCCACCGCTGGTGCCCTGCAGGACATACAGTATTTGGTTACATCACTAAAACTAAGCTGTAATCTTACATAACTGTTTTTTTCCCCAAATCACCTTCTTGTAAGATTCATTTACTGGAAGAATCTAATTTCTTGATTTAAGCAAATATAAGTTCTGCAGATTTACCGGGCCAGCATGTCCACAGCTTTTTGTGTAGCTTTTGTCTTCTTGTGCTGAGGACCATACAGCCAACTCTGGATTTCCAGGCACTAAAATTAAAAATAAAAATAATGACAGTAGAATAAGTCATTAATGGAAGATGAGAGGTGCAGCTCATGCTCAGAGGGGAATAAACACTTCCTAGCAACATGTGAATGCACTAAACATCCCAAAATAACCACTGTACCAATCCAAGGTTTAGATAACACCTGTGCTTACCACTCCAAGTGTCAGGTCAACAAGAGGGATCTGCTAGATTTATTACAAGGACTCTAAACCAGCAACCCAGGAATCTGAGATTGTTAACTTAACATATTTAAGACGCCGCCTGAGTTAACTCGAAACTAGACTCTCCACTCCACATCTAGTTTGGTCCAATCAAATGAGGAATGAGCAATCATTGCTTTATGGCATCAGAAAATGTTACATAATTTAACAGAATCCAGAAAAGTCTAAACTTTAAACCACAAACAGATGTATACAATTGCAGTTTCCATGGTGACACGACAGCCATGATTAAAGCCAGTCTGTCATTTCAGAAATGATGATGTAAAATGAAAAAGAGAAAATGTGTGAGAACTTTGTTCAATCAGGGAAAGAGGGAGTGAAAAGTTTCCTTCTTCACCGGGGAAAGTGAAACACTTGGTAATCTGGAACAGATCCATCTGGTCTAATGGATGTTTTCACTGTTGCTAAGGTTGATGTAATGGAAAGCCTTTTTTCAGGGGCACTACAGAGGAATTGGGAAATGTGAAGTGTGTGTCTCTGTTGCATGTTTGTACCATTGTTCTCAATGTTTCTTTTGAGGGTATCTACTGTATCAGCCAGTTTTCCTTTGGAAAAACAAAACTTACTCAGTCACCGTGCAGATGGTGTCATGATGACAGGAAAAAAAAAGTCCGGACATGTCTGCTCTGTGTCAGGGTACTTCAGAAAGGTTACTACGAGGATGTGGTGTAGAGAGAGTGAGCCCTGATGTACCCTGACACATTTGGACCCCTGGCACTTAGATGCCATAACAAAACAACATAGCAACGGGCCTTCTTCACTTACAGGCATGTTATTACCAGTATGAAGAAACCCCCCTTTACTGGTGTATTTTTGTATGTTTGATGGGTGGCAGAAGTGAGCTCATAGGGCAAACACATGTCATACTGTGTATGAAAAACAAAAACACTCCTTACACAAGAAATCAAGCAAAACAGTAATGGCTATAGAGTTTGTACACCATTAACTCATTTGAAAAGCTGTTGTTGGGTGTGCTGAAAGACATAAGAATGTCACGTTTGTCTCAAAGGACAGAATGGCATGCCACACTAATTGGGGTCAATGTCCCTTTAATTGACAGCACTTGACAGACTGCCATTCTCTTTCCAAAGTTGCCCATCTGTCAGTCTCCATCTAGGCTGAGGAAACACAAAGTCACTCTGTGTGTGATATTTTACACCAGGGAGGGCAGTTATGCACCTTGCACCCTTCCAAGATTAGCATGCAACTTTGATAGCACTGAGCTTTAGAGAGGTGGTGGAAATAGCTCATCTCAATATGACAGGGACTCTGTGTGTGTTTTTTGAACAAGCCTCCCACCCTGTCACTGGTGTAGGTGGCCACGCCTGCTGACTCCTGGCCTTTTATTAAATCCCCCCTGAATAGTTTGGCAGGGACATCATGCCGGATGACAATAACTACTACTCTGACCCAGATTTCTAACATGTATTTACAAGTGATAACCAAGGCATTACAACATTAAATGTACTGTTTGTGTTCTGTAACATGCGATTACCTTCGTCATAGTCCTGTGGGCCTGCATCATCCTTCCCTCAGTCATCTCCACGCTTCCTAGCAGCTGAAGGGTGTCTGCTACCTCAGTGCTCATGTCACCAAATGTAGATCTCTTCATTGTAAGTGAGGCTCTCTGAATCTCCACACATCTCTGCGACGGTGCATCACAAATAGACAATTCATCTCTTACTTTCATCGCCAAAGAGCCACAATTACAAACTCTGAGGGAGTGTTTCCATGGTACTGCTCTATGAACTAAAAAATGCGCTGCTAATAAAACCTGCTGCGGATCTTAAAATTGCACAAACAAAAAAATCTGAGGTGTTTCTGAAGGAAAACTTAGTGGTGGCGTCTGGTTTATTTTATAGGTGTGTGTGTGTGTGTGTGTGTGTGTGTGTGTGTTTGCGTGTAACCTCTTGTTCGCCATTGAGGAGGAGGTAACGACAGAAATCATCTTGGGCAGCAAGAAAGGCTGGATCCTGAGGACCTACAGAGTTCTTGTATGCACTTAGACTCTGCTCAAAGTAGTGACCTGCAGACTCTAGACCAGCATGAGAAAAAATACACAATGATGCACATTGACTACTTAAATTACACCAATAATTGACAGAATACCTAATTCTTAAAACATATACTGCTACAGAATCACAGAAATGAGCTTATGAGTAGTAGTAACATAATGTTTTTATACAAATCCTTCTAATAGTCTTGGTTTCCAGATGTTATGCTTTACATAGACACCATGGAGCAGAGATTTGCCTTGAGTATGTTGACATGAGTGAATAGTATGACATGGCTGAACTTGTACATGTAGGCTATTACAATAAGACTGTTCTAAGTCTGGTTTCCATAACGCCATCTTGAAGAATTTGACATATAGGAAGACAATGGGAGACTCAAATCCTAATTAACCCCTTTTGCCCATTGCTCAGGCTTGCGTCTGAATAGACTCACCATTGTGATGGGGCTCTGCTAGAGCAGAAAGGATGAGGGCCAGGCTGTGGGAGATCTGAGCCCCCTTCAGCTCCTCCAGGCTGTGGCTCGTAGCAATGGTATGAGCCTAGCAGAAACACCCACATGAAATAAGGCAGATCACATATCAGCAAATGAGGGATTACCTAACAACACAGCTTGGCACCGTCCCAAGAAGCCTCCATGTGGTTATATATGTTATGATTTAGTTGTGTATAATGTGTAAGTGATATGCCACTTGCCTTGGAGAGATGCTCTATAGCTCGGTCCAAATGACCTCTGTCTTGTTCAACGGTGGCCATGTCCCTATAGACAGAGCAGGTCTTTTCTGGGTTATCACAGTCCTTCAGCAGCTGCAGAGACCTCTCACACTGGCTTAAGGCCTTGTCTGGCCTGTTCTGTCTCTTATAGATCCTTTAAAGCAGAAAGGAAACACAAATAGGCAGAGACAGAAAGCTAAACATGAAGAAAGCAACCAGTCTGATCAGCTATACAAAGTAGCAGGGTATAGCAATATACTGAAACCACTGACATCTGCAGTGCATGTTTGGTAGCTGTTCCTGCTCAAACTATATTAATCAGAAATAACAAAATCCTAATATTATTTGATTAAATTCTGCTTAACACAATTTATCCAATGTATTGTTAGTGCACAGTATATACCCTTAAACATTTTACTTGATGACTATCAGTTTGTTTTCCATTACTGAAGTATATGCTTCATGTTCTACAGAGAGGTGAATACCTTTGGTTGATGGCTGCAGTTGAAGCCTGGCACAGTGCAGAATATAAGAGGGGAAGCCTGCACATTGCTCTTTTTTTTTTTTTTTTTTTTTTTTTAACTCTTTTCGTTGTATTCTTTCACTGTGTCTATGACTGTCTCCTCAGTTGCACTGCCCCCTCACTGCACACCAGTGTCTGACAAACAACTCCTACAGTGTGTCCAAACTATCATTCCAGGGTGTCTAAATAAGGGGATGTCATAATACTGTTTTGCTAAAGCATACAACAGTATGCGTTTACAGTCTCTCTTGTTTTAAAAGACAGCCACTTCCTGTAATACTGCATGCAGTTGGGCTTGGCCTACTACTGAGCAAGAGCTTGGGTGAGTGGAGAGAGAAGATGAGATGATAGCTGCATTAACCAGTGCAAGGACACTGGATCCATCAGGATACTCTGCTAACAGCTTTAAACCGTCTAATGGACTCTAAATTTAATTCAGCTCTCCAGTCAAGGGGGGGTGGCCTCAGAGGGCACAGAACTCACTACTATACAATCTCTAGCTAGATTTGTCACACAGCAGTATAGGAAACCACTTTTCACAATTTATCTTTCCACATCCAAACTATACAGTTTATTGTAGTTACCAGAATGACAGTTTATTTAGCTACAAAATACACATGGATGTAATCTGTCAGAGCACGGCTTTTGATTTATTTTCTAAGTTGTACTCCATATCAGGAGTGTATACAAAATGTAAACTTGACAGTGTTATATTGTGCTCATATCCCTACACAGTATGTATTGGGTATTCCTGGCTCAGTGGTTAAATGCCAGCAGTGCAGGTTACAAAAACAATTCACAGGCTAATTTCTTTGAGTTTTCCCATGAATCCAAGATTATTCTAACATGCCATGAATGATAGTAGGAGTGCCCTGCCCTTAAGTGTTCATGAGGCAGGCACTTAAGTCCTTTTAGGGCAGCAGAGCTGAAGCAGGGCTACAGTACATTCCAGCATGGCTTGAGTCCTGCCATTCTGCCTGCATGGCCAGACAGAGACAATGCTGCTCTATCCTCTCATTCACTCTGCATCCTTATGCACTTCCTGGCAGAACGGTAATATACCACATCCTGCTGAAATCTACTAAGACTCGAAAGGCCAGGGAATTAATATAATTAAGGATTTGTAGATGTATTGCCAAACAAGCCACACAGCCCTCTTTTGTAAATGTTTCCAGAACATGGTTGACGTAAATTTGCTCTGGGCTTTTGCTTGGAAAATGATACAGTTAGGCCAACTGAGTAAAAACAGAGGGACAAACACACAGCACTCTGCTCCAGCAAATCTGTGTGGTGTTTTAAACTGATGGCCTTCTGCCTGATGAGCCTTTTTGACATATTCCTCAGGCAGATTTCGGTTAAAGAATATGTAGTAGAGTCTTAAAATCACCTGTGTGGCTGTGGGTAGTGATTCTATCATGGCGAACTACAACAAAATGCTCCCTGCTGGATTTAAATCAGCAATTTCATTATTACATTTGGAATGAGAGATCATTTTACTAACTTTTTTGGAATGAGCCACAGCAGACTGTGGAGCCAGAGCATCATCTGGCATTAGACATACCTACTATGCGCTGTGTATGAAATAGGGGAACTGATTACTTGCAACATGCACAAAGCTGACAAACTTACCAAATACAAGGAGGCTGAATATTTCAATTAACATGATGCATAAACATTAAAATAAAGTAAAATAAAACATGCTTGAATGTTTGATTAAATAAAATGTCAATATTAATGTAGATTTATGACAGCAGTTGCATGCTATGCTATCACATGCAAATGACAAATTCAAACCTAACACATTTTGCTCCCTTAACAGGAAAATGCCATCTGGCTGATCATAAGTGCACACCTTGAGTGTGGATCTGAAACTGAGCAGAATATTTGGACTGGAATCTATAAGGGAGTTGAGCTTACATTATTGTTCCAGGCTTTGGTGGGAACATTCCCCTCCATCACAACAGTGTTGACTGACAGAGCTTTAGAAGCATGCCAAATTCTTAGTCATCACCTAACAAAGGAGATTTAGAAAGCTTACACACCAGCCAGAGTCTGCACATTTTTTCAATTACACACATCATGTCAACAAACTCTGACTCTCTGAAATAGACCAAGATGGCATCATTTACAAATTCCAGTGAGTGTAGATCACCTCAGCTGCTGATAAGTCCTATTTAGAGTAAACGCTGCATTAACTTTTTAAAAAGTCATAATACATGTGGTCAAAACCTACTGGTTCTTTCACACTCAAGAATTCACAGGATCAAAATAAACAGAGACATTAGTGAGGTGATAACAACCCAGGTAAGACTACACTTTGTTTTCTGTTTGTGCTTCTAATTTTGTCAACAGAAATCCAAGCTATGATAAGAGGCTGTTATTTTTATGTTATCACACAGTTTACCAAAGAGGCCGCACTGCTCTTGATGTCTGTGCTTGGTGCCTTTACCATGATACACTAATTCTTTAATCTGTTCTAAAGGATATGGTTCAAACCTTTGGATCTCTGCTGTCACTACCATCTTTAGGTTAATGCATATTTGTGCTAAAAACAAATCTATAACATGAAAACTCTATGTGGAGCAGACAAAGCAGCTGACATTTAACAGTGAAATATGTAATATCTCAAGGAGTGAATCATAATGTAAAAACAATATCCAAGTATGGTATAAGAAAAGGAAGGCTAACAATTGAGGAGGGAGCCAGGAAATAGGAAACCACAGCCAGCAGGAAAATCCTGATTTAAGTTGTTGTTTCCAAAAGTACATGAAATAATACCATTTTTACTAGCATGAATTAGTCAGCAACCCCCACCAATTCCAAAACTACATGAAAGGTTGATTTTATGCAGATTTTTCAGGACTCTATCGCCATCTTGTGGTCAAATTCAAACATACTCTCACAGCTACTGCTCTTGGAATAGGGAGAGATGAAAACAAATATTATTTATTTATCATAATAATTGCTGAAAATGTAAAATGATCCAGGCTATACTCTGTATTCCAACTGGGTGGCAGCTGGTATCACATAGGGGTCTGATCTACTGTATTTTTACTATTTTAACTAAATATCCACTGTGCACTGCTCATAAATATAGCTTTTTTTTCAACTCATTACTGAACCTGCATAGGCCAGTGGAGATTTCCAGCCCAGTCTTTATCATCTCCTCCTGGTTGATGGCACTGTGTTGATGAAGCTCCTTAAGAACTTGTTCTGCCTCCAGAAAAGAAAATTCTGCCTCCTCAAGAGTGGGAAGGAGTCAAGGACATTTTCATCTTCTTGTTTTTGTATTGATGTTTCTGTTCAAATCCATACAGTTTTGTAAAACATATCATGGCAAGGATATTTGGTTGTAAGCAGTGCAGCACCTCCCTGTGTGAGGTGTGCACTCAGGAGACACGTGAGAACCTCATGCTCTTCACTTCGGCAGGAGGAGATGGAGAAGCAGACAGACAGTAGCTCTCTGGCCAGAGCAGAGTGCTCCCGGGCCTGCAGTCCCCAGCCTGAGGGAACGAACAATCGAGTGTGAACGCAACAGCGTTGACTCTGAATCTGAATGTCATACAACATTTTTAAAAGTCAACAATTACTTCATCTGTCATAGAAAAAAAAAAAAAAAAAAAAAAGAGTTAAAAAGTAGGTGTGTATATTGTAGATGGATCTGGTAGGTGGTTCTAAGTGGTCATTTCTTAAAACCAATTGTAATATCTGTAGTTAAGATCTACTACTTTCTAAAATTACCTTTGAGTTGTAAATATGCTCTTGCCAGTCTGACATGGGCCTCGGCTTGTTTCAGATGTCCCTTTCCATATACCAGCCTGGTCAGAGCTAAATAACGCACCAGGTCCTGGATGCAAGCATCAAACTGAGCAAATATATGAAATGACTGTCAGTGTCACATCTTGATAGCTCACTGCACGATGCATCAAAAGTCATAGCAACGGTACAAACCCTTGAATAAAAATGTGATAAGCAAATAACCGTTAAGCAAAGTCATTCATCAAGAAAAAATTAGCATTCACGGGTTCCAGCTTCTTAAATTGGAGGTTTTGCTTAGAGCCACTTCCCGCTTATCCAAACCTTTGGGCTTGTAAACAACTCTAGGTTTCTGATCATCCTCTCTTAGTAAGGAAATAAATGACTGCTATTTTGAGGAATTGAGACACACCTGCACACAGATGATCAACTTAATAGTGCAATGACCATGCACATACGTACAGTGATAATTATTAGTGACACCCTTAGGTGTGTGCTTATGATTCATGCAAGATCTAAGTCTTTATGGCATGTCATGAATGCATCTTCTACTAACAATGAATACCATATTAATTTGTCACAACAGCTTATACAGAGCCCACCTCTTGGTTGTCTTCATGGGCCTGAGCCTGGCAGTCAAAGTGTTTGAGCTTCTCCTCTGGAGGCATCATCATAAAATCCCTCTTAGTATATCCTGTTTTTGAGGGACTCTGCACACTGGAGCCACAGGGAGGTGATACATCCACACCCCTGTCAGGGCTTCCCATGCTTTGAGGGGAAAAGGTGGTCACACATTAGAGGAAATCACCTTTTAGTATTTTTAAATGCTGATGAGCTCCTCGGAGACTGAGCCAACAAAGTACACTTTGAGGATTTAGGAAAGAAATTAACTTCCCTTGAATATTTTTGCTCTTTTCATTTTCGCAGCAGTGGATAAACACCACTATCTCCCCTGACTGGAGGGTAAAGCAAACAAACACTTTAGTAGGAAGACGAAATCACTTACTCCGCCAGAGACTCGTAGGAACAGGGTTTATTTTTAAGTCAGAGGTATTAGAGGTATATTTAAAGAAGACTGTATTTAAAGACAACAGATATTTACGGATGTACTCGAAACACTGCGTTTGTTTCCGTGGTAACACTGCGCGTAACCCGTTAGCATAACTGCTACATTAAGCTACACTGCTGCTGCTGCTGCTGCTGCTCTCGTTTGGACAATGGGCTTAACAACCAAAACAGCACACTGCGCCACAGGTTACGAAAGGGTAGGTTAAAATAAAATAAAAAAAAAAAAAAAGAAAGAAAGAAAGAAAGAAAAAATGCACCTCTACAAGCACGGCCCGAGTTTACGGACCGGAGCATCCACCGCAGCTAAAGTCCTCCTGAAGCCCTGGCACGTATTGGGAAGGAAGTGGGACGCATTCAAGAACATACAGCCCTTGGTGCGTTTATCAGTGATAGTTTTAATGTAATAATTATACACGACACTACTTTTCAAAACTATTTTTGTTTTTGGGGTTTTCCCTCCGTCCCACTCTCTACTCAAAGACTAATTACCATACTCATACCTAATAACCTCACAAATCACTTTTGGGCAAATAAACACATACAGTTGCAAACCTTTAAAAACACAGTGTTAGAATGTATTTTACAGTTTATTTTACACAGGGCTACTTCAACTACATTAGTATTACTCCTCATATATGTGATATTCAGCCAATTCACTGTCAGGCCACTCACAGCAGGGGCGGATTTAGTGATGTGGGGGGGCTGCTGGTAAACCACTGTGTATTGCATTTGTTTTACATTTCTATCAGTGTAAGATTAGTCTTTTTTTTCTCTTACAAAATAACAAAAAGTACAGAATAGAGCATACGAATGCCAATAATGAGAATAAGTCAGGGCATAGTTGAATAGCAGTACTATAGGCTGTAAGATCTGTGTAAAGATTGTGACCACATTTCCTGGAAGAACCGCAATATCCTAGCCCTAATTCTAGTTACTTATGTTGGCTAATTAGATATTTTCCCATGTTAGATTTGCACACCTGTAAATAATAATAATAATAATGATAATAATAATCATTATTTTCACCTTTGTCACTGTATTGTATTTATTTATTTATTTATTTTTTAAACTTTTTAAAAACCACACTTTTTCTTTTCCCGATTTTATTTTCTCAAGGCACAGCTCTCTGAAATGTCATTCAATGTTATGTCCCATAAACAGGATAGACATATCAAGTTATTTTTTCCTTATCTTATTAAGGTTATTGTATAATGTGAGAAGATATTTAGTATGTTTTCGCCATATAAACTGCAGTATTCTGTTTTCTCCACAAGATGTCAATATAGTAACACAAGAGTATACCGCAGGTTTTACAGTTGTGCTCAAGGGAGTGGGCTATTATAAAATTGTGGTGCTCTTTGAAGAAGTGATGACTGGGGCTATGGCCTGTCCTAGTGGCATTCACACTTCAGAATGTTAAACTAGCAATACATAAACCCCTGTGGCATCCTTTCTTTTTCAGTTCTACAGCCTCAGCATTTATCAGACCATTTATTTCATGATTTCTCAGACCTCTAAAGATGTTATCACTGTTAGTGGATCAAAATTGTTCTATTTAGAAATACATATTTTTCTCTTTTGGTAAATATGCTGTATGGGAGTGGCAACATTGACCTTAAAGTTGTTCAAAGTCAGCTTCTAATAGCTCATTAGTTTTAATGGGTGGATGTTAAATGGACTGAAGTCACTGCAGTGCACAGGTTGAGAGGTGTCACTCAGATGAGAAAGTAAACAATGAACCTGAAAGACATTCCTTTATGGTTTGTAACCCCCAATTTTACTGTATAAAGGAACACATTCTCCTAATAGTGTTTCTAAAACTAGACTGCCAGTGATAATATATTTACAGTACTGCGCAAATGTCTTAGATTTGTTGTTTAAGCAATGGCCGCATATAATTTTTCTCAGTCTCTTTATTAGAATACAAGCAGACAGTACAGGACATGTGCTTGAACATTACATACACATGTTGTATGAGTTAAACTCATTGGAAGCTTGATGATATGTATAAGACCAACTTTTAATCACATAATTCCATTCAAATTGCCAAAGATCACAGAATTTGACAGAAATAAAATCATAATTTTGCAGCAAACAAAATACTCAAGATGTGGTATTCAAGAAATTTGAAGAATCAGGAGAGGTCAAGGACAAAAAAGGACTGGAAGGCCAAGATAACATTTTTGAAATCTGATGAGAAGTTTCTCAGAGTTTTTTCATTGAGAGACCGGAAGAAGTCCAACAAGGACCTAGCTCAGCATCTGGCAGCTTCATCAGGAAGAAGCCAAGTTGATTCTTCTACAATCTGCAGAAGCTTAATCAGGAATGGTCTTTGTGGAAGGGCAGCAGCCAAGTAGCCACTTTTTCAGAGGGGGAACAGGGTGAAAAGGCTAAGCTATAATAAAGTTCACAAAGACTGGAGTAATAAGTAAGAGTATTATGGAGTGACAAAGTATCCAGTTTGTTTGCTAATTTTGACTTTGAGAGTGGTTTTGCTGATATTATATTAAAAAATAGACTGAGAAATAATTATATATGGTCATTATAGCATTGCTAAAGCAACAAATCTAAGGGTAGCCGAAGACTTTTGCACAGTACTGTATATATATTGTTCACTTCACAATCTTTTGTGTCCAAATCTGTAAATGTAACAAAAAAATTTACAATCTATTATTTTTTAATGTGTAGGCTGTACAAATTTGTCGTAGCATAGACCTGTATAATTAGTGTAGGTGGAGATAAACTAAAAATATGAAAATAAAACATTCTGAAAAATACAGATAAAGAATACCTGTGTTCCACATTATTCTGTACTGTCATAGATGTAAATACTATATGCCAATAGTGAGAAGAGGAAATGTACATTTCCTTGTGAAAATATGCTTTCTTACATCAGTGCCCAAAGTCTGTGCAATATAAACAAGAAGTAACGTCTCTGTGGCTGCTTTGAGAAATTGGTCTCTGGAGACAGCTTTCTAGGTTAATTTATTCTGTATCGGGCTGGCAGTATGTGTACTGTCACCACTTTTAAACTTGGGGCAGAGCACATTTTGTGTGCAATACTGCCTAAGATAACTTCTTATGGCTCCTTGGGATGATTGCTGCCGGTTGATTCTGGCAGACCATGAGACAACCCGTTTATTTGTTTGTTTGTCCCGTGAGTTTTTGGCTGGCCGTTCAGGGCTCTGTTTGGCCCTGGTCCCTGTTGGGCTTCTATTTCTGAAACCCAAGTGGCTCTTAATGAAGCTGGTAGGGTTGGCATGGGCCCTCAGCAAACCCAGGCCTGATCAGACCCTTCTTCTTCTGCCTTGGCAGCCACACTCCATTTGCTCCCTCTGGCTTCCTAATTTAGTAACGGTGGGTAAAAATATGCGCTAACGAACAAGGTCTGGTATGTCAGGCTAGCGTCCAGAGAAGAGGGAGAGAGGGGAGGGGGTGAGGAGAGGAGGGGGGGTG
>CM076652.1:14274632-14320414 GCA_038496675.1 Rachycentron canadum
GGTGGGGGTGGGAGGAGATTTGGGTGGGGTGGAGGCGTGGGGTGGGGGGGGTTGCTGTTTTCACAGCAGGCACCCAGTGACAGGGGTAGAGCTGTCAGACCTCTCTGACATCTCTGTGTTTGTGTGTATGTGTAGACATTCAGGGGAGTGTGTGGGGGAGGATGACAAGAAAGAGGTGGAGGGTGAGCACTTAAAATTTCTCACCCTTGCCAAACTCCATTCAAACACTTCTAATCATTCTTCTTTTTAATCCCAATCACACTGTGAGACTGCTGAGCAAACCTGTGGTATACAATGCAAATGGACTAATGGGACAGAGTCTCATTTTAAGTTGCTTAAATACTGGCATTTTTTTTAAACAATGTTGCTGTGTCACTTTTGCTGTGTTTAACCTCAGCGTAACCTGCCTTGTGTTTTTTATGCTCCTTTCTCATTAGGACGGCCACTCCACTGGATGATCATCCTACACTTCCTTTAAAACACATGCAGAGAACCCAGACTATAATCTATGTATTAACAAACTATGACACTACTATGACAGTTTTTTTGCATGTGGTTTGGAGTTGATGTGTATACTGCTCAATCTGTGGGATAACCCTTTTACGTGTGAGATACAGAGCTTCCTGGTTCAGCTATGCATACTGTAGACTTAGTTACAGACCATGCAGGCAACGGAAGAAAAACATGTTATTTAATGTATGTTTACCCTATACACCTCAGACTTTCAAAGTTCTCCATTTTCCATGGACTCATTCCAGCAAACATTAATGGTGAATAACTTTATTGAGGCCATTTCAGTGAAAGACATGGGAAAAGTGGAGCCAGTAAGGTCTCTTTTAATCATATAATGGCTGTAATATTTGATTCTTAATAATGATTTCTTCCTACATATTAAAATATACAATGCTAAAGTGCTAACCTTAAATAACACAGTATCAAAGTAATGAGGTTTTAATCCATATTTGATCTGAACTGATATTAGCAGGGTCCTATGCTTGCAAATTGCTCTATTTTCATCTGTCAAGACACTCGACCATAGAAATCTGCCCTCATGCACTGTAGACCTTCACAGTTCACAGTTTAAGAGGCTCATGACAACCTTGTCAGCTTCACTTGTAAACCGAAAGCCTGAGATGAAAACAGCAAAGCTTTGTGTCTGTTGGAAGCAGCAGAAATATTACATTTACAGGCTGGATGACAGCTGCTAAACACACTTTAGACTTTTATTGATAAATAAAAAAAATATTTGCATGTTTGTTAGGACACCTATGTCTTGCACTTTGAAGCACAGATAGATTAGATAAACTACAAGTTGTACCCTGAAATTTAGCCACACATTTGTGCAGTCGCAGAAATGCAAGGTAACAAACAACACTGTTTTCAGCCTATGGAGAAAAAGTCATGCTGCATGATTCATATAACTGGTGGCAAGGTTCTTCTCACTGAGCTGTATAAGAATGAATAGAAATGCACAGCACAATTAACACTTTTATTCCTTTCATTTCATTGTCATTAATCATTAGAGGTTTGAAGTCATATAATGTGCATTTCATATTGGTTTAATTTAACGTGAGTGTTTTTGCTGAATAAAATAATAGAAAATATCATACATTAGCTAAATGTCCCCTTTGGAACTATCGTAGCCATTTCATAAGGAGATCATTTGTTGTTTGATTGTTACATTAAGCAGGGAACTAAAAGCGCAAATAAGAGATAAATTATTATTGTATCTTAATGTACAACTCCACCCAGTTTTAACTGTCAACATAGGAACGTCTGGACAGCCTTGCATAACAAATAGCAAACAATTAATAGATTCCATTCACAGTCAAATGAATGCCTACAAACGCAGTTTTTATTGGAGTAAAAATTTATCGTATTATGCTCATGCTTGTCAGATATGTCACAGTTATTTGTTAAAACCACAAACTAGCACCTAACCTTTATACAGCTGTCCCCACTTCCTGTGTTAGTTAACCCACAGATACCCGCCCCTCAGCAATGAACATGAGTCCCTGTCATTATAAATTGTATTAAAAGTGGGAAACTGAATAGATTTTATTTAACATGACATATATAGTGTCTTTGATCATTAAAAATAATAATTCAAATTTAAAAAAAAACAAAACCTTTCTATCCCTTTTATAGAAGCAGTTCTGGAGTTAATAAAGTGTAGCACTGCGGGTGTCTTTGAAATTACATTTATTTTAAAACTGAAATTCCAAATTTGGGGAAAAGTGGCACCTCTCCGTTGTTGTTAAATTGCATGAGTGGTTTTAACACTTTAACAAAGGTATCCTATTCTGACTCACAGAAAATATGTTAATGTCTTCACAGCTGGTAGACTTCAGATAAAGCATGTTATTCGCACATAGAATAAGAAATGTGTTCCAGTACTGTAATCAAAGTATTTGTGCAAGTAATGCCACTGTTAAGAGGTAGAAACAAAGCCAGGCACTTAAGCCAGGCACCCCTTCCTTTGAACTGACTGAAGCCGTCCATAGCAAAGACATGATAGTTACAGTGCGATAAGATAAGCTGTCTTTCCATCCAACAGCGTTGCTCCATGCCAGTGCTTTTTAAACAATAGTTTTGTATTCAAATGTGAATTGTTCCCTTCTATGGCGAAGACTTAGAATGGCTTAAACTTGTGTTTATCCTTACCCAAACCTTGGCCTAATTTGAAGCATATGCAGAAAACAAATCTACTATTGTTTCACCACTAAAGCTTCTTCTTTTCTTTCTATTCAATGTCAAAATCAAAGATTACGGAGAGCTTTGGAGGTGATATTGCCGTTTTCTGTTTAGACAATGACGCTCTAAACCAACAACTGTGTTTTGTGTTCTGACAGCGAGTACATTCCTTCATAATTGCAGTTTTAGCTGTATTGTGACAGGGAGATATGTGTATGGGGGAGTTTCATCCTCTTCCAATGTCCCTGCAATCAGGCTTTAGGTGCTAAAACACGGATCAGCAACTGTTCGCCAGACATTTCCAAAATGATGCGGAGGGGTTTGTCTGCATCTCCACACCCTCTGTATCCAAAATGCTCACACACACAAAGATAGCAGTACAGAGGCCATCCCTTCAACTGATGAGGTGATCGTGCAGCTCCTCCTCCTTGGTACATTGTGGTCCAGTCTTGCACCCAAGAAAAGAAAGTCTGCAGTTATATAAACAGTAGACGTCACTATCTCACTTTACATATGGTCTCTGATGCACATTTAATGTCCCAAATGACAATCAGTGATGATTTAGATAGCTTTTGGCTTTTTCTGATGTCACAATGAGAAAACTTTGTTAATATGGCACTTTTTCTACAGCCAGTCTACTTAAATCAGTACGCTGACTGCAAGAGAAATTGATCCAGCCTGTTTAAAGCAGAATTGAATCACCTGAACTAAAGACTTCAGAAAACCATGCTTTTAACCTCCACACATGAGAATATGATTCCAAAGGGAACAAAAGTAATATCAAAATAATGAGAGGGAGGGTTGGGTGGGTGTTAACTTACCTTTGGCCATGAATGTGAATGAGAGGCTAAATGTCTGCCTGTGTTTCTCTGACCTTTGTAGCTCCTCTGCTGACTTGGTTCAGGTAAGAGCAGGTTGTATGATGCAGTGGTATCAATAATGGAAGAAAGGCAACCCCCTCCCTCTGGCTGCTATGTGGGTCAGAGGAGGCTCTCAGTGGATGGGAGAGATTGATGAAGAGCACCAGGGAGAGCGTTGGAGCGCCTACCTTACAGCGGTGCAACCCAAGCCGCTCCCCCTGCACTTGTTCCAAGGCCCCCCTCCTGAGCTGCACCGCCTTGCGCTCTTTAAATGACCTTCAAATTAGCCTTATTTTTTCAGGGCCCCAAACCCTTCAGGGTCCTTCCTAGAAGGATGGTGCATCTTGTTCTCTCTCTCCTTCTCTGCTTTTTCTTTTGTCATCCTCCTGTTAACCACAGATGGAGGAGAAAACAGCAAAGGAGTAGAGCTGGTGTAGCAAAGGTGACTGATTTTCAGTCCTGTTGTGTCTCTGATGTAATCAGATAAGTGAGCTGTTATGTGTTCCTGATTATGCAATTATACACACACACACACACACACACCCTCTTGGTACAGCTACTCTCTCAAACAATTCCTTTGCCACACATCCTCATTTCAGCATCTGTAGACAATGATACATATGGTGTGTTGAGAGGTTTGTGTGCATGATGGTGGATGGGAGTCACAGTGGGCTCTTTCCTTCTCTACATCACAACACTCTGTCAAGCCTGTCATCCATCACTATAGCTGTGGCTTGTGTACACACAGTAAGTCATGCTGGTCTTCTGTCCAGACCTCATGCAGAAGTCTTGATTATTAATTTGCATTAAGAGAAGCACTTCCTTCTAATGGGACTAAATGACATGGCTGCAATTTGTAAGGTTATACTTTGCTTTTGATGGAATGGTTGTGGGCAAGGCCTTGATTTTCAACGATTTTCTGGATGATTTAGGTTTATTATGATAAGACAAGTTCCCTCAAACTCATCTCCCTACACCTGTGACAAATCTGGAGAGTGTAGAAGCTCCTCACAAACTCACCAATCAACACCAATCTACAGCAAATGATAGAGACAAACACTTGTGTAATCACTTAGGCTGTGAAACTGTGAGTTGATGCTTGGCTGATGTTTTAAATGGACCTCTTAGCTGTGTGCAAAATGAAGCACAGAAGCCTTAAAGGTGACCCTATATAGTACAGGTGTGTGTTGCACCCTTCTGGGACTTTCTTTTGTTTTTGCACTAGGATGAGGTTTTACCCCTAAGCAGACAGTATGTCTCAAATATTGACATGATAAATTTTATTCGCAAGTAGGGATGGATTGTCATGGAAATCTTTTTTTCACCATGCTCTCCTACTTTAATTGACCTTGTGACCATGGAAACCATTAACCTGCCAAGTTAAGATATTGTAGTGACTATGCAACAATGATATGATCTGCACACACCTTTTTGTAATTATTGAAACCCAAACAGATTCTTTTTCATGATAAATATTCTTGATAAATGAAAATTACGATTCAAAGGCATCTCTCTACAGGTTCCCTCTGCTTGCTTTTGACACTTTGCCAAACATTTGGAGCTAATTCTCCAGCTATCATGATGGAAAAATTGGCAGAAGGGATTGTAACACAGACAGTGAGAGAGTTAGAGAGCAAACGTCAAGGGGAATCAAGTTGAAAAACATAATAAGTCATCATTTTAGCAGTGGAGTGAAAGAGATGGTGTGAAAATAGGCAAGAGGACAACCAGAGGTGGGGCATGACTGATGGCTGGGTACAATGGGGGCTTGTTGCTTCAGAAGGGCAAACTTTGCCTGATTGATTTGCTTGTATTTCAGAGAGACCCCTGTGCCCATATGCTTATGATGTAGAAGGAGTAAAGACAAACAACGTAAAGGAGTCGTTGTAAGATGATTATTGAGGATGAATTTGAGAAAAAAGAGAATTGGGTCGAAAGAGAAGATCATAATGGTACATATATTATTTAAGCTGAGTGAGTGCTGTTTAGTTCTCTGCCTTATTGTGTTTGTCTTTCATATCACAGGAGAAGGACCACGTGTTTCATGAGTAAATTCAATCTTTTATTTTTTTTGGTAGCTGTGTACTTCCAACAACATAACTCGCGTACAATAAATGAAAGTTGCACTCATAACCGAGGAGGCAGAAATAGTGTTGAACACAGAACACAGCAATCTGAAAGCTTCTTTATCAGGACAAGTTACAGCAATTTTTAAATATTGTATCACTCTGGGAAACAAACTGGGAAACTCTGTGCTGGAGTCAGTCACAGCAATGCTTAAAAGATAATGCTAGCATTGTGACATGTGCGCATTCAGAAGATGCTGATGTTTAATACGTAGCATATTCACTAACTTAGCTTAGCATGTTTGATAATTTGATATTTGATAATTAGTGCTAAACACAAAGATGAATGACATGTAATTTCTTTGGGTATTTAGTCTGAAACCAAAAAATGTTGACATGGATATTTGTGTATTTGGTTGTTTTCTGAGTGTTAGCAGGACATGTGTTCTCAAGTTGAAAATATGTTTTCTTAATGTGTTTCTGTTTTATCCATTTGCATGTGTATCTTAAGACAGATAGACAGACAGCGCCACTCCTAGAGATCTTTGATTTATCAAGATTTACATTTCTGTTGTATGCTTCATTTTCTCTATCAAACGTCTTTCATTACACTATTATAACAAAAGGCTCAGTGCACTTCAAGGGTTTTATTGCATTTAAACTTCATATCTAGTCTCCCCTTTCCTGAAGAGTGCATTGCTCTGTTCTATGAACTGCAACAGAAAAAACACTTACTTTTGGAATGTGCTTCAATGAAGAGTTTTTCTTCATCTGTAGAGTGGGATTGCTGTTTCCTGCCTGTCTAATATCTATCCAGAGAGGTTATTATAAAGAGAGGGATATCATGGTGCATTATCCACAGACACAGTATAAAAACAATCATGGAAATGTACTGAACACTTTGTAAGAACACGACCAGCTGTTTTGCTGTTTTAAAGGGAGAAAGAGGATACATACTGCTTCCACATTGCACTTTTCCTCTGCTTTTGTCTCTTTGAACCTACTTCAAACATTAGTCAGTTTGTGTTTAGTGTCATGCCAGCCATGTGGATGGCATATGCTAACATTGCAGTTGGGCTGGCTTGTTATAGGTGAGTGTGGTGACCAGTAGCTGTTGGTTATGTCCCTGAGCTGTAACTTTGATGTGAGGTGGTGGATGCCAGTGGTGGTAAGGTGATGACTGAGGTAAACGTGTGTATGGAAACAATTCAGGCACAAGCAGTGTGCAACAGTAACCACATAAAAGGCCCCTTTGTGGGGCTCTGCTACCTTACAGATGGTAAGCTTCCCCCGTCCATTAAATAATAACAGTACTCTGATCTCTCCCTGGGCCAGATGTGCTGAATCCTTATGATGCTAAATGGAAACAAATCAGCCAGGCTTTTCTCTTTAATTGAGCACTGGAGTGTTTATTTTCTTGAGACTGTCATAATAGACTCCAAAATTCCCATAAAAACTCAACTCTGAGGGCAGATTAGCCCATTTAGCACCTCTAGACAGTATTTTCCACATGAGACAAGTCTTAAGTGCAGTTCTGCTGGTGGCAAGATTTCCACACGGGACTGGCCACATCTTTAGTCACTCCTTATTTCTGCACTGTGATCTTGCACTTAGAGGCGCCCCTTGTAAAAGCAGAAGTCGCAGGGAGGTCGCCCTGACATCTTTATCATAATTGCCCTAAATACCCCCATTAGAGAAGCTAGCCAGTATCCTCAATAACACTAGTCATCCCTGGTAGCACTGGTGCATCTAATTGCCTGGGCCTTTTTTTGAAAGATTGCCTGACATCAGCAGGGCTCCCTATGGGCTGGCCCTCTTCATTCTCTGCCCAGCAAAGCATATCGTTATCGCAGCCAGCAAAGAGACCCGGCCTCCCTGCTCCTGGATAATTAACTGTCTGGCTTAACTGCATAATGGAAAAAAGGAACATTGGAGGTATGGTAGTTATTCAAGCAGGCCTTGGAGAGGAGAGGTATAAGACAATACCAGGGTCATTCATGCTCACCATTTTTCAGTGGGATGGGTGATAATGTAGAAGGATAGGAAGTCATATTGGAGGCAGAGTCTGGTTATGGAGGATTGGTTTCATATGATAATTAGGCCCATATGCTAATTGCCGAGGAAGCTTGATGAATTCTTCTAGCCCGGCTCTCCACTCCAGGACCGGCTCTCCTATCAGCTCTCCCCAACGTCCCCCACTTCAAAGGCCTGCACCATCTTTACATAGCGTTACTTCTCTGTTTCTTTCTGCTCCACATCAGTCCTTATCAGTGTGTAACCCCCCCACCCTCTTGTAAAAAAACAGAAAAAGACAACAGCAGCAACAGCAGGAGAGGGAAGTAAAGGGCCGTCTGCTGTTGTTTGACATTTACAAGTCTCTTAGTGAAATGCATGATGCCCATCCTTGTGAGTGTGTGCGTGCAAGTGTAATTAGAACACGGCAGGCTCGTGTTTGTCTTTGTGTTGTTGTATGGTGGAGGTATCAAGGACAAGTGCATTAATGAGCACCTGGAGAGGAACAGCTTGTGTCTCCTGGTTGGTGTGACCGCGAGCAGGGCGCAGACTCTTTCACTGACTCAGATGACGTGACTGATGGAGGGGAAGGTTTCTGTCAGATCTGGGGCACTCCCAGGAGCTGCAGTTTGTCTCGGCTGACAACAGCACTCACCAAAGGGGCCCCTGTCCCACACATCAGCTGCATAGGCGAGAGAGGATGTTGTCCTTCCCTCTGTACTTAGAGTCGTAGTAGTCCTCCTTCTCTAAAGTCTTATATTTTCTCTACAGCATTGTCAGCATTCAGCATATCCATTCCTTCCTTGACTGTACAACATGTAGAGTCAAAGTGGTAGCTGCAAAATGTTAAAAATATGGTTTGTGACATGGGTGTTTTATGGAGCTGAAATTAGTTTACAATCTACAAAAGCTATCAAAATCTTATCTCACATGACATAATGTGGCATCTGAACAGATGGTTGATATGTATCAACTGTTCTATTGATACTCAAATAAAGAGATACGGTGTTTAAGCTTTATTGGTTACTGAATTCAAAGACCAACCATACCAGCACAAGAGGTTTGGTCAAGTGAGGATAAAGGAAAGTATCCACCAAATGATATATTGATATTTTTTGAATGGCAAAAGAACAAAGAGGTAGAGTCATATCCTCAGTTATATATGGATTGAACAGGATGCATATGGAACCAGAGATATAAGAGAGCAGCTGGATTTTTAGTTTGGCATTGCTTGAAAGTGTGCTGAGATACTGAGTCCAGCCCATAATGAAAAAAGAGTCAGCCATGCTACTTAACAATCATAACATGAGGTTTATGCCGTGACATTGAAAATAACTGCCTTATTAGATTTACCCTGTGGTCTTACATTGCACACAGGTGCAGCTTAATGCATAACTGACCTTGTAAACAGAATAGAATAAATAAAATATTGTGGACAAAATAGCTGTTCTGGTGCTTTTGATCATATCACACAGTCTTCATTAAAAGATGGCATTTTGAACGGTTGTCTAAAGAGAATAATGTCAGACACATGACAATAAAGTCAAATAATAAGGAAATTAACTCACATTTTGTCACCTCACATACTTTCCTGGGCTCACATTGAAGTTTTATGAGCTCCAGTCAGTGATGGGTTTTCCAGGTCCCAGTCTGCTGGTGACAGAGCTGCTGGTTTTATAGGTACAATGGCTTGCTACAACGGCTTTACACACATGATACTCATTACAGTAGAGCATCTCTTCAACTGTTCAGGAAAATCGAAGCTTGGAAAATTGGAGCAACATACCACATAGTCTTCTCCTTTTCACTATGACTTCTTATTGCCTGCTTTAGTTCAGCGCACTTGGCTTGAGTGAACCTAACATTGAAACAGGAAGAAAAGGCTCAAGGTGTTGAGCTCATGCTCTGCTTTAACCTGAGATGGGCCTTTGAAGTAAGTTCTCCATTCACTCACACTTGTTTAAAGGTTTGATCTATTTTGAACAGCCAATGTTGGCACTATAGTGTTTGAAATTTGCAGAACTGAATCTGCAAGCAGTCTTTCCGATGTTAAGCCATAGACTTAGAAAGGGTTATTGATACAGTAGTATAGTAGTAGTCCTTGCAGTTTTTCTATTGAAAATCTCCAGCTGAGCCCTCAGGGACACTTGTCATTGTGTTAGAGTTGCCCCTGTTTACCATTCTCCACCTCAGGCTCTTTCCATTGAGAGAAAGATGCTGGCTAGGGTGCAACTCTGCAAATCCCACCTGGATGTGGCATTTGTAATAAACAACCTAGGGGCACGGCTGCCACCCTTTCTCTTTTAACTCCCAGCACACAAACCCCTTCAACACTGTTCATAAGCTCCCCAAACAACCTCTAATTTGTGTGTTGATTAGTTCCATATAAACTGTGGTGAGTTGTTTCTTAGGTAACTCCATGGGTAACGTGTGACAAGGCTGTTTCACTGCACGCTCTCTTTTTCTCTCTCGTTCACACACACACACACACACACTCACTCTTCATCACTGTGATAGCACATGAGGGGAAGATATAGTTATTCAGGGAATTATCTGCCTCATTGGTGCCATATCTCATCCCATGCTTTTGTGCCAAATGGCCGTGTTTCCATGGAGCCTGCTTGTGTTTACTGTGACGTGCCATGGCAGGGCCCTTTCTGGTACAGAGGGACTTAGTGCACAGCAGTGGAGGGTATTTCAGTCCCTGTCTGGAGTTTTGGGGCTTACTTCTCCAGCTCTCCCCTCTCCTCCCACCTGCTCTCCTTGCTGTTCCTTCGCTGGGTGCCTTAGTGGCTGTGTGCTGGTGCTCCTGGCCCTGTTCTTAGACAGACAAGGCTAATTGAAAGGGAAGGCTGCTCTCTGCTGATCAGCTCTGACAGCAGTGTCTTGCCAGAGGTGGGTGTGCCACCCCATGCTGAGAGTTTTCACAGCAAAATAACAGTGCTGTCGTGAAAAACACAGACCGTGCCACGATTACCCGGGCAGCTTGCCAAAGGAGCCAGATGAATTTTGCGGACAGAAGAAAGAGGGGAAACCCACTTTGTCTGCTTTATGACTTTAGGGAGGAGAGCTGTGCCAGCATTTAGTGGAAATCTAACAGGCATTCTCCCGTTTCATTCAGGGTTAGATTAAATTAAAACCACATCTTTTTTTTAAAGAGTGCAACAATTAATGATCATGTTTGATCACAGATGTACAGTCTGTCATTTTCTGTTGCTCTCCAGTGTTACAGAATAAAAGGCATTGTTCACCCAACATTTAATTATCAGTGATCACTTCTTCATCAAAATGCTGAAGTTTGTACAAATAAATACACAGAAAGTTTCATCTCAGAGTTTTCCTAAGCTACTGAGGATAAGAATTTTACATATCCTATATGTACTGTATATTTTTATGTATATTTAATGACAAAATGTGTGATTCTTGGACATGTTTTATAGAGTTGTGAAAAGATACTTTAGTGTCCATGAAAGCTGGTATTGATTGATCTTATGTGTATAGATTTTGGTTTTCTGTTTAATTTCAACCGTCAGATTTTTATCGTCTCATTCCAGCAGATCATTTCCATTTGCTTCAGGCTCTGAGATAAACAGTGCCTACTCTAAAAGTTTGTGTTGTGTCTTAGTCTGCTTGCAGGCCCTTTCCACTGCCCATATCAGAGGTGCCACCATCCAGCATGACTTGATGCACCAGGACAGGCTGGGACCCCTCAGCAGGGCCACGGTGGACAGCTGTGATTACTGCTGACAATAATTTATGGTCCCTTCTGATTGAAAACATGAGAGCTGGAGATAGAAGGGCTGGTGTGGAATCAAGGCACCACCTTAAGATATAAAACTGGGGCCACAGCTGCTGTCAGAAGCAAGACTCCTGCCAAGCTCTGCAGGCCTTCTGCCCATGCAGACACACACAAGCTCTCATTTTGCTCTCTCGTTCCTTCTTTCATATTTCCCTCCTTCCTTTTCTTTGCCTGGTTGTAGTCCTCATCTACATTGTGTCTCTCATCATTTTTGCACATAGCACTCTATTTATTTTGATCACCAATTGTAACTTAATTCAATATCATACTGGATGTTTGTCTCAAAATTAAATTTAGTTTGATTGTGAAAAAGAGGCGATTCATTTAGCCAGAATTGCAAAGAAAACACATTTGGTAAAGAAGTGGTAAAGTCAAACAATAAAAACATACAAAAATGTAACATTGAGGAATACTGTTTGTAATAATTGTGCTAAATAAAAGAGGAACAAACACTTATCCACCCTGGCTGATCAGGTGTCTCTATAGTGAGCTTTTCCAGCCCAGAGATTACCATGCTAATCCTAACAATAGCACTGTGCAGCTGGTTTGAACAACTATCTGCACCATTGTTTATGTTGTTATCCCCGCTAGATCGTACTCATGAGAAGTAACCATTTTAGTGGATTTGCATGTACTATTTCAGTGCCATATCTAGAGCTGACGATCCCTTCCTCTAAAATGATGTATGTTCTGGGTATTACGTTCTGTTTCTAAAAGAGGCCTTGAACCAAAGAAAAGGGTTAGCAAAGCTCTCGTGGATATAAAAAACAAAATGAAACAATCCCTAGATTGAACTGAAAAGGTTTTAAATGGAATCAGATGGTATGAAATTGTGAATTGACTTGAGTGAAATTATGAGCTTTTAAAACTGGTTGACTAAAATTCTCTCTTTGATTTATTCTGTGATGCTAAAACTGAATCTATGTTTGGATATATGTTCATATGCATTTTTAGTATTTTTTTAATTAAAATGATTTTATCCATGTACAATGTTTCTCAATAAGTTTGAATCCTAATAATAGGCTATGACAATTCTGACAATATTAGATGTATAATTGTCATAATACAAAACACAAAATCCCAAAATACAATACTGTTGCCTTTTTTTTTTAACAACTTCATGTAATTGGTGGTATTTTCCTTATGATTTTGAGAAGAGTTTTGAAAATGTGTTTGAGTAGAGACTCATGCAGCTTCTCACACTGACTCTCTTTACAAGTCTGTTCACTACCTGATCATGTAAAAATAGCACCTAAATCTAAGGACGGAATATGTTTCCTTTCTGCACACAATGGTTTGAAACAGCCTCAGAGTTATGTCAACAAGAGAGAGAATGGAATCCCCCCAAAATTCAATGCACAGTCTATTTTGTTGTTGCTCAGAAATAGACTCGTTATTCAAGTAGCTACAGTAGATCATGACATACAACAGACATACAGCAATATCCTATCCATGGATACACAAAGTAACAAAGTAAAAACAGCATACCAAATAGGAGCAGGCAATCCATCCAGTGAATCTTCAACTTTTCATCTCAAAGTATCCAGCTCCAAACTCAATCCCATGATCTTGGACAGAATATGAAGATACTGAAAATGAATGGGTGATCAAGAGTGACAAAGAACAAAATATTTAGAAGAAAAAGGCAGAAAAATAATTTTATTACAGTGACATATGATATCCAAGTCCAAAATGTTTCCTTTGAGTTGTCTCTCACATTAATCTGCATGTACAGATGCCTTACCAATCACTACACTAAAATTTGCCACTTTAAAAAAAATATCTTGCTATTATTTGGCAATGTAGAATAAGACTTGGACTGAAAGATCTCTGGAGAGTGGGAGGAAACCATACAAACTCAAATGAACACAGGAACTCCAACAAACAAAAAGGACCGGGGGTAGGAATAAATGCAAAGACCTTGTTGGTCGAGCCAGTTTTTGTGGCCTCAGAGAGACATATTCATAATGAAAAATTATTAGAGCTTCTACTTCATGATACATTTTCTACCATGTAAAAAAAGTTTGTAATTCAGACAAATGAAATAACAGGTCGATATTGGCTCAGATAAGTGGCATCAGCACTGGCTCATGATGATAGCCACTCAGAAAATACAGGAGAATTCTGTCAGTAATGGTAGTTCATCATTCTCAATATATACTGTATATTTAGAGGTAGAGTAAGAGTAGAAAAACAATATATATGACACTGCATAAGAATATGAGTGAATATATGATTTTCTATGGGGGTTTTTAACAATCAATGCCATTATGATCAATATTTCTAAAATACAAATATACAGTATTATATATATATAATATTTGTGTTTCACTGAAAGATAAGCGCTATTGCTGATGTGCATGTTTTATACTCATTACACCTGATTATTGGGTCAAACTTTGTACCTTCTATATCTACGAATTACTCTTTTCTTAATCTCATATGATTGCCCTTTGCCACTTGGTTGCAGCCATTAATCCCTCCTCCTATAGTGACTGACAATAATTCCTGCACTTTGTCTAAGAGACACCGCAACCATTCATCACTCTGTCACCTCTCACAGGGGACTCACTGGTATCCATTTATCCAAAGGAAAAAAGTCTGACTCTGTACCCTGTAGACATACTATAGCCTCCATAATCTTGTCTGATAAAATGAAGAGAAAACAAGAAAACTCCACATTGAATCTGTTAAATAGTGCAATATAACTTATTAGTGATATTTAAAATATCCTTTACACTTATATATTAGTGAAAAAAAGTGAAGCTAACATTAAGGTAGAGTTGGTTGGTGGTTGTTACCATTTGCTTGATGTTTTTTAGCTCACAGGAGGCTGATACTATCAGATAGCAATGTCTTTCTCTCTCTCATCTCTCTCTCTCTCTCCCCCTCCGCCTTCCTCGCTCACATTCACTCCCTGCCACCTGCATACACTCACATACGCACACATCGATGACATAAAAAGACTGCTTTCTGATGAATAAATTTGTATATTTTAGAACCTATCCCCGTTTCAGCAAGTATTCTCCAGAGGCCCTGCCTTCTTCTCTCCTGAGTTCCCCTGCAACCCAGTGGAGTCATTAGTCTGCTTGCTGTGTTGAACTCTTTAATCATCTGTGTGTTACATAAAAAGAGGACTATTCCTCAGTGACATACAATGGCATGCTCAGCTTGGTTGGGGCTTGCTTTGATGTGTATAGGCTGTTGTGTTGTGTCTGCACTATAGGCTTCTTCAGGCTCAGTTTTTCCATTTCTCTGTGGAGGTGAGATAAGATGTCAGTCTTCCTCTTGTTGCAGTAAAGATGTGACTGTGAGTGCATAGTTTTCTACCAAATAGGAGCATTGGGTCTTTGTAGATATACATCCTACTACAGTATAGTGTAGAGTTTGTTCATGTGCCTGGATCATCTTCATTCTTCCTCTGTGATACTCAACTATTTACATGGTCCTGATTACTCAAAGCCCATCATTAATAATTCACATATTTATTACAGTTAATCTCACTTTTCTTTAAAGAAAAGTTAGAACCACAAATGTCTTACAACTGTTTGTCGGTGTAAATTTTCATTAAAACTACATGTACACACTCTCACACACCCGCTTGCATATATGAACACTGCATCAGTGCTCCACAGGGACTGAAGCCGGCGCCTGCTGCCATGGTATCAGGTTGCAGGTCTGTCAGACACAATAGTGAGGAGTTGCCCCACGGCTCGGCCTGAGAGGGCAGAACAATGGAGCCGCAGTGCAGACGGAGCAGCAGAGGGCACGACGAGCCGATCTGTCAGCCTGGCAGAGTTGCACGGGCTACGCCGGCCCCAGACCCTCTCTTCGCAAATACAATGGAGGGTGGGAGGTCAAGAGCACGAGGAAATGGAGGGGAATTCCCAGCATGCTATAATAAAATGGAGTCCTCTATTTTGGTGACTGAGGGAATAGGACACAGTCAGGCTACACCCAGCATACATCATGACTTTCAATGATTACAGTGAAGTCATTTCAGTGGGTCACTGTGCAGCTGGAGATAATCAATTTATGGGTCAGTGCTTCACTCTCTTAGAGTACTGCTCATTACGTTTGCATAAAAGTAAATGGTGTGTCTTTGAGTGATCAGATCTCAAATATGTCCTCAGTGTTTCTTGGGTGGGTTCACACCTGAACTTAGAGCTGCCTACTTGTGAGACCTAAGATGGATGTTAATGCCAGATCTGAACAGGGCCTCTGACAGCTGAACTTGTATCATAAAATTCATTAGAAATTCAAGAAGTATCACTTCTTCCTATGCTCTCTTCATGTTTATCAGTTGCTGTAAAATCTGGTTTTAAATGTGAGTAAAAAGACATTTTCAATTCAAGTCTTTTTTAAAATTTTATTGCAATAATGTAAAGGATTTTGCAGGGTGCATCTAAACAGGCAGTTCATTATATTAAAAAATGAAATTAAATCACATCAGGCCATGACATCCAATAAAGCTGAGTGTGTCTGATCTCTTATACCACTTACAGGAAACATATCACTTTAGACAAATTCTTTATACAGCCCAGCCGTAATATCCCCATCCTTGCCTTTTATCTATCAAGCACATATACACTGCCCCAATCTGTTTAGGAGGACTAGGCGTTTAGTTGGGGCTGTATACAAACAGAGGCCCCGAAGACTGCTGCCCTCAGAGTGGTGACTAAGGGGGGCTAGTGAAAGCCAGATTTTGTTAAAGCTCTTAATAAGGCACAGTGTGATATATAAGCCCACAGGCAGCAAAGCTCTGTGTGCAAACACTTCAACCACTCGTGTGATAGGGCAATCTGTGTATGGAACAGCGGATGGCCTAACAAGTCTGTTATTTCACACGCGACCCTATTTGGCCTCTCTGATATACTTAATTTGGTAGCTGCATTTGATATAGTGCTGCAAATATTTGCTTAGGCACACATTAACTCTGTTTGCCTGGTATGTTACGATAAACAAACCGCAATGGTGAAGTGAATGTAATAAATGTTAAACAGTGCATGCAATTATATACTTCACATATCTAGCCCTCCACACTGAAAGCATGCTTTGTGGATCAGAGCTCTATTTTGACAGATCGTTATTCCCCTTCCTGGCCACCTAGGGTTACATTTAAAAATTAACTGTTTATGAGATGCCCAGGGTGTATTTTGACATGAAATTTTCATAGTCTGAAGGGGCAGAGAATACATTAAAATGTGCAGAGAAATCAGGTAACATCAGGTTTAATGCAGTTCTTTGGATTTTGAGTACTATGTAACTAGTAGGTTGCTTTATGCTTTGTTTTCTTCTTTTCTGAATATTTGTTTTTAAAGGCACAGACTCAAGAACGGACTTTCCTTCTGCCTTTTCTGTCTTTACCATCACTTGTGCTCTTTCATTTTCCTTGCCTTTACTGTACAAAGTAGGAAATGGCATCCAGTTTAAGGACCATTTTCTGTTTCTGCTTTTTATCTTCTTTGTTATGTGAATTTCTTTAACCTCTGTGGATTTAATAGAAGTGCTTTTGTCCTTGAGGCAATATTGCCTATTATTCTTATTATGACCATGAGAACACTGCACTTACCTGGGTAAAGGAGATTTTTGTGTCAGACACGGGTTTGATATACTTTTGTTCAAAGATATCAAAGTGAGAGCAGAGAGACTGCCATGCAGAATATTACATTTCACTTGCAACTAACACATATCTACCTGTTGTTTGGAAGGGATGCACTTACAACTTTGGATGACATTTATCTCTTTATCCTGTGGAGATTGAATGGACCAAATGCATGCAAAGCAATGTAAGTAACATTAACACTGTTTTTTCTTGACATGTTCATGACAATGTTTTTGCTATTGCAACATAGTCAGCATTGGCATTAACAACTGCTTGCTTATAAAGAAATATTGCAAGGCCAGCATCAAACTTCATTCCTTTACTCACCAAGCGCTGTCTCCACTGGTGGAAAGCAACACTAATGTTGGCACTTGTATTGCTCCTATCACTTTGCTCACTGCGCTGCTCAGAAGGCATATCTTGTAAACATAATAATGGCTGAAGAAACCATGTTTAGTGCTTCACTGGCAGAGGAAACATACATATACTGTAGCCCATTAAAGTCAAAATTTAACTAATCACCTGCAGGGAAGAAGAAACCAATTTTAAAAGGGCGGCCAGATGTCTTAGTTTTCCAGGGGTGGGGCTGTCCCTGTTTTTTACTGGATTAAAAACAAACCGGAGAAAAAGACAGGAAGCAAAACAGAGGCAAAAATCTTAAATTGCAACAGGGCTGGGTGCGTGGCCATAGCACCTTCACGACAGAAGTTAAAGAACATCAAAAAGACTTATCCAATCAGATTATTTTCTCCAGCCAGAGAAAAGGTTAGCTGGTTAACTTATTATGTTAATAACTGGATAGGAAAGTAACAAAAACATATATATACCCAAAGCTGTCATTTGAAAAAATAGTTTTCATTGTGTAAGAAGTGAAGAGGGATAAGTTTATAGCCTGTTGATTTCACATGACAATATTCACAACCAGGAATACCTTTATAAAGAACCTCCTTGATTCTGTTGATCTATGGACACTTGAAGACTCAATGAATATAAATAATCAGGACAGACAGTCAGACTTCACAATAAGGAAGGGAGGCATTGTTTTTCTTCTTGCCAGTAGATCTGAATTTATTATACTCTTGTAGTTTTTTTTAATGAAATGAACATTTGAATTGTGGAGAGTGTATCTGAGCCGGTGATGTGTAGCATACCAACACTGACAAATATTTAAACATACTGTATAACTTTAATCATATCACTACACTGCATGAGCTTTAAATTGGACACCAGTGACCAGGTAAGAGGGTCAGCCTGTTCAGGTGTATTTTATTATTC
Source organism: Rachycentron canadum (assembly GCA_038496675.1). Lineage (NCBI taxonomy): Eukaryota > Metazoa > Chordata > Actinopteri > Carangiformes > Rachycentridae > Rachycentron > Rachycentron canadum. The sequence goes on from CM076652.1 coordinate 14,292,945, forward strand.
CCTCAGTTTTTGATACTAATAATAGTTCACAAAATGTGGTCAAAATACAAAAATGGTGTAAATATATGAAATGGGGATCATCCCCCTTTTGTGTCACAAATAAAAACATTGGATATTTTTATTATTTGTCTGTGTGTCAAATGGTCAAACTCAGTTTTCATTTTAAAAAATCTGATCTATTTAAATTATAATACTTCTTTTGCTGTGATTAATTACCTTAAATTCAAGCTCAGAATGGAAGGATTTAGTGTGTGAGAGAAGTAGAAAAGTAGGGCATCTGTGGTCAGCTGTATTTGGATTATAAGTCAACATGCTTTTAGCTGTGCTGCCTGCTGAATCAGCTGTTTCTTCATAAGGATAGTGAATGATCTTAATCCTGTATATCCAGGTAACCTTTTCTGAAGGAGGAACGATGCATGAATATTTAAGACATGGCAATGTCTAGACAAAGAGCACAGCACAGCGATTTTCATGAGTGTAAAGGATCTTAGATTTTATACTACTTACTTGACTGATCACGCAACTGCTTTGACACTGAGAGGAAAACAAGTTACAGGTCCTGTTTCAGTTTTGCAACTTTATATCTCTCTCTATGTGAATGCATATACCATGCAGTTTCAGAAGGCACCAGCAGTTTCTCTTACTTCTTCATAGTTGTTTTGAAGTAAGCTTTTCTCAGTATGGTGACAGCTTGCAGCACTGGTGTGAGAGGAGGAGAAGACAAAGCACTCTACTCCGAGGCTGTGTGTGATTAATGACAGAGGTGTGTGTTGCACTGGGCACCCTCGGAGCAGCTACAGATCAGTCTTCCTGTAAGACAAATCTGACACTCAACAACCCACCGCTCCACCTGCTACCCCCTCACCACCATCAAACCCTCAGCTCCTCACAGCCAAGTGCACCCAGCACGACATAACACTCATAAATCATCCTAAACAAAGCATGTTTAATCTGTGACGTGCAGGCCTGACACGCAAATTTATTACCTGTTGTAGGAAAACTGCATGTGCCCCTCTGAGTTAAGCCTCTATTTACCTTTGAGCAACCACCAAAATACTGGAAAGACAAAGTCTGCTACAAAGAAAGCTGATGATGGCAGTGTCTTTCAGACTCAGTTCAGGAGACAAAGCCTCGCTTTACTCAACATACCTCTGCCTTTTCATGGTGGATGACATGCTTGCACGACTTTCTCGACTGCACTTGCCAAAAAGATTTAGGGATTTTTCTCAAGCACATTTGTAAAACATGAATACCAAATTATCTCTTGTGGATTAGAGTTGGATAGCTGCTCTACGCCTGGTATGAGTCATAATGCTTAGTGGGAACTGGGCACCTACTACCTACAATTGCGTGATAGGGTAGGTTTTTAGAAATCAACTGTGCAGTAATAGAGCATTGTGAGAGAATATGCATGTAATACTGTGCTCAGTGTTCAAAGGCAGCAGTGTAGCAGTGATTCAGAAAACACAAGAGCGAAAACAGGAGTTGGGTAAAATGTTCTAAGACGTGTTTCAAAAAAATGTGAAACTGAACAGTATATTTCAGGTCTTTCGTGTGCCATCTATTAATAAGATTTAATTAAAAAAACAAAACAAAAAACAGTATTTGGAGCAGAATGGAGAACAATTTGTGTTCTCTAAATGCTGCCTACATGTTAACAGTGGCAGCAGATTCAGATATCTTTAGCTTTTTTGCTCTTCAGTCTGACTAGTTGAATTACAGTAGCATTAGCTTGATGTGAAATCGTAGCTAAAAAGCCAAGGAGAACTGGCTGAAAGGCAAAAATTAGCGTGGTCTCTCCCACACATTCCCTTTGGCAGACTCCCTTGATCCTGCTTGTCCTCAACATGTCTTTGCACTGTAAATGGTGGGAATGAGAAGTGATGGCACCTGCTGACTGGCTTTGGCAATGTCAGAAACTCACACGTACACACACAACAAGGTTTCTGCTTATGATGCAATCATCAAGTCAGAAAATCTGTGAAATTTGCCAACAGTCAAATGCTGAAGTACAAAATCATTATCATTATGCATCATAAAACATTAAAGTTTTATCCTCTCAAAGCCAAAACAGGCGTTAAAGCATCATAAATGTTTTTTTAAATTATTTTTTTAAATTATTTTTTAAATAAACGCAACCACGGGATATTACAACTGGTTCTTATTTTGAATAAAATCAAACAAAGTGTTTTGTTCCATTTATTGTTTGTAGGTATGAAATGGCTAATGGCCTATCACCCAGCAACTTATGACATTGTGAATTATTGGAGTCGTTCCAGGTGATTAATTAAATAATACTTGAAATTAGGGACAAAGTGAATAATGGTAAGAGCAGTTTCATTCCTGACCTTGCTCAATTTTTAATGAGCTCAGTACGATGGAGACTACATTTTTATAAATGGAGCTATAGGCTCATGTGAATGTTGGAGATAATTAAAGAGCTTGTGTTATTAGCTGGATCTTTGTACATCTGCAGGAAAAAAGGTGGCCCATGAAGCAAACAAGACAGGAAGGGTGTTTGGGCTACTCCACCTTGCCGTTGATAAGAATTCGGCAGTGTGATAAACAGAGAGGAATACATTAAGAAGGTACAAGTAAGAAAAACGAATAATCTCCAGAGAGATCATCAGCTCAACATAGGGACCTTAATATGCTGTTGTTCTTTGCCTCGGGAAGAGCACAGACATTCAAGAAAACCTACTGCATTGTGTCAAAGTTGTACAGAAGTGAGATAAAAACAAATCAAAAACATCACAGAATCACTCCTGTCATTAAACCTATAACAAATACACTGGAACTACCCTGATTTGCCAAAGAGTATTTGATGGCTGTTGACCATTGCATCTAACTGGACACCTTTCCACAGCTCTCTGTTATCTGGTCCATGCACTTTGCTTAGTAAATTTATATCACAAGGGTTTTCATTTCAAGTGTCATTCCTTCGCATTAACAGTTGTGTGCTATTCTACGCTATTTGGAGCCGACAGGCCCTGGTTACTTTTAATTACAGTGGGTAATAAGAGAAGAGATCCAGACTGTGAGACATGGAGTATTTTTAGATCTTGATCTTGATTATCTAACACATTGCTGCGGTCTCCTCAGATATGACATTGTTGGAAGACTTCTTTCTACTATCAATATGACTAAAATCATTGTGGATGGGAAGTTTTAGCATCTTCAAACATAAGTTAAATCAGTCCGTACTTTGTTGTAAAAACCCAACTATATTTGAATATTTTACTTGCACCTTTGTTTTGTTAAAGTATTTTGTGCTTATTTAAGAAACTCAAACCTCAGTATATATTATGGGTAACTTATTTCAGAGTCGTTATCTCAAAAGTCACTAAAAATGCAGTACGGCATTTGTTGGCAGGATTTGTCTCATGACTGTATGTGTAGAGTGTGGCGAGTGGAGGACCGTGGATTGGTGAGGGGTGTTGAGGGCTTTTCAGAAAGGCTGTTTTAATGAGCCTCAGATAATGAAATGCTATTTCAGAGCCTGGTGGTTAGATTGCTGTCCCAGAAAATTGTGTGACTCAGTGATCTGTTTGTGCTTTTCTCATTTACAAAATAAACACCTATTTTTTTTCCCTCACTATCATATTGTAGATCAAACTTGACTTGTATAGCCTAATAAAGCTCACTGCATGAGACGAGAGTTTTAGGCCCTTTTTTAATTGGAGAGAAAGAGTGTCTGGGTCTATTTGTGGTCTGGTGTAATGTTGGAAATGCCAGCTGTCGCAAATCAAAGCCCTGCTGGAACAAACCGTTATTTGGCATGTCACTGAAACTTGTTGAGATACATCACTTACATTTTCATACATAATAAGTTTTACCCCTTAATTTAACAGACAGAGTACTGGACATAGACATTTGATGAACAGAGTTTAAATAAGATGCGTTTTTAATCTAAAAAAGAAAAAAACTAGACGCATTTCACTGTAAACCAGATCACAGAGAAGAATCACTTATGAACTTGAACTTTTTTTCAAAAACTCTGCATCATGTTGTAGGAAATTTAATTTTTGCATTCTTTCCAGCCCTCAGTGAGAGGAAGGAAAAATCCTCAACACCTTCTGAAGTTATGACTGACAGCTGTGGCTGGTCTGGAGAGCCCTGAGCCAAGCCCCATCGCATAACGCATGCCCGACATGTCCATCTGGGGTCCTACTCTTCAAACCACTGCCCCCCTTACTCTCTGCCGGCAGAGAGACCCAGGGACAAGAGGAGGAACAGGGTGTGAAGACGGGCCTCTTAGGGCTCGGAGGGAAGCATCCAAAGCCAGCTGGTCTGGCTTTGAGGTAAATCAATGGGCACAGTGAAACAAAGGAAGCAGAAAGAAGAAGAAGGGTTGACGACAGAACGAAAAGAAGAGATAAAGAAAGTCAATACTTGCAGGAGGAGAGGGTTGTAACAGCAGGTTCTGTGAAGGCGTCTGTGCAACAACAACAATCAGGTGAGACACAGGTGTTACAAAAGGTCTTGACTCCTTGCACACGATGGAAATGTGATACCAATTAATACTAATGACATGTCAAGTTTTATTCCCATTTTCATTGTTACTCTCATTACATTACAAGATAAGATAAGTGTGATTATGTGGATTTGAAAAATGATTTTTTTGCATCATGTTCAAGTGAAACTTAATGAGCTGATGTAAGTCACTACCTTGGTGTTGGTTGTATTTTTGTGAGCATCACTTTTTTTTATTGCTGGCATCACTTTTGGAAGATAGGAGGGCTGCTGAAGGAGATGCTGAGAGCAATTTGGATCCACACTGTTGTCAGATGGCATCAACCTGATCTCACAAAGAACCGCTGCACAGCAGAAAGTTTACTGATTGAAAACACTCCAAGAAAACAGCTGGGGACGGTTTCTATCTAATTGTTTTTTGTCACGACTATTGTTACACACTCTGTAAGGCACAGGAAAGAGCAGAACAACATGCAATGCGTGATAGGACAGTGTTTTATCAGTTTCTTTTTTTGAAAAATAATTTTCATGCCATGTCACTTTAATATTAAAATGTTACTAATACAGTTTCTATTGAGGGGAAGGCAGTAAAAAAAGTCACAGCTCAATTATTCAATTGCTGCAGAATTGCCTAATTATGAATGATGGCTCGTGTCTTGACCTGTAGAAAACATGGAAAGGTTCTATCACTGGATTTTTAAATGAACGTAACCATGAATGTGGGGCTGGGACATCAGTTTGAAGTGAGAGGTGACTTCCAGTGCAACATTTCTACAGCAAAAGCATCTCTGGCTGCCATGGGATGTATTCTGAATTGCCTACATAGCATAGCATAACCACCAAAGGATTGGATTGGAAGAATTAATTAACACTACAGTATAGTATAACCAGAAAAATTGAAGATATTATTACCAATGAAAATATATCATCAATTGACATACAAACAAATGACCAAACACCAACAAATAACATTCAAAGTTCCCATGGAAGCATACATAGTGCATTGCCCGGACATGTAGTTGAAATATTATGGTGTCATATAAAGGACTGGTGTGTGTGAGAAGCAGATGGGAGTACTGTGAACCAAGTATCGCTGTGGCTATAATGACAAAGATAACACTTTTGGTTTACCATGCAGATTTATTTTTCACATTGACCAAGCATGCTAAATGCAACTGGCACTGATTTTAATGGACAAAGTGGTTGTATCTCTGCTGACCTATTAAAACCCAGGGGGTAGAATTCATGGGTCCTATAATGTTGTCCTTTTGGAGCCAGAGAGTTTGCACAGCAAAACAACAATGGATCAAGGCTTAAGCAAAGTGAAGGAAGAGCCAACACACATCGCCTCATGTGGGCATAAAGAACTCCTTCATTTAACCTGGATCAGTACATGGACGGCAGCCAAGAGCATAATGCAGACAAGTCTAACTGAATTTAATAAACTTCAAACAATTTCCTTTTAAATTCCACCGGTATTGCAGTTTGTTGTTATATATTGTAGCATTTAAAGGAGAGTGTAACTATTATGACTTTATCTTACAGATATTTAAGTTTTTTTATAAATGCAAAACCTCTCTTATATGGGCAATACAAGTCATTAAGGACAGTTGTGACTTCTTGGCCTAGAGCCCTGAGCAATCAGGAGGGGCGAAGGAGGCTAGACACAATCCTTTCCTGTGGGACTGGGACTAACTGGTAAAAAAGGTAGCTCAATACACTAGGGACCAGACTATACTAGACTAAAACAAATGAGCTATACAGCACCATGCTTTGTGAAAAACCTTCTTCTTCATTAGTGAGCATGCAGTGTAATGAAAAAGGATGCCATTAGGAGAGGAAATTTAAACAATCATACACTGGTTTACTATTAATCACTGATTTAGTTTGTAGAGATATCAAATAGCTGCAATTTCTAAAACACAGAAAGAAGTCCTAATACATTGAAACGAGACAATCGTGTCTCTGTGTGGCCTAAATGATGTGTGAAGGTTTGTGCAATTTCTACTTCAACTTTGTGCATGGTTCACACTGCAGTAGTGGCAGATGGATTCATATTTAAGTATACCAATATCAAGAATGCACATGTAAAAGTAAGTAAAAGTATGTAATAATTATCAACACAATCTAATTTAAGTACAACAAATAAAAGTAGCCTAATTATTATGAAGGCAAAATATAGCCTATTTAGTTAGATTAATAGGGATGCATCAGTGTGTAAGCAGCATTTTAATGTTGTAGCTTGTCAAGGTGGAACTCATCTAAACCACTTTATTATTAGATAGTTTTGTATAAAGTGGTTTGTAATACTAATATAAACTAATAATAATACTCTTCCAACACTGTATTCAAGCCCTGTGTGTGGAAACAGGTAGCCCTGTTAACTTTATAAAACTTTACAGGTTTAAACTGCTGAATTTCTTCATGCTCTCCGACAGTTACTCTAGCATTTTGTCTCAACCTGATCAAATGTTCTTCCCATCCACATCAAAGAACACAATCAGACTGGTAAAATGATTAGTGTAGTCTATTTTTCTATCGCACCTGCCTCTGACATGCCAGTAGAGACAGACCGGTGGACCACACCTCCTCTGATCCCGCACATACACGTGACAAGCTCAAATACGAGCCCACAGACCCCGCCTCGCTCCTCTGATTGGCTGCCGGACAGGCGCTGCGGGTTCCCATTGGCTGGGGGACGTGTCTCTCACAGCAAATTCCATCGCTGTTGTCTTAGAGATATGACGTCAAATGTGTCTGGTGCGACGAGGCTGCCCGAAGCAATTTGAGAAAGTAGTTGATTAAATTTAAAGCCAGGGAGAAAACAAAGAGCAGGCTTCAACGTGGTTACAGTCTCACCTGTGCCTCTTTTGTTCGCCCTGTTAGAGTTTACATAAGTTTTGTTTGTTTCACACTATCACTGACCCACACGCGTGGCTGTGGAGTTTTAATTATAATAAATATGACACCGTTCAAATGACTGCGATCCAAATTGTACATATGTCACAGCCAGCGAGGAATCCAACACACCCCTGTTTAAATTTTAACTTAATGGTTAAGTCTTGGCAATAAACAAGGGACTTCTCCAACTTCTCTCAATGTTTTGACTGCGCGCGCGCGTGTGTGTGAGTGAGTGAGAGAGAGAGAGAGAGAGAGAGAGAGAGGAGGCAGTTCGTCAGATAAGGGGAGGAGTCTCTGCCTGACAAGAGGAAGACTGGCTTTTCTGAGTTTGTCAGCTCCCCCTAAAATAGCAGTCAGCGTGTAAATGTGAACTGAAATTACGTTTATCCACTGGAGCCACCGATATAGAGTGTCTATATACAGCGACTGACTTGGGAGTAAAGGTGAGTAACGGAAATAGAAACAATGTTGTTGAGTGTGGCAGCGGTGCTGTAGCTACAGTGAGTGAGAGTAAAAAAAAAAAAAAAAAGCGCAAGAGGGAGATGTGGAGTGGATTATGGGAGTCGTAGACATGAATCTATTTATCTCTTTATCTTCTCTTGTATACGCGGGGAGTCTGAGATACCAAAATGTTGGAGCCGTGTCGTGTCGCTTGACGTTTGTCATGTTAAATTACCAGGGAGGTTTTCCTTTCTTTTTTTTTTCTTTTCTTTTTTTTCTTTTTTTTTTCTTCCTGCCGTGAAAATATCCAGCTGTCCGTTTAAAGGGCGCAGCCAGACGCGCGCGCTGTTGATATCAGTCAAACGCGAGAAACTTTTGCCAGGATTCACCGCGAGCGGGGACCACGCCGGTGCAAACACGCCTCGCCGCTGCCGCCCTCTGCGCGCTCCCTTTCGCGACTTGTGCCTTTAAAACTCCCTCGGCATCGAAAATGTGAGATGTCAAATGTACTTTCGGGGGCAAAAATAGTAATCAATGTGTGTGTAATAACACAGTTGAGCCGTCACAACAACAGCAGGCTACAGTTCACACACTGACATTACCGTGGTCATACAAGTTGAGCTCGGATATTCAGTTGACAGCAAATTGCATGTTTGTACATTATACCACCTCCCAAAAACATGTATTTGATCTAATTTAACATCGGTAGGGGTTTAGTGCTTCTTATGTGTAATTTTGAGTTTTGCATCTAAGCCCTGAAGCCAGTCGCCAGTTTTGATAACAGCTTAACGTTGTTGGTGTGGAGATGCAGATGGTGCTGGTCAGACCCTGCACTGTGGCATCACCTCACTTGCTTTCACTTATTCACAGCAAACTCTTATCAGCTCAAATAAAGGAGACATCAAACAGCAAAGAAGATAACCTTTTTTGGCACTTACGTATGTGAAGCTATACAGTGGCTCAGCTGCCTGTATGTCATAAACCTTTCAAGAATATGAAGTTTTTTTAGAAGAGATGATGAGGGTTAATGACTGGCTAAGGCTGAAATGGTCTCAGCTGAACTGTCCCCAACCAAGTCAATTAAGGTGATGATTGTCTTGATAACTGTTTCATAGCAAAAGAAAATCACTTGAGAATCCTGTTTTTTTTTTTTTTTTTTTTAATTATTTAGAGTGATAGACAGTGGGACAGTGTGTGAGTACATTTCAGATAAGCTGCATTGTCAGTTTGGTTATTAAGCTTTGCTCTGTGGTGGTTCTTTGAATCTCTGTCTCTTGTGACCTTAACCTCTGGCCACAGTGAGCAATAGCCAACAGTAACCTGACCTTCTCAAATGTTTCTAGTGTATGCCTACACCCTGCATGTCTCATTAATATTGTACAGAAGGAGCAGTTGTAACTGAAAATACCACAAAGTTAATATTGGTATGAATGTAGTCTTTAGAAAAAAATTGGTTGTCCAACATGTTGCAACTGGTAAAGTGTGTGTTGTTTTTTTTTTTTTTTTTTGTTATTGTACAGATACAATCCAGCAAATTCAAACTCTGCATTCAAGGCTCTGTTTATAGTGGCTTGTTTAGTTAGATATATTTTTAAAAAAATGAGCACTTTGCTTTTACCACAGTGTAAAATGCTTAACTATACTTAAGCTTACTGTGTGTGCCTCAATTATCTGGTTGAACCAATGACATATTTTACTGTGAAAGTAATTCTTCAGGGACATAGCAATTGTTGCAGTACTGTTAAAGCATACTTGTATTTTTCACTGTCCATTTTCTGTTACGGCTGTTCTGACAGCATGTACATTGCCATTCCAGCTGGTTGCCAGTGATTTCTAAAGCAAAGCATAAAGCACCCTCCAATCTGCAGTCATTAGCTTCTGTGCTGCCCCAGGCCTTGTCAGTAATGGGCCTTGTTGCTCATGATCCACATCACGTGAGCTCTTATGTCTAATGTGTGGATGAGAGATTCTTTCAACGCTGCTTAAATGAATGTCATTTCAACAATTTATGTTGTATATCAGTCACTAGGATGAAAGTGATGTCTTTGAAGGCACAGATAGGGCCATCATGTGGTGAACTGTTGCTCTAACCTGAGATCCCTAATGCTTTAGCTTTGCCATTATACAAACACACAAGAAGAGGTTTGATGATGTAACTATTGGTTTTACCCTGTATTATTTTAATCAAGGACAGGTTGATGTAGTAATGCAAAATAGATGGATGATATTTCACAATGACTATTCACTGTTTACAAAATGTTTTAGCCTTGTTACATGGCATGTTTGTGTGCCCCTGCATGTCTCTGTAAATGTGCGTAAGTGCGTGTTAGCGTCTTAGCACAAGTTCTCAGTGGAAAGGGAGAAATGAGAGGTGGTGACGGTGTGAGGAACGGGCAGCTGCAGCATCTTTTACTGCACTCCTCATCCCACTTCAATATCAGTGTCTCAGCTTCTCCTTCCAGGAGAAATGTGGAGTGTGTGGGCGAGTAGGATCTGCAATTAACGCTGGTTGTCAGAAAGAGAATGCTGGCGTTTACACGATGCCTCTGAATCACTGAGCGATAGTCTTTCTCCTCCACTCTCCTCCTCCCCGGACATTTTTCCAAGGAGGACAAAACACCAGAGAGCTGAAAGCCAAGGATGTATTGAATGAAAAATAAGAGATAGAAGCTCAACATCCTTGGTCCAATAAGGGGATAGGGTTTCTTTGATGGTTTGGTAAGCCGAGATGTTCTTTTATACTGTAAATTTAGCATTAACATTACAGCAATTATGGATGTCACAATTGTTTAACAATTGGTTTATGTATTTTGAGTGTTAACTTATTATAAATCTATTTCTTAATTGTTTGAAAATATTTTTTAATGTGCAGCAATGAGTGGCTGTTAGCTTTCTACTGCACATTTGGCAAGTGAGTTTTAAGCAAAGTTGAGCTGAGTTAAGAGAAGCAGAGTTAGAGCATATTACATGTTAAAGGCAGCTTCTTGTTTTGGTTGATGAAATTGACTGTAATAATGTACAATTTACACAAGTTCACAGACTACAATGCACTGAGGTAATAGGCTGTTCTATTTATGTGGTTGATTTTAACTCTATATTTGGTAGTATATTATGCTTTTTATATATATATATATATATGATAATGTTCAGTGTCACAGTGTAACTGTTCAACTTTCTCTTTGACCAACAAAAGTGTCTTAGTAACATGATTCATTGTTTATTGGAGCATCAATATGGAGATTCCAGCATTCTCCTGTGAGACCTGGAGGTTGGATGCAGAATCTTGAGCCTGGCAGATAATGTTTTAGACCGCAGTTAACTGTGGACTGTCCCTGGAAGCCTAAATAGAAAAGTCTTTTGCTGTTTTTTGGTAAACAAATATTCATGAATTAGAGATTTGAATATACCGTTTGATTATTTGTTATTGTACTGCATTTCACTAATTATCAGATTTATAAATTGAAAGCAGAAAACTTTTGTGTGTTTGATTTCAAGTCGTGAGAAATTTATTTTTTCCCTTTTGCATGTGGTTAATGGTTAATTGGTCAATTGTAGCAGTAAATACCTGTTTGAAGGCATCATGATGGCTTTGGTTACCACCGATACTGCAAGAACATCCCGAGTTCAGTACCTGGCCCTCCCTCTGTATTGCGTTTGCCTGTGCCCCTCATATTAGACAGGATGTACATGTAGTGTCTTTGTGACCCATTGGTCTGGGTGTGAACAAGGACTGGGTGTCAACATTGGACAACATCAACTTGCTAAATGCTGCTAACTAGCTGGTTCAAAGTTAAAGGAATTTTCTTTGAAATATTAAAACACAATTAAATTGTAATTGTCAGATATCACAAAAATTGACAGAACTCATGCAAATGTTACTTGTCTTAAAATGTGTTTTTAAATATCCTTTCTAATGTTTATAATTAATATTTGCCATTAAAGCATATTCAATTTCAACTAAAGTTCAATGGCAGACAGAAACTGAAAATCCCATTTGTTTAGGCCCGCTAAGAGCTTGATGTAAGCTCAGAGGGTGAATGTATTACTCGCTGAGGCACCGTTTGTATAGCAAAAAAGCTAGCAGTGACCTTTCAACTGTCCTGCCCTTGACTGAGACCTCTGGTGGTAAGCCACCCTGTTTGGCTCACTCAGCACATGTGCTGCTGAGCAGGGCAGAGCAGCTTAAGACCGCACCGTCACCCCAGCTCTCCCAAACAAGGCCTGACTGGAGGTCTATTCACCTCTTCAACCTAGACCACACGGGAGAATCAGCAGGAAGATCTTCAAGCAGAGCCGCACTCTAAATCTGCTGTTAATCTGCTTTTGACACTATGATCCTAGCCTGTGTCTCACTACACATCCAGACTGGTCGCTGACTGTGACTGAATAAAAAGACAAACAAATTCTCAGTGTTATATGGCCACTATCACCACAGAATCTCAAAATAGGGACTGTAAAAAAACAACCTCATAGGTTGTCTGTGCATGCAGCTTATTATGACCAACAGTTAGGCTTAATTGTTAGGCGCCATACTAGTTATAGGAGCAAAGGAGGAAGTCAGACGATGAGAATGGATAGGTCAACAAGACACAGGACTTTAACATAGGAGACTGCAATTGTTTCACAATTTGAAACTGATTTTTGTTTCTTTTATCCATGTCTATTTTGCAACCTTAACTGCATGATGATGAAGGTTTAAAGAAGTACTTGTTTTAACCAAAAGCATGATCTTTTCAACCAAACTTGAACCTAACTTGTGTGCCCGTTCCGTAAGTTTAACCACATTTCATATTCTAACTATGACAATGAAGGTCCAGTATAACGACGTGAAAGGAGCGATATCTTGATATTTTCTCATGGGTCATATCAAAGGGTCAATTGACTTTTACAGTCATTCAGAACTTTTTGCTGTTTTCTCTGTTCACAAAGCACCATACATCACTTTTCGTTCCCTTAGTTGCTGTCTATTTTTTAAGTTTACGTTTTTACGTGTCAGCCTGCCTAATTCAATGACTTAATGAGCAGAATAATACCACATGCACATTGTGTGGTTTGGGACACTCAACTGTGGAAAATGTGTTGGCGCAAAGGTGATGACTTTAAGAGGTCAAGACATTTTGCACCTTTCTAAGATGCACCTAATCCTACTTTGACTTTCTTGAGTGCAAGAGAAACCACAGATTCATGTAGTGCAACAACTCAAAAGTGAGTGGGTTGCAGAGGTATAAGCCAAAAATGTGTTGTGTGGTTTAGTTAGTCATTTTTTTTAGCTTGTCATGTTATTGTTAACATGAAATAGACATTTCTGTATATGGAGACATAATACTGGTTAGTGACAATATTTTTTACACTACTACGGCGATATAATGAAGTTGAATCATGTGTAAAGCAAAACTGATAGTTGAAAAGGAAGTTAAGAAAGACATCTCTTTGCTGAGTTGCATTTTAGCTGAATTTTAATGAGAGATACATAAATCAAAGGAATATATTATAATCTAATTTACTAGATCAAAAGATCTCCCATGATTGCTAATATACCCCACTGTATTGAATTCCTGATGCTGTACTGTAGATCTTTCTCTCTCACTGGAGATTTAACTTTTCCAGCTTTGTGTAGAGCTGATAAGTAGAAGCATCATGAGCAGACAAACTGTGAATTGTGTAAAAAGTAAACTTTTCAAAATCTGGTAAGCTCTGTGTGATGAGACTGTTTACTTTGTTGTTACCATGTGTTAAAATAAGCAATTTCAAACATCACTTACAACCTTTATCACCATTTAATCCACGCTCCCATTATGTTACCCAAGATAGTAAGAAGTAGGGGCCATGGAAAGGTGTTTATCAATGGCTGGTGTAGTAAATAGCTGTGAGACCTGGGTGTCACAGCTCCTACAGTGAACCCATTGACTAAAAGTCCAGTAGCTGCTGGAAGGAAGAATTGGTTCTCCTGCAGCTGGGCAAGCCCTGTGGCCCCCCAAGCTGCAGGAAGGAGGCTTGGCCTCCGATATCCTTGTTTTTCTGTCTGTCTGAGAAGCCCTGTGAACCAGGACAGCTGGGGGGGATGTGATTCCTCCCATTATTTTGTAGCACACATCAGCCGTATGCAGGGAAGGGAAGTGACCCAGCCCCCCTCTACTCCCTGGAAGCTGCTTCGGTCCACCGCAGGGCTCTGACTTGCAGTTCAAAGTTGTCTTCCTCTCTGCTGTTAGGCCACTGTTCGAGCAGCATGAGCACTGCAGCGCCTTATGCATGTTCTTTTCGCTCGAGCATGAGTTTCCAAACTGTTGTAAATTAGACTGAGACACAATATGTTGTGTCTATTTTGTGTGTGCAGATTCACAATGATAAGAATGTGTTTTTTGGCCTTGTCCATTTTAGGGGAAGCATAAGCCTAATTAGGTATAATTTCTACAAGCCATGATATCATCTTTAGACTTTTCCAGTTCAGGTAGCTTTCTAAAGGGTAAACTTTACTCCTCTTTAGTCTCTAAGTTGGCACTGTTCCAAAATATCTACACTCTGGCAAACCACAGACGTCATTTGAATTCAGGTAAAACTGGTCTTTTTCAATCAAGTCCATCCATACACTACTGTGATTGCGTCTCCAGTCCCCAGATCCCAGCTTTCTATATAGTGTGACTGGGATTGAGAGTGAGGTGTTGAGTCTGCCCGCTGCTTGTGCGTCTGCCCGTCTGTCCTCTCCCCTTCTCCCAGTCCACTTTCCATCTGTGTGCTGTGGGCTGCAAAAGCCTGTATTCATGTCAGACTGTGTTGTACTTGATTTTGTTTCCCTCATCCCCTCAACCTCTGTCGCTGGTCCAACTGCCAGAGGTGTTCAGAACGTATATATGGGTTGGGGAAAGGGATGGGGCGGGGGGCATCCATCATCAGCAGTTGGCCCTGGGACTCAGGACCAGAGGCTATCAGCAAACAGTTTGACTGAAAAGATTCCTGGAGAGGTGAGCAGCAGGGCCTGTGGGGGTCTCTCTCTTTCTCTCTCTCTCTATCACAGTGTTTGCACACAGTGTTCATGTGACAGCTAGCACACATCATCTGATTTGGGAGAAACTGTGGGCTGTAACTGCAAAAAATGCCTCTTAGATTATTTGCTCAGTGAATGCCGTTCATTGATGTCTATAGATATTCAAACTGAGACAGACACGCGAGAGAAAATTCTCCCCTTTGTTTTTCAGATTGAAGTCAGTTTACCAAGTATTCTCAATAATATAGAAATGATCCACCTTGCACATTTGTCACATCTGCCTTGTAAAAATGTCCAGGGTGTCACATCAAGACACATCATTCACAAAGTAGAGTCAAAACTTTCACATATTCAATCTTCTAGTGGCTCATGGGAACCAATTCGCATAAACCCCATGGAAAACATTTTAAACACTGTGATTTGAATACATTTTCCTGGCACTTCCGGCCTCTATGTGCCATACAGTGTTTCCAGAAATTGGCGAGCAGTTATTTGAAATGTTTACCTGAAATGAAAAAAAAAAACAACAACATGAAATTGTCAGAAAAAAAAAAAATCAATGCTACTTTAGCTAGCTCCTTTCACTGTTGTTATGACTCATGGCCATCCTCACTGCTCAGATTGCATAAACCTTTTATGTAATGGAACACTGTGGGAAAGAGGCATCGAGTGGAAGATAAAAATGGGAAGAGAAAATCAAATATTTATTCAGAGCTTTTTAATTTTTTTTTCCATTAAAAGCAGACTTTCTCTGAGGGCAGACAATAACTATAATCCTAAACAATATGGACTACATGTATGTGTCGTAAAAACTGTTGTTTTTCACTTACCCATTTATTAAGGAAAATCTGACACTGGAGAGAATTGAATATCTGGAATCTCAGTGTCTAATCTGGATCCACAGCGTTTTCAAAGATGTGTTGAGAGCGGGTAAATGTACTACTGCTGAGACACATTATGCATGACGTCCCTAATATCCTTACACTGTGGATTCCCCCTGGAGGAAAATCTTGGTTCATCTCTGCTGTTTACCATTTCTGAGTTGCAGTCTGTGCTACATCAAAAGGCTGCTATGGCAGTTAACACAACTCGCAGGGTTCCTGGGAGGGTGGGGGTGGCGGTGGGGTGGGATGGGGGATGGGGGGGGTTACTCCCTGTGGTGTTGGCATTATTATTATTCCCTTGTGAGAAGTCCATCTAATGACAGACAACCATGCAAAGGGACACATGCCATCATACCATGTCAGACCCCAATATAATGCTATGCAAATTTATATACCTCTAGCATCATGTATGCATTTTTTTTTTTTTTTTGTTTTTTGTGCATGTGTTGATGTACAAGTGTTAGAAAAACAGATTGAGTGAGATGAGTTTAAAAAAAAAACAACAACAGCAACAAAAAAAGAGAGAAATGGTGAAAATTGAGAATATATCCCCCCCAAATGTGTAACATGTAACTTTATCAGCTGGAGCAAAGTGACACAGGAAGTGTTCATCCATAATGAATCTTGGATACTGATGTTGTGCCATGTCAGGACAGTGACTTGTTAAACTGACATACTGTCATAAAGAATGTTGGTGATGGAGAGCTTTTGCTCAGAGACATAGTTTGTTAAACCAATGGTGTTAATATGAAGTGAGTAGTTATCCATTAGTCTGTCAATTGCATTTTACGGACATGGCATGACATACTGTAGATTGGCTGATTAGAAATTATTTCTAAGGGTGAAGAGGTTAACCTAATAGAGAAGTTCCTCAAGTCACAGTGGTGCTCTATGGGAAATATTGAAGCCTTAACAGCTTAAAACTCCCTAGTTTGTGTCACTCATATATTACCTTTACATTAAAGTCTCAGGGATGAGAATCAGATGCTCCAAAAAAATAAATAAATAAATAGATGCCCTTAATAAATAATAAAACATTCTTCTTGTCTGAATGACAAAATATTTGGTCTACTGCATGACAAAAAAACATGTTTCTCAAGCTGTGACTGTATAATTCAAGTAGATGGAATTGACAACTCTTCTTGTAAAACACAATCATAACATGAAACTATGAAAGTGTACACTATTGAATTGAGACATTACCAATACAAATTGTAAAAAGATTTGAGCAAGTATTTATGTCTTTTGTGGCTACCATCATTTGATAAGAAAAAAGAAAACTTGAAAATGTTTGTTTGTCATGGAGTGCATGAAATATTTTTTCTCTAGATCGTTTGAAGGGTCACTGAGAATTGGGGAGATGCCTCCGGAAGAAACTGGAATGTGTGTCTATGATTTCTCATTCACCAAGCGCACACATTTTTTATGACATTATTCATCACCCTACCCTTGCATCAAGGAAGTTATCATCATTTTCTTTGTTCATAAAAGTTTCACTCAAATATGCATCAAGGGATTTACCTTGAGGAGGAGAGTAGCTTTTCTACATGAAATGGATATAACTGCTAGGAGAGGGTCATCTCTTTATCCTTGAGAAACTGAGAATCCATTCATTGGCTGTGCTCGAAAACCTGACTGACGCAAATGGATCATTGGGAATAGAAGTGTCCCAGCAGTAATTATGTTACAACGCCGCTGCCGCACACTACCACAGAGGTGGGATGGGATGGGCGCGGGTGCTTCTTTTAGTCTTGTTTCCTTTACATCTTTCCACATAGTTAACACAGTCATACTGTCTTTTCTCTCCCACTTTCTGTGTCTGACTCCTCTTTCCCTTCCTGTCTTGTTTTTGGTTCTGTCTCTTTCACACACACACACACACACACACACACACACACACACACACACACACACACACACTTGCTATCAAACCCAAACACACGTGAAGTGCAGTGGAAAGTTTCTGACTAACATTTATCCTGCTCTGGTGAGCGGAGGTCTCATCCCTCTGTTGAATGACTCTTGAAGTGAGGAAAAAGTTAGTAGCTGATCATGTCACCTATTTGTCACTGTTGTCTTCCTGGCCTCTAGATCCCCACTGCCTGTGCCTTGAAGCAAAAGCAAAAATGTCTGTTTCATTTTTCTCGTGCTATCCAGGACTCAGTGGCACTAAGTCAGTTAAAAAAGAGACATGAAATTAATGTAATGTCAATGGCGTTTCCTCATGAAACCCCAAGGCACTTAGTCAAAGTCACCTTGCATAGTCCTCTGATCCCCTGACAGTAGTGTGAGAGTGAGATGGAGGATGTCTGTCTGGTAATGCTGTCAGCATATGATGTCCTTCGGTTATTGGTTGTTGTATCTATTCATCGTCATTCAGATTTTGTAGATTGGATACGTGTCCAGTATTTGTCTGAAGAGTGACATAATTTCCATTCAGTCGGCTGTACTATGTGGCTGGCGGCGAAACATTTTCTCAGTGAGGTTCATGTGGGGTTTTCTTTCCTTTTGATGTCATTTTGGAGGTGATAAGTAGCTTTCTGTCTCCTGGTCCCTATCTTACAGTACCATCCCCCAGCCCAAGCAAGGTGCTAGCAGCATGGAGGATTGTTTGAACTTGCATTGATCCAATGTGGGATTACAGCTGGGTCATTGGAGAGTTGGACTGAGCTACCAGTCATCAGGGCAGATTAACCACTCGCTGCCTGCTTGGCTGCCATTTTAGTGCAGACTCTCACTGTTGGCTTTGTGACTGTCCCTACTGTGCAGGTCACTGTCTCCTTTTGAACAAAGCATTTTTATACTTTACTTGATTGAGTTGCATTCAGACTGTTTTAATATGTAGAGGAAACATTTTGCTGAACGAAACAAGACAAGAAAGATGCCTGACCACCTTCTTAACTTCTGTATGCAGGTTAAAGTTTTGTTTTAATTGTACAATCTCAAAATTTTGGTCTATAGGCCATTCTGTTGTGCAAACTATGTGTACTGGGTTTCCATTGAAAATGTATACATAAAACTATTCATATCAAAATAATTTTAGTCTCTCCTGTAAATGTTATTTAAACACTTTCTGGTATGAGAAATGTCACCCTCAGCAATGCTTTACAGAGGAAGGGGAAGTGCTGCAGAAGGTCCATGATTTGCAGACTGGCCCACCTCTCTCTACATTTCTCAAAGCCTCCTTTTTCACTTTTTTGTTCGCATGCCCTTGTGATGGGCTCTTATTAATTATATCTCATTAGTTGCCTTGGAAACTGAGGTGAGGGAATGTATAACATGAGTTCAAAGAAAGAGAAAGAAAAGAAATCATGAGAAAAAGAAAGAAAAAAGGGGGAGGGTGGAAAGAGGCAATGGAAAAAGTGGTTGTTGAGAGATCAGCTGTGTGTCAGATTAGCATCAGGAGACATTAACACTAGTGATGCTGCCGGGGCCACAATCCTGCCTTTCACTGCTGGAGAGGGAGATAAGCACACTCTCACAAAAGGCAAGAGGGAGAGAGTGTGAGAGGGCTGGCTTGCCTCCACTCCCCTCAGGCCAACAGCCCCATTTACAGGTACGGCACCTTCTGATGAAAGCAAGAACAAAGAGGTGGATGTTCATTTCCGAGCTGCGCTGGTGTCAAGGCTCCATTGAAACAAATCGGTAAAACTGTGGATTTAGGCTGCTTTGCTTTATGTCTCCAGTTTGCCAGAGGCTAATCACAACCAAGCCACAGTGTTGACACTTTGGGTTCGATACACTTAAGAACGTTGTCATGGATTATTTCACAGAATCCTCATTTCACTGCACATCAGATTACTGCGCGAGGATGTTGCATCCTATCGCAAATGTAGTTCTGCCATAATCATGTTGTTTCAATTTGTATTAACTCTTGCTGTGAGAGCTGTGATTCACTGTTATGTAACCGGTGGAGTGTTTGAATAACAAGGAAAAGGTCTCTGCCTACTAATTCTAAAGTGAGTGGCTGAAAGCAGCGCGTGCACGTTGTCCAGCCAGTGTAATGATCCTTCCAGTAAACATGATAAGCACACAGAGCGAAGCCAAAAGAGATGAGCCTTTGTTGTTGTTTAGTCTTGCACTTACAGTCAGGACGGTAATAGGGAAAAGGATCAGAGGGTAAGGGTGTCCCCAAGGTGGTCAACTCCCTTTCTTCCTCCTCCACTTCATCTCTCTGTGGCTCTGCGGCTCCTCTGGACCCCACACCCCCCCTCCACCGCAGTAGGCATGCAGAAGGGTCCTGAATAACAGGAAGTGTAGGGGCAGGAAGTTGAGTCTTGTCTGCCCACGGCCTGTGGTAGGATACTGAGGCTAACACTGCCTTGCACAGGAAGCGCAACTGTCACGGCTGTGCTCAAGACTTTGGCTGCTGTCCATCATCTTCAAAGAAGTGGAAGCTTGCTTGCCTCACATAGTGGGTGCTTCTTTAACAGGTCAGACAGGATGAATGTTTGAATAATTGGTATAGATTCAACTGACACAGTTTTATTATACTACAAACATACAGAATAACACTGGCCTCCTTTTCTGTTCATTAGGTGAACCCCAGCGACATAAATTTACTCTGTAATTTTATGTTCCTTTTTATATAGGACAACAGACGAGGGAGTATTGCCTCAACTTTGAGAGGCGTGAACACAGGCGTACAAGCAGAGAGGGAGGAGGAGATGCTGGATCCAGTAATTACACTGGGAATTGAGCATGTTTTATTGATTGTGAAAGGTCCAGGGTTGTCACCAAGCCTCCCATTGTCTCCACAGAGGAAGAGGCAGGACCTCCTGTCAGTTGACTAGTCTCACACCTCAACAAAGAGAATCATTGCAGCTCTGGTCAGAAATGACTGTTGACTAGTTTACTTGAAAGAGATGAAGCATATCCTATAAGTGTGTGTGTGTGTGTGTGTGTGTGTGTGTGTGTGTGTGTGTGTGTGTGTGTGTGTGTGTGTGTGTGTGTGTGTGTGTGTGTGTGTGTGTGTGCGTGCGTGCATGCGTGTGTGTGCGCGTGCACAGACTCCTTAATGTTAGACGTTTCATATTGACTTTGTCTCAACCTGATGTGTTCGTTCCAATGGAGACATATTCTTTGCACATTGATTTATGTGCTACAAGTTATTGGTAGGCATCAAAAGTGCTAAACTAACTATCAAAGTGAACCAGATGTATGTAATATATCAAGTTTTATGTAATGAACCAATTTATACCAAATGCTACAATAAAATGAATTTTTTTTTCAAAATGTAAAATTTGTAAACCTGTCTCGAATTTATTAAGACACTCTGTGTGAACAGAGGTTTATAAAAAAAGTATCAATCACATAACAACAAACAGACCATCAAGTTAAACAGATGTAACACAATCTGTTGTATAGGGTTACTGGTGTTGTGAACAGGTAGGCAACAGGCAAACTGCTCTGAGCTGCTGTGATCAGAGATGTTCAGATCTGACACTGCGCTCACTGTCCTCTGTGCGTCCAAATGGAAAAAGCTGCCCTTAGCATAATTACATGTTGTCCTTCTTTTTTAACCAAATGAAAACTGACCTGTTAGACAATGTATCATTCAGTATTGTTGTTTTAACTCCACTCTGCTAGTGATGTGTCCTTAATGGAAACAATGTTAATGATCTAAACTATTCCCTCTGTCATTAGTTGCAGAGTGATATGTATAAATTACTAAAATGGGACTTTTGCAGTAGTCCTGTTTATACTGAATGCACAAATAGCCAGCATGTGGCTGTACATCTTTATTGATGTGGCCTCATAGCCTCAAAGTTGTGCAGCTTCTTTCCCCCCCGTCCTTTTTCTCTTTTTATTTTTATTTACACACACACACACACACAAAGAGCACATGACTTAGACCATAAACAGATACTCTGTCCTATTCTAGCACTCAGGAGAAGTCAGAGTATCAGGCACAAACATGTACTTTACCACAGTACAGACATTGTTCTCCTTGGTAATCAAAAAATCTTCTGACATGTTTATCTGGGTAGTGGTGCCAACTGAAATCTCCAACTTAGTTTTGGAGATTGAAATTGCATTATTAGATCTACAGTGAAGTATGTCATGATGTTATTAAACGTGGTATGAGATCATTGTGATCATTCAGATCTTGAAAATAAGATTTTGTCTGCATTATGTTTTAGCTTTTGACTAACTTTTGATGAATCTGGACACTCAGTTTCGAGTGCAGCTCACCTGCAGTCTGAAGGCTCTCTCAGCTTGTCATTTTGTATCTGCGTAAGAGAAAATGTCAAGACGGTCTAATATGCCTCTAGACTTGAACTGTCCCACAGTGACAGTTCCTCTGCATAAAGACAGGATGGAGTGTGCGCATGCGTGCATATGTGTTTGAATATCTGAACTCTTTCAGTTGTGCAGTGTCACTGAACTTTCTTAAAATGAGCAATTCCACATTATCACTTTTTGTAACTTGTCCCACTGTTACTTTAGTGGTGGCTCAGGTCTGTTTTTGGGCGAGTGGAACCCATCCCCGATCTGACCTCCCTCTAATTCAGACACTGCTTTGTCAGTCTGTGTGTGAAATGGTGAATGAACAAGAGCACCGTCATTCTCCTGGGCCTGTTGTGATGTGGTTTGGGGAAATTCTTTGTGGGGGTTCAGGCGGTTACTTTCCTGGCGCAGACGGCTGTGCGTGGGTAGTTAGTGAGGTGATCTCAGTCAAGTTTGCCTACAGTGGAGCCCCGACTCAGACAGCCAGACACCATAATGCCAGTCCATCTGTAACCCATAATGACTGTGTGCCACTGGAACTGGTCATTTTCATTTTCACTGCCAATTCGGCCCCTGGCTTCCCCGCCTCACAACTGCTGACTGCATCTAATGGCCTGAGTTGTTAACCTTTCTACATATGTACCCATAGGGGAAATACAGTTGTTTAGACATTTTCTATTTGCTGGGTGTAAGTGATGGATGTGCCCCCAGGGAGGGGCTATATCTCTTGTTGCAGAGAAGCAGAGACAGGACACAGTTAGACGATCCCGAGGGAACAGTGCGATCTGAACCACTGACCAGGTTACAAGCTCATGTGGGAATACCCCCCCCCCCCCCCACACACACACACACACACCCACACCATCCCTGCTGGCTTCTCCACTTGCCCAGGAGATTTCAGCTACTGTCAACCCCAGTCTGGGTGCTCTCTTAATCATCTTAAGAGCAAAGCTGGCATCAGGGTGGGTCAGCTCAGGAAGAGCAAGGAAACGAAATCCTCCTGCCTGCCCTGCTGCAGCTCACCAATTAACAATTCAATATCTTGTTTGTTTAATTGGTATTTAAATGTAAGCTTCTAACATAGCCTTTCGAATGACCAAATAGTAGTAAAAGTATTTTGATCATTTGGTGTGGCATTGGATTAGATTATGGAGAGTTTAATACAACTTGTGTGTGACTCTTGTTTAGCTGCTGCCCTTAAAGTGTGAAGCCGTCTTTCACTGACTTCAGCTGTGGCTCAAGTGCAGCAGCTGAGGAGATAGGGGCACGCCATGTGGGTCTCATACTTTCTGAATGTGCTTGCGAACACGGTACAGAGCCCCACGGTGCTTTGAAGTGCCTAAGGAGACATTGTTGAGTATCAAGTTAACTTTCTGTTTTTCTCCCCCACCCTCTCTCTCTGTCTCTCTTTCTCTGTATTTTGGTTGTCTTGCAGATTGTGGCGTGGTCTGCTGAAGAGCAAAGAGTGCATTGAGAAGAGTGAAAGAGCATATACAAGAAGAGACTGTTGCACAATGTGCTAGGAGTGTGGAGGAAAAAAGCTTGTTGTTTTTCTGATATTGTTGAGGTGTCAGAGAGACCGGAAAGGACACAGCCATGGGGCGGAAGAAGATACAGATCACCAGGATCATGGATGAGAGGAACAGACAGGTGAGTGTCACAATTTTTCTTCTTTTTTTCTTCACCCAGAATCTAATTTATTTATCCTACCTATATTTCAATTGCTCTGGAGGACTTCTCAAGGTCCAAATCCAGTTTATGTAAATTTTGCATATTGGAGGATTCTATAGTTTCTTTACTTTGTACCTGTATGAAGGTTAGTTTTCCTCTGTTCTCCTTCCTGACTCTGACCGGAGTTCAGCAGCTGTCATGGTGTGCATGGATCTAAACAGACATACCTCCCTCCCCAAAGTCCCAGCCAGCTGAACAGGGACCATGACATTTCTTTGTCAGTGCGGTCATATTTACAGACATGATTCCCTTGCCACCCTGCAATTTCAGCCAGAGAAGTTGATGAGGCAGCAGGAGCACTGGGCTGCAGCAGGGGCCTCATGGCGTGGGAGTGAACTGAGGGTAGCGAGGAGCACAGCGAGCCGCCTGTGGCCTCCCCACACTGTAGGGCTTGTCCAGTGGCCTGGCAGTATGGCTGGGGCCTTTTGCTGTAGCTCTGTGTTTGCAGCTGTTTGGTAGTAATTAGGAGCAGCCACTGCACCACAGCACCCTCTCATTTGCAGGGTGGGTCAGCAGGACACACAGCACCCTTCTCTGCCTTGGCTACACTGGTCCTGGCTAGCCACAGAGAGGGAGAGAGCTGGAATTCACTCTGTCTGCTCACGTTAAATATAAACTCCTAAACAGCAAAACACTGTAGAAAACAGTCTGGGTCTGTTTAAAACAAGAATAACAGGCTTAGATATCTATAACAGGATGGCTGGGTCTTTTTTTTTTTTTTTTTTAAGATTCGTTGCCTTTTGATTTAAGAGCTAAGTTGAGGAACCACGAGGGCAGTTTTTGACAAATTATGCCAATTAATGTGTAGGTTTTTCTTATCCAAGTAGAACGCATTGTGTTAACTCCTCGAAATATAATTTGCATTCCTTCACAGGTGGAACAACTTTCTGCTGTGCACACAAAAATATAACAGAGGTGTCCAGTGGTGCTTCCTCTCCTCTGGGTATTAACATGATACGGTACTATCTAGTTGGTACTCTAACTGTTTCTTTATCTGTTACTTTGAGGCTAGCAGTTCAACCAAGTGCGAAACAACAATTGTCACTGTGGGCCAGTTGTCAGTATAACACCTGGCTCTGGGTGGGATCCAAACGTTAGGGCAGGAGAGGAATCATTTTTGAAACTCTGGTGAAGTCTACAGTCTATACAGGGGTAGGGTAGATGGGAAATGACATGCAAAGAGGTCATCTAATCACCAAGTGAGCAGGTTAACCCTTCAAATGATGTATTAAGGGCCTGCAGGAAGATATTTAGCTCTATTGTTTCACAGAAACATGGAGTTGCAGAGAGACATTGCTTATTATTAAATGTGTCTCCTAAAGTCTAGTGTTTGCATCAGATTTTAAATGTCTCACTGTATAATTTGTAAGAAAGTTTATCAGCAGAACGCAGGCATTTCAGCTTGCACTTAGTTGGTTTTCGCTGGCTCAGCAGAGAATCTGCTATGACAATAGGCCACTGTGCTAAAATAAAGCTTTGGTATGAAGTGATGTATGTGTGTGTATCTTTCTCTCCATGATGCACACAGTGCCACCTCCCTGGGGCATGCTCTGAACCGAAGGGGAATAGCCATTAGCATATGGTCCCCACTTTTGGAAGACAATTTGAATCTTTATCTACGCCACTCTGCTACTAGCCATTCATGCTCATAGCATTAAAATAAAAGAAGTCCCTAAGTGGGCTGATTAGATAGTATTGCTGTACAGAATGTTGTGTTGGGACACAGTAAGGGGCTTCCTTGTATTATCACTGCAATTGCTTTAGCAGGGCTGTTAACCTTTCAGGATTTATAACATGGAGTGTGGCACAGGCTGAGAAGGTCTGTAATTGCACAATCTATCAGGAATTGTGTGTGCAGAGTTGAGACAAGCAGTGAACTTAGCTGATATTTTTTATTTTGCCCTGTGTCATCACCTACAATGTATACTGACAACCCATTTTTATAATCAGTTATTGCTCAAAAATGGCAAGTATGATGAGATAATAAATAAAACATTATGCAGTTGTTGCATTATGTCTAAGTAAGGCATTTGTGTGCAGCTTTATGTTCACCCAAGTGTGTTGTGGTCTCTGGTTGAATGAGACATGAAGGCAACGGACGTCCCATCATGCACAATGTAGGGGCCAGTTCCTGTGCCATAGCACACTCCATAAGTGATATTCCTACAGAGTCATCACCAAGAATGACATGCCGATTGCAAAGGAATGCTGAATAACATCAGACAACAGCACTGCCCTGGTTGATTCTCCTCATTCACAGTATTCACAGCAATAATTACATTTGGTGACACAGACAGATACACACACAAACTCAGACACACTTTTATACACATACACACACCGTTTTCAACAGTGGACTCAGATGGACCAGTCAGATCTCAAAAAGAATGGAGCATCTGTTGTGTTTTGACTTGACAGGTTTGAAACTCATGAACCGCACAAAATAACAGAGCCAGTGGCACTCAATGAGCATATGCAGGGTCTTTTACCCACTTCTCAGAGCAGCTGTCATGATATGCGTGTGTGGATCTACAGGAGGAATGATGGTGAAGAAGGGAGGGTACACATTAGTGTTGTAAGTTAGTGTAGGGGAAAGGCTGGTGTAGCCTAGTGAGCGGTGTCTAGTGACGTCCTCTGGATGCCATTAAGCAGGCTCACTGGGGGTAATTGCCCAAGTCATTAAAAGTTTGATGATTTTGCTGCTGGGTGGAGGGTTGCCTGCCCTTGCTGTGGCTCATTTTGGATTTTGCGCTGGCACGTCAAAAGCCCGTAGGCGCAGAGCAGCTTTCTCTCTCACTTTCTCTCTAGGGAACAACGCAGCATATACTTCCCACTTTTTTCAACCATTCCTGAGCGGTCATCAATATTTTGACAGGTAATAAGCTTGCTGATAGACAATGGAAAGATCAGAGGGACACTGGTAAATGTGACAGCCAGGTTATATATTGTTCAAAATAATATATAGTATGTAGTTACCATGAATCTACGTTGTAACTGGGTGGTTGGTTGTATCTTGTAACATGTCACTAAAATGCTCACACTCAACAAAGTGAACAAACCGATTGTCCTTAAAGTGGATCATTCTCATTATTGATTACAGATATATCTAGCACACCTACTAATGTTTTGTTCACCACCATGTCATCCTCTCCACTAAACAGGATCAGTCACCAGCTACTGTAGGTTTCAAGGTCAATCCCACCCAGTGGACGAGGCCTTTGTGCCCTCAGTTGTCCACATGGGAATCCTGGGGCTGTCCTCTCTCCTAGTGAGAGCTGATCCAGGCAGACAGTCGTGGTGGCCCTGGCCTGTCTCCCAGGCCCGCACACTCTGGCACTGCATAACCAGGGCACCAGCCACAGGGCCTGGGTCACTCTGCCAGCTGGTGCCAGACCTCCCTGTCTCTCAAGCTCGCTCTCATGTCTGCCACAGGGGCTGTCAGAGGTGGCATGAGGTTCTAATAAGGCTGCTAGCTCCTCACCCCTCTGAAGGTGTTAGTGAGTCAGGCATCTCCTGCCATGCCCCAGTCACAGCTGCACTCTCAGTCCCAGATGTCTTATTTGTCATGTTGGCACCTCTGCCGGAGGACAGACATTGATAGACCCTTTGATTGACACATCAACTCTTGTGTGGATGTGTGTGTCAAGGTTTGTTGGAGCATATGTTATTATAGACTATACTGTTTTCTGTGCTTTCTGTGGCAGAGTCTGACTAGTGAAGTGATAAAACAAAAAAAGTGTGTGTGTGTGTGTGTGTGTGTGTGTGTGTGTGTGTGTGTGTGTGTGTGTGTGTGTGTGTGTGTGTGTGTATATATATATATATATATA
>CM076652.1:14320800-14338516 GCA_038496675.1 Rachycentron canadum
GTGTGTGTGTGTGTGTGTGTGTGTGTGTGTGTGTGTGTGTGTGTGTGTATATATATATATATATATATATATATATATATATATGTGTGTGTTTGTGTATGCCGCTTGTGCTATAGATCCAATATGCATTTGTCTCAGGAGACTGCAATTTTTCACATAGATGGAGGGTTGCATCTAACTAAATTTCAGTTAACTTTGGATTATGTTTTACCAACCTTGCTGGTTTATGATAGTTAAATCAAAGAGACGACTATATCTGCCTCAGTTTTTGCAGAAGGAGAATAAACCTGCTGTTGCTGTTTGTCAGTAACCACCAAAAAAAAAAAAAGTAGCATGCTTTTCTCTGCATGCTATATGCAGCACCACTCTGTGATTTTGACTCATCTGATAGCCATATTTTCACTGAAACCTTGTGCACATTTTCGTGTTGCTTAAATTAGGTTTTGGCTGACTTGGTAGCTCATGATCTGTTGTGTGTAAAAATATGTATAAAAACTGAATAACCAAGCTCAATTAAAGCTCAGTAAAATATTTTGGAATAGAGGGGTACCTGGGAAGAAGTTGGAAATGCAGAAAATGTGACTTGAGAGCAGCATCCTCATCTTGAGATTGTGAGACCATGTTAAAAGGTCAGCTTGCCACAGTTTAAATCAAATGCTAGTATAGTTACTGAACTGTCTGGTATTGTGTGAGCTGTTATAATGACCTTATCAAGGGCAGAGAAAGTTGGAGTCTCTCCAGTTTATTGGAACTTTTTTTTTTCCTCTTTTCCTTGACATTTGATGGCTCAGAATAGCTCTAAGAAGCATTGGTACGCTGTGTAGTACAACACAGCTTCACAATAGTGAGGCTAATCCTTTCATTGTGAATTACATGAATTAGTCAGGGAGCTAGACTACATGTACCACATCTTACTATAGGAACAAGTCAAATTTTTGAAACCACATTGAGTGATTTTGTGGGTGTCTTTGACTTGGTAAACCATAGGAAAGCTCCACCAGTGAACCTCCCACTTGACCTCAATGATGTCTGTGGTTTTCCACTGTCTCACCAGTCACCCCAGAGAAAATGGGGGTTGGTGGTGTTTATATTAGTATATGTTTGTCTTTATACCCAGACCTCTTAGATATCTAGATTTAGATATCCAAAGTGGAAAATTGTCCAAAATTACCCTCTTCTTTCCCTGTAAAAAGTACAAAAGAGTAATCTGGACGTCACCTTTAATGGAATTGTGTGCTGCAGCTGGCTTTTGTAGAGGTACTGTGTATGTGGCTGGGGCAAGGACTGAGTCTCGGTGCTGCTGCTGAGGTTGAAATGAAGCGGTGCCTGGGTCAGCAGCCCTGCACTCAGCACTCTGCCATGCATCCAGGTGGAACAAAGTCCTCGCTCAGCGTCTCATCTTGGGCTTCCTGCTGAAAGGTGACATCTCCATGGCTTAACAGCCACATTCATCTGCTAAAGAGCATACAATTTGTTAATCATTTTCACCCCACATAACAGTCCCTGCTTTCCAGTTGGTTAGGCAAAAAAAACAAATACGTGGCGAAGCAGGTGAATGGGGAATGGGCAGCCTTGGTTTTTTTTTTTTTTTTTTTTTTGTCAGAGGAGACTTGTACCAGCTGGTGAGGAGAGCAGGTGTTCTACCTGGGTAGAAACAGACATGAGACTGGTCACATGCATTATCTCCTTTTCTGCTGCTATGCAGGGTTAGGGATGGCAATTCAGTTTTGGAAAATCGCCCAAATCCACGCAGGGCTTTCTCTGTTCAGCCAAACATACTCAAAGGCTTTATGTGTCTGGATTTGCAAGGAAACGTGTCATTTGATTCAGCTTCTCTTATATTTCAACCTTGTCATTTCAAGAAATGTCATTTTAGAATGTGGTTTGTCATAAGCTCAACTAACATCGGTGTACTAAAGAGAAAATGACAAGAGGACGGGTTCCTCCGTGTCTAGAGTGGGAATAATGGTTCTGTGTAATTACCTGTAGTGAAGAAGATTTGAAATTCATTTATCACAGTTGGAGTGACCCCACTGCCTTAGCGGTTACATAGACTCTATGCAACACATAGGATTATACTGCATTATGCCAGTTAAAATGAGGGTATAGCCGCAAGCTGTGACCAATTAAAGTTGAACAAAGCCAGCTCATCTGCTCAACTCCACTCTTAGTAGGTCAGTGAAAATGATGGCGAATACAGACACATGCAATCCTCCATGGCTCTAAACACAGTTTTTACCAGCACATTCACAAGCCACATTGTATAATACACATTTGACAAGAAACATGCAATAAAGAAAAAAAAAAAATAAGAAAAAAAGATTAATCTAAAACAGTGATTATAATTGCACATATTTGAAACAATTTCCTGCAAACAGCCATTGTGAAACCAAAGTTTGAAACAGATCCCTTTCTATCCTCACTATTCGTGAATAATATTTTTTGCTTGAGAAATTACTGTAGTTTACAGTAAAGAGTTGGCGTAACATAATGACATGTGTGTATGAGTCTTAGGCAACCACAGACATAGAATTGCAGAGATGCAGGACATAAAGTCACTTTGCAGAGAGGGTTTGCGTTACCATTTGAGTGATGTATGACCCCAAGTCCCATCTGAGGGCTCATGTTACAAGGCTTATGCTGCACTACAGAGATAGCTTTCCGTATATGGAGTCAGGGGCTACAGTAATGTATGGACCCCTCTTGTTGCCAAAGCTCTGACTCAGCTCGCTGACTCGTGCCTCTAACCCTGACCTCTGGCCTGAAAACTAGACATTTCAGACATGCACTTTGTTATTGTAATCATTCCTAAAGGAGGAATTATCTGTCACCTTGGTTACAGTACCATTGTTAATACTGTTATTTTCCTGGCTCAGTCTATGGTATACAGCTTTTAAAACTTAGCAGCACTCTTTACAGATAGATTTAATACAAGTCTTTAGACAAAACTTTGTGGATGAAGTACTTCTTATACCACCGCATTTATCTAACAGCTATTGCTACATTGCAGATTAAGTTTATATATACATGTAATCACTTCATTAAATATGATGCATCGCTATAGGCAATAGACAATAGGCCTAAAAAAATGGTTAGAATTAGCTCCACCTGCCAACTACAATATTTTAATGTTGCTTTCTAATTAATTAAGTCCAATGATAAGATGAATAACACCATGTTGCATAATGAGCATTTTCACTTCTGCTATTTGTAGTAGGCTACTTTGCTGATAATACTTTTGTATCTTTATGTATGTGCTATATACAACAAACATGAAGTTGGAGAAATAACCCACTGCTTACTTTTATAATATAAGTAACATTACACCTACACAAATTGTGATTTCATGTACAAATGCTGTGCTTTGTTCACTTGACTTTGATTTTCTTTTGAATTTAGAGAAATTGTTGCCTTCTGTAATGGATGGTTTTGTTTTCTGTGTGTTCCTTAGGTTACCTTCACAAAGAGGAAGTTTGGCTTGATGAAAAAGGCCTATGAGCTGAGTGTACTATGTGACTGTGAGATAGCCCTCATCATTTTCAACAGCTCTAACAAACTGTTCCAGTACGCCAGCACAGACATGGACAAAGTGTTGCTGAAATACACAGAGTACAATGAGCCCCATGAGAGCAGAACCAACTCTGACATTGTAGAGGTGAGTGAGTGCTCCTTTCTTACTTTGTGGGGGAAAACTTTAGTGCGACAACTTGTATTCCAATTTAATGCAGAGGCAAAAAGCAAAATTAAGTACAAAGACATTTATGTTATTTTAGTTCTGGATTCTGATAGTTCTGATACCTTACAGTATATTTAGCCTTAAAAGCTTTGATAAATGCTGCAAGGATAACAGACTTGCAGAGCGAGGAACAAATAACAGTTTCCTTCTAGTTACCATTCAGATAGGACACAGGAGGTCTGCACTCCCTGATAAGTTCAACTTCTCATGTGCCCATCAACTGACGTGGAGAACCTATCTCTGCACTTGCATGCACATGTCTGCTGCTGAGCACCATGGTGACGCTGTTTCCCATAGATATTGTACCTGTAGGGCTCAGTTCTCTGGTTATCCCTCATTACAGACAATTGCTCAGCCATTGCTGCAGTATTTTTCAGTGAAAATACAGTGTTTAGTACATTCCACACTGCTCTATAAAACTCAACAACCACTTGGGTTTCCTGGCAGCTTCTGCATGCCCGGCGACTAGCGGAAGAGTAAGCCACTTGTTATGCCAGCATCCAGAATTGTCAGCCAAAAGAGTAAAAGCCAAAGTAAATGAGAATGATTAGGGATATGTTCTGTTCCAAACATCTTACAGTGGCACATGTGTGGTTTCTCAGCTAATTCGAGATCTGCTTTAAGAGGCAGTTATCTTCTTTCTGGATAAATGAAACTGCATACAATGTATGTTAACTGAGCTTGAAGATCTTGAAGTCATTGTTTTACTACGAAATGCAGACTGCTGCATTATAACACTGTGGTGTTTTTACAGCACCACTGTCCACTGCAACATTTAGCATTTTTATTACAACATCTCAAATAAGAGACATTAAGGGTTTAAGCTAGATGAGATTGAAAATTTTCAAGAATCCTAGATTGAAATTACATGCAGCATAAAGGAGTCAGCTGTGGCCCATTATCTTTTATTCATGCTGCTGCTGCTTGTGAATTACCTGCTTGGCAGAGCTGCAGAAGAGTGCTTTGGCATTCAGTAGACTCATGCAGTCACTCCTCCATCAGGGGCCCTCAGAGCAGAGCATGGGCTCACCTGCATAAAAAATACATGGATGCATTCCTTACTTACATAACAGTGACCACAAATTTGTTTTTGCTCTGACTCTGGAACCTGTCTTATTTTAAACAAGGCTTTGCTGCAAACACAACAACACCCCAAACGCAGAATCATTTTGGGTTATTCATTCTGTCAGCAGGGTCATTCCCCTTAGGCTGTTATATTGCATATGCTGTATCTGTGGTCTTCCAATGTATATTGAGAACATGGCATTATAATTGCAGTGTACATTGTGCATAATGTGCTCCCATGCTGATTTCCCACATAGCCCTTCTGGCTACTCTCAAGGAAGCTGCCCCTCTGCACAAAAGGGGGACAACAAGCCACTGTTGTCCCTGCTCACTCGGCCAGCATCTTTGCAGCTATGCACAAATCCCCCCTCTGCCTCCTGGCTATGTGGACAAGGTTCAGAAGTGAAGAAGCAGAGCAGAAGTAACCCACCCAGTCCACTTCACAGCATCACCAGATAACCCCTCTATTCAATTGGCATGATAGCCAGTGTCAGAGGTGTTTGATAAATTGAGAAAAGTACCATTTGATCATGTTTTAAGAGAAATCCTAATCTGAAATCTCTAGCTAACTACCTCTGTCGGTGAGGACTTTTGCATGTGCAGAGATCATTGTGCACTACACAGAGGAGCTGATGCATTTGTAATGATGGGAAGAATCCACCCCCTCCCCCATTTATCTAGTGAAATGTGCCTCACATGAGGACACTTACACTGGACACTTATCTAAATTTTTAAATTGTGTTAAACCAATCTTTGCCATGCAAACAATCATGTGCTCATCTCTCCGGTTTGAGAGGCCAGAAAAACCCTCTCCCACTTTTTATTGTGGAAGCTCGTTCCGTGTGAGAAACTAAATCAAAGGTCACATTCCTGCTCAGTAGTACCATCTGTAGATAAAGGCTGAGCTGTGCAGTGTGGGAGAACAGTCTCCATGTTTTCCACAGATGGATGCATGCCTGGGCCACAGTTTGATAACCCAGTGGAGGGCTATGGACTTTGTCTCAAACTTGGCTCGCAGTCCAAAGCAGAGCAGTAGGCTCAGATTTTTCTTCTACGCGTGTGTTGGAGTGTGGGTGTTTGTGTGCGTCTGCATGTGTTGATGGTCTTAACCTTACCAACGCTCCAGGCGACAGGTGAACTGATGTATGAAATATTTCCTTTTAGGAATTCGTCTGCTGATGTTTTTTAATGATCAAATATTTTATTTTCAGGTGTTCTTATTTAATTATTAAAAATATGGTATTTCTCTCATAATTATATAGTAAAGCATCACAGCATTTACTCTGATTAAACTTAAAACCAGCAGCATCTGCAATTCCATCTGAAAAAAAAAACAACAGTCTAAAAGTTCACATGCCTTTCTCTCAAGATCATGCTCATCAACATATAGTCACTTTTCTTTTAAAATTAATGTAGTATTTTATAAGGTTGTGTTATAGTGAAGCAACCGAAATCATTCAAGACTTAAAGTTTCATTTCGTTGTTTCTGTCGTTCTTCCTATCGAATTCTGTTTATACCACAAATGAAAATGCTGCTGTTAGTCATTAGATTAATCTAATAATATTTACTCTTCCTCCCCTCTCCGCTAGTGGAGCTAATGAGATTTTGCTTATGCTCCACTATAACCTCACACTGTTCTCCTGCGCACAGAAAGAGCCCTGTGTCGCCGGGAGAAACCTTGAAATCAGATAGTAACTTCACAGGCATCATTTGGCATTTGTGTGTCCTCTCTTTGAGCAATTCAATACAATTAAGATGTATAATACAGATTAGGATTAATCAGGTTTTTCAGGCACACGGAATCAACATTAAGCCAACACTTAGCTGTAATTTCGTAAAATCAGGGTTGTGAATAGGCTTTAACCGAATTAGAGAATGTAATTTTAGTCAAATACCAGTTCTTCTTAATTGTAAATTACTGGACTGCAGCACATGCAAAGGATTGACGTTTCACTGCTCTTTTTATGTCCATTACCCTGATGCTTTGTGAGCATAAACAACCTGATATCATTCATAGGGAAATTCTGCTTATCTTCCTCATTGTAAAAAAAAAAGGGGCAGCCATTGTTACTGTGAGTCAGGGAAAGCAGGCAGTTCTCCCATCTATTTATGAGGGAACAGTCCCCCTCTCACAAGACCACTATAGTATGAGGAAATGAGCATAAAATTATCAAGTAATTTTATTTTAGGATCACTATCAGCTTTTGTGATCAATGAACCTGTATTAATCATTCAATAAGATATGTAAATGTTGACCAGTACTGAATGCCAATCCCAGTGTTGTTTGAATTTTAACCTGCCCTTTGCAGATTCTACAATGACAAAAAGCTACATACACAACTAAGGGTTCAATTTGTCATCATGTAGCATATTCTTTATCCTTTTATCTACTGATGGAGACTATAAATGCATTTAGCCTCTGTGCATCAAAATGCAGCTCAAAGAAAAAAAATATTTTATTGCCAGTTATGAAATAAATCACTTAAAAAGCTCAGGGCTGAATGGGCACCAGGAGTTTCAGACAGGGGATGTTTATGTTGTCAATCAAGGGCTGAGCAGTGATTAAGACTCATTTCTTTCTTAATGAATGCAAATTGGCACATCTGCTATGGTGGGCTAGCTGTCCAGACTCTTCAATTAGCATGATTGATCAATTATCCTCCTGCTGGTGGTTCACTGGAAATGGAGGCAGGGGAATGGGGTTGGGAGTTGGGGAGTGGTAGGAATAGAGATGAAAGAGCATAATAAAATATTGCAGAGAAAAATGTCCTAAACCTATACTCACCAAATTCAATCCTTTATTTGATTATACTAAAAGATTTTCATTTTACTCATGGAGGCCGCTCATTTAAACACCCGATTCGGAAAAATAGACAGCAATAAGTACAATTGGGAAAAAGCAGCTGTTTTGTCTTTGAAGATAAAAAAAAAAAAAAAAAAGGGAGGGCTGGACATTAGTAGTTGATATTCCTCCCATTAAAACAGAGAAAAACAAATAGGCTATTACTCCACCTTACTGGTAAGACAGTGGCTTCATTTTTTAAAGGTTATTAAACTGATATACATAAACTTTACATGAACAAAAACACAATTTGCATTTGAAATCCGTGTCTGATCACTCCATCAGATGAATTTCTGATTTAAAAAAAAAAAAAAAAAAAAAATCCCTCTGAGAGATGAGCGTCAGCCATGCAAATATCTAGTAGATCAGTACTTTTTCAACTGAAATCTGTCGAGGATATTGTGCTGTGCTGCTTGTTTGTGTTGGTTTTAACAGAAAGCACAAATCCTTGACTATCAAAGCACACTGGTAAAACATACCCCGAGTACCAAAAGCAGATTCTCGTGGTGTGTATTTATAATTGTGGCACAAAAACATAAAAGGACGTTCAAATGAAGCTCTGGCTGGGATACAGAGAAGTGCAACTAGCTGTCAGGCTAATTAATTGATAGGATTCACACAAAAATTACAAATCATCTGTGTGATAGTTGCAGTGTAAAAGTAATGGAAAAAGAATGAGTCAAACATGATGTCAGTCTTCTTTAGTAAAGCTGTGCAAAGTTCATATGTTAAAACTTAATGCTTCAGCCTTGTTTACTAATGATGTCGAGCAGTTCTCTGCGTATTTATTATTACTTCAATTTGAAATGAAAGCACATTCAAGAAATGAAAAGTATTGTATGGTACACATAATTTGTAGTAAATAGGCCAAAACACACAGTATGACTGACTTCATCTTTAAAGTTATATTGGCAGAAGATGATTTAGTGTAGTTTACAATGTGAGAAGAGTTATGATATACAGTCACTTATTACATATTGAATGGCGTAGGATAGCATTTTTCTTACTGGCAGTGCTGTTTGGTGAACTTCAATTTCAATTTGATTAAAGCCTTTTTTTTATGTTGGTATTGCCTGACTGATTGATTACTTCCCATCCAACAAATGAGGCTGTTCTCTGCCTGGAGGAGGTTATTTAATTAAAAAAAAAAAATCAAAAAAAAAAATAAATCTATGATATTGTTGTCTGAAGAAGGTTCAGTGTGTGTAAAAATGTTTTAAAAATATTAATTAAATAGCTAAAATGAATTGGATTATTCAGTATCTTTGGGTTCAGTTGTTGACAACTGGTCCATTGAAGTATTTTTGATGAGGCCAAAAGTTGCTGAGAATTAGAGATTTGATGAGGTCACCAGTATACATTTTACTTTTTCACAGTTTTGGAACATTGATGTAGTATTATATTTTTAATGTCCAGGCTAACTATTAGATGCTTCATCTTAAATGACAATGGCTGGATAAGGGCAGGAATTAATGTGTATTATAATTGTTGATGCCCCTTCTATTTGACAGAATAACAGAATAACTTATATTTTGATGTTTAGGTTTGTCCTGCTTCCCTTTTTAACCTGTGGATGTAAATCTGCTGTACTGCCCTTGAGTCTCACTTCTACCCTGAATACACACAGCACGAGGCCTGAAAGAGGCATGCACAACGACGTAAAAGTTGGGATCTATAAAAACAAACTTGATGGGAAAATGTGCGCACATGTTCGGAAACCAGACTGTTGTCTCAAGTTAAATGAGAGGCAGCATTATTTCGGTTTTCGGTTAGTGGTTCAGGTCTGCAGAGAAACATGGCTATGTTCTTTGTGTTTTGTTCTTTTTTCAAAAACAAGTGAACTGTCATTTGGAGAAAAGTAGAATAGCAAGTTAATTAAACATTTTGTACGTCAGATAGATTACACTTGTGACAAGACATAATTCCAGTTAGAAATATCCATGATTTCTTATTGTCTGACTGGCCAAATTACTCTGTGTTTGTATATAATTATCTACATCATTATCTATCATTTGCTGGTCTACTTACAGTGGTTTGGAAAGGGAGAGCAGTGGTCTAAATATAACAACTAAATTAGAATTCAGAAGATTTTTTTAAAATGGAAATTTCTGATTAAATATTTACCAAATAAATGTAAAATCACCTAGCTACTTGAAAAGTTTAGAGATATAGTTTCTGTGACTTTATTGTGAGGCCTTTCCAACACTTTCTATCCACCTGCTGCTCTTCACCAGTATCTTCCTCCCTCACTGAGCCATCATCA
Source organism: Rachycentron canadum (assembly GCA_038496675.1). Classification (NCBI taxonomy): domain Eukaryota; kingdom Metazoa; phylum Chordata; class Actinopteri; order Carangiformes; family Rachycentridae; genus Rachycentron; species Rachycentron canadum. The sequence goes on from CM076652.1 coordinate 14,330,708, forward strand.
TATTGCTATTCTCCTTTTTGGTATTTCACCATAGAGCTGCAATGATGAGATATCCCTTTTAAGCTAAACCAAATGTCATTGCTATTGACATAGACTTATTGGGTTGATGTTGGTTTTCCGCTGCTTTTCAATATATGTGAAATTTTCTGCCAGGCCATTTTTAATATTACAGAAAAACAGTATGTGCACTTTTGGGCTTGTGTGATTTATTGGAGTGATATTAAAATGATTTTCTATATTTTTTATTTTGACTGTAGGTCATGCACAGTACTGCAGATTACCTTAAGTATAACACTATTATATTTTTTTAACTTAATGTAATTAATCGATTGATATGTACTTAATCTGAGACACTGCTTTGTAATGAAGAACCTGTTTCCTCTTAAGTATCTTCTGTGTGTTGCCATGTAAATACAAAGCCTGTCAGTCAATCTGGCATCTCCAGAGACAATGGTAAAGTAACAGCATGGGCAATATTAATATGTGTTTCCAGAAACCTATAACTGCCTCTTTGTTGCTCATATAAACAAAGTTTGTTGTAAAGACGAGCGACTTCCTATTTCCTGTGCTTTATTACCGAAGAGCTGGCACTTAACCTTTGGGCCTGTGTTTCATGCCAGGTCAGCCTCAGAGTTAGCTTGTGTTGCTAGTCAAAACAAACACACTGGCTCCTCATACAGAAGCAGCATCTATTTTCAGACTGGTGCAGTAGGACAAGATAAAAATAAATAAGAACTCACAAATGTTATAGTGAAAACCGAGAGAAGGATTGTCTTTGTTAGCCACAGTAGTATCAGTAAAGTCTGCTAAAACCTAAAACATTGCTATAAATTGTTTGTTGTTGAATGGGTGTTTTCAACAATGCAGTCATATGATTGCACGCATGAATAGATTGGAAATATTCACAAGTTCATAATTCATAAGTCCCGTAATAAGAGCAGGGATACTGCTGGTTATGGTCAGTTTAATTGCAGTTTGAAGATCGAAGACCATTACTTGGTCATCGGTTAACAATTACTGGCTACTGTATCTGTTCAATTGCAGAGGACACATATTACAGAATAGTCTGCCCTATACTCACATGAACATTACCACAACTGTTTCATTACACTCAGAAAACTACAAAAGAGGACTGGTGACCCTTTTTCACTAAAAGCCCAGAGGAAAAGGAGTCCTTGTCCTATAAAAAGAGGCACTTTGAAACCCAGCATGTTGCTTGCAACAGAACCATTAATACTGCTTCAGTCACTGTGGCAAGACAAGACTTTTCATACACAAGTACTGGTTTCTGTGCATTTTAAATCTGTCATGTATTACATCTCATTGCTTTATTATGTCTCTGCTCTCCGGTGTGTGATGCTTGTTACCAGGTAACTGCTAAGAGATTTTTGCTTTTGGCACATGTCGTGCTTCATTGACGTCAGAGCTTTTTTCCACCCTCTCCACTAACATTGCATATGTCTCATTTCAAACTCAGGGTCTCTTTGAGAGCATATAATGAAAGGACACACAGCAACAAAAGACCACAGGCCACGGTGCTGTCTTCTAAACATTAGTTTCCAGGGACACTAATGAGTTAATACTCCATTGTCTAAAATTAGATATGCTATATCTCAAAATCTGGAACTAAAAACATTAGTTTATTTACTATAAAGAAAAAAATAGAAACTGCTCTTTTCACTGACTGGTAAATTGATCTGTTACATTGTAGAGACACATTTTTTTAATATTAAAATGTTCCTAGTTTGGTATGTTTGGTAAATTTCATAGTTTGTTGGAACCAGTGCTCAGATGGCATTGGCCAAGTTTGTTTGAGAAACTACTAACAGAGAGTTTAAAGAAGACAATGCATTTGAACTGATTTGTGTGGACAAGCATAGTTTTTTTTTTTTTTTTTTTTTTTTTTTTTTTGTACTTAGTATGAAAGCAAGTTTGTTGTCTTTTAACCTTTCTGTAAACAAGACATCAATAAGCCACAGTCTGTTCATAGCCATGAAAAGAGTTTTTTTTGTGCCTGAGTTTCCTCAGCTTCTTCAGCTCCTTCTTCACTTTCTAAATTTCTTAAAATTCCTGGAATAATAAAAATAAAAAAATTCCATCTTTCTTTATTTTCAGCAGTTACATTTACATGACTGACAAATAAACACAAGTCACAGGGTATAACACAAAAGTAATATCATTAGTACTGCAATTGAATTTACTTTTCTGGGGGTCATATTAATCTATGTCTAATCTAGATGAGATGTGTTGTACATGGCAACAATGCACCATGTGTCCTTCTCAAACTGAGCTCAAACCACACACCTGTCATAAACTGGTTTGAACCACATGAAATAGGTCAAACAATGAGCTGACCTAATTTAGTTTGATCTAGTTACAGAGCAACACTGATACTAGTTAGATCAGTGATCATTGGAACAACAATCCATGAGTCCACCCTCTGTGTTCTTCAGTGACCTTGCGGGCTGAACGTTTGAAATGAGACCTTGCCCTTGTGAGCAGCAGCTACTGTGAGTTAGCTCATGCAACAATCAGCTTGCCCTTGTGCCCCCCTCCTCCCACAGTGCATGCTGCGTGGCCAACCCCTCCTGCCCAGGGGCGAGGACAGAGCAAAGCCTGCTGGGAGTGGTGGGGGTGGGAGACTTGGGGTTAGCTGGCACTGTGCCACCTTCCCCTGGTTGCCGGGCCTGACTGGGGGCAAAGAGGGAGGCTGCTGTGTCTCAGATTGATGAGGATAGGTCTGTGGTCTGGGTATAGAGTGTTGCAGAACAGACGTCCTGCTGGCACATCCTGCCCTCTCTGCCGCACGCCCCCCAGCCCTCCGTACTCGCCTTATCGGAACTCCTAATTGTCCTTATGAATATTTTAGAGGCGAGCAGGAATGGGAGTTCAGGGTTGGGGTATGGTTTCAAGGGCCTTGACAGCTAATGATCCACTCAATGACCAGGGAGAGCGAAAGTGAGACAGAGACAGCAAGAGAAAAACGCTCCAAAAGATTTAGAACAATCAGTATGTTCACGTTTTTCTCTGGATTTATTTAATTTCTTCTGATCATGTTTTAATCTGTGTCACCTTTTCTTTATGTGGAGTGGGAGCAGAGAGCGTGTTCTCATTCTTTTCAATCTGTAGATAATGATGACATTGGTTTGCCTTTATCCTCAATTTGTAGTTTAATTCCCTCTTGTCTATACTGAAAATATGCAGTCCACTGATTGAGACTGTTCTCTGACTGTGGCAGCTAATAGCTTTGTCACATCAGTCATTCACCACAGTCTCAGAGCAGAAAGCTCTGAAGGGACTGCTCACTGCACTTGCAATTGCCTCTTATTCAGTAAAATGGATGGGCTATATTTAATTGGCAATCTAGTCAGTCAAATGCAGGTAATCATTTGCAGTATTCAAGATAGAAAATGACAAACTTGTCTCGTATTTATCTATGGCTGCTTTAGATTTAGTGAGCATGACTCACTTTGGATTAATGGCCCACTGACTCTGGGCTTTTACTTCACTGTTCATTGTCACTGTGATGTCAGGTGGAATTGAATCTCGCTATGTATATTGTTTTTCTAACAGCTGCAAGACAACAATATGAGAATAAAATGCAGACGGTCGAGCTGAGATCTCGCCCCCTCCCACTGTTCTTCCTGTCCACTGAGTATCTAGACAATGGAGTGAGCCAAAGGAAGGACATGAATCCAGCCTCATATCCTGATATCAGTCTGCTCAGTAATGTGTAATGGTCATGAGATTAAACAAGATATGTCTGGGAATTACAGAGACCTCCTCATCTAATAGCCCCTCACCCCCCACTCACAATATGTGGTGGGAAAAGGAGAGGGAAGAAGTGGCTTCCTATAATACAGTAACCCAGTGTTGAACGGGCCATGGCATACAGTGCCTAAAGACCAACAAAAAGAGGCTTTTATTCCCCTCAAGTGAAGACTACAGCACCACAGGGGAAAGGGGACATGATGGTAGTGAAAGTCTCTTAAGATGTTATATAAGAGCAGAAATATTCCTCAGCAGATAAAAGCCTTCCTATCAGCCGCCTCCCCATGCTGATTTCTTAGTGCGTTCACACTCAAAGAAGCCCTTTGATAAGCACATTAGTTGGAACGGCCTGGACACAATAGTGATGTCATGAGGATTAGCACGCTACCTTGCTTAGTGTAGTGGTGGGCACAAGGGCTAATTCACAGCAGTGCAGGCTGAGAGGCTGGGACACCCGGCTGAAATGAGGTGAGGGGAGGCCACTTCACAACAACCGGTTAAAATATAGCTTGTGTGTACTTTAGGGAAGGACAGAACACAACACGCATTAAACATTCATGATCTACTCCACTTTTGGAACATTTTGTGTAATTTCCCACTGGATTGCCATTACGCGACAAACATGCTTGCTGTGGAGGGGCATGTAATCCAAGCTGTGGTGCTCCAGTCATAGGTCAGGTGGTGCTCTACCAATAGCGAAAGCTACTGTAAGTATAGCCTTTTGCTGTGATTCAGGCACAATGGAGAAGACCATAGAAACAGCCTCTTCATGCCTTCCTTTCAGCCATCTCCCCCACAATTTTGAACTTCAGCTTTTATACCTAACTACTATCTTTCTCCTTTCACCCTGTCTTCTATTCATATACAGTACTGTACAGTACATGAATAAGTTAAATGCAGAAAGCTCTCTTGACACAAGAGAGGGAGAACATCAGAGTGAAATGGTTTTCCAAGACTCACGGCAGCAGAGTAAATTGCTTGGACCCATTTTACTGAAAGTACTTCTCAAGAAACAGGTTATGTAGGTGGCTTATGCAATGGTTTATGTTTTATTTTTAATCCATTGCAAAGTGTTAAAGTGTCAATTTTGTAATAAAAATGTGAATATAGTGGTTAAATGTAAATCCGTGGTCCAGCGTTGACTTGAGCATAATGTAGAAATTATGTAAAATGTGGCAGAATTACAACTGAAAAACATCTTGCTTTCATAGTGGAATGCAAGGTTGTCTTTCACTGCACTATAGCCTTCTGCTCTGAACATATACTGCAACCTGGGAGAGGCAATTACTGTGCTGAATGCTCCCCATGGTTACAGCTAGGCTAGTAGTCAGGTCTCAGGTGGAGATGGTGGATAGATGCTTTCTTCTGCACAAGGAGGCCTCAAGGCCTCCTGAAATGGAAAATGTTTCTTTAAGAGAAGTTGAAGTATCACACAAGCAAACAGACAATAGTGTCCATTTGGTTTGACGTCAGCCAGTCATAGTCTCCATTTTTATTTGAAGAGCCAAATTCCTATCAATACAGGTTTGGACTGCTATAAGAAAATAGCAGCTGGCCTTGGTCCCACTCATCTTTGTGAGCCTCTCTGGGCCTGGTGAATAGATTACACAAGTTCCCTTGTCTATACTCTCTGCAGCCCCTCCTGCAACAATCAGCCCATATCTTTCATCAGAAATGCTACTGAAAATTTCCAACCTCAGCTGTATTCACATCCAGCCAACTTTCTAAAATACAAACCCCACAGCTTGATTCAACATTTGAGAGGCATTTGGAAACTGCTTTCATCAAACTATTCATAATTTAAAAAGAAGTTATCTTTTTATGTTTTTTTTGCAAGTTTCCCCTTTTCTAGGTCAGAACACTGTAGTCTCGGGAGCAGTCAGCCACATCGACATATAAGAGAAAAGTTGAGCTGGGGTCAGGTGGCCTTCAGGGCTACATGTGGTCCCTTCTACGGCCATGTCTCTGCGCGGCTGCCTCCGATTGGCCAGCATGGGGAGCCAGGTCTTGACAGGTGTTTGGAAGAGGGACACCTGTTTGGCCATGTGCTGATTTAGTGATCCATTTACTGGGAGCTGTGGGCAGCGTCTGTGGGACACCCAAAACATGCCAAGCCATTTAAGAGAGAATTACTGCCATGCTTTCCCAGGCCTACAGTGTTATATACATTAGAACCCCATGGAGGTGTTTAACTCCTGCACCACTAAATCTCCTGCATGCACAGCACCTTGCATCGGCCTTAGTGCATCTTTTTGAAGCTAATATGTGTCAAGTATCATGGAATTGATCTGAGTGCTGCCTGCCATTGCCCGCTGCTATCTGGTTCCTTCTCACCCACTGCGCTGCTACAGCCCTTCCCTAAATGGTTTGGGCCAGTGGGTGCGGTGTACTGAAAACTGGCCAGGCTTGTTGTGAAAGTAGAGCAGTCCTACCCATCTCACACAGCCGCGCCTGACCACTCTGACCAAGATATTCACATAATGAGCAGGTTAGAACTTAAATTTGCAGGTTGAGATCAGATCTTTGGCTCACTGGTGGAGAAAGTGTATAGTTTAACCCCAGTAAACACAGGCCAGTCAGGACCCTAACTAAAGAGGGTTCGTTCAGTAAACAGGAAATGAACCAGCAAGGCGTTTTCTTAGAATGAGAAGAATGCCACTGCTCTGTACCACACCAAACAGTAATGCGTCTGTGGTATAATGCAGGCCATTCATTATCCAGAAGACTTCTCTCTCTCTCTCTTTTGCTCTCTTCTGGGCATTGTGGACATTTATGTTTGAAGAGATATGGGTGCTTTTCTGAACTTCCTCTTTTGTGTCTCAGCTGTGCACCACATTACATCTCTGCAGATTGACATTGCTTTTGTATCTAAATTTGAACTGAATGTAAGTAAATGCATGGAAATGGTGTGACAAGTCAGTGACTTTGTGGTGCCTGGTTTTAATGAGAAATAATGTTATACACAGGAGTCTCATAAAAGCATTGCGCAGGTTTGAGGAAATTTACACTTACATTGAGGTTGTGGTGAGCAACGTTGGGTTAGCCACATTGTCAGCACAGACCTAAACGTACTGTCACACCGCTGTCAGAGGATGTAGCAGCTGTAGAAATACCCCCTGACCCCCCCATTACCACACACACATGCACTCACAGAAAAGTCACTCACTTTCACACACACAGACAAACACACACACTGCACATATGCACAGCATACACTCCAACTCTTATAGTTTCTGTTTCTCTCCCCCTCTCTCTCACACACACACACACACACACACACACACACAGACACCCGCACACACATTTTACACTTTGTGGGGTGATGAAGACCAGAAACAGAGAGTAAGGTCTCATTAGTGTGTGTAGGTAACGCTCCCCTGGCTCACACTTTGACCCTTACATCCACAGGAGTCAGTGACCTTCCTGTAGACATGAGGCCTCTGAGGCAGCCCACAGACAAGGCAGGGCACTGCCGTGGACCTGCAGCGGCCTGATAGAGAAACCTTGAGAGCCACACATAAATCATGTTTTGATGTACACTGCCTTGATATCACAAGCTGTCACATGCTGTCAGCAAGTCTTGTTAACACCACTATTCAGAGCTGTAATGAGGAGCAGAGAACAGTCTGTATGAAAGTGAGCAAAAAGCACAGTGCTGCATTTATTTGTTTAGCTGTATGACATGTGTTTTTCCCCCCTGTCGTTAGAATAGGCTCTTTATAACACAATCACACACAGCCGTATGTATTTATGAGCTCTTTGATTTTACAATCATTGCTCAATTTCATGCTCAAACAGGCATTTTGACCACATTTGATAATCCATTTTATTCCCCACATGCATTAACTTTGATAAGATCCCATGAGTGACAACCATACTGAATTACAGTCTGGGACTGTAAAGTGCTCTGCTGTAGAATCTTCTTATGTAGGGGTTTCTTCCAGCTGGGTAGCTTATGATAACTGAAATATAATGAAAAATGCAAACACACACTTGCAGCAAGAGGGAAGGAAGAACAGAGAGGGACGGTGCGGGGGG
>CM076652.1:14338903-14449208 GCA_038496675.1 Rachycentron canadum
GGGGGGGGGGGGGGGTTGTTCGAGGAGAGAGAAAGAAAGGAAAAGGGAGGAGGACAATATTTTGTTTCTCTGCACACTTCTGAAGGGTAAAAGGATATGGAGTGACATTTCAGTTTCCCCTTGTTCCAGAGTGTTGTATTGAACTATAGTTTAGCCTAGCATTGCTGTGGCACCTCTTAATATTTCACTGTAACAAAATGAAAAATGTGAAGGACAAACATTAATAAAAAGGACAACAGCAGTAGTTGAATTTTTGGTTAATGTTTTTCAGCTAGAAATGTATAGTTAACAAGCAGCAAAAACACAGAACCACATCTTGTATACTGTTTCTTTTCAACTGTGCAATTTCATTTCAGAAATTGAGAAACAAAGGCCATAATGACTGTGCTAGTCCTGATCCTGATGACTGTTTTGGGCACAGCCCCCTCATGGACGACCATTTCGGCAAACTAAGCGAAGAGAGTGATTTAATGTACAAGCGCTGTGGTGTAAGTACTTCCTTTGTCCCCTGCTATTTTGTGTTGATTCCTGTCTTTATGTTGATGTTCACTACAGGCGCTAAACAAGAAAGAACACAGAGGTTGTGATAGCCCGGACCCTGATGCCTCATATGTCCTCACTCCTCACACAGAAGAAAAATATAAAAAAATTAATGAGGAGTTTGATAATATGATGAGAAATCATAAAATCGTAAGTACTGTAAATGCACCGTTTTTGCTTGGCTTTGTGGCACAAAGGATTTTAACTCTTCACTTTTTTTTTTTTTTTTTTTTTTTCATTTAACTTTTTCCTCTTTTTGTTACCCTACCCCAGAACCTCTGTCAACTTCTTTCAGAACTACTCAAGCTTAAGATTAATACCCACTTTACTGGGTGTGCATTTGTTCCTTATGTTGATTTGTTCTGCGACTGATATTTTGGCACACTCTGATAAGATCACATTTCATTAACAGGTGAAATGTTGCATCCTTCTGCTAGATGATAACCCTAATATCATTGTGATGTTATCATAAATAAAAAAATCTGTGACTATTTAAACACATCTGGAACAGGAAATACTCATGTATCGTGAGTGTTTATCACAAATCATGATCTGCAGGTTCTGTGATTTGGAGGTGGGTTGTTTCCATCTCAAACTTGAATTATGAGGTGGAAATTTAACAAAATACAAATCAACAAAGATTTGTTTAATGTGCTCTTTTACAATTTTCCTTTCAAATCTTTTTTATCTCTCTCACTGCATACTAGCATAAAATATCTCACTCTTGAGTTCCGACCACAAAGTGCTCTCAGAGCTCACTAGTGCTACACTGTCATTTAGCATCTTCCCTCTCCGTCATCAAGTACCACACTGGCTCACCCTCTTAAATGCCACAAATCTTTTGTGATCTTATCATGCGTGACAATATTAGAAATGTGCAAGAACATAGTGCTTACTAAGCAGTCATTTTCTCTATGTTCCTGACTTGAAGAGCATCACTTTGCCATTAACAAACTAATTATAACGACCGACTGGCTCACTGGATAATGCTGTGATGAAACGTTCTCACTACCACCTATCATTCTCACTTATGCTTTGCACAGTCAGCACTTTATAGGTTAATGCAAGTGATTTACCTACCTGATTCTTATAGTTGTGAATCCCCACTACCCTTCTCTGTCATAGTGACAATAACATTACACAGAGTGGTGTTTCAAAAGGCACAAGTGCATGTGTGTTGCTGACTGCTGCAATGCCAAAGTGAACACCTGAATGCATGTTTTGGGATTTTTGTTTTCTGTGTTTTGTGTGCACTGTGGTAACACTGAAGATTTTGTGTATTTTGTATGTATGAAGTTAATGACAATAAACTTTTCTGATGGTTGTAAATCACTCAATAACATTTCTGAAAATATGTTGTAAAGCAACTGTTAAGCTTAAACTGCATAGTATATCCTTTTTCCTTTTTTTTGCACCTCTTTATTTTGTGAATTTATTAGTTTATTAAAGATGACCCTCATGGGTAGCTCTTTGTTAGTGATGCCTTGACAGCCACTGACCCATCAGACTCATCATTAGACCTGGGATTTTGAGTGTTTTTGTGTGTGTCTCCCACCTCTAGCCCACAGCATTGCCTCAGCAGAACTTCTCCATGCACGTGGCAGTGCCTGTATCCAATCCTAATGCCATGTACCAGCCAGGAGGTACACTGGGCAGCCAGTCCCTGGCAGCAGCCACAGCCTCTCTGAGTGATAGTGGGATGTTGTCCCCTCCGCAGGGTTCTCTGCACAGAAGTGTGGGCTCCAGTGGTGGCCCCCAGCGGCCCACCAGTGCAGGAAGTGCAGGTCAGTGACAAAGATTATCCAGACCACCTGGACTTGATTTAATTGATTAAAGCACTTTTGTGTTGATTATGATTATAGCATATTTCTAATTATTCTGACAGCATTAGTGAACACTGATGGTGGTCATCAAGGGCGTCGTTAGCTTAGCTTTGCATAATGACTGGAAACAAAGGTAAACAACTAGCCCTGTTCTTCGATGCTGGAAAAAAAAAAAAAAAACTCATTAAAGAACACATTTGATCTTCTGAAATGTAAATATACTAGAGCCGCATTCTGTAGTGTATATATAGAAATAATGTTTGTGCGTGACCCCCTAGTATACCACTAGTATACCCCCAAATGTCAAATGAGGCTAATCACCTCTCCAGCTTCACATGTAGAGCATAGACACAGGTTTGGTATCAATCTCCTCATCGCTCTCACAATATTCTACAAATGTTGGTCAGCAGAACAGAACTGAAAATTGTCAGAGCTGTTTACTGTGGGGGAATTTAAGTCAATTTCATAGGATTGAGAAATCCGTACTCTCAATATGATTGCTCTTAAATTTTTAACTTAGTTGTTTTAATATTGCATTAACTGGATTTGTGTTCACTTGTTTATGGTGTTTGAGAGTTATTGTTGTGTCTGTGTTTATTGTTATGACCTTGTTTTTGATGCTTCCTTGACCCGGTCACTCTTGAACAGGGGAGATTTTAATCTCAATAGGACTCTTTACCTGGTAAAATAGAAGATGTTACAATAAAAAGATCTCTGCAGGTGAAAGTGTTAAACCCACAGTGTTACCTATTCCTATAAAATAATTGTAGGGATTATTTTGTTTGTTTTATTTTTTTATTTTTCTCTAACACTAAAATTTGACACTTTGGTTTTTCCAGAATGCTACTGGATCTAGGGCTGATATATTTGTGTCATACATGTTTTTTTTCACACCCTCTGAAATGTTCATCATCACACCTTTTACTGTCTCAGCATTGTGGAAAAATGATGTCAGTCTATGCTAGTACTTGTTTGACTGTTCTGACTCAGATGGCTTTTGCAAGATTCAGCTGCACTGCATACGATAGACGTACATGCAACAAGGTGTGAAATGGCTCATTCAAATTTAACCACATATCAGAATTGGTTGACTATAACCCCTTTGCTGGGGGTTTACTTAGTGGTTGTTTTTGACTATAACTTCAAATTTTTCCGCAAAGTGTTTTTTTTTTTTTCTGTCTTATGATTCATATTTGCATTGTGTGTGTGGTTTAATTTTAGTGTATCTCTTGAAAGTGTTTACCATGCTGAGTGTTCTTAAGAGTGCAGAGAGACTCCCAATTTCTTCCCTGATTTCAAAGTGACTGAAAACTTGCTTGCTTAAGGTGCATCCTCATAGCGGAATGGTTGATTTTGCACATAGTGTGACTATTTCCCCACCAAGAGACCGCTGATGGGAGCACATGCCTCCCCTTTGTGTGCAGTGAAGATAGATCTACATGACATTTTCATGTCTGGTCTGGCATCTCCATCACATGCTCTACTCGCTTGCAGAAGGATGCAGATGGCTAATCATATCACTCTGTGCATCTCATTAGGTGGCATGCTGGATACCACAGACCTTTCAGTGCCAAGTGGTGCGGGCTCCAGCCCAGCGGGTAAGTCCTCCCGGAGAGATTCATTAGCTCTCTGTAGCTCTGCCCAATAGGCCTCCTGCTTAGCACGCGAGCTGGATAGTTGCGTATCCATCTGTGATTGGTTCAAGACAGTTGTCACTATCATTGACTGATAGTGTTTTTGCCTGACAATATTTTCACTGCATGCAAAGGGAATTCATGTGTTGCTCCTCTCAACAGAGGAAATGTATGACATGCCTGTTAAATGTATGTTTGAGAGGTGGCAAACAGCTCAGTGGTGTTCACACAGTGTGGAGTGTGTGCTGGAAAGGGGTAACCAGGTGAGGTAATTAGCTGTCAAACTGACTGGCAGATAAATAAATGCAGCCTTTCCTTTAAACTTGTCACCTGAGTGTAGCCCTCCCTCGTCCTTTCTCCTTCCTCCTATTGACAGGTGCATCTGTTCCCCACAACTACCCTGGCAGCCCTTATAAGGCCGGATAGGGTCTGTAAGATGCCTAGACCAGCATAACCCTGTAGGTATTCGGGCCATGGCATCCCACTAAATCCTCGGTACACAATGACCGGACAGCCTGTCATGGCTGCAATGTGCTGTGTGAGAGGCAGAGGCAGGTGTAGTTTAACTCTTTCCTTGTCACTAAGCTTGCTTCCATATACTATTTTTGACAAAATGCGTGAAGTTGTTATGAAACCATATGACCCGATCATAATAACAAGCTGAAGGCCACCAGAGTATGGGATTAAGTGTGGTATTTGATTAGGCATTGATTAGAAAGTATGAAGACCACTTCAGATTGGTTTACAGTCAGCATTTTAAAGAGGGCGCTGGGTAAGTTTAAAGTTTTGGGTGTGGTACCAGGTCGGGGTAGGGTTAGGATCCTCTGCCAGGGGGTGTCAGCGTTTGGCATGGTGTGAGCATGCTGCAGCTGTTGTTTGTACCAAGTGTGTAAGAGCAGAGACTACAGGGAGGAGAAACCTCTCCAGGCCTGCTGTCAGATGACCATTTCTGACATAGCTCTGATTTTTCACAAGGAGCAGCTATGACCACAGCAGAAGCCTTTCAAAGTGGCCAGATGGAAGATGTGCAGTGTGACAACTTCTCTCCTGTTCGATGGTGTCACCACAGGGAGGGGATTGAGTGCATGTGCAGCAAGGTTGAGTGAAATGCTGACATATAGAAGAGGAAACTAACCTCTTTTTAGGTTCGTCATAACCTCTGGGTCCCTGTTAAGATTCATGGATAGTTGTTTTAATTGTGTAATCTGGAATTATGATTATTTCATTTTTAGTTGATTGTGAAGTCTGGAGGTTGGAAGCATGTTGATGTGAACATTACCAGATAGATTTTTCAAGCAACAAATTTCTGTTCTTTCTGAAATGAGCCAAATGTTGTTGTTCTCATCTAGTGTGTGGTTCAGACAAAGGCTCAACAGCTGCTGTTACTTCTATGTGCAGTTCTGTAATAGATCGTTTCTCTCAACAACTCAGACAATTACACCTAATTACAAGCTGTGGTCCTTGACTGGTGAGCATTAAGAATGGCAGTTGTGGTGAACAGGGAGAATTTAAGAGAGTGCTCTCTGTTATGCAATATGTCTGCAGGCTGCATACATCTCTTCATTAATAGTGGAGCATTGCAAACTCTTGAAACACAGTTACAAAGCATGTTTGTATGTTCAGCTGATAACATCCTGCAATCGATTCAGTGTACTACAGGTGCAGCAAGTTTGCACTGGGGCAGATTTTACTTTGAGAAAGTAATTTTCTTTTATTACAGTTTGTGATTTCTTCATAGCAATGTTAACTGAATGTGAAACGTATTTAAATTTGGAAGATGGTGATTAATCATACCCATGCTGTATTAAAAAAAAAAATCAATAACTTCCCAGGCTACTATCAGTACTTAGTTGTAACAAGTCACCTTGTTCACATCCTGTTCAGTCTTCTCTTGTTCTGAGACAAAATAGGACTGTGCTATGGTATCAACCTTTTGAATTTTTTCTTTTTTTTTTTGAGGCACTTGATTTACATCTGTTAGTTCTTTCTCGTTTATCAAGACATTTTCTCTCATGTCCGAATCTGACACATGTGGGATGTTGGGCACAATAAGTGATTGGGTTTTCTTTCCTTGAACTTAAAATGAGAACCGAATGTTTCAGTTGTAAACAAAAGGCCTTATGTAATGCCTTATACTGTGTTAATAATTCAGGACAATGAACAGAAACCAAACAGCTTTCAACATGCACAGTTTTCAGCCAGAGAGGATTTATTGGCACAACCAATCTGTTAGACAAGTCTGAATATAGAATGAAGGCAGACTTCAGAAAAGCCCACTGTAATGTCCCAGCTGAAAAGTGGGGTCAATGGCTGTTATCCTGGCTTAGAATTAACTTTGTGGTCTAAGTATTAGTTCAGACATGTGTTCCCATCTCATTATTTGAAAGAAATGTGGTGGTTTATTAATCCTCAAACATGTGAAGTTGTAATCAGAGACATGTTCCAAAGATATGCAAGTCAGGTGCATGGGTTAATCCAAGTCTAAATTAGCCAATAAAAAGAGTACACTGTGTCTATCTGTCCGTCTTTGCCTTGTGATGAACTGGCACAGTGTCCAGTGTGTCACGCTGTCTTCAGCCCAGCATGTGCTGGTCTAGATGCCACTGCGATGTAAATGGCTATACTATTGTTAAAAAACCCTCAATAAATGACAATTAGCAATTCAGCTAGGCCACACAAACAGGCAGATTTGATTGAATAATTACAAATAACCAATAAGACATTGGAAAAAGCCTTGGAAAAAGTCAAGGAGATGAGGAAAAAGTGGCTTTTTCTACTCACCTCAGCGTTATTGTATATCTTTGCCTTGAATGCACAACACACACATTTAAATTCTCTGTTCAAACATATATAAAATAAAGGCATTCAAAAGTACACACTGTATATTGTTATAATTGATGTTTGTCACTATGAGATGCATTGTTATTTTCTCGACGTAAGAATGACCAAATGGCTCAAAACAGAAATAAAAACTATCCAACGAGTAACTTTGGGCCTTTTCCACATATTTTTTTTACTTTGTCACAAGATATTTCTATGTCATAGTAGAAAAAGCTCATGTAATTAGTAAGCAAAATAATAATGTATTATATTGAGGGTGACTGGTTTCAGGACCCTGGTACTGTGCATACTACCCAATGTTATTTGTCACACCTGTGCTTTTCTACCTAAGTTGAATGGTCTCTTTTGGGGAAAAAAGCCTCCCTGCTGCCTATTTTGTCTTTATTTTTGTCAACAGCAGCTTCATGTTTCAGACTGAATCTCAAAGTAAAATATCACAGCTTACTGGCTATAATCATAAAGGATGTAATTTGGCAAATTGCCACACTGGAACCCATTCCTTTACATCAACTTCTATTTGCAACATCTCATTCCCACTGAATGACATCTGCACTGCTTTTAATCAGGTTTGCTATTTTTAGGGCCTTGGACATTTACTCTGCTAATTCCATAAACATTGTTTTCTTGCAGCAGCCAAGTTTTGTATGATCAAAGCCAGAGCTGATGGCGATAGCTGCTTGTATATACTGTTGATTCAGCTGTGAGATACTATTGTAGGTGTCATTACTGTTTATTTGACCGTGAATTGTTGCTGTTCTTATCTGCAGTCAGAGGGGCTATTGTTCTATTATGTTCCTACGCAAGAGTCTGTGCGTTGTGCACACTTTGTGTTTCACTGGGATACACTGAACACAATGGAGAAGTCAGCAACTTGTTGAAGTGTTACTGATCTGTTGATACGATGGTAGATACCATTCATTTTCTCTTCCCCTTGTTTTCTACATATTTTTTGTTTTGCATTTTAAGTGTGTCTTGTATAAGGATAGTTTACACTTGGACATATATAAATTTAAGCACAGTTTAAGTGCACTTCTGAAACCTGTATTAAAAAAATAGCAGATATAAAAAAAAAAAAACAGGGTAACAGTACCCTTACAATTCACAATCGTCAAATTGATTGACACTAATTTGTTTTCATTGGCAAACTATCAAGAATATGTTTTTCTTTATTTTTAATTTTTTAATTTTTTTGTGAACTACTGAAAAAAACTAAATAAATGAAAACAAAGTTTCTGTTTGGATTTCAATAATCTGTACACATCCAATAATAATATATATCAAGCACTTTTTTCATAAGATTTTGGTCTGATGAGTGTGGGTGTGCAGAGGCTCTTACAATTAGTTTGTGGGAACTCATACTTGCTTTTTGAGAGGAAATGATTAATGTCCACGTGCCTCAAGGTGTGAAAGTTGAAGGAAGAGTCTAGCACTACATATGTTTGTGAAAAACAAAACAACAAAACAAAAGCAAAAAAACCTTGAAACATCTATTTTTATTGTTTTTATTCAACTGTAATGGCTTCAGCTATTTCTTTTAAGCTGTCACAGTACATTTGTCAGTGAACTGCTTCTCATCCCAAGATACAAAGAATTGACTTTGATGTAATCATTTACAATAAAAATAAAAGGCTCATCAATTTTGAAATGGACATTTTATTTTTGTAAATGTGCAGGATAATTATCCAAGTCTATTAAAACTTCCCAGAGGGTTGGAAACACTTAACGCTGCGTGCTGCAGCAAGCTGGAAACAGCACTGAGTGAGAGGTTTGCTTGATGACTGAGATTGTTGTCAGTCACAGTCCATGGTTTGATGATGTGTTTCTGTTGCTTTGTACCTCTGCAGGGAATGGTTTTGTTAACCCTAGGGGCTCTCCGGGCCTCCTCAGCACACCCAGCGGCAATGGCCTGGGTAAAGTCATGCCTACCAAGTCTCCACCACCCCCTGGAGGGAACATGGGAATGGGAAGCCGTAAGCCAGACCTAAGGGTTGTTATCCCCCCATCGAGCAAAGGGATGATGCCCCCACTGGTGAGTACAGAGCACATTGCTGCACACAAGCATCACCAACTAAACGACCTGAAAGTCTCCCTGCTGCAGGGCAGAGTAGAGCATTGTTTAGTGTCTTTATCTAGACTTTCAGAGGTGAATGCTTTGCAGGATTTTGCCTACATACATTTTTGATGTCATCACATCAGTGTAGCCTGCTGTGCTACTGAGGTTGTCACTTCACCAAGGACTGTGTTTATCTGCCAAGTGGAACTCGCTCACAGCGTGCAGGCCTTATGTGAGCTGCGTTCCTCATGTGCTGCATTCTTCAACAATCTGCAGCCCAGGTGTCATAACGCTCGCTCAGTTATTCACATTTGAAATGAGAGACTTTCTCTAATTCTAATAATGAAACTGCAGAGTGCTCTGACCACAGCGAACACCTGAGGCTAAACTGAATTCTGCTGGTCATAAATCAACATTCAGAAAACACTGTAAGTGGGTGGATTTTCAGACACCGGCCAGAAAAGCATGTACATGTTGCTGGTGTTGTCAGCAACAGGAGCCACGCCAGGAAAATGATTGTGTTTGGTAAATAAACCTCAGGTTACTGTGGGTGCTCCTCCTTTCCCGAGCCTTGACTAGCCTGGATCAGTGTTTAAACAACTGTGTGTCACCACGTCGGCATGTGAAATCTGTGGAGCAGGACAGGTTGTGTTGCAAGAGGTCGGGAAACCAGTTATGCAGGGGTGGGAGGTCGGTTCTGTTCTGTCGCGGAAGCGTTTTGGTGCTGGCTGTGGCAGGTCTGCAGACAGCCTGTCATTAGGACATAATGGTATTAAATTAATCACATCTCAGTGTGACAGAGTGTAGATGAAGACTTAATCATGGGGCCTAGGGTGTGAGCCAGATAATATCTTGTCGCCCTTGTCGTGTCTTCCTGCCGCTATTGATTGAGTATGGGTATTAAGATAGCCCTGGTCTGGTCACAGTATGTCCCACAGCACAGGGAAGATGGAAGATGGGCTTCTGATTCTTTCTCCAGCGCAGGGATGATTTGAAATGCACAGTAATATGTAGTCATTTTTGTTGCCAGTGAAGGAACTTTACCTGCAATTTCTGATTGTTATGAGGTGATTGCAGTGTCGTGTTCACAATCAGGTGACCATTAGTCCATATCCAGCACAATTTTGCAGTTTTACCATACCCTTAGTTCTTACTTCACTGGCTTTTTTTAGACTGCTTCTTCTTTATCTTTTACAAGATTAACAAACTGTAGCTTTAGAGCATCACATTCACACATTGTTGGAGGATTGTGGCCATATACTTGAATGTTAACTAAAATTAACTGGGTGCCTATTTTCTGGAGTAAATGGTTACAACAGACTATAGACACAAAATGAGTGTGATTTTCCAATGACTGTAGAAGTCATCCACACTTTTATGTACCATCTTTCCCTTTTATTGTAAAATATAGATAGTTGGGACTATTTTCCAGAGCAATTTACAGTTGCTCTGATTCTTTTCTGTAACTCTGCCTCTCTTCTTTTCTTCTGTTGAGGGCAGTCGGAGGAGGAGGAAATGGATTTGGTGAGTTTTGTCAAGTGCTTGGGCAAATGGCTAAAATGTGAACATGCTTCCGGTAATCACACATGCTAGACTAAAGGTTGTGCTCAAAGCAGAGTTTGGCTCTTGGAACCGCTAGCAATAATAAATAATAATAATAATAATAATGATGATTAAAAAAAACTGTTTTGTCACTGCATGATTTGGGTTTGGCTTGTGAAAATTGCCTGAGCCTGTTAAATTGCCTCCTCTATTCCCAACACGTCTGTGTTAGTCATTTACCACGAGTAATGTGTGTGTGTGTGTGTGTGTGTGAGAGACAAAAGAATGTTTAATTTTTAAAACTATTATCTTGTAGTCATCTGAAAAGCTTGACATTTTGAAGTGTTGAGTAAAACATCTAAGTTGCTCATATTTCTTTCCAAGGAAGAAGGAAGATGACATCATCTTAAATGATATCATTCTGTGAGATACTTGGGTTTGGTGAAGTCATCTAGCTGGAGAGTGTTGGAACAATACAAGGAAGCCATCAACTAGATTATGATGCAATTCTTCTTTGGACGTAACTGGTGGCAGCTGCACACATGCTTGTTACATTATATGCTGGGGATTTGTTCTGGTATTGTCTGAGCACTTGATTAGTGTACTTGGAGCGTGTGCATTTGTAGCTCACGGCCTAGTTTGCTGCATGACCACACTGAGATCTGTAGGTGTGTTCTTGTGGACTGCATGTCAGTCATTGCACTAACAAACCACTGGAGCACTGCTGTACGTCACCCAAGGAATTGAAATGTGTCATTTCTATTATCCTTTCGCACCCTCTCAGTTTAGAGCTGTTTATTTGATCATAAAACTGATCTCTAGACTCTCTCTGACTTCTCTCACTCCTGCACTATTGTTATAAAAGCATCTTATTTCATGACAAAGCAGGTAAAGATTCTAATAAATCTGATGGATAATTTGTTGTGCCCATAGTTGCATGTCAGTTCTTGTGATTTCTACACTGACTGCATCTGTCACTTGTCCACTTTAATTTTATGGAATAAATGAATTATTTATTGAAAGCACTGAAATCCACGTAGCTATTTTAAAGCCCATGCTGACAAGTTTTGATGTTTAGAATTCTCAAGTCTATCTTCACATTTTTGTGTGTATATGTACACATATTTTTAGTTGGCTGTATTTGGGCAAATATCATAAAATAATATAACAAACAAAACCAACATCAGTTATAGATACTTTGTGTTGTGTTATTATCTTTATTATTTCTCTTTTTTTTATCTTTAGCAAAACATACAGTCTTTTTCTTATTGAATCAGAAAGACCAGCATATGGACAGGCATAAAGCTACATCACCACCTTGTGGCTGTTCTCAATATTACACACAAGTCCCTGAGAAATATCCAGGCTTTACATTAAATGTTTTAAATGATGAGAAATTGCTTACATTTTTTAATATTAGTGGGGGGTGTTTTTAGCTTTATTTCGAGGCTCACTTTCTTTGTTGCTGTTTGTGTTTTGCAGAACACCCAGAGAATAAGCAGCTCCCAATCCACCCAGGCACTGGCCACTCCAGTAGTGTCTGTCACCACCCCCAGCTTACCCCCACAGGGCCTGGTCTACTCAGGCATGCCCACCTCCTACAACCCTGCTGGTGAGTCTGGCCTTGCTTTCCCCTCAGACTGAAAACAACCTCCTTAGTCGTGACTGTTTGCACTACATGCTGTTGGTCCCTGCTCTTTTCTCAGCGCTGAAGTTGAAATGTGAGTGAGTTCTCACTGTGTGTGGCTGCTTTTGTTTTTACAGAGTACTCCCTGAGCAGTGCAGAGATCTCTTCCCTACAGGGCTTCAGCTCTCCTGGGCTCTCACTGGGCTCCATGTCGGCATGGCAACAGCATCAACTGGGCCAGGCAGCTCTTAATTCTTTGGTGTGAGTAACACACTTCCAAACAAAAGCACACTCTCCAGACGCCCTCACATAAAAGCAACACCCACTGCACTCTGTGATATTATGCTGAATCACACATCTACATATTCCTGGCTTTTCACGTTGTTGCACCTCACATTTGTTGTCTCGTTTTTGTTCTGAGCACAAATGGCCCCTGCTTATCTTCTCTGCAGTGGTGGAGGTCACCTACCTCAGGGTTCCAACCTATCCATCAGCACCAGCCAGAGCATAAACATCAAGTCCGAGCCCATCTCGCCGCCACGGGAGCGTGTCACCCCATCTGGCTTCCCCCCTCAACAGCCGCAGCAAGGGTCCAGCCGACAGGAAGTTCTGGGACGCTCACCTGCCGACAGCCTCAGCTCCTCTTGTAGCTCATATGACGGCAGCGATCGCGAAGACCACCGGCCAGACTTCCACTCCCCTCTAGGGCTGGGAAGACCCCCTGCTGGCTCTGAGGACAGGGAGAGCCCCTCGGTCAAGCGCTTGCGCATGGACACATGGGTGACATAAAGAGCCCTGATTAAGCCTCCAGTCACCAGCCAGTCAGAGAGAGGGAGGGGTTAGACATGGAGATAAAAGAAAGAGAAGAGTCCTTAGAGTTATCATTATGATACTATTATTCAACTCCATTTCAATTTGAAAGACTGAGATGTAATAAGACATGTCAGGACATATCTAAAGTCAATTCTTAAACTGATACAGTAAGATTAAAGAAATATCAGTTAGCTGGACTGAATTATATGCACAAGCAGGTGGTATCAGGTACTTGGTGCAATTCATATGACTTTTGCAGAAGAAAGAAAATTGTTAAACAATAGGCTATAGATTATTGTAGTCACTGGTCTAGTCAGACACTTACATGTAGTTTCTGTTTTGCTGTTGTGCTCGCATGTTGCAAACAATCAGAGAAAGTTGTGTTGCTTTCAGGCTGAGGACCCTTACATTTGACGTTCACTGCAAGAACTATCTTTTAAAATCATGCTGTAACCATTAAGAGCTTTGGCTCAAGTGGCCTCGTCTAATTTATTGATTCAGTTGATCAGGAGATATAGACAGCATGAGGTTAACAAGTACTATACCTGAATTTTGGTTATACACAGAATAACAGTTGAGACTACTTTAGTGAATAAATGAAACAATGCTGTTGGGGAGGTAAAAAAAATAGCAGCAGAATTTATTGCAATAATGACATACTATTCATTTTATTATTTAAAAGAGTAGGATATCTAAATGTGCAATTACAATCATGCGAACCTGTCCAGTTGAACTGGTGAAAAAAAAATCAACATATTCACATTTGCTAACAGTTCATCAGTAATATAAGCCAAAGCTGTTCTTTTGTGTTGTTTTGTACAGTTGCTATTGTTTTCCTAACAGTTCACTCAAATGCACCATTTCTTCACCATAGTTTTATTTTCTATTGTGCTTTATTACAAACAGTGTAAAGTCATGTAAACCAGATCATGAATCAATATCGAAAGCCATGAACATTTGCTGTTCTGTTTGTATAATTGAAAATTTGAGCCAAACCTTTTCTTTTGTTGTGTAAATAGCGACTTTAATATATATCACCAGGGTGTGAGTATGTACTGAAAGTACTGTACGATCACCGTTTTCAAGAAAAGTATATTTTTGTGGATAACAGCCAAGTTTACAAGCGTAGACCCTTAAAAGTAGATCATTCACTGGTCAATATTTGCTATTGTGTTAATGTTGCTGTCATCTCTACTAAATTGAATTATCAACATAATCTCCTATGTTTCAGTTCCAGGTGGGCAATTTGTTTTTTCTCTCTCTATTAATGGTGACTGTTTGTCCTTAAGACATTGTAATAATAATATTGCTGTGAGGTTGAAGTTCCACTATTTTCAATTTTGTGAAGGATGATCACAAGGCTAGGGGAAATAGGGTTTCTTCCCTCCTATTGTGTTAGCTCGTATTAGTTGTGTACCAGCAGCTGCGGAATACACTGCCAACATTCAAACCCAAGGTCCCAGTCCCCACATTGAAGAATAATCTATTGTTATTGCATGTAGCTCAGTTGAAAGACATGCCATTTCTCAGGCCATTTCCACTATTCTGTTACTGGTTTCATGGGATTTAAACAGACAACACACACATGGTAGGCATGGCTGCGGACCTTCACACAAATTTTACCATGCCTGTACTCACATGTGGTTGTAAATATTGCAGTCTACTTGAAATGTCAGTCATAATTATGTACAAAAATACTCATGTGTTACCTTAATTGGCTCCAGAAACTGTATCTTATATCAATGCCCTATAACTAGTAAGAGTACTGTAGGCCTAGGAACCTTAGGAGCCAGAAAAGTGAAAATCTGAAGGCGCTAAAGTCATGTACGTGAAAGGTGTTGCAACACAAGGCCAATGCTTCATGTTGCATAGAGGAAAAAGGGGCCGTGACTTGTTTTCTTCTCACTCATCACAGAAGCAAATAATTCAGCAGGTAATTCATAATGACAACAACAATGCAATGTCATTGACTTCAATCTCACTGCTGGATTGCACACGTTGTATGAGAAGTTTGCTGTACAAGACAAGTTATCACTCTGCATTTGCCGTGACATATCTTGTGTGTGTTTCTGAGTTTTCTGTTTTCTTCGCCCCCTATCATCAACTCCACAGTAGTTCTCAGTATAAGCCCATAATGATCTATGCAGTTTTAACCTCAATTCACATGACATACACAGACTATGATGTCATTACAGGTCATATATGTCATCAGAGACTGTTTGCCTCTCATCCTGAAGTGCCCAGACTTCAAGATGGATATGATATATTTTATTAAATTGATTGATTTGGATCCCCCAGGGCAATCTCTTCATGTTCATACACATTAGTAGACATTACATGATGTATAGTAGTTCATAGTGTGATTCAGTTTAACACAGCAGGTGAAAATAGCAATAATAAAAGACTACAACAAAAACCGTCTGCCTGTCTTGGCAGCATCACCTCGTAGTTGAGCACATACTTTAGCACTTGATAACATATCAGGGAATTTTGTAGTTTCTCTATCTATATGCACAGTTAGGAAATGCCTTATCCCAAAGAAAAATTACACCACTTTTATTTTCTCTCAGTTAAAGAACAAAACAACAATGCAGTTATCACTCAAACTTGACCAGACCTGCCTCTTCTCAGAAAAGACTCACACAAGAAAATGCATGGTGAATGCACTGTGATACACTTTGCTCTTTCGGTCTATGTCCAAGTTGTGCACAACTGATGAATGTGAAAGGAAAGGGTAATCAATGAACCTTTGTAGAGGTCTTTCTTCACTTTGCTGTGCAAGAGTACACTGCTTTGCTTCATGGCTTTTATAAACAGAACTACGTGTTTGGTAAGTGTTTGTAGTTGATAGTTCACTTAACTAAAGAAGCTGTTTTCGGTTTGGATGCTCAGACCGTTTGGCGGCACAAGCTGGACTTTGTTGCCAATAATGAAATTATTTGTTTCAAAATCAAAAGAGATTTTAAGTTAATCTACATTTTATTTCCCTTGAATGTGTTATTTTATTTTCATCATACAATAAATATTCAAGTGAACTTTTTATTAAACAAATAAGATACTATGCTAGATATTGTTGTACAAAATTTGTATTCTTCACAAAAGTACAAATATTGGCTTTTAATGTGTAATTTAGGTCTCTCTTATTCTGTATAAAATGAAGTAAACAACTCTTACATAGAACTTGTTCTCATGTGAAGTCCCAAACAGTAGAAACTGTCAACTTTATTAAACACCTCAGTGTATGCTCAATCTGAACTCAATGTCTATTCATCTTTGAACGTTACTTTGAACAGGCATTTTATTGATAGATAAGGTAGGTTGCCATTGTCTATCACACAGTGATACAAGCTGATCAGACAACTCAGTTCCTGAATTAATGTAAGAAGATTGTCCAAAATACTCTTTATATTAATTCCCTAGTTACAAAATGAATGTTCAAAGAGAAACATAAATGCTGATTCAATGGCTTAGTTAAGTGTGATGGAAAGGACACTCGGATCTTTTGCTTCAGGAGGTAAAAGTGATAAAAGCTCAGTGTAAATATGCTCTATTAAAAGTCAAGTAAAGTAAAAAAAAATTGAACTTAGATGCAGATACAGAGGTTTTATCAGCGTAATGTACATATGATGGAAGTATCAAAAGAAAACATACCCACTCATAATGTAGAGTGACTCCAGTCAGAGTACTAGGAGTATTATATATTTATGTTTATAAAATACGTTTTCAGGTTGCCCCCCCATCCATCGGTCTGTCACGACATTCTCGTGAAAGCGATTTCTCGATAATGAGAAATTTCTTCTAACACCCACAAGGAATTTCATCACATATGGCACAAACATTCATTTGGACTAAATGACGAACTGAATGAAATTTGGCCATAACTCACAAATGATAACGCAATTTATTTAAAATATCTACAAGGATGAAGTAATGACGTCTTACATCCGGATGGTCGATTGTCAACTTCATTGTGACATCATAATGTCCTGAAAAACATTCCCGCCTATTATCCCACGCTGTAAGTCAGGAAGAGGTGATTGTGACCATATTTCCTGCAACTTGGCTGGTATATGTTTGTTTATCCGGGTCAAACGCAAACACCCTGGAGTAGAAACCAGTGTTTAACAGGTGGCATCTAGTGGTATTTCTTCGGTTGAACGCTTTTCCTACAGAAGACACCGGTGTGTTTCCAGAGTTTGACCAGCAGGAGGCGCTGTAACACAATGAGATGATACATGTTGGCGGAGCTCAGGTAAGTTGGTAAACAACTACAGCCAATAGGCCACGACAGCTGCCAGCAGGTAGATAACAGTTGGTTGAGCCTGTCAGTCGTGTCAAAGCCGTGAAAATACATTGGCCTTTACAGATATATAGCACAGGGTTTCAGGTATTTGTGTTTTTAATCGCCTAATTGTAAGTTTTATCATTTCATATGTCGTGTTAATGTGTTTCCGTTTGGCAACAACATTTTTTATTTTAATTTTTTTTAAATTTCAGAGGTAAACGGTTCTTTCTTTAAGCTACATTTAGATATTACATCCAAAACGTGAGGTTAGCTCATTAGACATGATGTACTGGTATAGCTAACTAATGGAAACACCCCAGCTTTAATGTAGACAAGCTAAACTTATACAAAGTAGTTAAACACGTTTACCGTCGGTACTAAAGTACATTTACACTGCCATTACCGGATTTTATTTGCATTTTGTCCACAATAATGTCGTTATTCTAATGTAGAAGTAAAAACAAAACAACTTTTTCTCCACCACTTTAATAGTGAACGATAAAACACTGCGAGACAAACAGGGGTTTTAGGTCAGCTGTGTAGTTCAAGCTTTCATCCTGTATCCTGCATGTGCATCTCTCTGTATTTTTCCCCAAGTGCATGTTCTGGGCTTCCCATCCATAAGACCAGCTGTGCTGCAGCCTGGAACTGGTCCAGTTTGCATGTGTAGAGTAACCAAGCAGGGTTTTGGGATGTTTGAGCTGTGTGAGTAGGAGGGCGACAGGCCACCTGCCATAGGGGCTTGCCCTGTGCGGATCCCCAGCCCTGCCTTTCAACTGGTAGCCAAGTTGGGGTTCTTTCATGTGGGCCTGATCTCCTTAAGACTTCGGCAAATATTGAACAAGACTTGGTCCAAACTCAAACACATCTGTTGTCATATACTGTAGTCTCCGCCGTTAGGCACAGACAAGCAGAGGGAGACTGAACACCAGTGGGTGGCTTCTATGTGTGGACAGACAGCTATAGTTTATACTTTGCAAACACAAATGCTCACTTTTGACGAGCTTAGGCTAAACCTTGTTCCACTGTAAACAAATATGTGGCTGCGTGAAAGAAATGGAATTTGGTATGACAAGGCAGCCACAGAGTGCCAGATCCGTGCTGAAGATGAGGGATGAGATAAGATGAACAGATCATTTCATCATTTCACATTTCATATGCCACAGTCATGTTTCAGAATCCATCAGCAGTATTTTGGGACTGTTTTGGACAAATACGAAGGACAGTTGTGTTGTAGAATTAGGCTAGATTATGGCATTAACTATATTTTCAAATACTTGGACCTATAAGGGGACCCATATTAGAGGAAGTATAATGCATGCAAGTCTTAAAACAGACAAATAGCCCAACAAATGCAAATAAACAGTCAAATATTCAAATCAACAATAAACAGACTGAGAAAACTGGCTGTTAAATGTGCTGTATTGTGTGCAACTTTTTTATCATAGTCTCAGCGCTTCAATGTCAATTTAATCTTTCGTCACACTGTCTTCATCTACTGAATATTTGTCACCTGCTTTTTTTTCTGATCCCACACAACTTCTTGTACTGTGCTACATGTGTCATTATTCATCCCAGTAGACTTGGGCAGGACCCAGCATTTAACACACCGGGATTGTTGCATTATCACAGTCATTGAAACTCATCCTGTGAGACTGGTATGGCTAGTTTCACCCAGCTTGGCCTCTCCACCAATCACCTGTGTTCAAAGTTTCCTTTAAGCAGGAAAAGACACTCACTGTCTTCTGAGCTGCTTGAGACTCCTTCCCCTTTTTCATCATAGTTAGGATGGCTGAGCTGCTTGTCGGAAATTTTACTGCTGTTCTCAGTGGAAACTGAATCACTGTGGATTTGTCAGGCTATTCAGCAGAGGTCGACTGAACAGGTACAGCACAGTGTTTTCTCTGACTATATTTCACTGAGATGATCTAGGATGTTATGCCAAGCACATTAACTTGTTGAAAGTTGAAATACTTTCAGAAATGTTTGTAAGAGCAGATATCAAGCCCTAGCACCAATGCTGAGATTTTACAATGATAATAAGTAGTAATTTTGGTTTTGTAAGATTTAGTTAGCAGAAGCTATTATTTATGTCTATAAGTCAAGAGAGACAGTTGGGAGAAGTAGGTACAGTTTGGTGTGGCACTTATCCAATAGAGATGTCGTTGCTATTGTCTGTATGTGGTGACAAATTCTCTGAAGGGCCTGTCCTCCCAGTATGTTACTACGTCTTTACCTACTGTACATCTTCCCTTTCTGTAAAGTAATATGGTTTCAAGGTCAAAATTTGCCTTCATGAAATATTTTTTGAGACAAAGCCTCAGAGAGCAAGTCTAATGTCGAACACTATAGGAAAATATATTTAGAAGTTTATATAATTTTTCCTTAAAGCAAAGTGTGAGTGTTGCCAACATTTTTTGAAGATATGTTCGTAACTTTATTGAGTGACCGCCACTAGTACATTTTATATTTGGCTGTTGTAGTTTATATCATTTCCCTTGACTGAGTCAGAGCAGGACATAGGACACCATGTGAAACCATGCCTTGATTCTACATATTCTTTTCTTTCTGAAAGGTATTGCTCAAGATGGATACCAGAAAAAAGAATTTCTTGGAGAACCTGCGTCTGAAAACGAAGTTGCCCAACCTGAAGAAGCCAGGAAAAAAAACACTTGCCAAGCAGGGGAGAAAGCTGGCTCATCGTCGCAGTATTTCCGTACCAGACCTACGACTGGTGCCAGGTGAAGCATTTTCTACAGACAATGCCTTGCCTACTGACTCTGATATCATCTCCTTTGGTATCTCTCCCCGTCTGAGTGATACTGATTCTACTGCAAGTGGCTCAGTCACTGATGGACTACCTTTCACAGAGAAACCGAGTGACTCAGTCCCAGAGACTACATTCAGGGTTTCTACAAATCACAACACTACAGCATTGAATAGAAGTGTAACAGTCAACTCACTGACCCTTTATGAAGAAACAGGTGATATGATGGATTCAGATTCAGAAGACAAGATGAACTGGCCTCAAGAAGCCTGGTTTGCAGTGGATAAAAGAGCCAAGGGGAATGTACCGAGTTTTTCTTTTGACCCTATTCCTGCACCAAGATCTGTTTTTCCCAACCCACAAGTTCTTTCACCAGGACCAGACCTTGTAGATAGAGAGAGTCTCTCTGGTGAAGACCGAGTGCTTTCAGGTCCTCTTGCAGCAGCGGTGGCAAGAGCAAATTCTTTGGGAGAACAAGTGAAACCGTGCATAGAGAAGAGGACCACAACATTCGAACAGAGAAAGTCATCATCTGAAAAAAGCACACCATTATCTGGCAGAAGAAATGCTCTTTCGGAGAGCTTTTCTCTGACATTTGATAGCCTGGCTACTCCTTTGGAGAGTGCTGATGGTACCTCAATGGACTCTGCCTGTGGCACCCCCAGTGATGAGCGAGTCAACGTACCCTGGACGACAGACTCGGAAGAACTGGACCGCGAACTCTGCTCTGCCTTTGTGATGAGACAGTTATCCACCGAAGAGGTTCTACTTGAAGAAGCCCAGAATGAGGAGGCCCTGGAAGAAATAGAGGTCAGTTTTATTACATGAATTTAACTACAGAGGATCATATTTTCATTTGAAGTCTGTATGCACTGTAGATTTAAGTCATTTGAAATTTGTATTCAGATATCATTTAGTGATTTCCTTTCATATCAAGAAAGAATCCGCGCATACACCAGAGACCTTATACTTCTATAAACTGAAATGAAACTATTAATCTTTTAGGAATTAGATCAGTATGCAATCTCTAGTGCCATAATAAATTGGTCAAGAGGATTTTATGTGAATATTTTGTCAGAAATATATTATTATTATTATAATATTGTTCTGAATAAGGCCTTATACAGTTCAACATTGGTCACGTTCACTTGAATGTTTGCATGCTTTCATTTCACTTTCAAATAGTGTGGTATGGTTTTTCTCATACTTCAGCTGTTATGCTCTAATATGCTGACTTGCATGAAGTTGACATTCCTTCTTTTGGGTCTGAGCATCTACCTTGTGACAGTAACTTCAGTATACTGGCGCGACCTATTGAAAGCTTCATCACATGGTTGGTTTTAAATGTAAAATGGCATTTGATTGTCTACAGCTCTTGGGCATAGATGAAGCTAAGGCTGTTGTATCTTGTTTTAAGATGCCTCTTAGATATGGAAACCAGTTAAAAAAAAAACCAGTGTTACCAGTTAGACACAAAATGGCATAGAGAGCTCTATAAAAGTACACAGAAGATAACATCTTACTTTGTCTCACACTTGACACTTAACTGCTGTTCACAGTATTTACAGACTGTAGACAAATTGTTTGTGCTTAAAAGGTATTATCTATAGTCATGAGGAACATCAGAATATGTATCGAACTAGATGAACACCCTTTTTTAAATTAAAGCCATAAGCGTGATGTGAGCCACAGAGCAGTACACACATAGATATCTCAGCGTGACTGTACTACACAAAATGTTCACAATCAGTTTGATAAAATGTCATACCAACCTTTTTCTATGTAGATGTCCAGTGAAGCGTGTGATTTCTTTGACGAAAACATGCGAGATTCTTTGGAAAACTCTGTGAGTACTATCTGGACTACTGTGCCCATTGAAGTAAACCAAGCATCTGACATAAAAAAGCATGTAAATGTGAATGGTTCTCCACAGCAGGTTATGACAGCAGGACCTGAGGTTCAAGCACCTCTCCCGTTCCAGAGATACCTTTTGAACATCACCTTAAAGCAGGGAAGGAACCTGGTCATCAGGGACAAACGCTCTGGTAGGTCAACAACCTGCAGGTGATGTATAAGTTGAGACCTTTCACACCCTCAAAGTCTAAGTAGCTGTCTCACTTGGCTCTTAAGAGGATAATTACTATCTCTCTTTAAGATAACATCATGCTGTTGTCTTAACTGCAGGAATCTTTGAATGGATCAGTACAGATCAAGAGATGCCAAATTGGACGAAAGTTATTTTACATCCTAAAAAAATCCAGTTTTTTGTATGTTGGCTTTTAGTAATGGTTAGCCCATGATGAAGCACTGCATGTACATACAGTGCATATACATCTTGTTAATCTTCGTGTGTTTATGAACCAATCAAACAGGAGAAAGCCGTGAATCGGAAATGTGTTATTGTGTATAAAGGCAAGATGAGACGTGTTCAGCTAATGCTTCTGTTTACTTGTGAGGATGACGTCCCTTGTCAAGTGCTGTATGTACAAAGAAAAAAAAATCAGAAGTATGCTGTCAGACCAGTATGACAAAAGACAGACTGGGATAAAGCAATCACTACTCATTACATGAAACCACTGGTACTGTCACCCATTTAAACAGCTGATTATGAAATGGTAAGATTTGGTGGATTCTTTGCTAAATTTAATTGACAGAAGTTCATAATTGTTAATCTCATGGCTGACGGGCTTTCTCAAAAAAAAAAAAAAAGAAAAAAAAAACATGCCTCAGATTTTTAAGAAAAATGGTTTCTATCCAATACCCTGCTAATTTTCTTGTATTAACAATTTTTCTTTTAAAAATATTGTTGATATTCAAAATGATTTTTGATATGTATGAATAAAATTTGGAACCATGTTTTCTGCAAATATAAATTGACACATCCAGGTAAAAAATCAAGCATGAACTTTGAAAGCTAGTTTAAATTTTAACTAATTTTAATGAGCTGATTTCATTAACTGGATTATATGTTAAGATTTGAGTCACCAGTGACAATCATACTGATCTGTAAGAGAAAGATCAACAGTTGGTGTGAAATACAAATTTCAGTTCCTCATGACCCTTCCTTGAGGCCCTGTGGAGTTTACTTTGGGAAAGCAGTGGCATCAAGTGGATATAAATTGAACTACAATATTTAAGTAAATTTGCGTTTGGTCTCATTAAATATGATTATTTACTGACAATATTTTTACTGCCAATTTTTTTTGGACTAATGCAGTCAGATTCGCTTAAAGCAAAAATTATTTTATTGCAGAAAGATTATTTCAAAACCACACTAATCTTACCTCATTGAAAATTTAAACCCTTGCTGTGGTTCCAACCAACATTATACTTGTTGTTCCTGTCGCTTTGGGGAATCACTTTACAGCTCAATGGTTAAAGGCCTTTTTTTTCTTTTACTATGATGCTTAACTGTTTTTTTTTTTTTTTTTTTTTTTTTTACTGCGTGGTGGCAGGATGCCCTCCAAACCTAGTGGCCTACTCCCTGCTAGTTGAGACCTTACTTTCCCTGACAAGATGGCACCACGATGATGCAATCCCCACACGCCCCCTGTCTTTCCACTGTTTGCCCAACAATCAACACCATGCCAAACGCTCACCAATGGCATACATTGTCATTACATATTCTGAAAGGACCCACGCCACCGGCCCCCACTCCTTGGTTTTTGTTCTCCCCTTTTTTTCCCCATTAATTTCCATCGTCACCGTTCTCAGTCATGCCAGAGCTTTTCTCCTTGCTAGCTGCCACATTCTCCTCCTGTCAAGTTGCCTGGAGGTTTCCCTGTCACAGGCTGGCAGGGTGGAGCTGCTGTGGGTCCTGCCTGCCTTTGCGAGATGTTCATTTGGAGTGGGGAGCTGACAGGCCTGACAGCCCATCCCCACAGGGCCTTTGTCATGTGATTCAAGCCTCCCTGCAGGCTCTCTCAAGCACCCCTTTATTCCCCTATACAAATGAAGGCATGGGACTGGCTTTCATTTTTTGGCCAATCTGCATGCAATTGCAGAAACAAAGAAGTCCCATACCCCCACCCCACTCACAAACAGACTTTCTTAACAGGCTTGGGAGATTAACACTGGTTGCTTCTAGATTTTGGTTTCTGGTTGCCTCATGCTGGCGAGTGTTTCTACTCTTTCACAATTAAACAGCTACATCCCTCTGTTTTTGCCATGTGTGCGGCGCGCCTCCTCCTCACATATTTCAGTCTCTCACACAACCAGCATGGGGGAAGGGTGTGTATGCGTGTGTGTGTGTGTGTTTATGTATGTGTTTTCATACACAGTGTACATTTCTAAAGTGATAATATGTTCTACATGAAGTAAACATGGTTTGTATCAAATTATTCTTTTTCAGCATGGATTGCTATGAAAGCAGTGTTTTTACACTTTGATTATACTGTATGTTAACACTTTAAGCCATATAGTGTATCTTTTTTGTATTCGATTTTAGGAACTAGTGATCCCTATGTGAAGTTCAAACTTGAAGGAAAACTCTTCTATAAAAGCAAGGTGGTGTATAAAAACCTGAATCCACAGTGGAACGAGTCCTTCTCTCATCCTCTGCGAGATCGAGAGCACATTTTGGAAGTTCGAGTAAGAATCTTTTTAAATTGTGAATGCATTGTCTTCTGATGTGATGAGGAGCCCACATTTACAGTTTGCAATCTTAGTGATGTTTGTAATGTTATTGCAGGTCTATGATAAAAATCGGACTGCTGACGAGTTCATGGGTTCCAGTACTCTTTCCCTGAAAGATCTTGAATTGTACAAGTGAGAAATATATATTTACATATATGTGTATGTAATGTGCACATACGTATATATATTTTATATTTTGAAGTAACAGATTATCGAAAGATGTTCATGAGTGAGTGAGTCATTTTTGTCTTTTGTCTGTATTGCCTTTCTGCCATCTAACAGAACCTATGAGTTGGAGTTACATCTTGATGATCCGAAAAGTAAAGAACATAACATGGGAGTGATTATTGTTGAAGTCTGCTTAATGTTTAGAGATGCCACGATCAAAAGAAGCCCTGTAAGAGTATTTCTGATATGACAAGTATTTTTTGATGCAATTATTTTTCCATACTCTGATTTTTTTGCACTGATTCTTGTAATTTCTTCCTTTTCATAGAGATGGCCAGCAAAGAAGAATAAGGTATGGTCTGTGATATCATTACATTTACATTTAAATTTGAATTTCCAAATTGTATCCAGGGTGCCATGAGTATTCCTGCATTGGACTTCACAATTACATGCTGGAGCTCATGGTTTCCCTGATGTAAAGCACTAGGGGGCAGTAGCTCACTGTGCTATGGTGCAACAAAGAATGAGGTGTATGCTCAGTACTCAGGCTTTTGTGTGTAACCTTGGTTTCAGCATAGCCTATTTCTTTTGTGGTTTTATAGTGAACCTTTTTTGCAATGCATATTATTTTCAGAGGTATCATTTGGTGTGAAAAAGTATGGTACAATATTACATTCTGATCAAAACCAAAATAATAGTATTGACTGAATATGTTGTCATAAAAAAGCCCTTAGATGAGTATTATAGAGCAGTATTTGGTTTTGTAGTAAACAAAGTTCCATCTCTTCTCAAGTGGCTTTCAATATATTGCAGCTGTAATTAGATTCAGAGTGAAATAGGAGGGTGGCTGTTTGGGACTCACACTGCAGCGAGTGGGTTTATATTCACACCTATGTAGTCACTACATCTGCCACTGTTCAGTCTCTTGATGGTCCAGTAGACAATCTCAATTTGAAATTAGATGACAAAGGAATGAAGCCATTTTCATACACATTGTAGGTTATCCACTACAGATGGTTAAAGATACTCAAAGGGAGACAGAAATGTGTGATGGGACTCTACACAATGTTCTGCTGCCTAAATCACAGTGCTAATTTAACAATGTAACAATGCCATTTTTTTTCCCATTTCATTTTTGACAAACATACAATATCTTATTGCATTTAACACCTATCCTGGAAGTGCTGAATACCAAGCTCTTACGGCTCTACTCCCCCTCTTTCAGAACATCGTTTTCTCCCTCTGTGTTACCACCACAGAGACAGGGAATGGCAAGTGCCGAAGTAAAACTCTGCTGTGTGATAGTGTTTCAAACAGGAGGGGGGCGTATGGTAGAAGTGGGAGGGGTGTGGGGGGGGGCTCTGCTGTTCGAGGCATGTTGCCAGTGTGGGATGCCTAAGATCGGCAAGGCTGATAATTCCCAGGCATAGCGGGCAATAACCCAGATGTTAGGATGTAATATCACAGCTGTGGATGGACAGTGCTGAGGTACTAGCCAAATGGTCCTGGGTCTGAGCTCATCGTGCTTGTCCCCATGCTGTCCCACCATATGGAAGCAATCGCACAGCCCTTTTAGGACCAGGAATAGATTCTCTTTAGGGGCCACTTACAGTTAAGTGGAATTGTTTTATTGGCCGCTGAGATAGAAATGTGTCCAAGATAAACACTTGGGATGACTTGGCTGAGGCCTGTTTTATATCGCTCCTCCACTCCCTCTGTTCCTCTTCTTTTGAAGGGGCTGATATTTATAGGGCCGTGCCTGTGGTATTCCATGTTAATTCAGGTCCCTGAGATGTGCTTTGATCCCCTTCGGATTGGGTGGCAATGTGGGTTGTGACCCTTTAGTGAGGAGGAGGGGCCGGAGTGGCAGGGGAGTTGTAGTGGGGCTGTTTGAAGCAGCGTCGCTGGGGCAGCTGAAGGAGCTGGGCAATCAAAGAGGCTAGAGCAGATTACGGTCCTGCTCTTTAATTACAGTCAGCCCTACACAACCTCTCTGCTGTTTGTTTTTACAGCCCTGGCCTATCACCGCATGGCCTCACGGGAACTCTTACATGGAAACATATCAAGGCCTCTCTTTCTCACTCCCTCTGTGACACACGGCAGGAGAAGTGGATTATTTGCTGTGCTTGTTCTTGATTTCCAGAGTTCTCAAATGCACAACATCTTTTTAGTTTCATTGCTTCACATTAGTGGAAAAGATTTGTTATTTCTCTGGTTAAATTAAAATTGGATGGATTTTCCAACATGCAGTAAACTCTGATGCTGGCCATACATACTGCATGTATGCATAATTTGCTGATGAGAGAGCTGTGGGGTTTGCATCATTACTCACTGCTGCCTGCTGTCTCTGGTGCAGTATGCCAAGTGTCCTGCCTCCCCACACTCAGTCTGGGAGCCAGTGATGAGTGGGACTGTCACAGCCAGGGACATCTGGCTGCTTGCTGACGTCCCTCTCTTCCTCTCTCTCCAGGAGCCTCCGTGGTGTGGCTTGCCTGTCAGTAGAGATGTGCTAATGTGCTCCAACAGAGATGTGCTGTATAGTGTAAACCTTTGTCCTACTTTCATGCACTCTGTGAACATGATGAGGTGCCAGGCTGAGGCAGGAGCAGGTAAACAGTGGGGAAAGCACAGAGCCTCCGCACACATGGTGCTTTAAAAAAACTGTTAACTGTCTGTATGTGTCTTTACGCTGCAACAAAACCAGGCCGCACCATCCCAGCGGCCAGGTGAGCTGCTGAAGAACCAGCTGAAGAACCAGATGTGGACTGGGGTGCTCAGTATCACCTTGGTGGAGGGACAAGACCTTCCCCAGTATGGTCACGGTGACATTTATGTCCGCTTTCGCCTTGGTGATCAGAAGTACAAGAGCAAGGTTGGAATTGTTTTTTAAAAGTCTTTCTCTCTTTCCACCTCTCCTACTCTCCTTTTCTCGTGCTCCCCTGTCTCTTTAATGTCTGCTCTTTAAACTTCAAGTGTTTCTTCCCAGCCCCTATCTCTTACTTCCCCGCTTCTTTCTCTCAGCAGGTGCCTGTCAGAGACTCACCTCCACCTTGGCTCACTGGGCCATGGCGGAGGCAGCTCATTAGACTGGGCAAGGCTGCCACTCACTTCTCCCTGTGCTTCAGGTGCTGGGCTTCATTGCCTTCATTTGCATACCCAGCATGCCCTGTTCATCTACCTGTACTTGTTGGCCTCCCCCCTGATGATTCTATGGTGCACTTGTCTTGTGTTGTCGTGTCATTTCTTTGTAAACCTCTCTGCTTTCCTCTCTGCTTGTTTGTTTGTTGAACAAAGCTGATTCTAATTGGAAGCTGTCAGTGTTTACAATCCCAGAGTGGCTACTGAGGTGTACACATACAAGCACACACAAATAGAGACACATACACACAACACGCCTCTCTTTCTCCTCTCCTGCCTTGTTCTGGTTGGACTGAATGAAGACTTAATCCACCTGTCATGCAGGAGCTGCTCAGTCTGATAATGCATTAAAGCAGACATTGCGTCAAAATGTGTGAACATGTGTTTCCACTTTACTGTTTGTGCTGAATCTGTGTCTTTACTGCCCCCAGAACCTTTGCATTCAGGCCAATCCCAAGTGGAGAGAGCAGTTTGACTTCAATCAGTTTGAAGATAACCAGGAACCTCTGCAGGTAGAGGTGTGTTCAAAGAGAGGGAGAAAGGGTGAGGAGACATGGGGAATGTGAGTATTTCCTGGTGGGTAGCGTTAATTTTGCTCACATTGCTCACACTCCACAGACCTACTTGGCCTTATGTGTTTCAATGGAGCGGTTTTCCTTTTGTGTCTCAGGTTTGAGGTTGACCTATCGAGATTTTCCCCTAATGAGAGGCAGCTCTACACTCATGTGCTGGACCCAGGAAAGGGCAGGCTAGTGTTTCTGGTCACCCTGAAACCATGCTGGGGAGTCTCCATCTCTGACATAGGGACAGCTCCCTTGGAGAAGCCTGATGAAAAAGACAAAATAATGGAGAAGTTTGTAAGTCTATTTTTTTTTTTTGTCTTAATTTATTTTTATATAAAAAAGAATATTCTACATCCAATTACATTTTAGAGGTGATCCCAATGATTGTCAGGTGATTCAGTAGGAACTACAAATATGTATGTAAATATATATGCGTATATATATGTGTGTGTGTGTATTGTGTGCAGTGCCTGTGGACACATTTTTAGGACCATTAATATTATTCTGTAATAGGCCAGGTGCTAGGGATGCAATTTTTTGAGAAAGAGTTTTCTTTTATTAACAATGCTCAAAAATGATTTTTTTGCAGCGTTTGAAGAACTCACATAAATGTGTGGGAGAGGTTGGTTTCCTTCAGGTCAAGGTCATAAAGGCAAATGATCTTCCTGCAACAGACCTCAATGGTAATGTCTAACAGCAATTCACTACTTTATTTTTTTATTCCCATGTCCATAGCCTTTTTTTTTTTTTTACAATAAATAACAACCTTTATTTGTCATTTGCAGGAAAAAGCAACCCCTTATGTGTTATTGAACTTGGTAAGAGCAAACTTCAAACACACACAATCTGCAAGACCCTCAACCCAGAGTGGAACAAAGCCTTTACATTGTAAGTAAAAAAATGAGAGAAAAATCAGGACACCTGTCTGCCACATTCAGTGTTGTATATTTTAATATCAGTAACATTTGTGTAACTCTTGTGTTATGTTACAGGCCAATTAAGGACATTCATGATGTGATCAAGTTGACTGTCCTTGATGAAAATGGTGACAAAACCCCAAACTTCTTGGGGAAAGTGGCCATTCCTTTACTGAGTGTAAGTTTGTTTTGCTTGTAAAAGTCTCATAAACCTCTGGTATACAAAATATAAACTTAGTGACATTTATTATTGTGAAAATACTTTGTTTTTATATTCTAAAAGGTTCAGAATGGGCAGCAGATATGTCTGTTCTTGAAAAAAGAAAACTTGGGAAATGCAGCCAAAGGAACCATCACACTGGTGTTGGATGTTATCTATAATAAAGTAAGACTCAAACTGACTGTAGTCGACTTTATAATGGTGATATCATTGTGGATCATATAGTATGAAGTCAAAAAAGTTGTGAAATTGCAGTATTATTTTTTCTGTCTTTTTTTTCCCAGGTCAGAGCTGGTATCAGAACCTTCCAACCGAAAGAGGCAAAATTAATGGAGGAAAACCTGAAATTCTCCAAAAAGGTTATTTCTATTGATGTTTTTCAGTTGAATTTAGCAGTTGGAACAAAAATGCTTGCCAGAAGGTTCCCCTCACCTCCCTCTAATAAAGTAGCCACAACAAAGCTACACATGGTCACAGTTTGGATCGGTCATAGTCAAGCTAATTAGTCTAATTGGCTTTAAACGTCTAACTTCACAAGTAGCAAATAATGGATTGTAAAGCTGATTCAACCTCATTGCAAAGTCATAAAAATTATGTCCAGTATCAAATGATACTAACCACTGTTTTGTTCCAATTATTTCCCATTAGGTTCTTGCCCGGAATATATATCGGGTTCGAAAAATCAGCACAGCAGTTCTGTACACGTTACAGTACATTAAAAGCTGTTTTCAATGGGAGAGCACGCAACGGAGTCTAATAGCCTTTCTGGTAAGTCATTGCCTCACGTTAATGAACTCTCTTTAAGCCTTGGGGCGAACAAGTTTTGTCCCATTTCACTGGAGCCCAGTTTTAACTCTTTCATTTTATGTGAATTAGATGTTGAGAGAATCTTTGGTTTAGCCATTTTCTCACTCTGCTGGTCTTTTTCCCATGAAAAACAATGGCTGCCTTCTGATTTTATCCCATGTGTATGTGATGGATGTGTTTTATCCTTTAAATCAAACCCCACTTGGCTTCCTTCAGTTCTGATGACATTAGAGTGTATTTGAAGGGATGGGGTTTCGGCGTTTGTACATCTGACTTCTTAGCAAAGCCCCCTAACCCGGGGGACGGTGTAAGGAGGATCACAGTCTCAGCTTCCTTGGGTGTAGGAGTGACAGTTTGCCTCCGAGATTTGAACCTTGTTTAAATGTCTCTGTTTAGCTGTTTTTAATGAGGGTATGTGATCTAACGTCCTAAGCTTAAATAATCTTAAATCACCCTGTGAATCCCCCTCAGTACAGCACATGTAATGTCATGATTAAGAGAGTACACTTGCTATGAAAGCCCTGCCAGCGCCGTGTCAGGGTGAGGAAGCGGTCACAGACAGGGTGTGTGAAGAACTCTCCTTTCACTGCCTTTCTTCTGTCTCCGCTGTCTCGGGATGACATGCAATTCATACCTGGTGTATTCTATAAGCCCTTCTCACTGATCCTGAGGTGCAAATCCCCCCAGGCAATGGCCAGGCTCAATGTATCACAGCCTTTAGAGCAGCACGGCACACAGACAGGCAGGCGGACACACAGACAGGAAGACAGAGAACAATGCAGGCGATTGTATAAGGATAGAGTGGGAGGCAGGCTGCTATCTGGGAAAGAAAGTTGGAGCGCTGAAAGAGGAAGACAGTTCAGTAAGAGCGTGGTCTATGAAGGTAGATAGCAAGAGTCTTGGAGGCAGGGATATGGGCAGGAGGATAGGCAGGCTGACAGGGGACAGGTCAGCGGGATGGGGCCATCTTCCTCCACCTATAATTAGATCCTCCGCAGGCGATGGGAGTGTGTGGTGGCACACTCTAATCTTTCATTTCCACTTCTACTCCACCTGCTGTTTAGGAGTGCAGCACATAAATAGAGATTGTAGAATGAAAGACTTACACACTCACTGTTTTCATCATGATCATCATTGTTACTGTAGTGTAGTGCTTCTCAGTCTTATTTTTGTCAGTTGTATGTCACCCGCTCCCTGACAGTGAAATGGTAATGCTTGTGACATTTGGTGTAGCTGCTTTGTCCTTTTATTTGAAACAACTGCTCTGTTTTCAGACACTAACACTGGCATAGTGGTTGATATTTTTAAAGGCAGACTGTAGCAGAGTAGTCAGAGTACGCCTTTGTCTGCAACGAGGTGTGCTTCAAATAGTCTAAGTGTCGAAGGTGCTCGGTGAGGATCGCCCAAACAAAGTGAATCTGCCACTGTGCATTCATCACCCACTCACCAGCAGTCTGTGAGTTCAACGAGTGAAAAGTTTTTTTTTTTTTTTTTCAATGGTTTATTATATTCTCAACGAGCTAGAAGCACAGTGAAACATGCAAATCACATGTAAATATTGCATGTAATTGCTATTAACAGGAAAAACTCTGAACTTACGCTACTGTCTGACAGTCAGTGAGGGCAACAACATGGTCTTGACTGGCTGTCATTACAAGCCTAGTACCATGCCACTATCTACACTTGTGCCCCTGCCCACTCGAAGGCCAGCCCCTGTACAGTCCCACCTCCTCCTCCAAGTCATCATTTGCAATTAAGTTAGTGTTCGGAGCTGTCTAAAGCAGCATGCCACCATGTGCCTTAATGAAAGCAGCTCCCACTCCTATCTTTATATCTTTAGGCAGTGGTAATAAGGTAACTGATTCAGACATTGACAGATGGCCTCTGCTTGCCTCTCAGATGTGCATAATTATACCACTAGTGTCTGCTCTTTTCCACAGTGGCAGGCAGTGCAGGGCTTCTCAGGGTATGCCGGTAGGAAATGCTGCAGTGGTGGGTCCAGCTTTAATATACATTACAATACATTATTTATCAAGCAAGCAGACCAGTCTTAGCCTTTTACACCATATACATCCTGTAATGCATTACCGCTGTTGTGGTTTCTACTGGGACTGCGGGATGCTCGCGTAGTGCTTTACCAGGAATACTTAGCCATTATATCACTCAGTCCCACAGGCCAATTTTCTGACCTCCACACAGCATGGAGTCTCCATTTCTATCCTGTTTATGTAGATTCATGTATGTATTATGAAGTGGTTGTTGGTGTGTGGTGTGTAAGGTATTCAAATTTTGCATGAGAGATCACCGCTGTGGTTCACGTTAGTGAATGGCAATGTGGGAAAAAATGAGGGTTTTTCTGTTGTTGTTGTTGTTGTTTTTTTCTTTTTCTTTTTTTTTTTTTTTTGAAGAAGTCATCTTGTTTGTTCATACCAAAATAACTTTTCCCTCATGAACGGCAATCGGAAAGCTGCACATACAGGAACATATAAATTGAGCATTTACAGATTGATGGGTTATTTAGTTTTTATACTACTGTGTGTTATTGTGTGAGAGAAATCTCTGTGGGGAATGGAGAGTCTTGCAGTATTGTAACTGTTTGCAAGTGCAGGAGGTTACTTGTTTTGCTTGTGCAATCTCATCAGTAGTGTCCATACTGTTTGAAGCTGCCTTCGATTTTCCCCCAATTGGTTGCAGTTTTAAAATAGAGTCTAATTAGGTAATGTAACAAAAAACTGAAAAGAAAAAAAATCTTTCTCACGCATTTAAACAAAGTTCTGGCAAATCCTCATAAACATTTTCATCAGTGAACGGAAATACAAACAAGAAATTTGGATTTTTTTCCTCTGCTTGTTTATGCTACAGTAATGAGCCTAGGATCTGCGCTTTTCAAGAGTTTGACAACAGCATGTTCCTTTCTCTGAGAGAGAGAAAATGTGACAGCTAAAATCTTCATAAAATAACGGCCTTTAGATGTGCTTTTCACTAAGACTGAGCGAGATGAATGTGCTATACATCAGCAGTGACTGCAGAGGGGTCACCCAGAGTTCTTTGCTGCACACAAGAATAGGACCTGTAGATGGAGCTACAGCACTGCTGGAAATGTGAATGAAGGCGCTAAGGAGATCAGTTACTTTTCCCAACAGGAGCCATTCGTGGGAACAACTTGGAGTGAAATCCTCCGTTCTGTGCATTAGAAGAGAAACAACTTTCTTCCACAAAAAAAGAAGAGAAGCTAAATGAGCATGTATTATCCAGCCAAATTAATCTGTTTCAGAAGTTTAAAGTTGAGAACAATTTTGATTTAGATGAAATGGATGAAAGTTAAAAAAAAAAGAAAAGAAAAAAGATAATTTACACTTTAAAGCTGATTTTGAGCTTTGCTGTCATTAGACCGCTTTAAGTATTTAAGTAGAATTAATATTTTAACATATGAGGTACCTCATCTGTCAGGAGTTAGACTAGAAAGAAACCTGTATACCTTATGTGAGTATTTCTTTTTGACACTGCCAGGTAGCAACCGCTTTAGACATCATTTGACAGCCTGTGAAATGCTGATTGCCTCACATCACACACTGTAAAGATGGCATTTGATGAATGTTTGATGCGGTGCAGCTGTAAACACACTTGGCAGCTGCAACGGGCGCTTTTTTGGGACTGATAGAATCACCGTCTCCCCAGATGAGGGCAGGACTGGGTCAGATCTGGCTCCAGAGGTCTCAGGAGACCACCTGTGTAGAGCCACAGCAGTCGGGGCCATTAACCAGAACACCAGCCCAGCCGAGATCAAAGCTATAATCAGAGTTGTCATAATTGTTCTTGTTAACACTGTCCCTGAAAATGAGATGCTTTGTGAGTCTTGGATCTGCCCATTTGTGGTTTACTGCATTGCAGTGT
Source organism: Rachycentron canadum (assembly GCA_038496675.1). Classification (NCBI taxonomy): domain Eukaryota; kingdom Metazoa; phylum Chordata; class Actinopteri; order Carangiformes; family Rachycentridae; genus Rachycentron; species Rachycentron canadum. The sequence continues at coordinate 14,373,171 of CM076652.1, forward strand.
GTCCGAGCTTTTGTGAGAACAGCAAGAGGACTCTGCGAGCCTGTGAATTGTCTCCTTGTTTCTGCTTTGCATCTGTTTTCTCTCTGTTTGAAAAAGTTGGAGGCCTTAAAGGAGTGGGTTTCTTCAGTCTCATGGGGGTTACACTCTCCATCGCCATGGCTGTGGGAGTTCTCACAGACTGTGCAGTGGGAATGTGTCTAGTAGGGAAAAAATGATGGCACTGATGGTGATCTGTGTATTCATGGTTCTGAGTCTGAGATTTATTAATTATTAAATGATAGGCTATGACTACTTGCAAGCTGCTCAGCAGTGCCTCCTGATTTCACACAGTATTATTATTTAGCTGCCCTGAATGGATTTGTGTCAGTTGACAGCTCTTGAGGCTGGCTGAATGCAACGTGTAACCTTGAAACATGTCCCCTTATTAGTGGGATTAATAAGCTTTCACTGCTAATATTCACTTCATTAGGGCTGTGAAATTGTTCCCATTTTGATTTGTTTCAGGACATGGATTTCAGTTTTGTGAACACATTTTATTCAATTTAAACTAACAAAATTCATTATTATTATTTAGCATTGTTAAACAGCATAAAGTTACTTTTAAGTGAACAAGTCAAGTGTGGTCAGATTAATATTTGCTTACATGTTGACATCTGAGATGGCAGGGCTTTATCTGTGCATCTGTTGTACTTTGTTGTTATATATTATGCGTGTTCCCAGCCTAGATGAAGTGTGCTCTGCGTTTAACCCCATTGTGTGTGCTGTATCGTAATAACTGCCTTTAACATACTCACCACCTTCCTAGTCACAGAGGACACCAGTCCCCAGGCAGCTGAGGCGGCGACCTGTCCGCCCCTGTGTGTGGCTGTTCCAGGGCCAGTCTTGGCCCCGCTGCGTTAACGTGTGTGTGAGCTGAGCTGACAGGGAGAGAGAGTCCATGCCACTCCCTCCCCACCTCCTCAGGGGAAAAGGCTCGCATGGCAGATCTGTCACCCAGGAGGTCGCTCAGTGTTAACGCCCCCGACACGGATTAAACACTAGTGGCCAGTGCCGGAGTGCAGGGTCAGTGTAGCCACCACTGACAGGCACCACGGGGCCCCCGCCAACTGCCCTGCTCCAGCTTCGAACTGGTGCTGCTCTGGCCCTGGCATGTGTCAGACAGGCGGGGAGACAACGGCCAGTGCTGGCCCCCGCGAGCAAATGCTAATGCTTCGCATTGCACGACTGCTCTTCCTCAGCACTTTGATAAAGAGCTGCTATCACTATTGCACTGTATTGTGGAGACGTACCTACAAGCTAAGGCATTTACTTAGTATTCTGTTATAGCTAAACTTTTATTTCATTTACATTATTTATTAGAAAAAAAATTTGTATACTGAATTAGTTGATATTATACTATACAACACTATACTATATACTTGTTATTATTATTATTTATTTTTAGTTTAAAATTTATCCAGGTAATATAATTGCTAATTTTGTTGTTAATCATAAATAGTAATAGTAGTAATTTTAAACTAAGTGAAACACACTAACCTCTTAACTTGAGTTACTTAAGTACAGCAAATATCAAAGTTTGTATATCTGTGTTTGATCCGAAAATTGAATTGTAAATTGTGTCACACTCCAGAACTGTTGCAACTGATTTCGACCGGCTGAAAAGGGACATGAAATTCCCCATTTTGTTGCTCTCTCTCAAATGTAGCCTCTCTCTCTTTCTTCCCCTCTTCCTCTCTCGCTCTCTCCCCAGTCGATAAGACTTGAGCAGAGCGTATGTGAAATATTTATTCAGCGTTAGCTCAGAGCACTATGGCTGCCCACACACTCTACCTGCCCCAAAGAGAAATCTTATCTGTGCTTCCTCTGCCTCCGACACCCCCTGAAAGCCTGTCCCCACACTGGCCCAAGCTCAACACAAATTACATGTCTCATTGCTCTGCGTTTACAGCTACTTTAAAGCCTGCCGCTCCTGTCCCCTACATAAGCCCTCAGCCAGGCTCCGTTTCAGCTTGGATGAGAAAAAAAAACCTGCAGCTGAGCTGAGCTGCTACTTCTGCTTTTGATTCATTATTAATCTCTCTCTTTTTTTTTTTTTTTTGTATTTTAATTGAGGAAGTAATGCAGATTAATTTCACTGCCCTTGATTTCACCCAGAAAAAGAACAGCTCTATCAGAGTAAAGACTATTAAAGACTTTTTTTTTTTTGTAGAAGCTACCATCTATTTTTTTTTTTTTAAATAATATTCATTTTAATTTATTGTCTTAATATTTGTACGGCAGATACTTGCATATACTCAAACGTAGTTTTCTGTCCTATGTGCACGCATTCAGAGACAATCACTCGCATGCATACACACACACACACACACACACACACACACACACACACACACACACACACACACACACACACACACTCACACACACACACTCACACAAACCCTGCAGCCTGAAGTCAGTCTTGTTAAATTCTTTCAGTATATATTCACGTAATCTGGCATCCGTCCACAGCCCCCATGACTGACCCCCATAATGCTGGCTGGCGCTCTTCTTGCTTTGTTTAGCTTTCCAAGTGGAGTGCAACTGAAGAGAAGTAGTGAAGATACAGCCAAGATTAAATCTTCCGTGTTTTTGGATGGTACATAAAACTTAAAAATAAGGGTATTTTTGAAATGTACCAAGTTAAAAAAACATTGGAAAGGGTGTTCTGAGTTTGCTGGGATTTTTTTCTTTTTTTCTTTTTTTTTTTACAGCAACAGTAATTATACTGTATGGTCCCATGTGCTGTGACATTGCACTAATTTGGCTCATCAACTGTATTATCTGTGTTATACTGATGTGACGCCTGTATTTATAGCCTGTTGTCTGCTGTAGTGTATAAGGAGAGCATTTGGCAGCCTTGCAGTCTGGTGGTACGTCTGCCAGTCAGTAGTTTGGGTTGGTAGACTGGGCCACCCCCTCCTCTGTTAATCAATTTACAGGATGGTAGAAACTCTTATAGAGGGTGTCTTTGTCCCTTTGTTCCTGCTACGATCCCTTCTCCATCTCCTGGGAGAGTGTGGGTGGTGGGAGCTGCCATGCTTGCTCAGCTTTAAGTTATTTTATTCACACTTTTAATCGCTGAGTGCTTTATTATTAGGTGCTGGATTCTGCTGGCCAGGGGATCTGCATGAGAAGGCGCAGAATGCATTTAGTGGAATCATATTAATGGCACTATAAAACAAATCTGTCAGGCTGTTCTTAACCCTGCTGGCAGAATTGCTCTGCCCGGGGTTGCCCCCTTCTCCAAGCGCTTACAGGTGGCTAAGGAGAGTGCATCTCCATCATCTACTCCACCGTGTGCTAATAGTTTTATTAATTCATTCTTTTTTTCCTCCCCAGGCACCCTGTGCATAATCATACAGGCATTTTTCAGCTAAAGGGTGTTTGTCAAGGGAGGTTTTCTACATTAGAGACTCTCCTTCCAGACATACATACAACACTTGTTCAATTACATCGTTTGTTATCCACTTCTGTTGTGTGTAAACCTAAATGCTCAGGTGTATCATTAATTATTACCTTCATTGCTTTTGTTTGTTGCTATATGTCTTTTTTGTTCAATAAATGACCGTTTCGCAGCTTGAGCAACATATTAGCATTGCCATGATGAAAAGTTCAAGATTTTACTTGTCATGCATAATTTGTTGATGGATGAAAAAATATGCAGTCGGGGCCTGTAGATTGAAATGGGATCCATCTTTGATAGCAATTAAAATGTGGGTTATTTTTTTATTTATTTTTTTTTTTACAAATTTACACTTACGCCTGAAAGGTTGCACTTTGTCCAACATGTCCTTTAATCACTCAGCTACTTGCTAATAAAACATAAACCACTTAGTGGGAGAATTAGTTCTGTCTCCATTTCACAGAAACTCTAGAGGATGTGAGAAGACAGGGGGAAGGTATAGCCCTGCCTCTGCTCATTACTGTGGGATATCTGACGGCAAAGTCTCAGTTTGTGCACCTGAGTGAAGGAATCTGAGAGGTTTTCCCAGTTAAAAAAGCATGTAAATCCTGAACACATTGGCTGACATACCATGAGGGAGGAATTGAGAAGATATGTCTGACAGTTTTGGTTTATACCCTCATTTAAGCACTCAGTTTAGACACAAGGCATTGTATTTCTGTAGGCTTTTATCTTGTCCACTGAGCCAGAACGCGGTGAGCAGAAATTTGCATTAGTGGGCGATTATGAATACCTGTGACAGATTCTCTCTCCCAGCTCCCTGGGCGGAAATGAATTGGCTCCCTCTGTTGACTTGCACAGGAAGACAGAGACCAAGCAATTAGACTTTAGTGGTTAATGTAGCAGCTTTTGCAGGGAGGGCAAGGAGGTTCAACATTCCTGCTGGGCTCATGTCAGTTTCCAGGCACATTTCCCCCCACCTTTCTTTTTCCTTTTTTATGAGAATACTGGGAATATGACAAGCTACCTGTCCACCAGCCAGCTGAATTCCTCTGGGGTGATGGGAGCGTCGCTTTAGAATCGCCTCATGGGAACTGAGGTGACAACACATGACGCAGGTTATTCATAACAGAGAGGAGATGTACTGCAGCTAGCTCTGCTTATCATGCATATTCATTGTTTACCTTTTTTATCCCCCACAAGTTCTAGTTAGTTTCCCAATACGTAATTCAAATGAGCTCTCATAAAAACATATTGTTCATATTGTTTATTTCCTTACATTCTGGTCATCCTGCAGTGTTTCTGTATGACGCGTCAACTCACCCACCACCTCCCAGGTCGAGTGTAGGGATAATAAGCGGTACAGTGGTGAAGCCTAGAGCCACAGTGGTGTCTGCATTACTCATGGTTCATGTTTCTCCAGTGGCCGTTTTAACCTAGGCCTGGTGTGGCGGTAGGTAGACTGGCCCCCAGAGCAACATGCACAGACTCTGCATGGTTGCTATGACAGGAGCAGTCTGCTGTTTACAGACCAGCTATTGAGGCCTGAAGGCCCCAGTGCTTCACATCCTGTCTCAGGCTTAACTCGAACATATTGTTCGTACTCCAACCAGCCTCCAGCTCTTTGAGCCTAGACTGCACAGTGCTACCATTGTGTGGGGTCAGCATAGCATTATATTCAGCTTTTTTAAATAAATAAAAAAATACAACTTGCTAAGAAAGTACAATAAATGTAACTGTTGCTAAGGATGCATTCATTATAGAAAATGTTGTATGTAAAGGAAGAAAAATGTATATTGTGAGATGTTTGTGGTCGATAAAAGTAGACCATATGTTGGGTGTATTGGCACATAATCACACTATAATAGATTTTAAGATTCTGAAGAACTTGCTGTTGAGGACATTTTATCTCATCCCTGTCAACCTGCTGGTGTGATCCTCCTCACACATTCCTGATAATTTCAGTTGGAAACAGACTCATTAGGCTGTCACTAAATGGGTTTAAATGCAGCCGTCCAATTAGTGCTCTGCTGTGAAATGCAGTGGGTGTTGTGCAACGTGCTTAGCACCACTCCTTTACAGAATTATGAGGGATTACTCATTCAGTGTGATCCATCTTATTTCTACCAGGGGTCTTGGCTTTTCTCAGTATCATCGCCATGGAGGGGGTAAATGTTGCAAATGCTTCTCCAGTTGCCATATGTGCCTCGTCAGAGAGCCTCGCTGCCTCCGAATCTAAGAGGATTTGATGTGCTAGTTAAAAGACAGCATACCATGCCTATCCATGTCATACTTTCTTTTGAGCAGTAAGGCTCTCTGCCAGCACAGTATTATTGGTATATATAAATAGGATTTCAGGATATTAAAAGTTGTCCCTGAATGTCTGTTACTTTCAAACCACTGAGAGTAAAATCTGTTGCTATTGGCTGTAAATCTGAGAGGCTTTACATGCTTGCTTTTCCTGAGATTTAGGACGTGGTTAAATCCGTCATATATTTTGTTTTTGGGAACAGGCCTGCTTAGATTTGAAAGCTGGGTGACGGTGCTATAGTGTGATGTGCTTTGCATTATGCTGTCATGTCCTGTCTCCTCAGATCTTCCTTGTGACGGTGTGGCACTGGGATCTCTTCATGCTGCCCCTCTTTCTGCTTCTTCTCGTCAGCTGGAACTACTTCCAGCTCACTACAGGGAAGGCCAGCTCCAACCAGGACCTGGTGAGTGATGAGGACTCTGAACTCTTCAGTGTTCATCAGATACAGATCTGTAGATGCATGCTGTTATAGTGCCAATTCAATCTATAGGTTAACCCACCTATGGTCATACCCTGATGAACTGAAATCCTTTTGGTAGACATTTTTTTAGTAATGTCAATTAACAACTCCTACACTTGTGTGTAATACCTGAGTTGTTGTGTATAATGCAACTCTGAGACTCAGTCAGTTGTGGCAGCATTCCACATGTTTTATAGCTGGTTAGACTAGTTTCTATCTTGTCTCCAGAGGCCCAATAAAACGTCAAGAAAAAGAAGCCTCTCAAATTAAATCACTGTAAATGTATAGCCTGTAGTCTGTTGATATAGTCTCACTACATCTAAGAAGGCAAGACTATAGTTCTTTCCACTGTGTACCACTATCTCCTCTCTATCTACTGTTATGGAAATTATGTTTGCCCTACACATGTCTGTGAAGGTTAATGCTGTTCACACTTCTGACTGCCCCCCAATTTCACTGTGTTGTAAGCCTTCTCACTGGCCAGCCAGGGGCCTGGCCTGTTCACACGCCCTCCCCAAAGCAACATCCCCAGCCCAGTGATTGTGTTTATGGCTGCTGGAAAAGATGCCATCCCTAGGCAATGTTAAAGCCCAGACTCACCCTCATATCCAGTGTGGAGACTCTGTCACCCCTCTGTGACCCTCTAGCTGGCAATGACACAGCTCTGTTCCCAGGCAATGTCACAGTGTGCACCACAGTGGGGTCAGGGATGACTTGATATAAAGTGATCTAGGCAACAGCATCCAAATTAAATGTGTTTTTTTCCTTTCCTCTTTCTGTTTTTCTGTGTGCTTATGTTGTGGAGAAATGAGATTGCTTTGGTGTGACAGTGCTCTTGTGAAGAAGGCCCTCTTTCACCTCTGCTTTTGTGTGAGGTCACCCCTGTGATGCAGTCTCTATGGAAACAAGCCTCTCCCAATAGGGGTGAATGTACTCAAAGAAAATTTCATTACTAGGTGTTTGTTAAAAATGCTCCAGTGCCCACATGTCCCGTTCGTTTGAAATCACCCTCTACCCTTTATTTTCTCTTAGGTGAACATGAGCATGGGTGACGACGAAGAGGAAGACGAGAAGGTATTTTATCTTGTCTCTCTCTAACATTTTATGGGATAATATGTTCTGGTGGAACCTTATCACTCTCCATATCTCCAGTTTCACTTTAAATATGAATATATCTTTTAAGCCTTACTATAAACACTGACTGTTTTAACATTTCACCGTGACCTTACTCACTGGTTTTTGGACTTGTCAGAGGTGTGAGTTGTTAATATTCCTTTCTGAATAACCAAGGTTATATTAAACACACAACAATGTCTGCATGCTGCTGTATAGTACAAAATCCTGGTTCAGCAAATAGCTGCATTTCTTTAACACATGATTCTTTGAAAAAAAGAACAGAGCCATACAGGTTCTAGTCAATATTTTAGCATAGACCAAGTGACAGTTACTTCTCACAAGCTCTTTTCTAACTAAGAATAGAAATATTTTTCATGCATCCCAAATGAGGGCAACATCTTTGAAACAGTTGTAGCATGTAGCTCTTTATTCTGATCCTCTGGGTATTCAGTGTCACTCTACAAAAGCACTCCGCTGAGATACTGCAGCCCTTTGAAAAACTATAAATCAAATTTAAACAGCATCATCAATTAGATTTTGCACAGCTGTTGGGGATAGAATCTGTAGATTTTTTTGTGTCATCATTGTCTAAATGGAATAGTTATGTTGAGAATGACCTTTTACTACCAGAACAAATGAACAAAGTACAACAATACAACACTAAACTAATACTCTGCCCTAAAGGTTATCAGTCTTTTTCACTTGTATGTTTGTGAGAAATCACAAATGATAATGTTTATTAATACATCTCTCTGGTGTCTCTTGAAAAACAAAAACAACAGGAAATCTTTAAGTAGCCTGAAAATTATACTTCCCCACAGCAAATAATATTCAATTACACTCATCCCACTGTTTTCTGCAAATAAGGAAGAGTTAACAGGGATGTGTATTATTGCTTTATGGCAATGAAGTGTGGAACTAACACAAAGCCTCCAAGCAATGACCCCTGTGCTGCATGTCTAGGCCCAGGATTCATATCCATAATGCGCTCAATATATTCTGTTGTGGTGACCTGGGGCTATGAAAAAAAGCCAGCTTCTTTTAAAAACACAGGCACATCCACCAAATCCTGTCTGAAAGGATGGGCTAATTCACAGATGAAACTCGCATGATATGTCTGCACACACAAAGTGGGAAGCTGCACTTGCTATCGTTGCAAGGCACAGGCAAACTGCTGCTTAAACAAACAGTGATACAGAAATTTCACATTCACAGTCACATTAAGTTGAATACCAGTGCTTTGTTTGTCTGTACCTTAAAATCTCAATGTATAATACAGGACCGTTTGCTCTTTCAGTTTAAATATGGCCAGTGTGAGGTTTAAGATTCTCTCAATGTGCTGCATGTGTTTCTGAACTCTTTAAGCTTTTTGAAAGGTTTTCCATGAGGCTCCTAAGCCCTTTCACACTCAGAGGAAATGAAATATCTCCTTTCATTTACTAATTAAGCACTCACCCATGTTTGTTTTAAGCTGTCAGCTTTAATTTAAAGTGGCTTATTTGAAAGTCTTGTTATGGTCTTGCTGTCACTTGAATGTGATATCATGCAGTTAGATCAAGCAGTGTAGCTTTACACCTCCTATCAAAGTCTTCTTTAAAAATATTTGGGGTTAAAGAGTGATCAGTGTTAAATTTGATGACTTCAAAGCCTTTGCTTTTTTCCCCCTTGTCTCTCCTCTAACATGTGAATAAAGGCTTTTCCCTCTGAGAAGGTTATGATTACCACTCAAATATGTTTTTATCCCCCTTTTTTTCCCCTTGAGGAAGGAAATATGTAAACCTCAGACAGAGCTGCAAGAATGTGAAGGCATGACGTTAAAGAGAGACGAAAGGCAAGGCAGTGTTACAGCAGGATAATACAGAACAGATTCTCTGCCTGTGAACAAATCTGTCCTCAGGGAAGGAGACAGCTTACAAATTATGTGTGGGCAAAGTGACTTCCCTTTGGCCTTAGGTATCAATTGTACAGATAGACAATATTTAATCATAACATAAAGAAACAGAGAGGCAAAACAAGTCCATAGATCTCCAATAGAAATGAACATGAAAGATGAAACAGCTCTCTCGTTGCCCCCTGGCTGGTGGTGCTGGTCTGGGGTTGACTTGCTTCTAGAGACTAGCCCAAGGGAGTTGGGGGGAGGGTGAGGAGGTGGTTGTGGGGGTGCTAGACTGGGCTGGGGGCGTGTGGGTTACTCCATCTCTCACCCGATAGTCCACAGTCACCGCTGGGTCTCCTTGAACACACCAGTCAGACAGACTGCCCATGTCATGATCTGTGATGCGCATTATGGGAGCCACAGCACACGGACCCGCCAACACATTAAAGCCTAAAGAGAGCTTTTTTGTGCGTTTTATCCTTGCAAATTGTTTCTTAGCTCTTTTTAGCTCCATATGAGATCATTTGCCAGGAACACAGGTGTTTTTCATTTAGATGCACTTCTTATCTTTGTCAGAAAAGTCACCAGAAAAATATTCAGTCTGAGAATTCAAATTTGGCACCGTTTATTCTAATTAAAATGATGCTAAATGAGCTTTTTCCAGTCTTTGATAACACCCCACATGTCTGAGAGAGTATGTTTACCTTTGTGCAGGAGATCAAATTGGTTCTCCATTACTGCACCTTAAAAGGAAGCTTTTACAATTTTATCTGAAATGAGAATATGATTTCACACAGGTTTTCTAATCAGTAGACATTTAGGATTCATTTAGTCTGTCCCTGGTTTACCCATCCTTTTCCATTTCAGAAGGAGATCTTTTATTTATTTTTGTTTTCTCTGCACTCATGTACATGCTGAAAAGAGAAATGAACAAAGAATATCATCAAATGATTAATGTAGGGAGGACTTCAGTTTTTGGTCGCTAAGGAGATGGAGGATTTCAAGAATCTTAAAGCAGATGAATAATGATAATCATGAGAGCTCTGTCTCTTGATGCATACTTCATAGTACATCTATTTGTCTGTTTTTCCTTTTAGAAATGAAAGCCAATATAGCTTCTCTTTTTTCCTGCCAGAGCTGTATTTCTGGCTAAATTTACCTTGCATGTATATCCGCTGGAGTTAAATAATGCTTCATATCTCTTATTAGGTCTGAATTCTAAATCATGTAATTGGGATGCTTAAACAATTTAAAATGGAAATATGAAAAGGAATGCAAGCCTGGCTCTCAGGGTCCATCAGGAGCTTATGGACACAGACTGTAATGTCTTTTAGGAGGCTCTAACAATGTTCTCTGCTTTCAAAATAAAGTTAGGATGAGCGGCTCAATTAACACCTGATGTGGGATAAAGAACACACATGAAGGTTTGCTCAGTCCCCCAATGCACTGGAGCAGAGAAGATGATACACACACACACAGATAGTCCTCTTTCCCCATGATGAGACCATGAGATGTTAATCTCAAAGAAAGCATATTTGTGATAGTTCTTCCTTTTTTGGACAGTGCTGAGCCTCCAGTGTCTGTCCAGATCCGAGCCCAGTGGGGGAGGCTCTGCTAGTGTGGGAATTGCTCTCTTCCTGCGCCTTTTGTGGAGGAGAGCGGGCCTGACAGTGGGGAGTCTCTCTGTGCTGGCAGACAGTGTGTTCCCAGGGGCTGCCTCATGAAGCTCTGATAAAGGCATTCTGTCTGGACCCTGTCAATGCACACAGGCTGCGGCTTTGGATGACTTGTAACACAAACATATAGACATCCTCAAGCCTCCTGTTAGGGTCCATCAGAGTGCCCTTCCCCCAACACTCTCATTCCAAGCCTTCCTCTCACTCTTCCTCTCCCACCCTCCTCTCTGTCATCATTCCTGTCATTATTTCCTCCTTTTGATGTACAGCTTCTCAACCCTCTTTAGCTTGTGTTACTCGTGTTATCTCTAGTCACTCCTCTGCCTCTGTAAGGCTTCACACTCGTTATTTCTAGTCTTGATGTAATCACTTTTTTTAGACAAGCAAACCCTCCAACTCCCCTCAGACAGTGTCTTATTGCTTTGTCAGACTCAGTCATTCCTATCATAATGCATTGAAAGCAATTAATATGTCATGTGCATTGATGGTTGTGACGAGAATGAAATGAGTGAAAGAATGAACAAGCTTATATCAGACTGGTGTCCTAAATCTTTTTCACATGCAGACTAGGTTAGAAAGCCTAACCTTACAGATTTGTAAAAACATGCTCAAACTTGTCCTGTGCAGGCTGCTGGAATGAAAGTTGTGAGGCCCCTGCACTTCTTGTCTAGGTTGTCTAGTCTGCCTGATTACGGATGGCCATTTTGTGTACTTTTCATCTACCAGAGAGTCTTGATTGTGCTGCACTTGTGCAACAGCTCTATTGTGTGTGGCAGACAAAAGCTGAAATCTCTCACCCATCCACATAACAGCGTCTGAGCACCGAGTCTGTCTCATCCTCAAAAGCATAGTCTGAAGATGTACAGTGTTTGCTCATTATGGGCCATTCAATAGATAAATCACACATAATAGCACAGGAGAGATAAACTGGTCTTTGTCTACCATGCCCAACAATTGACATACAGTCTACCTCATCAGTGTCTGTGCATTTCTTTTTTAGGAGTCCGGAAAAAAGGGTTTGATGGATAAGATACATATGGTGCAGGAAGTGGTGCTGGTTGTCCAGAATGTTTTGGAAGAACTTGCAAACACTGGAGAGCGAATCAAGAAGTAATTTAAACCATTTTAGTTTTCATTTGTCCTAATTTATTGTCAATTTAAATATAATATAAATATGTTATTTTTTAAAATAGAATTTAACATTAATCTGACACCATTATTCTTTTACAGCATATTCAACTGGTCTGTCCCCTTCTTGTCATGCCTGGCCTGCTTGGTGCTGTTTGCATCCACGGTGCTATTATATTTTATCCCACTGCGATATATTGTGCTGATATGGGGTAAGTTCTACATCTGAAAACACAATTCAATTCATAAAATGGTAAATCCTTTTTGCATATTAAAAGTGCATTGGGAAAATACCAAAAGATAACAAACCCTTCTGTCTTTCTTTTACTAGAGTCTTCATTACCATGAGCAAAACATTGTAACAAATGGTCTAAAAATCAATGCTCATACCACTGTTGTAAAACACAACTCGTATTCACTCTTTCTAACTGTGTATCCCGAATTTAATGAAGTACAGTAATTTAAGAACTCTGCCATCCCTACACCTCTGCAGATGCACAGAGATCAGACAGCTGCAGAGGTTTGCTTTGCTTAGTGTGGGCTGATGTAGCAGAGCACAGCAGAGGCAAGGCCTAGGGTTTGTGTGAAAACAAAGCAGAGGTAGAGTAGCAAGCTGTATATAATACATGATGTCCTTGGGCAGTCTGTAGGCTCCTGGTCTAGCCTCTCATTATCTGCTGTAGTCATACAGAATAGACAGTCATCTCAGTGGTCAGGGAGATATGCTGCCCTTAACAGGCTCTCCTCCTCCAGCTGTAAGCCCACAACCACTGTACTTCCACACTGCCTTCAACACAATCAATACCAAAAAACCATCATATCAAACAAAAACACACAGTCTGAGACACTCCTCTGCCTCCCCAGTTAACCCCCATCTCTGTGGTTGCAAGGCAGGCCTTTCAAGTTGCTTGCACATATTTAAGTCCTTAGGTTCTTTGTCTGCATTTTGAGGCACAGGCAGTACCAAGCTGTGAATATAATGGTCCCATTACAAGACCCCAGAGATATTTCTTTTTCTGTGCTACGTAGCCATGTGAAAAGTAAATATAGATGTGCTAGAAATGATCAGATTGAAGCAAATAGAAGTCGGTAGAAGTTGTTATGAAAGTGTACCTGTTGTTTAAATTACAAAAAAGTGTTGCTTTATCCATACTTGTCACCTTTGTTTCGGATGCTTGAATTCACTTCAGCTGAAAGGGATCAATTGAAACGGCATCATGCAGTTCAATTACTGACATATTGATTATTATAATAATAATAGCAATTATAATAACAATTATTATTGTTGTTGTTATTATTATTACTTCTTTAGCTAAAGAATGTAAAAATATGCCAGTTGTTATGACATCTCTATTTATTAATGTGTTCTTGTTTTCACAGGCGTTAACAAATTTACCAAGAAGCTGCGCAACCCATATACTATTGACAGTAATGAAATACTGGATTTCCTCAAGAGGGTGCCTTCTGATGTTGAAAAGGTAAGGGTCCAGTTTTACATACAGATAGGGAGGGAATTCCCTGAAGATGTCTGCATTATTTGCTGTACCAGAATTCCCAAGTGTTGTGGAAATATATCCTCTGGCTTTGTTTGATTATTAATGAACTCTCAGCTTTAAAGCGGCCCTGGCCCAATTATTCCTCAGTGCAGCTCCATGTAGTCGCCGTGGTGCATGAGTGAGGAGATGTTCAGATCTGTCCTTAGCCATATTGCTGCAGCCTCATCTGTTATTAGCAATTTTGTCCTGTCTGATTGAAGCGCTGTGACATTAAAGCTGGTGATTGGCCGAGGGCTGGCAGAGGGCTCCTGACGTCTCTGGCTGTTGTGTCAGCACAGAAACTCTGATGTGGCCTCAGTCACTTCAGGGTGGTAGAGTCAATTAATGTAGTCGTGAGCCCCAGTCGTCTTGCTGGGTGCCATATGTGATTACATATTAGCCATGGCTGATATGTCATTTGCATTTACATCACAGAGCTGAGGAGAGCTGTCAGGGTTTTGTAAGTGGTGCTGGGTGCTCGCCGTTCTCTCGCTGAGATTTTTGCTCGGCCAGGAAATGAAGTGCCACACAGTGCCTTCATCTCGCAGGTAACTCGCCAGACAGAATTCAGTGAGAAATCCTGACAGTCTGGATCTGGAAAGACACTCTCACCCCAGTCTGTTTCTCTGCTGCACCCTTGATGTCCTCCTGCAGTAAGCCATTGCTGACTTCTCTGTGATGTTGGAGGGAGCCTGTGTTGTTTGAGATTTGGCTGACTGAGTTGGCAAAACAAGGTGGTGAATACATTTTGATTCAGAATCCTTTGTATGTCTTCTTCCCTATTGGGATACAATGTTTGAGCTTTGAAAATGACTCACTTTCAAATCCCATGGAAACAATACTTTTTAGCCTGGTTTAAAAGAGAAACTACATCTTGAAAATAGCTCCAATCATAAAAAACAAAACACCCTTAAGATTCATCATGAGTATGTTTCATTATGTACTGTGAAAAATAACCTTAACATCATATACACAGGAGACCCAAAACAATAGACCACATATTTTGTTTTTGTTGACTTAGAACTTCAATCCTCAGATAGGTGTGGACACAAAAACACCACAAAGGCTGAAAATTGACTCCTGTCTTTCTTGCAAATGTGACTTGGCAATTAGTGCCTGTGCACATCTACAAAGTCTGCCTCAAACGGGGACTTCTGACAACGCTGTGTCTGTCCCGAAATAAGAAGCATCTGTCAGTTCTGAGGACAGTTTCATGTTCTGATGCAGGAGGCAGCCACTTTGTTCCCACATTCCATCTCCCATTCTAATAATGGAGACCAGCTAATTAGCATAGAGTTCTTACCTTTATTCAACAGATTCAATGTATTGTTTGAGCTCAGCAAGCAATGCTTCAAAAGCAAGTTTTCAAATTCCAGCTCTTCTCCTTTTCAGTTTACCCTATGATCAGTCCTCTTTAGATTATGGTGGCAATTTTGGGGGAAAAAAAACAGGTCATTGAATTTTTTAATGTCAAAGAGAACATGATTTTACAACGTGAATTTATTTTTGTAAATCCTTTTTGAACATCATTGGGTTTCTGAAATAAAGACTGAAACATGAGGGAATCAATTTTGACCTAGTTTTACATATGTAACTGGAAAAAAACAAGGTCGCAAGATCAAATGTCACAATTCAGTTCTTGTTTTTGCCTGAAGAAATCAGTCACACCAAAGGTCTGAAAAGCCATGAAGAAAGTTACACATCAGCCGATGTTGGTAACTTCTCAACTTAAACGGCACCCTATACTATTTTCAGGCTTTAACAAAGTTTTCTTCAGGGGACATAACTTACAGTGAGTGATTATGCAGTTTGTATCTCCCTCACTGGCCTGGCAGGTCATCTCAACAGTTGATGTCTGTTTCTAATATTGTGATTGTGGCGCAGAATGAGGGGGGCGTACACTGGTACGAAACCCTTGACTCTTCAAATCCTTCCTCCCTGTGATTAATCCCCTCTGCTCCTGTGTTTAAAAAATGATTCATTACAGGCAAGCCCGCCTCGCTTTCCCTTGCACCAGCTCTCCTCAGGGGAGCCATTACCGCGCGCTCCACTGAGCTCGGATTACCTGCCTCTGACCAAACTCATGTTTGTTTTTACAGGTGCAGTACAGCGCGCTGAAAGCGCCCACCAGCCAGAGTCAGCCACGGAAGAAAAGGTAGGCTCTGCGGACACTCTGGATGAAAGGCTGGTCTCCTTTTGAATGTGGTACGACGCAGTCTACCTGACAACAATGCTCCAGCACTAGCAGAGCCCATAACCCCGTGCACCCCACCATACCACCCTAACTCTGCCCCCTGCTGCACAGGGGCAACCAGCCGCTCTCTGGCTTGTGTGTTTGCCACTCCCCTGACAGGGGCTGTGAACTGCAGCAGCTAGGAGGGCAGCACATGGTGCTGTCAATCACAAGCCGGGAGGTAAAGAAAAGAGACCATTGCAAGGCTTAGCCTTCATCTTTGGATATAATTTAGAAAAGGAATGAAAAGCGTCGGGTTTGGTTTACCTTAAACTTCTACTGTTTTCCTTTTTCTGACTTTGGTGAAACTGCTAAATTTGCCTCAAGGTAAAGTTAATTTAAGCATAACAGTTTATGGATGTATTTATACATGTTTTAATATAATTAAAGGTGGAGAGGTCATACATGTTGCAGATATTGAAATAATCAGGGACAATTCATATGTTTTATTGCACATTTAACATATTTTGACAGAGGCTGAATTTTACTGTCCCTGTTGTGGTAAGAATTTATTGTATATAACATATATGCTGTCAGCTTTCTTCATTTAATCTTAGCAACAAATATATATTTATGTACTGAATTTGTATTATTTCTGGCAGGCTTTATTTTTTTATGTCATGTTAGACTGATTAATTTGAGAGTTTATTTTTACTCAGTATCATGTCTGCATCATCAAGTGGAGCATTTGCAAGAATCCTGAATAAAGAATCTTGATCAGTTTGAGCTCTTGTTTTTGCCTGTGTTTTTGCAATAACTGCACTCTAGTGAGGATGGATTACACCACTTCTTTACTTGAATACACAGTAAACACATCTGATTACACAACACAGCCATTGGAACAGAGCTCACACACCGGCCACCGCTGCGCCTTGGTTACCGAGCTCACATCAAAGCTGTGTGGCTCCAGTGTGCTTCCTAATGCATTGCTTTGTTGCCTTCTCACAATAACAGGGTCCAGATGAGAGAGAAAGAGCTCATCTCACAAAGAGTACTCTCACCATCCTCAGCACTTTGTGCTTTACATTTACACTAAAATCACCTGGCCTATCTAATGGTTACGCACACATACTCAGGTTTTTCCATCTCTCTCCACACAATAGTTTTCCCAGGTACAGGGGTGTAGTGATATCACCAGTATATCATCAGTTTTCTCTGTCATATTTACTGTACATAAAAACATTTTATTAGTTATTGACACATTTAACAAAAAAAACTATTTTTATTCATACCACTCCAATTCAATCAGCTCATCTTGTTTTCATGAAAAAAATTAAGTTTCCTCCTTTACCTGTTATCTGACTACTCCTTTTTTAAATATATATAGTTAGAACAGAAGTTGGGCTGAACTGGCTTGGACCTCAGCAATGGGAGTTTGTTCTAACTGACTGGGGGACTGAGCATCACGGCCGGGTGCACCCCCCTCCTCAGCAGTAGCACGCTGGTGAAAGAGCATCCATCTGTGCTTTGTGAAGAGTTTGATTGGCTCAGGGGGACCTGGTGGAGCCCCGGGCTATCTCTTTTGACAGGCTGATAGAGACATCACTGGGCTCTCCCAGGAGCTGCCACCAGGGGTCCATTTCAAAGTGAGAGGGTGTGGAGGTGACCCTGAGCTTCTGACGAGCTAAATCCCACACACTGGCTGAAACCCTCCTACATTCTTGGCCCCATTGGGGTTGGGGGGGGTTGGGTGGGAGGCTGGTTTCGGCTGTGCTGGGAGGAGGGCAGAGCTGAGGAAGGAGGGGCGTGGAGGGTACAAGTAGATCACTGGCAAGACCCGATGAAGTGTTCCCAAGAGGTGAAACCAATTAAGCAATTCTCTCAGGGTCCTTTTAATCGACATTTGAGCAACAACAACTAAACTGTCACACTATGACATCCAAATCTCTGACGGAACATATAAGAATAAGACCTTGGCTATTAGTGGGCATATAGAGCACAGTTAAACAAAAATACTCACTTCTTCAGCAGTTCTTAAGTTGAAATAATATTGTGTCATGGGGACATATATTATTGAGGAAGATGCTGCCTGTGACATTATGAGAGGTCATATGGGATACGGTTGCCTGCCTCCAAGCTGTCAAATCTTTAAATCTGCGGCACTGAGGTTGTGGACTTGGATGTTCCCTGTATCATTCATAGTCAATGGATCATAGAGAAGAGTCTGACAGGGTTACAACAGTTGTTGATTTGGCGCGGCATGCACCAGTGCACACTTGTGCTACCACTCATACACACACACAAACACAAATAATCCCCTTTTCAAAGAGGTGAAATCATATTTAAGGAATTGTTTGTCAGTGTATTTTCTCCTGGGAAGGTACGAATCTCAGTAGAGGAAGTCACTGTGCAATATGGGCCCTGAATGCTTTGGGGAAAATCCCTGGATGTTTTACAAGCTTGCTAATGAACATTTGAGCCACACAGCAGTTAACATTGTCTGATCACATTTTTTTCTCCCGTAGTTGTTGTTGTTGTGCATGGTGTGGCAGTGATGTCTTCATCAGGCTGTCAAAAAGGAAGTGCCTGCAGCTGTGGCGGATCCCCCCAGAGCCTGTCACACTCCTTGTTTCCATGGCAGTCCTTCAGGCGGCACCACAGGCAGGCTGTGTGCAAGGACCCATACAACCTGTTTTTTCAGCAGCCGCTCCTCTGATGTTCAGCCCCGGAGCGGGCGTCAAACTACCAAGTGCAGAGAGAGAGAACAGTGCACCCTTTCTCTGTCGCACTTCTGTGCTGCTTTACAAGGAGATGCATAGCAAAAAAAAAAAAAACTACTAATTTGAATAAGCCACCATTCTCTGCACCTCCTTAGTAATTGTTACATGTGCAATGGCATTAAGGTTCTCTGACCTCCTCTGAGAGACACAATGTGCACAGTAGGATAAAGTAACAAAAGCACGACTCATAGCTGACTTACATGTGTTAAAGTGCTTATGCACGTGTTATTTGGTCTGCTTGTACCACCTGAGAAGCAGGTCGTGGAGATCAGTGGCTGCGCTCCAAGTCCCAACTGGCCTAAATTAAAGGTGTAGAGGTTATGGTCTGCCTCCAGACACAACCCTGACACCAATAAAGAGCAGGATTTGCCGGGCGTCAGCTCTGTGGAAACACAATCTCAATGGCAGACCAAGCTGAGTTTGCCACAGTTAACTACTTGTTTTGCCTATATGAGCACATATACCTAAGGAGGTTGCATGGGGATCTTTTAAAATATGTGGTACCCTGCTTTTGCTTTTTGTTCCAGATTGTAACTTAACCAGTCGGCACATTGCTTTAGGCTCGCCTGATGATAGAAGATATAAATCATGGTAACCAGGATTGATGTTGTCTCTGGGAGTAGGGGTGGGAATATGACTGAGATAACAACAGAGAGAAAAATGGTTGCTAATAGCAGCTGTTTTCAGTAGCTCCAGTTTACTAATAATTCATTTTGCAGCCCACAGTACAGGCTGGTGTTAAGACATGGCAAAAGCCATAATTCTTTATCGCATCAAGAATAGAAGATGGCCTTTAAGAGCTGAAATTAAATCATTGGCCTTTAAAAGCATCTCTCTAAGGGGCAAGCTGCATTAATAAATTCAACTGATTCCACTTTAATATTATTCAGAGTGTATTAAAATGAAGACAACAGCTGGGATCATGCCCAGTCTCGGGAGTATTGCTTGAGCCAATGAGAGCCGGCGAGATGCAAAGCATGTCTGAGTGCAACCCTGCGATGTGGATGAGGTGGGGGACACAAGGTCCCAGTGTTACAGGTGCAGGCCTGACAGGTGCTGTTCCAGGATCAGAGGTTGTTGGGTTCTGACACTGGCCACAGGACAGCTACTGCCTGCCTCAAAAACAATCTCACATGGGAACAGACACCCAGCCACCCAGCCAATCAGGCCTGCTCCTGCCAGACTCATGACAGTACTGCTTATGAGAACAAGAACCTTCAAATTCTTTGTTTTTACTGCCACTGTTGGGAATAGTTATGGGCTTAGTTTGTTGGAAAATGGATAAAGAGTAGGAGAAAAAATAGTGCACTGTGGCTTTGGGAAAAAAGAGAGGAAATAAAGTGTTAAGCTTTCTAACATTTGGTGTTACATCAGTGCTCTATAGTTAGCACAAGCACATGCGTCAGGAAACAATACAAAGAATAATTGAACTGCATATTTCATTCTAATTAACAGTGATATAACGCAATGTGACTCTCAGCCTCCTGAGGAAAGAGCCCCATATTTTGTTTGATGAATCTGCTGAAGCCACAGCAAGTCTCGCCACTAACCCCTAGGGAATCAGGTATCATTAGAGATATGAACAGATCTGCTTTTTGTCTCGGTGAAAGAAGGGGAAAACACATTTCCTCCGCGCTGGCACATGGGTGAATGTGAAAGTGTTCAATATTAATAGCCTTTCATCAAGGACACAATTAGGACACCTCTATTTGACACATTCTATAGGTTCTGAATGAATATGAATATATGGTCCCAAAGAAGGAGCCACTGGCTGAATAATAAAGTGAAATCTCCAGCAAAGCCAGCAGAATGAAGAATGCACAACATGACAATTGGGGAGCTGATGTATTTTGATCCAATGTGAATTTAAAAGAAGCAAGAGACTCTAAGTGTATTATTATTAGCCTGTTTTATAATTCATGGCCCAGGGCAAGTTGTATATTTATCCAAATTAGCATACATGCTGCTATACAAACACACACAAGTGGCGCACATATTAAAGAAGGCACATTACTTTTATCTGGTCTTCTTGAAGTATTACTGCACATACTTTGAAAACTGATAGACACTATTTGCGTGTTTTGGTATTTCTCTTCCTTTCAAGAGGATTAACAGCAAAGATTAAACTCTAACACTGGTCATGGATCAGTCTGAGGTTCACAAAGAGCAAACTTGATTAGTGAGAGTTTTCTGGTGCTGACTGTGAACCCAAGGTGTGAAGAGGGCTGTGGTGAAGTGAGGAGACTAATCACATGTGTATCACCCCTGAGCACTGTCTCCTCCAAGCTCTACCACATTATGACACCAGAGAGTCATGTAGCACACGAAGCACAGTCAGGCCCATTAACTAGAGCGGCTAATTATCGGCTCCTACAAGGTCTTCAAGCTCTCAGGCAACGCATGTTCTCATTTCTGATTAAAAACATAAATGCATACAGAAAAAAAGGATCAATTACAGCGAGGCAAAAAAGATAACAGCCCCGTACCAGAGTAATTAGGCTGGGTGTTTCATCGGAACCGCTTGCTCTGTGATGAAGGCTTAAAGAGTCCAGTGGCAGAAACACCACAACTGTTTGTTTTATTTATGATGCTGCAGTGTCACCCACCGGGGCCCAATTAGCCTGCGACTCATGCCTCGGAAAGCATCTCTCTTTGACAGGAAATGAAAGCTCCACTTGCTTATGTCCTTCTGGTGACCTGTGGGCTTCAACCTGTTAAGGGGAGACTGGCCAACAGCGGTGACTTGAATTCCTTCCTTCCTCCTCCTCCCCCTCCTCCTTTCTGCTCTCTTTTTGGCCATTTGCCAGTAGATTTCATATCATTTAACTGTGTCATCAGAGGATGCCGTGGGGATGATGCCTCCGTTTTGGCAGTATTTAGGCAAGAGATTCACTTCCACACCTCTTTCTCCTGGCTGATTTGATTGTGATCCTCTGTGATGTATGGAACAGCCTTCTCGGCGTCCCTCACCCACATGAGGGAGCAGCACCATAAGCAATGAGCCTGATTGCAGTGTTGGCTTGAGCTCTTACACTAGCTTCAAACCGTTTGTCAAAGTAATTTTCTTAATTACCTGCGATATGCTCTGATTAAAATAGTATTTACCAATTTACATCATATCAGGCAGCACTGGGTTTAAATTGGCTTTCATGGACGTAATGCATATGTTTTACGACAAGAGAGAGAAATAACACAGTAAATGATCTAGTCAAGCTTTGATATGGTATTATAAATGCTCTTAAAATTTGAAAGGACATGCTCATTTTACTGAGCAGCCTTTCCTTTTACTCTTAATGACATTAACAACCGTTCTGAAAACGACTGTAATAACAATCTTTCACACCTTTCACTTCTTTACATTACAACTACACAGTTCATGTAATCCTTGAAATATGGCACACACACACACAAACACAGACAGATATAGTTTATTAGTTTCAATGAAAAAGAATGTCTATGGTCCTTTAAGCAAGCAGCAAGAGACCAATTAGCAAGTATCTCTATTCAATTTCTCCATATCTCTACTTAGTGAGTGAGAGGGAGAGAGAGGTCTGGGGGGAGGAGTTTGAGAGGCACAGACAGGAAGAGAGAAAACAAAGCCATCATCTCCCAGTGCTTGCCCTCCTCTCCCCTCTCCTCTGCAGCTCCAATTACTGGCTTCTCTCCCTGCCATCAGTATGCAGCAGGGCCGCTCCTCTCCTTCACTCGCCCCAGGCCATTGAATACGTTACCTCCGCTATGGGGCTCAGGGCTCAGGGGCACTGCGCCCCCTAACCCCCTGGATAATTTGGGATTCCTGCTCCTGCCTTGGAGAGCTGAAAACAAATAAAACACCCAGATAAATAAAGAAATAAGGTTGCCTCACAAATATCCAGAGCTCTACTGATTTATTGATTTGTTCATTCCTCTACTTATTATTTGTAAATCATTACTGATCCGCAAACACCCACACCTCCATCCTAAACCTACGCAAGAGGATGAGAAAGCAAGCAAAAGTTTTGGGCAGCAGAATCACATGAAACATAGTTTTTAAAACTTTAATTTTTTTTTTCCTTATAATGAAATGACCAAAGGAAATATTAATAATCGCAGAATATTTTCTGGAATAATATATCATTTTTGTGCAGATATCAAATTTTGAATTGTAATGTCTAAATTGCGGTGAAATGTTCTCTTCATTCAGCTTTTTGAATTTGATTTTTTTTGAAGCTTCAAAAATATTTTAACGTTGATTCTCTATTTTTTCTGACATCACGTTTCTTACTGAATGAAACCATCTCAAATCTCTTATTTTCCAAGTTCTCCATGAGAAGAAGAGAACATCTTTGGTTTTTGACAAACTATTCCAAGGTGAAAATAACCATTTTCATTTTTTTTTTTTTTTTACAGCCCAAAATCTCCACAGTGCACTTGAGGCAAGTCTGTTCAGACTGGACTGCTTTTGGCTTAGATCCCTCTCTTTGTCCAAGGTTTGACGTTTAAGAGAGCTCACAGCTTCAGATCATGCCATTCCTATCAAAGCACTAAAGGTTTCACGCACAATACAGATTGGTGTGCTTTAAAATCTTTTATTTAAAAGCAAGCAAAACATGTTATGGAGATCTTGTCAAACTCTAAAAGCCCCTTAGTCTAGACCCCTACATCACTGCTTGTATCAGTATCACAATGCTTAAGTGGAGCTGAATGTGCTGAAAATACATGCAATCATGAGGTGGAATGAATAACTATACAGCGCTTCACTGCAGATCTAAAATTGTGAAAGACTATCTCTGTCTGTCCAGAGCCTTTTATGTTGACAAACACCTACACTGTAGTTCTCATGCAGTGGTCTGTGTCCACAGCTGCTCTTCCCACTCGCCCGCGAACAGATGCATGCTTCGCTCTTTTGGGTAGAGCCTCATGACTGACTGGATTGTTTTGGAGATAGGGATAACAATGAAATGCAAAGAAATGGGGTGGAAATGGTGGCGTGAAAAAGGAGCTCTTCCACTTCATTGTACAGCTCGAGGAGGTAACTGAGAGCAAAACCCCAACATGGGCCGTCCGAATCAGACAGCACTCCCATCGCACCCAAACTGCCCCATTCTCCTCATAGTGACATTAATGCCTGTTTAATATGCTTCTCCAAAAACAGTTGGTGTAAATGAGTACTAGATTACTTAATGTAGCGCTGAATCAATTCTCAAATGTGTCTGTCCCTGCTATACAGAGCAGGAGGGCCAGAGGAACAGAGAGTGACAGTGAGCTTGATACAGCCATAGGGTAAATTATGAGAATACTAAGGAGATATTGTTGTTACTCTTGGCTTCTTACAGAATTTTGTCAGTGGGTTTTGGAGTTGGATGCAACTGGTCAGGCGATGTTAAATCTGCTGGCCACATGATTTTAAATTGTGATATTGTCAAATAACGTGTTCACAAATTCACCCATGATGTAATGTAAGGTGAGGTAATACACTTACAGTGGTGAAAAGGCCCTGTTTTCTTATTTTTCCATCACAGTGCACCAGCAGAGTCCAGGCTTAACTTCAGGGCATGCAACAAAGCACTTCTCCATGATGGCCCCTATGCAAAAAGAAAAGTCTAGAGTTTAAAACAAACAACATACAAGGTGGAATTTGACAAGCTCATAAAGTATCATCTGCTTAAATGCCTTATGACAATGTAAGATTAATGACAGTCCATTCAATGCGAGGCAGCAGAGGCAGAAGAGGCACCTGCTCCTCAAAGGCCAGTTCTAATCATTCTCATCTGGACTCCCTGCTGACATACTAACCTGCTGTTCCTAGGGAAAGGAGATCTGCCTCCCAGATCCTCAAACACTTTCCTGGGCCCACCGTATTACTTTCCTAATTCAGCCCAGATGTGATGTCCCCACTCTGCCATCCTGTTTTTTCCCCCCACTCTGCTTCATCTCATTCCCACCTGCTAGGTGACCTGGGGACCCAAGACCCAGACTCTCATTTGGTTTGCCTCTCTCAAAGTAAAGTCCTGTTCTTTGAATTGCAGCAATCTCTTTTTTTTCTGCTTCAGCCTGTAGGGTCTGTGGTGAAGCCAGTGTACCATAGAGAGCACAGGAATTTTCCTGCTGTCACATCCTCACATGTCTTTTGTTGTCTTAATGAGAATCCCCTTGCAGAGTGGTCAGCCTTCAATGCTGATGGGTAACAACTGGTAACACTTAGAGTACATACGTACTGGCTCCATGGACACTGTCATAAACATCACTCCTTTCTCAGTACTTTATCTCATGAATACTCCAGTGTAACTGATGGGTTATGGTCAATTTTACTCCTCCTCTTGTTATGATACAAACAGCTGCTGACCTTGGATATTTTGCATCCCTTACAATGAAAATATGTATTTTCCCCATAAAAGACTCTGGATTTAAATTACAAATTATTGAAGCAATGTCATCGTTGGGTGATGAACACCATCGGTTAGCTCTGACCGCCTGAAAGATCTCTACGTTAATTGGATTGCTTGGCTTCCCCAAGCTGATGGACATGCATGTCTCTCAGGACCACTGAGTGTCTGTCTCCACTGGATGGGCCCCAGTAAATAATCTCTCTCCCCTAAACGCTTACCATTAATTGTGTTTTTTTTTTTCTTCTCCTTGTTGAGATGTATTTGGGAGGGGGTGGTGTGGGGGTTGGGCAGGGGGATAATTAAGACAATGCCTCTCTGCGCTTCACTTTAGAGCGTAGATCCCACCAGGGCTGAGGCAGGTGCCTCTTACTGGAAGAGCCTTACTGACAAGGCCTGCCAATCAAGCCAGTAGAGCTCTCCATTTCTCGAGCTCTTAGGTACTCTATTCCCTTTAGTCCGTTTATTCCAAACACAGTTTTAAAATGCTGGGGATTAAGCAGGTAGCAAACAAGTCCAGTCTGTCAGAGGAAATCAGTGTTCCCCAGACTATGTGTACATTGTCTGTCTCAGCCCGTCTGCAGCTGCATTCATGGTGGAAGGTTTTATCCTACAATTGATTAGAGAGTTTAGACTTTAAGATGAATTGTTACAGCAAAATAAACACAATGCAACCAAGTCTTTGTGCTTCTTTAAATGCTACTGAAAATACCAATGTCACACAGCAATAAAATGTCTTTATATATTTTTATTTTCAACACCTTTGCCCATTACAGAGGTCGTTAAGGGAGAAGCACCGAACAAACTCGGTGCTTCTACTTGCACTCACTTGTACTCATCTAATGACAAATAACACTTATCCCATTTCACTATGTTTCCTAATTTCTGCTGAATATTACATGAAGTAGTAGAACAATACAGGACTATACAGACTTGAGGAACACAGAAGAAGTTCCTTTGTGTTATCCTCATACATGACCCAGAGGGCATTGCTAAACTGTAAAGAACTGTATGGACAAAGCATATAGTATAATAACATAATCAAGACAAAAATGTAATGCTACTGGAAAAAAAAAAAAAGAAAAACAAAGAAAAAATTGTATCTCTTTAAACTTGCTCCTCATCTGGTAGACAGGCTGGAGAGAAGTGCCAGCAGCTATTCACGACGGAGCGGGAAAGCAGGTCATAGAGTCATGGCCACTAAGAGCCGCTGTGCTATAGAGTGCCACTGACAGGCTTGTACAAGGCCGGGGCCTCATCTGGCTGCGGTGCCAAAATTTAGGAGCTGAATATGGTCTACTGTTGAGACATAGAAAAGATATCCTTGCACAAATAAAAAAGAATGTCCATATTTATCCAGAATATGCGCACTTAGCTGGAAATAAATAAATAAAGGTTTCATAAAAGAAAGAAAACATCTCAGTGAATTAAAGTTTAAAATCAGAAATACTTGACTCTCATACATATGGGTGGGTTCTCATGTAACATTTTTTTTTTAGCTTTAGTTTTGAAAAATGGACAGGCACACACTTTGTGCTAAATGTGATATGGGAGTTAAATGAATGTGAGAGTGGGTCCGAATTCCCCAGCAACCATAGCCACTCGTCACACACACACAGACAGGAAATGGACAGCCACTTTGAGGAAATTCAATTCAGTTGTCGTCCACTGTGAAAAAGATTGAATCATGTAGACATTTGAGGTGATTTAATGGTGTTAACATACGCACAGTGGAGCTCCATGACTGAAGCTGTGCAGGCTCTGGATTATTGAGTTCAGTGTAAAATCAGTCACTTCTCCAGAGTCCATTTGACTAGGAGAAATGGATGGACATTAGCAGGAATTTTGAAAGTGATCCTTTTTTTTTTTTTTTAGCATAAACCAGTGATGGATTTCGCCTCAGGCATTGTCGTAACAGTCCCGTGAAAATTACTGGATCTCAGCTCTGGTTTGTTTTTCCTCAAATGCAGTGGGGTACCATCAGATCAGTTTAGCAAGTTCTGACATTTAAGTGAAAATGTTGAAGAAGAGTCTGAAAGATATGTGGGGGGTTTGGCTGGAGGGTTTTTGAAGGTGCTTTCGTCTTTTCTTGATGTGAAGAACCAGAAGGTCTGGTGTATCACTGAGTCTGGCCAATGAACTGGTTATTGTTAGCTTTGTGAGAAACCATTTGTTTAATAGGAACTCAGGCTGGAGTTCTCTCTGTGATAAAGATAAAATGTAGTTTTATAGTTTAGTATAGTTTCAGCATAAATGGTCATGTGCAGCCGCAAAACTGATGTCACCAAATGAAAATAAATCTTGATATTAATGGTATAAATGCTATTATATACACTTTTCTTCCCTTTTTTACACTATGCTATCTGACATGCTACACAGTGAGACGCACCGAACGCACTCATCCATGATGTCATCCATGACACTGATGTTATATGTTTGTGTTTTCCCCTGTCAGCCCTTCTCCATTTACTGCTGTTATGTATCTTTGCTAGAAAAATATTGCCAAAGGTTCATAGGATTATGTATAGATGATAAATTATCCCCTGATCCTTTTTCACATTCTACTAATATTTGAATAGGTATGTTACAAACAGTAGTTGTAAATATAAAGGATATATTCACTTTGGCCCTGCTGACCAGATTAAGTCTTTCAAAGAATGGAAATATTTACTTGGTGGTGTAATGTGTACCTAGATGGCCTCAAGGGGCCGCTAGCAGGGATTTTTCTCTTGTACTAACTCCAAAACTGTTCACACATTCACTATTTATACTTTATAGCATGTAAACTCTTTAGAAATCATTGTCAGGCAATATTTAGTATATTCAGGTATCTACTCTCTGTCACATCATATATGTGGATTTATATCTAATGTATCATGTTAGGTCAGTTAGCATTCGTTTTCTGCCCATTACATGTCCATTACTTTTCACATAGTCAAGTCAAATTTTATTTATATAACTCTTGATCACAATCACAAATTTGCCTCAGTATGCCTTACATCCTCTGCTCCAATGAAGAAAAAGAAGACAAACAATGGCATTAATATACTGTGTCTATTGGAATGATTTGATTCCACTGTATAGGATGTAATATATCATGTACCTATTATTTATAGAAAAGTAAACAATTCAGACACCAGTTTACACTTTCAGTCTCTTTTCGTCATCACATTATAGTTTGGAAAACTACTTTCTGTAAGCTAATTGAATTCATGTCCATCCAAACAGAACTTGTCTCTCTCTCAGAAACAAACAAACATAAATGTCTTTTTTCTTTTTAAATTGAATTAAATTTTGCTAATGAAAGATCTAACAATCGTTAACAATCAAAAGCCTTTATAAGATCAGGAGAACTCACAAATACTTAACTGAGCGAAGAGCCACATGAATTCCTCAGACTTTATGTACTGTACACATTAAACGTCATTAAGACTCCCACTGAATTTTTCCGAAGGACAAAATTCGTGTTGCAGCATGCAAGTGGCCAGCAGGCTTGACCTTGAGTTTCACTTTGCACACTGTAATAAATAAATATTATCAAAAGAAATGAACTCATTCTCTCCTGTCTCTGTTTGTTATTGTCTCTTTAAGTTTGTGAAGTGTTGAACATTCACTGTTTTGTCCTCCTCACCAGCAGAGATATGAACAATGTCCGTTTCTTAAGACTTCCTCATCAGCTTCAGAGAGCGTGGGAGTGCTGGTATCTGGAAACAAGCTTTAGCTGACTTTTTTTCAGACTACAACAACATCCTCCTCCCTATGCTCCATGCACATGTCCTCTCACTCCATGCATTATAACCCTGATGAGCTGACCACATCCTTGGAACACTTCACAAGATAAATAATTGAACTCTCAATAGCCCTTGATGGACAAAAATTGCTCCTCCAGCTGCCACTTCTTCTTTTGCTTTGTTCTCAAGAGCAACAACAACAAATGGGCCTTTGCAGAATCCCACACTAAGAAAACACATTTCACAATGATAACACATAAGAGCTGGGGTTGCATTACTCTCCTGCTCAGATGATTTGTGCCATTAGAGGTACCCTATGTGTTGTACAAATAGTAATAAAGAAGCCTTCAAAAGAGATATGTGATCTTAAAAGAGTGTTTTATCCCGGCACATGACTGATGTCACTATCATCAGTTATCTGTTACCAGCTAACTTGTCTTTTCAGCAATCAAGAGAGAAGGTAGACAAAGGTTTCAGAGGCAGAGATGAGTGCTTTGAACAATAGGTGGCAGTGTGCTACCACAGAAGGCAGCCATGATATCTGCAAGTTGTCTGAATCCAGTCTTGGCAGAGGAAGGCTTGAGGCTGTTCTGTGGATTTAATTAGACAGAAACAGATACTCACATGTTCATTTCTCAGCTGCCTCCCATCCATTTCTTTACAGTCTGTTGGGGAAAAACGCTTTATGGTCCAATTGTAACTTTAACTGTGAGCACAGAAAGAACCACACATTCATAGTGAAAAGCCAAGTGTTAAGACCTTGTTTCACACCTCCTAGAGGCAACCATTACAGCAGGTAGAGCTGTCAGAATCACAGGCCATCTGTTAAAATACACAAAAGAGAGGGCAGAGACTTTTTTTCCATGGATAAAGAAAGTATTTTTTAAAAGTCTTGAGGTATCCTCCTGGTTGAAGACCACACCCCATGTAACTCAAACAAAGACGTATAGAAACCTTTGTATTTGCAAAGACAGATATACAATTTTTTTTTCATTAAACATACGGTACATTTTAACAATTGATTTATACATTCATTACACTTTTATGACTCATTATTTTAATTTTCTGGTTATCCATCACATTACTCAGAATCACATGAATCAAAACATTCCTCATTCATGTGAAGTTTTATTCCATGAGACATTGGGGTATGCTAACATCATGTATGCTAACATACATGACGAATGCCAGCAGAGGAACAAAGCATGAAAAAAAAGGGGCTATAATTGAATCAGAGGGAAAACATGGCGGTATTAGTGGCAGTGGGAGGGGGGCAAGGAGCTGGAAGAACAATATTTAGACCAATGCTAGTTGAGAAAGTGGCTTGGCCTATACACTAACCTTCACATCCATATTAAAAGCAAGGTGTCACCGCATGCAAATTAGAAGTAGCCGGGTAAAGCACTGTTAATGAACCCAGCCATTGAACTCCATGCAGCAGGCTTGTCGTTAGATAGGTGCACCATAAATAGTCCATTTGGCCAAGAGCCAGAGGGAGAGGCTAAGGCAGAGTTACTAGCAGTAGGATAGGGCCTTTATTGTGTTATGACAGACAGAGGGGACGATCAGACAGGATAGAGATATGGGCTTTCCTTTCCAGATTAATTAAAGAAAGGATCAATTAACAGTGATGAAAACCATGGCGGCATACTGACTAGCTGATAGGCCAATCAAACCTTGAAATGCAGAGTAGTTGGCATGTTTTATCTCTCCAAACTTAATTGCAATTTTCCAGAGGGAATGACGTGATCAAAATGGCAGGGTGAAATTAGCTCCACATGAATAAAGTATTTATTTGATGCATTTGTTCTGTGATTTCAGGGCTAAATCTGTATTGTATTCTATATAGGAAACAATGTTATATTATTATTTATTTTTTTATTTGCCGTGCACACAGAAGTTCTTATTTCATAATTTAGTCTCCCCCTGCTCACCTTTTATCACGGTAATTATGAACACGGCTCCATTCCTCAACGTGAGCTTTTGCTGAGTAGCAAAATGCCTTGGCTGAGGACAGTTTGTCCCACACTGCCCAATCATGCCAGATGCATGTGGTTATACAATATGGAGCATTCATGAATTAATTTGCATATTAGGACATGAATTTCATACCCCCTCACCACTGCTGCTGTACGGCAGATTCGAGGTAATAATGACCTTACAACAGATGAAAAGAACAAAGATTTGACGTCTCACTTGTGGGGGTAAAACGAATATAGTGTGTGCAAAGAATTAAAGAAGAGGAGACATGCAGGAATGTAATGATGAATTTTGGCAGAGGAGCAGAAGTTTTCGAAAGTAATGTAGCAATGACCTTTAATCCAAGCAAAAAAGGTTATATAGAGTGTTTGGTGTTGTCACAGTGAATCTTTACTGTGCTGTTAAAAGTTGTAAAATACTGCAACAAAGTCAAGTTGCATTGGTGGTCTTCAGATTGTTACCATTTGCTTGTTTTTAATCATTTATCCAGTTATTATAACAATATTAGCTAAGATTAAACACACACACACACATTGCTCATTACCTTGGGAACACAGCCCACCAAAAGCTCATTTCCTGTTGAGGAAGACTGCCTAACCCCGATTGACCCTCAGATATTCCCATTACCATGAGCCAATGTTTAAGGGAAAGCTTATTGAGCTACCTCAGCTGGAACACCCACCACTGATTTATGAGCAGGAGACCACTCTGCTTTTAATGATTATCTGTTTATTTTTTTCCCCACACTAATCATATCAGAAACAAGGAAATGATAATTATTATTCAAATGTGCCAGAAAATAAAGGAATCAAAGGGATGGCATCATTTGAGTCTTCTGCTTGTCGAGACAAAATGTTAAGTGTAAAAATAAATGTGAGAAAGGAGAATATTTTGAAATCCTCCTGGGGAGGGGAGCATTTAGTTAGCGTCTTTTGAAGTTAACTTCTCATTTGGTTAAATTTTTTTTTTATATTTATGTCTTTAAAAAGCTGTTAATGTGCAAGAAGACATAAAAAAAGAAATGTCAACATACTTGACTCACCCATACAGCCTATGACTAATTAATCTAATCCCTGTCAGTCTTTAAGCAGGATCCCAGTGGAGTGAATTCAGTCCACCTATGTTCCTCTGACACCTTTCATTACAAGAACAAGGTCTAAACTGTAGACAGTGTAACCTCTCTGCTTTTTCTGGCTCTGTGTGACCATAATGCACAACAAGAATTCTGAGATCTATCCATGTCAGTAATGCTGCTAGATGGAGGAGAAGCTTAAGTGAGTCTGTCATGGTAATTATGGTGGATAGTTGAGGACTATCAGGTCCTCAGCTTGCTCACTGCCAGTCTGATCTATCCTGGACGTAAAGAGTCTCCTGTGAGTTTGGGGGAAATTGAAAAGATGCACTTATCTACCTAATGGCAATAGCTGAGGCAAATGACATGCATTTTATGGCAAGGAATAACTGTATTTGAGGTATAGTATCAGTGTGTGCCCTGTGGCCATATTCAGCTGCTATGTTTGATTATCCATGAGGCTGTGTCAGAATGTGAGTGAATGCTACTGTAAGCAGTTGACTGGTTTAGGCAAGTGCAATGTCACAGATTTGTCATTCATTTTATAATTTGCTTACTGACAATCCAGCCAGTCTTTGACAGGCAGAGAGTCTGAAAGCAGCAGCCAACATCTCACAGTGCCTATATGAAGCAGGCAGACCGTTTTTTTTTTTTTTTTTCTCATTTCAACACATCTGGTGACAGCTTTCAGACCAGTATGTTGCTGTCTAAACAGAAAACTTACTTTTGCCTATAGTCAGACAGGGATTCAGGGATTTTGTGTTCTGATTTTAAATGAGCAAAAAAAAAAAAAAAAAAAAAAAGTTTGCTTCCACGCCCCAGTGTATTGTGTATTGTGAGATGTTTTATAATCCACAGTGGCAGTGTTGAGGGACATTATCTCAAGTATATGAGTTACTTAAATGAGACAGTGGGACTCTATGAAACCAGAGTAAGGCAGTAAATGTAATGTGTTTGTGAATGGACATCAATGGTGAGGCAGAGCTGTTTTACAGTCATTTATCTGAAAATGGCAACATAATGTAATAACATTTGGGAAGCAACTGTTTTGATTGGGATGGGATAGTCTGCCGAGCTGCAGTTACATGCTGAAAACACAATATTAGTGTCCATCATTTGAGGTAACTAGCAGGGTTTCAGTTTCAGGGTTTTTGGGAAATCAAATTAGTCTGCCAGACATCCAATTTGTGTTTTGGTTTAGTCAAATGTGGCTGCTGCATAATATGCTGGAGGCCACAAGATGAGAGGAAAGTGGCTCATTTGTGTTACATAACGCAAAAATGTGCTGCTCTTGATGTGAAATGGAAACTTTTATTTCGCTAAGCAAAGAAATGACCTGTGCTTGATGTACTGAGGACCTTGTAATCAAAAGGTTCACACACAGCAAGCTGCTCAGCAAGTCCAATGTGAATAATACATTCCATTAAAAAGGCTCATTAAAATAATTGTTGGTCAATAAACTAGTGAGAGTAAAAGTTAGCCTCCAAATGGTCGTCTGGGATTGTCAAGCTTCTGTGGTGAGCACATACTTCTTCCACAGCTAAATCATATCAGATGGACTATTGACAACATCCTGTCAATAGCTGAGCCCTTGGAGGGTTAGCTATTTGCACATTGACTGATTGACTGTTTCTTAATAGACACATAATTGGTGACAAAGACCTTCCAATGAAGTGTCATTTGCCAGAGCATTTGTGATAATTCACAGCCTGTCCCATTTTCTGTTGGACACAATCCCAAAGTAGGGGCTGTGATGAGAAACATGAACCACTAGACAGAGTCACACTGACAAGAGAAAATGTACAGTATTTGTGGCATGGTGAAATAGCTCTGCAGTAATCACAGGAAACACAAGACAAACAAACCAGATAGCTGGTATGGAATCTATAGATGGAAACATGGAGGATCCAATATAGAGCATCTCAAACTTTGACCTGATATAACATTATTCATTGGCAGTAATATTACAAGCTATTTCCTCTCATTCCAGAGTGTGGGCAATGTTGATGGATTGTAATTTTCACTTGGCACTTTTGTTTACCTTATTTATCTGCTCTCCTGTCTGACATAACCATCACTGCCTTCATCAGGGAGACTGAGCATTTACAGCTGGCTGTTGTGATTGCAATGTAGTGTAGACATTTAAAGGAGAGGAAGAAGAAGAAGAAAGATTAAAAAAAGGAAAGAAAAAAAAACCCACCCCATGATCCTGGAACATTTCATGAAGGCACTGCTTTTCAAACCAGCTGCTTGGAGGATTTTTAACATCTATTAATGCAGAATTACTCCAATTACAAGCCTTCTTTGTACCAAGGCCCCCTTCCGCTGCCTGCGTTAGATAGTGCACACCTCTGGGAGCCAATCACAGCCTTCACAGCCACTGGCAGCAGATGTAAGCAATTTACTTCTGATTTCTTCATATTCAGTGTGAGACGAGCTCCTGGTGACCCACGACCCTGGAGCCTGCAGGATTCTAACCCTATCAAATTAAAGCTCTCTGCTCACTTATTCCCTAGCGCTCCTCTGGTGCTAAGCAGCCATCTCGCTGCATAGCAACGCCGGTCGGGCGTGCTCGCTCATACGCCCTGCCTCATCAGCTGCTATTAGGGAAAATATACAGTGCTCTAATTGGATGAGATTCAGCTAAGGAAGTGCAGTTAAAGGTCATTTTCCACCGTGTGCCTCCTGCTCTTCAGAATAATTTCTGTGTCCTCCGTCTTTGGGAGCTGTTAAACAATAGGGCCAAAGTTACAATCCTTTCTCTCTTTTCCTGACAGACTGCCACAGGCCGTGATGAGCAGCGAGTCCTATGAATCATGTAAACAACATGGCCAGGCTCTGACTGATATGCTCTGTGTCAATTGCACATCTCTTCTACTGTCTTCCTTCAAAGTGTCCTGGTGCCTCTGTTGTAACCTTATTATTAACCAATTTTATTAAAGGTTAGAAAAGACCACCTACTATTCTAATTAGTAGTCATTTTGCCTTTTTTTTTTATCTCCATGGTGTCAATTTTATAGGCTGCTTTGCCATGGTATATATCTAGGATTAGACAGTAAAAGTAATGAACAAACATTCACAGTATGTTTTCTCCAAGCTTATATGATGATATGAGATGGTCAGTTATAGCAAGAGGTAACTACCATGGATGATTTTAAGCCTACAGAAAGTAGGCTTCAGGTGTAAATAAAACTGGAGCTGGAACAATCGTTCAAGATAATCAACAGAAATTAAGTTGTCACATAATTTGTCGAAATACAAATTCATCAAAATCACTGGTCATTGAAAACATTAAAACATCCCACTTTAAAGGTAGGTGTCAGTCAATGACTAGCATTAGCATTCTTGCTTATGGCCATAAATAACATTTAAATCAATATCGTTAAGACTTGTTAAAGTGTCAGAATGTGAAAACATTGAGGGCCACAAGAGTCAGATATTGGCTCACACTTAGTGTTACTTAATATCAGATGAGATCACAGGACCCTGAAGGATTCCTGAAGCTGTTAGCTTTGTAATGTACACCTGTTGCCTTGTTTAAATGCACATCAGCTGTTTTATGTTACAGTAAGTATTGTAAATCCCACTAAGATCCATGATGCTCTTAAGTCACGGGCCACTTCATAAATAAATGATTTTCTGCACTGAGGGGATTGTGGCTTCAGTTTAGTTCAGTTCTCTGCCTTGCGATGCAA
Source organism: Rachycentron canadum (assembly GCA_038496675.1). NCBI lineage: Eukaryota > Metazoa > Chordata > Actinopteri > Carangiformes > Rachycentridae > Rachycentron > Rachycentron canadum. Next base: position 14,408,514 of record CM076652.1, read on the forward strand.
TAATGATGAATGCAGACCTCCAGCACTCTCACTAACTGCTCTAATGTGTAGAGACTTAGGTCACGAGGATCACTAAACTGAAGCAGTGTTCAAGCAGCAAATGATCCATAAACCCCATTTCTAAGAAACAGAATTTTTTGTATTTTCACAAAATCATATATTACAGTTTTCCCAAAGACATAACAGGGTCTTTCAGCTAAAACTTCAAATGAGAAATATTAAAGTATCAGTTGTTTGATTCTTAATTTGAGTAGTGAAAAGAGAGGAGTGCAAAAACATATAAACATGTTTATAATGAGTTTTTCTCTACTAAGAGCTATGAGTCATTGATGAATAATAAAAATCATCTAACTAATCACTTATCAAAAGTTATATTTCTTTAGCTCTAATACTGTTTTCTAGTAATCTACAGGATAGAGCAAATCCATTTTACACAAACAAGATTGTTGATGCATCAAATCACTTCAAAACACGAAATGATTAGTGTAAAATCTAAACTAAACCCTGTGTAAACTTCTCTGTCTCCTTTTTATGAAAAATGTTTTGGTATTGTAAATATAAGTTTTTGTTCCACATAGTTTCAACTACAAAATCCACTTTCTCAAACCTCTTGTCCTTCTGCCTAAAATATGCTAAATATGTTTTCAGTCCCTACCACAGTCTGGTATGGGCAGTGCTAAAGCCTGGTTAGCTTCTTTAGAGTAAACGCTGCAGTTTTGTGTGGACTCACAGTAGTAGGGGATTTCAGAGGCTCCCTGTCTGCCAATTTTACAGCTGGAAGGGCAAAGGCCTTTTGAGCTCCACTGGAAAACTGAGAGACATTCACCGAATGAGAGGGCTGGGCCCAGAGTCCCACAGCTTCGCCCACCTTTTGTCCTGCCTGAAAGGCCTCACTGCCTGAAACGCATCACTTGACGCCCAGTGTTTGCTGTTGGGAAACCTGATTAAAGGAGGCGAGACGTACACATACACAGCCTAAGCCTATCAATGACTCTCACAACCCCCCAAGATACTGTATTTGTCCTTGCAGCTTGGGTGCTCAGAGTGAATGCTGCCGTCCATTGATCTTTGTCTGATAAAGCCGCTGGCGTGGTGTGCATGGTGCCTTATGGGTTTCATTCCACTCAGGCGAGTCCATTTCAGTGAGCTGTGGTTGAGCTAATGTGGGACACGCTGCGCCAGTCACGGCCTTTGGGATTTGGTCTAAGTGCTGTGCGTTGTGATGCTTTGCTCTGAAATTCTCAAGCACCAGCAGCCCTGAAAGTCTTTTACACTTCTTTAACAAGTTTCTCTCAAATATCTAGGTGAGTGAAAACCAGGCTAAAGTCAATAGAGGATTGATTAGAGGATATAGTATATTTGGCAACAGTTTTATTACTGTTTAAATAATTCACCTCACAATAAATAGCTTTTAAATATCAGTATCGTGCCATTTAAGAATATCTGTCCATCCACAAGGTACTTGTGTCTCTTTAAAAGAATCATCTGATTGCTGAGCAAACACTCCTGTCAAAGACATCTGACAGATGCTTTGAGTTCTATTGGCTTAGATCCTGCTGCCTGTCACCTTTCACATCTCAATGGGCCCAGAGGTGACCTCTCTGTTGCCTTGGAGCTCCATACGTTATTGGTCCTAACACAATCAAATGCACGTTCAGCATTTGGGGGTCGAAGCAGTGGCAGCCACTAAGGTGCCCTCATGCACAGAGAGGGCCAGCTCCTGTGACCTTTAGCACCTGAACCATGACCCTCATTTACAAGCAGGTCACCTCTGCAACAACTGCATTTACACAGGGTCAGCTAAGATCTCTGTACACCAAACAGCTCTAAAAAGCAGACAGATCTTAATCATATAGTGTTTCCCAAGCGTGGAGACATGACGACACATCAGCAGCTTATAAGAAGGGTCACAGCTGGGCCTGGTGTTGACAGAAATATAACACTGCAAGTAGAAAGACAGCAGCTTTTAAAAGAAAAAAGAAAAAAAACATACATACATGCTACATTCACAGTCATACACACGGGCCTAAGGTCAATTGTCATTACAGGTTGTAAAGAGAGTATTGTTCTCAGCCCTATATTTTAGGTCAGATGTATGTACTGTATATAGAAGCTAAACATTGATTCATATATAGGGAAGAATGAACAATGTCACCTGTTTATATTACAACATCAAGAGTGAGGCCAGTTTTACATTTCCTCCCATCACACACTTTCTTGAGTTTCAGATTAACCTTCGATTTTAATATAAACAAGTGCAACCTCGGCAAAAACCAAACATCACTGCCACTTAAATTACAATGCTGATCTGCAGAGTATGAACACATTTTGTAAAACAATATGTAAATTTTGTTTGGTCAGTAACATGATCTAACCATATTTCAGCCGTGAACCAGAGGCTTTTACTTGGGATGCAGCGAAGTCTGAAATGTGATGGCACAGAGACATTCATTGTTGATGACTGGTCTGTCTTGGCATACAGCTGTGCTGAAACAGTACCCTTATTGCTAAGACATCTCAATAAAAGTAAAAAAGGGGTCCTTCAGCTCTGACCTTCTGGCAGCTCTAAATGGCATAAATAGGAATGACATAATGCACCGTTTTATGGTTAATCAAATTCCCACAGAACAGAGAATCAGGAGAGCAGCAGTTGACAGATGTAGTTGGATATTGTTCTTTTGTCTCATATTAAGCCAGTGCTGATGAAATTTAAATTCTGTATTTGGGTTACAAACTCTTCGTTATTAACACAGCACTGTTGTATTATAGTCATACCTTAAAGCTTCATGAATGAGAATTTATTTCTAGGCTTTGGTAAATCAGTCTGAATAGAGAAGGAATTTCATTTGATTCATATTCTATTAATACTCCACACACAGAGAGCTTCACCTGTCATCTGCTACTCTCTCATAACACATTTATAGAGAGACAGACAAAAGGGGAGCGAAAGAAAAGAGGAGGATATGNTCCAAGGGCCGATACAGTTTGGGGAAAAGTAATTTGTTATTGGAGTGATTTTCTGCAACATGGATACAACATATGTCAAACAGTCAAGTTTTGAGAAACAAACAGCTGGCTAGTTCAACTGAGAGGAAACTGCCTACTGAGCAAGAATGATCTCTCCCTGAGTGTCATCCGCCAGCAGCATGAGGCAGAACCAGCATGTTTGGATTCCTACTGTACAACAAGAATATGGCTCTTCTTGTCAACTTCAAGCTGACAAGTGTAACACTGACACAAATTAATACAAAACCTGCACAATTAATTTCATCCTGAGCTCAAGCTTACAAAAAAAAAATCAAATAAATTAACAGGAAGTTTTTATGAATGTGCTGAGAACACTAATATATGTGTGCGTGGTGTGTCCTTGTGTGCGTAAGGCAAGTCTGTGGGGGTGCATGTTCTGTTTGTTACTTTTTTTCCATTGCTCAAAAAGAAATGCTAATTATTGGGCTTCAGGTAGCGTAAAATGTACAGCTGTGGTGACTGTCAGTGCTCGGTGGACTATTGAGCTGGTGTACAACTTGACAGTGGGTGGTATTTCTCGCTCTCATCCCAAGAATCACCCAGTGGCGTTACCATCCTCTGCCAACATCAATCAGCAGGGTGCTTTTGAAGCACATGGGAATCAAGCTTTATCTGCTATATTACACATATACATGTAATCGCTTTGATTATTTGGAAAATATGAACCTAAAACATGACTATGTTGTACGTGTCCTGAAAAATTAGAATATGCCTCCAGGTGTTAGGTATTGTTTAGTAGGCAGTTAGAATCGGTTTGATCTTTAACTTCATTAATTCAAACATTGAGGTTGAGCTTTCATGTTCGCATTTTAGATCACCTCACCTTCACTGGTCATAGCCAGATGGCAGCGACAGTCTATGCACAGCATTTATAAGTCAGGTCTGCTAGCAGCAGCTGTCTGCTACATTCTGCTGCTCTATATACCACAAGTCACTGCAAATTCTTAATAAAAATGTTTCTTTACATTTCATAGCGATGTCGAACCAGATTGCTGGCTCTTGGGAACAAACTTTATGGACCAGCTTGACTTCAACTTTGATTACTTCATTTCTGAAGAATTCCAGATGTTTGAGACTTCACTCAAGGGGATTGCCAGCACCTGAACTGACAGCATTTAGAGCCATGAGCTGTCATGCGGTATACACACATAGGGTAACATTAGAAAGTTTGCTTGTAGATATGTAATTTATCAATTAATTGCTGTTTCATAATAACCATTGCACATTTTTCCAGAGGAAAACAAAGTCTGGCTTCCAGTGGCTAAAGCTTGACGAGGGATTTTATTTAAGTCTTGCATGCTAACCAGCCCCAGCCCCAACCTCCTGAAAACACAGCAATGGCTGCTCACAGCAAGACTGGCAAGCAAACAGCTGTTGGCTATGTAGCAATAGCAAAACTTAAAAATAGCCACAGCACTAATGGTCCCTGTCCCTGGTGTGGAGTATGCTGCTGTTGATGCACAGAACAATACATGTAGTGCCTATATGAAGTAAAAGTGTGCAGAAAACCCTCAGCCTCACTGCCATGTTATGTTCCACTCAACTAAAACAGAGAATATGTTTCTCATTGTGGTCCTGACTCGTAACCATTGTGTCTCAGCTTAACCAGAGGGAAATATAACACCTGAAAGGGTTGAGCCAATAAAAAAACCTGGTCTCTAGCGACAGGTTTAAAGCTAATGCAAATCAGAGTAGCCACATGCATCAAGATATACTGTACATGTTTAATCATTTGACAATATTGACAAGCATAGAAGTATTGTGTTGTGAATGTTGCCATGTGAAATCCATTGCAGACAGTCAGGTAACTTTTTCTTCCAACATGAAAACATTTTTTTTTTTTTTAAGTTGGGTATGTTATCTTTCATTAGTTTCCTCTCTGGTTATGAACCTCTAACCAAGCAAAGAGCTAGCTAACCTGTTCTTTGCTAACAACAGAGACTACAACAACAAAACAAAATCTGATTGGATAACTGTTTTTTGATTTAGCCCCCTCTGTTTGCCAAAACAAGTGCAATGCAGGGTTGTCATGGGGGTTCTTTCTTTCAAGATGTGCAATGACTAAAGTGAACAATTTCCATCACTGATGTTCACTCTGTGTTTTGAGGATGAGGATAGATATTTGATGCTGTGTGGACACACTGAAGAAAAGCAGTTTCCTTCTCTGCTGAAAACCTCCTTTTTTGATTAAAAAGGACTTCCAACATTACGTAATAAATTTTAACATAAACCTAACCTGTTTGTGTGCCTTAACCCAATGAGGCCTTAACCATAATATTCTTTCATCATAAGATGATTTTTTTTTTTTTCCTGATTTTTTGTGATTTTGGAAGGCACAAACTGAACCCTCACATCCTGACAGAACACCTTTTGTTGAAAGTAACCTACTAACTTCCTAACTTTGTGTTCACACTACATGACCGTTGCTGAATACTTGTGGATAAAGAGTTGAGTAGGGTTGAAAAGGTCCATCCTGATAGCCAGACCATGAAAATTTTAATGTGCTGTGATGTAAGGAGGAGTTAGTCTATAGAGCTCCATTAGTGGTCTCAGCCAATAACCATAAATCTACACCAAGAATAGATAACTCTTGATTCCCAACATCAAAATCGAGGACATTTGACCATCGCATAATGTATCATAAAGACATAATGACTTATAAATGTCTTACATAATGTCTTATAAAGATCATTCTCTGAATGATTTCAACACCATGTCTGTTACTGTAAAAAGTATCAAGTATGTGTTGCACAATTTTTTATTGTTTGTAAAGTTCATAGACATTCATGCCATTGATCGTGTGAGCTATGCTGACTCACACTTGCAGAGTCAAAGTGCACAACAGGGAGATGTTAGAGAAAAAAATAAGCTGAAAAAGGGGAAAATGTAAAACATAGCATATGTAGTAGAGCGGGCTTGAAACTCACTTGGTTGATTTTGTTGCCCAAGGGAGAGCTAACACTGAAATGCTCTTTGACCATGAAATGGCCCTACCCGGTAATGGTGGTTAATGGCTGTATGGTGCAGTGGTGCCGATGCTAGGCAGGAGGGAGACCTAACAGGGGCATCCTGCTTGCTCCAGTAGGCTCCATCCAATGAATGAGAAGAGGAAGGTTTTGATAGTGGTGATATTTTGCCTGAAATTTGACATGTCAATGTGCTGTCGTCAGGAGACTGTGTGTGAGATGGGTAAACTTGGAGCATCATTAAAATGGGTATTTCTGTTGGGTCTGAAAGTGAGAATAAATTAACAGTACAAATGTAAATTACTGATAACCGTTATGTGTGCAAGATATATTTTATTTCCTGAAGCAGCTGGTACACAAAAAATTAATGGTTTGCTAGGTGATATCAGGTGGTAGCAGATCACAGCATTATCATTAAGGTTAAACACCACATTTAGCCATTTTTTTCTATGTTTATATATGTTATGTTACAGGCTACAACAGCAAACAAAAGTGCCCATGATTGATATCAGTAGATGATAGAGGAATATAAATGTATTATTATTTCTATCACTTAATTGTCATGTAAAAAACAAAGATACATAAATATGATGTATATTTATGTATTTGTGAGAATTGTTATTATTTATTAAAATATTATTTATTGCAATATTATTATTATTATGGATAACCAACACTGACACCAAACGTATGTGTACAAACTGTATGTGACATTATGTTTGACTGAGTTGACCTTTTCAGAATAGAGCATGTATTTTACCCTTTGTCCTCTGACTCTGAACTACCATTGATGCAACTCATTACTTGTGTCAAGCTATGCTATGACTTGACTTGCTTCTGAAAGACATATTGCCCTCATCACTGCAAGGTTTCACCAATGTATCCTCCAGCTGAAACCCATAAAGAGCAAAGCCCACGAGCAAGATGTGGGTATCAAGACCTCCGCAAAGCAGTGGCATATTGTGGGCCAACCATGGCCAGATGAGGTTACCATCTGAAAGCCCTCTGGAGAAATAGCATGTGACAGTGCAGAGGTAATGCATGTATTGAAGCCAAAAAGTGTCTTTCTTTAAAGGTCATTATTAACAGACAAGACATTACACCACCAGTCCTCAAAAGTAACCTTGTCATTAATAAATTGATGCTGTTGTTTGTTTTTTTCCATGAACTTTTTAATAGGTTGGAGTGATGAACATAATACAGTCTAGCACTTTCTTTTGAAAACATTATCATTCTGATATTTTTCAGCAATAAAATTGATAAGTGTATAATAATAATTAAATAATTAATAACTAAATCAAATAATTAAAAACCTGAAATCTGCAATAACTGATTTTTGGTTGCTTTGGGGCTAGAGGAAACAAGCTGTGGACAAAATGCTGACATATTAGTAGACAGTTACTATTTACAATACACATCCATCAGATACAGAGCAACATCAGCATTGATTTGGACTTGTGTTTCTGGCTGCCTGATGCTCCTTTTAGCTTCTGTTTACCTCCTATATATTATGCAGGAAATACATATTTAGCTATTAGCTGCTAAATGTTCCACTATGCTCACCAGCTAGCTAACCCTTATACTTTTTTGCTTTGTGTGTCTGTCGCTCGATAGCTAGGAAGTGTACAATTTGTTTTTTAGAAAATATCTGCTAAATCTGCTTATGCAGAAAGTGACATTGAATATTGACCAATAAAACAAAACAATTATCTAAAAGTCACTATAAAGCAAAAATATTATAGCGCTTAGTTGAGCCCGGGGAAAAAGCAAAGTCTTCATTGTGGGTCCTCCACAATGAACAGCTCCTTTCTTATACAAGTCAGCCACTGTTAAGATAAAAATATTGATAATACAGTGTTCTTTTTATTTGTGGTATATTTGTTTGGAGTGATTGGCCAACTGTTTGTTGACATTTAAAATTTAAATATTCAACACACAACTGCATGTCAAAGAGTTTATTTGCCCAAATAAAGTATAGATAAATACTTTCTTGAATGACTCAATTGAAGTGTCCTCAAATTTGCCCCGAAACATGTATGGATTGGTTGGAATAATGCAAATGTTAACATATAGACTTTTACTGACATTTAGTGTTGCTGCAAATGTTAACAAAAGCAATTGAAAAGCATTGAAATACGGTGACAATGGTCATTTCACCATCTTACAGTGTTGGTCTTGCAGTTCAGTATTTGTCTGACTTGAGTTGCCAGACATGCACATTAACACACATGTACAAGGGCATACAGTATTTTATGTGCATAAGTAGACATAGTTCAGTAAAGCAGTATAAGGGCACAGGCATACACATACATTTGTCCTAAATTACAAAGAGATATCTGATTATAGAGCAAATCCAGTTTTAATCAGATTTTGATGATGAGTCGTAATAAGGACCTGAGTCATCAGCTGCAGCACAGACAGCGAGGAAAGAAGCCGACAATGAGGGTTAAGCTGCAAACCTCTTCTGACAAACCTTGTCTGAAAAAGCTTTAGTGGACACAATGACAAGTGAAGTATGGGGTCAACTATCAGTCATTCATCAATGAACCATCCTGTCATCATTTGAATTTTGAGCACTAGGCAAAATTAACCTTCATAACCCCAAGTCGCACAGGACAGCTTGGCAATGCCTAAGACTGACAGGCACGGTATCAAAGTAACTGTTGGGTGTCACTGTAATAAATGCTTTCAGTCACATAAAGCCAGGGATGAAATGGTACCGGCATGATGATAGGCATTTAAAGAGCTATTGATGAAAGTCTTATCCTAGCAGCTTTACACTTAGGCTTTGGCAACTGTATGTAGACTGTATGTAAGTACTGTTTTTTGTGAGAATATTTCAAAAGTATAACCAACATTTATCTCATACACTGTATGTCCTTTGTACTCTAATAGATACTTCTGTCAAGTGAAGCTGCCAAGTGCCATCCTGAAGCTCAAGGTAATTTAGTCTAATTGTTATGATCCATATTGGTAAACCCCCCTCTCCCAACATTGAAGCCACACTGTTTTTCTTGGGGTAGGGGGGCTTCTGAGGCCTCTGATGACCTAAAAGTTCAGTGGCCTTAAGTAAGTCTGAGATAAAGTTACTTCCAGTGGGAACTGGGCAATATCCATTTACCATCATTGCCGTGTGGGAAATTACTGTGGTTGACACAAGGAACTGTGACTTCTAACACTATACAATATTACCAAAGATACATGATCAGCAGGCTCTGAATGTAAATGATAGCTTTATCGTGTTTGCTATCTCTGTAAAATAATAACAGGAGATAAGTATTACTGTGCTGTAGTATAAAATGGCTGCTCTCCTTTCCTGCATTTAACTGGATTATATTCTCTGTTTGTAAATTACTCCCTTTGGTGAGAGAAATTAACCTAGATTTCCATATCAAAGCATTATGAATTGAGCCATTTTCCCTGCCCTCCCGTTCTGGTGAAAAAAAGAGAGTGGAGGGAGTCTGTAGAAGTAGCCTGCAGTGATATGCAGGCCATACAGGGCTCCTTTCTTACAGGGGCAACACTGCAACAGAGAGAATCAGCAGCTTTCTACTGAAGCGAAGAATGAGATCACTGGGCTTTTTGTGCAAGGTCAACTTCGAGGCAAGACACATCGTGTTTAAAATTCAGTCCTACCCTCACCGAGCACTTGAAACACACTGTGCCAGCCGGGGAACCTGCTTGCCATTATGCAAAGAGGCGGCGGGCTTAAAGTAAATACGTAATCTTAATGAATGCTGAGATCTGTGGAGGTGGGAGTGAGGGGAGTCCAAGTCAAGTAGAGAAGGGTCAGAAACACAGGGTGAATAATCCTGTGAGTCAACAAGACACAACTGGCTCTCTCTATCCCAATATGTAGCCATGTTTACAGTGAGCAGAATTCAAAAGTTTTCTGATGTTGTTCTACTGCAAAATAAGCAAGAGACCACAGCAATAGTCTCTTTTGTACATTTTGTACATTTAATATTGTTGAACACTTGGTTTGTTTTATGGAATAAGAACCAATAAAAATAATTCTAATTACCAATGGATATATTTATCATAAATCAACAGATGGTAATGGATACTAATAAGGGATGGTAATTAAATTTCTACTAACAATATCATTTTAGTCTCAAACACTATGCTCATTTAAGCTACGAAAGAGCCTGCTTACATTTGCTTATTTGTCTTATGCATCGTGACCTATGTCACTGGCCCCAACTTATCTCAGATGCCTAAATTTAAAACAAAAGGACAGCCATTAGATGACATGTCACACAATATAGGGGTCTTGTTCTGGCCCCGTGCCTGCTGGCTGTGTTCTTAACTTTGCCCACTTTGCTCTGCGAGACTGCCAGGACATTGAGCCTGACACATCAGAACTGCTGCTCTCTTGGTGCCCTCTTTCATTCGCACCATCACAGAGTCAAAGCCTGCAGAGACGGAGCTGTCCAGAGACTGAGCCCTGCTGGGTTTGACTGGGCCAAGATCCGATCAAGCCTCGAGGAGAGGGTCATCCTCTTCCCTGACTTCTACTTGCTATGATCTCTGAACCGATTCTAAAAAGGCCTCTGACTTGATTTGAGCAGACAGTCCCCCTTGAAAGCTGCCTTTGGTTTGGCTTCTGTAGCCTGGAACGGGGAAGAGCAGGGTCAGGCTACACACAGGCAGGAGAAAGCTCAAGCAAAGGCAGTGTGGGGGGGAAAAAACAGAGCTGATAGCCATGCTCCAGGTGCAGATGGCACACTGTTTTATGTGTGGCCTCAATGGATTATGTCAGCCAAGCTACTGGAGGCATATAATATGGAGAGATCACACAAAAACATTGTCAACCAAAATTCAAAGATTCATTAACAAAGGTCATTTCCATGACAGCATATGCCTAATAGACGGCAGGGACTCTTGAAGTCACCATGAGGATAAAAGCAGATTGAATGAGCCTTGAAATTAGGACAGAAATTGTAATTTTAAAATATTACAAAAGGTTTGTACAGTAAATTATGCAGCTTATATGGATTTTTGTTGACAGTCTCATTTACATGTGATTCAAGTGATTTACTTTAAATAACACTTTTGGAAATGAAAATACTTTCTGCAGATCCTCAGATTACTCCAACATATAGGATTTATGATACATGTAAACCTTCTGAACAAATGAAATGAAACAGAGCAGTTAGCCAAGGGTCCAACTATAAGCTAAGTATCTAAGTAGTAGTAGCTAAGTAATACTCCTATCTGTCCTAGGGGGCACAGCATTTACAGTCAGGACCCCGTAGCTGTGGAATGACCTGCCTGAGGAAAGCAGGAGGATGGCATGTCAATGACATCTTTTAAATCCCCACTTTTCTTCTACCCTGACTTCGACTCAGTGTTAAGTTTATTTTATTTGTCTTAGCGCGAATTTCAACTCCCTGTTTTAGAATTTTTGATATCAACTCACGAAAATGTTTTCTTTTTAATCTATTATCTTAGTATTTGGTACTGTTATTATTATTGTTACTGCAGAGTGTGATGATATGATCAACACAGACACTGCCACTAAGGAGCTGGGGGCTGCAGCAGGCCTGAAAACTAGTAATGGTCAAAGGTCAGAAAAGGAGAAGCAAAGATCCAAGTTCCATCCTATTGTGTGACATGTTTCCTTCACTTGCTCGCCCCAAAGACTTAGTGTCAGTGTTAACACTTCAAACACTCAATATCTTCACAAAGCACAAAGGACAAAACTGCTTGCCATCCACATCATTTCTTCCAGGAACAGAGATATGAATCCTTCCCAAAGGTCACAGCCAGCTGAAGTTTCAATGATTAAGCAAAGCTTTGTTGTTTGACTTTTTTCCTGTAGCAAAATCTACTTTCAGGTGCAAATTGAGTTTGTTCAATATTACGAAATAAAATTGAATCATATTTTATATGTCAACTTTATATTGTAATGGGTGGGCATTTTTAGTTTGATAACAATTTTATAATTCAAAGATGGATAAACAAAATCAAATGTCAATGAGGAAAAAAATATTCTGGTAGATGAAAGACGCCATCATCTCCACAGAGATTGGCTTTTTGACCATAGTGCATATCCAAATATATAGTTTTATAGTTGCTTGCGACAAAGAATAAAAATACAGCAGCAATGATTCAAACAGTAATGATGTATAAATATGCAGAGGGCAGTCTGAGTGGGTGACTATAACACACCTACATATGTTCCTTAAGTTCATTTCTTGGGAACTTTCCTTGTCCTGCCACTCTTGAACTTGTGAACACTGTGCCTGCAAGCATTTTAGATAGTTTCACTGCCACTGCAGCTTCTTCAACAACACACTCATGAAGAAGTCAAAAGACAACAGCACTGTTACCAGACAACTGAGTCCACACTCTTCTCTGTTACACATTTATGGACTCATGCACCGGAACACAGACAATGTCGTTGGCTAATCTCACAAGACTGGGATCCAATTTCAACCAGGCACGGGTGATTCAAGAATCAATCTGGTTAGCTTCCTGTTTTTAGCCTGCTGATGTTATACTCTGGATATAACTCAAAGGGATCTTCACTCTCCCTGCACCTAAGGTGGAGATAAAACACCTTATTTTATGGGTCGCTGATTACTCACTGTAGCCTGATGTGTGTGTTGATACCAATCCCAGGGAACACAAAACCTCCATATTTACAGTATCCCTCAATTTTGCATCCCCCTACCCCCCCATTCTCCGGCACAACCACCCGTGTAAAAAAAATAAAGAAAAATCTCACAAGTGTGGCAGATAAATATATAATTGTTTGTTCAAGTGTGTTTTGCACAGTATGGGACCTACCCATTGCTGCACCAAGTAGAATGCACTGCAGGCAGTCTCTTGAGGGAAGGTCTCATTTTCTGCCTCCTGTCGTGAAATATTCAGTCCGGCCTGAAATAATATGGGACTCGTTTCAAGGCTTAGCACTTTTCAAATATGCTGGCAATAATGGACAGGGCATCAAATAAAGCACAGCCTCTCATAGCAAGGGGAGCAGAGGTTTTGAATCAACAGCCAGGGTTTCCCATAACACCGTAGACAGTTGAAGTGCTGTCTGCATGTATAGTGGAGTGATTAGTTATCAGTGGGATGAGCCTATGAATTCTTGCCAATGCTTGAAACCCAAACTGTATGAAGTTTATTTGGTTTTTTGAACATAAACGTTACAAATTTATATCACAATATTATTTCTAAATACTGAAGTCATGTAGAGTGCTGAATTATAATTCTATATTTCTCTGCTGCATTTTGTATACCATCAGGGAATCTGAATTTCATTCAGCCTTCGAAAGAAAAGAGAGGAAAATCAAGGGCGCACCATAAATGCACCGAGATGGAGTGCAGAAGAATGTTATAGGAGGGGGCTTTGGTGAAAGGATTCAAGGATTTAACAATCCCACATCCTCTCAGCCTGTCCTTCATCTCTAATAATCAAGCTTGGCCACAGAATATCCCTCTGGATGGGAAAAAAACATGTTGCCTGTCTGCCTCTCACTCATCTTTAGACTGCCAGTCTTGGGTCTTCCTCTTGAAGTCTTCTGTCACATTTATGGCTTCAAACAGTAAGCACAGCCTTCTTTTAACTGACTGCCATGTCTTTAAAGCTGGATATCTTTTTTGTACTACATTAGCATGAGATGAAGGGCAGTGTGCCTCATGCAAAGGAAGCCCTGAGAAGGCACGACCACAGACACTGTGAACTTGTTTGTTGCTGAACACCAAAGGCCACCGACACAAGCTAACCGGTTTTAGCTCAGGTAAAATATGATGTCCACAGTATTCCTATATATTCACTCCACTGAAAGCGAAACTAGTGCTTGACTGAGGGCAAATTTAGATTAGGTAAATTGGGTTTTGCAGAAATGGTATATGCACATATTGCCAGCTGTTGTAACATGTCATCAGAACACATAAGGGCACAATGTATGGGTTGAATGTTTGGCAAAAGCGATTGTGTTGGTGTACAAACATACTACAAAATGTTCTCACCTGCTCTCTTTAATTCACCTTGAAAGCCTCAGCAAAATCTTTTACATGCCCAATTATCTATCTATCTATCTATCTATCTATCTATCTATCTATCTATCTATCTATCTATCTATCTCAGTGTAGATGAAATGAGTATCCCATTGCACATCGAGGAAAATAATAAAGATACTATTTTTCAAGAGGAATGCTCTAACCTTCAGAAATATTTTTCGAGCATTATTATACTAAAAAAAACTAATATCTGGGTGGATTCCTTTAAAAAAAAAAAAAAAAAAAAAAGTTTAGGGTTTGCAAACTTGAGAAAAGGTGGCATATTTCTCGCATGCCCGGAGGGAAGGCTGCCGTAACTGAGAGCAGCTCGAGTGAGGCAGCAGCGCCTGGTACCGGAGCCCTCCACTGAGCGGCGCCGCAGCCCGCAACTTCCACAGGCACCGGGAGGCAGCGTTTCCTCCCCGCTGCACCGCGGTGCTGCAGGCCAATCCCGCACACCCACTCACTCAGTCCGCGTTGGGTTACAGTGACAAGGGCCCTGTCTGAACCACGACTTTTAGAAAGATAATATTACAGGTAGGTGCGAGCCACGGACCGTGTCACTATCGATAGACAAATTAAGCATTGAAAAACAAGACCGTGACCCAGAAATTCTCGCTTTAATCGGGTCACCGTGCTCGTTTTCAGCACTGAGTGATAATGGCACCTCTCACTGTCCTTAGCATTTGAAGTCCCCTTACCGCAACCTGTAGCTTTTGGGGCAGTGAAAATTGTCCAGCTGGACGCCTTATATTTCCCTCTATTGGTAGCTTTGTGTGTGTTCTGGGCTATGTACACCTGCCTGCTGATAGCTCTCAGTGCCTTTTCTTTCTTTCTTTCTTTCTTTCTTTCTTACTTTCTTTCTTTCTTTCTTTCTTTCTTTTTCTCTCTCTCTCTTTTTTTAATGTAGTTGGAGGTCAGTTTCCCCCTCTAATGACCTGCTGTGAGAGTTTGTATCAGCATTGCTGTAATCACGGATGCAAATAAACGTGTGCAGCGTTAAATCGCCTTTAAATGAGTTATATATTAGTGTAAGGCCATTGAAAGAAACAAAAATGAACTATATCATGCCATCACTTGTTTGTTTAGGCTGATAGGTTTCCTTACTAAAAGTGGGCACAGTTTACGCTTTTTTTTTTTTTTTTTTTTAAATAAATAAGCTGCAGAATTGACCACATCATTCTCACCCTCTTGTTGACATTGCCATATGCTGGAGGACTGTACTGATTCAAGTCAAGTGAGGAGCTGCAGTAGAAGAAGGGTAAATCTCTTAGCTGGGGCTTCTTTATGTTGCACATGGGAAGCAGCCTGAAAAGACCAAGGAAGCTTGTCGGGCGTCGAAAGAAACGCTGAGGAGCAAGATGAAAATTCTCTGAAATAGGCCGAACACAAAGTCTTTTTGCTCCTACAGGGTTTTGTTCAGGGTTCCACTGAGAAAGCCCAATGCAAAGTGGGCCTACAGCCAACTGGGATGGATTCTAGGGTGGAACCTAAACAGATGGGAGATAGTATAAAGGTGAACACAAGGTCAATCTGAGCTTCAGTGATAAAGCTGTGGGCACTGCTCATAGCAGTGTTTTAAAAGTTGACTCGAGAAAACAGATTGTGTGGTCAGAATAAACTCTTAAGACCATATTGGTCCATTTTTTTTCCAGGCTTCTTTTGTCTAGATTGCCACAGGCGGAAGCAGCAGACACCAAATGGTCAAAAAATTGTTATCATTATGTTTGTCTGGAAATCAGCAGAATGGGGGTGTTGATTTCCAGCGGGTGGGTTTTTCCTTTGTCCCTTTTTTTGTTCTAACCCAGATTTTCATGTATAACAGGCTCACAGCTGATCCATCCCCCAGTACACAATTGAGAGAGGAGGTTAAAGCACTCTGAACGCATGGGACCATATTGCAGGTAATTAATATGTCAGCTCAATGATGAACTTCGTCAATACATCTATCACCACACTTACTTGAAACTGGAGTAGCACATGTGGGATGCTGCAGAGAGCGCAGACTGAGAGTACATTTGTCCATTAGTAAACACTTCATAGTGTGTGTTGTGATTGGGGAGGTAGCGGGGCTCCTCTCTGTCCAGTTGCAGTCATTTTCGCCTGTCACCTCCTCATTGCTGTAAAAACACTTGCTGTGGTTTGGTAGATTAACAGAGAGCCCCCTAATGGAGTAATTACACCGAGCCAAACATCTATTTTTCACCTGTGGTCTGCCATTATTCTCTGTCCCCTATCCACTCCATTGGAAGTCACTTACTCTCCTTACAATGAGTTATCATTGACTGCCATTTAGACGTTCTGGAGCAATTTGTCTTACTGAGGCCATGTGCTGGCCTCATTGCAAAGAACAATCATTCTCCCTCCAATATATAAAACATTCATGGGGAAAAGGAAGAGAAAATGCCCCACAAACAGATAGTAGAGAGTGGCTAATAGATACTATAAAGGTGACAGACAAGGAAAATAATGTAGGAGATTACTGGAGCAGGAACAAGCCTGCACAACCAGTACAAAAGCTTCAGGGACTGTACTGCTGGAAAAAAAAAATCCTTCATGAGACAAATGTGTTAAATGGCTTGTATGGCAGCTATTGGTGGTGGTAATTGCTGTTGTTGCAAACAAACTATAAGTCTCAATTTAAATTCTAAATTCTAAAAGTATAAATTGCTATCATAATTTGTTACTGTTTTCTTTTTTACTTAGTGTCATATTTTGTTAATGTTTAGCTATGAGATTATTACATTTTTGATTCAACTACTGTAATATTTACTGCAACAATAAAAAGATATTTTTGTTATTGTTGTTGGTGGCTAAAGATTAGATAGATTAATTTCTGGTATGTAAAGAAGAAACCATGCAAAATATGGTACAATCCACTCATCTACACCAGAAAGGGTTAATCACATTCTTAACTGAGTGTTTGTTAGATTACTCTCTCTCCAACTGCTTAACACAATGACAAATAACCATTATTCTTTTTCTTGCACTGATAATCGGGACAACTTAAACATTTCTTACTAGCACAAGTGAAACCATTAATCCTCAATGATACTACTGATAAGTGGTGACTTTGGAGTAATGGCCCTGTCACCTTAAAAAAAAAAAAGGAGAAATTTGAGCAATTAAAACAAGATACCTATTATATTCTGTGCATCCCATCTCTGTGTGTCATCGGGAGGTTTCTGTCAGTGGTAATAGACTAAATAATGGAATAAGCTTTTGTTCATTATGTACATATAGAAAGATGTCCTCCATACCAAAAATGATCAGTATAAATAGTTACTGGGCGTAAAAAGAGAAATTACTTTTTCAGGAGAGGAAAAATGTAGAATTAGCCAGAAATATCTGTCAGTTTAATTATAATTTGGCTGACAATGGAGATTTGTGTAGAAAAAGTGGTTAGAAACTTTGAAGGTTGCTTGACTTCAACCCAGGTACACATGGTATTTATCACGATCTGTCCTGTGATTTACTAGAGGTAAACTAGAGATGTTTCAGTTTTATTTATACAAAGTTAATTTTAACTCTTGAGCTGCAACTATAGGTTGATTATTCAACAGAAAATCAATCAGCAACTATTTTGATAACAGATGAATTTTTTAAGTTAAAATCCCTGCAAGAATGCTTAACATTTAGCGATTTCAGCTTTTTTTAAGTGATAATTTGTTGCCTTCTTTGTCAATATATTGAATCTCTTTGGGTTTTCAATTGTTTGTTGGACCAAACAAGAAATTATACAGCATAACCTTGGTCTCTTGGAAGTTGTGAATTACATTCTTTTAGAGGAAATCACTCACTGATTAATAATTAATACAAATCTTTCGTTGCAGCCCTTTTGCCTCTCTGTCGATTGGCGTCAGACTTACCACAACGCATTGCATTTTGGTCCCATGAAGCTTCTAAAGAGGTCGTTAGAGTAAACATGAATAACTCCAGATGGCGTTAAAGGTGAGTGTTGCAAACCACAGCTGATAGGTTACTCTTGTGGTGCTATATGCAGTTACATGCCAAACAGTGAACTGGTAATTTGTCTGATACAACACTCAAGTAAGTAGGGGGAGGCAGTGATTCACTGTATACTGTATATTACTCATGCATCTCATGCATGTTATGCTGCATTCTCCTACATACAGTACATGCGCCATATACTGCACTTCCATGTCCTTGACAGTCTCAGACTACAATATGTGTGTGCTCTTGTTATACAGTCACAGTGTACAGCTCACCATGCACCCTCTGATGATAGCTTTTTAAATATGATCTAACCACCAGGGCGATGAGGAAATATTTAAAAACCTTGCGTAGGCTAATTGAAATTGTCTCAATTTAATCGTCTTCTCCATCATATGTTCTCTTTGTCATTATGGTTGTCTCTTGCACTAATCAGTTGTTGATGTAGCTGCCTAGAGGTATTACACTATAACTGACAGGATGATAATAAACACGCATAATTGAGTTTGTGATTGAGTATGATTTTAGATTATTTGCTCATTTTCATTTAACGACTTCAGGTATCTTGACATTAAGTGAAAAAGATTTATTAATGGCACTGTACATTTGGCCAGGTTATGTTGTTAGCCTTATTGTCAAATTTGGTCATTTTAACTTTGAACACTGTTGGATTATCTTGTTTTTATTGGATTTATCATTAGAATAAGATGAAAACATGCTCATTTAATTGCTCAAAGCTGCTTAAAATGGAAAATCTGTTTGGGTTTGAGTTTGAAACATTTTTGTTCTTGTTTGTTTCATCAAGCACATTGACTTCAACAGGACACTTGTTCAGAGTCAAAGTAGAACTAATTAGCTAGTTGGATATTTCCAGAATTAACACATAACATCCTTAGAACAGATGGTAAAAATGATTTGACCATCTGATTTATTCTTTATATGTCATTAGTTTAAACAGATTGTCCAAAACCTTAGCTAAAATTAATTGGAAATAAAACATCTATAGGCCAAACTCTTCCTTTGTGTCCTTTTGGTTTTAAAATAAGAGGCTATACTACTCATACAATACAATTTGATATAGAAATCTGAAAAACTTAGACTTAGCTTTAGTTGAAAAAAGCTGGTGTTAGTGTTGGCACCCATCAGCACTGAGGATCATCTGGCTCCATCAAGACACCCAAGTTTGAAAAATTGTTGCAACCTTGCAAATTAGTATAGTGAAATGGTTTCTGTCCTTATTAGCTACCTTTTATATTATTCTTTTTATGTGTTATTGAACATATAATGTCTTACCCTACCTGCAAAATTCACCATTCTTTGGCAGCATCACCACAGTCCTGGGCACTTTATACTTAGTATTTCTATGGCCGTAGCTCTGATCAAAGGGGTTCAGGGGCCTGAGTTTGAAATCCCTCAAAGCCCATTTTGGCTACTCTTTGTTTAGCCCATTGGCATTCTGACCCCATGCTTCTCAGACTTTGAACTCAAAGCTTGGAAAAGCCGTATCGCTTCTTTAAACACATTATCAGTGGGCTAGGCTTTAAGAATATCACTAATCATCTTAAGGTTTTAGTGTGTTGTGGCAGTATCGTTAAAACCTCTGGGGCCGTTTACTGGCATGAGCACTGTAAGAAATTTTCTGTGAAATATACGATAACTTAATAGCAGCAAGTGGTTTATAAGTTATACATTTCACATTAAAGCATCTTAAATCAACACCATTGCAGTAATGCACTGTTAAAATGATTTATTCAAACAAACAGTTTCAATTTAAAGGTGAATGCCAAAGTTGTAACAGGGTGTGGATTTGTGGCAAATATGTCATTTGAAATGTGCACTGTTGCTTATATCCATGGGGTTTGGTTTGACTTCTTGTAGGATTCTCCATGCAGTCCTGTTACAGGATTATTATATCTTTTCTTTTCTTATGCAATTCTGAAAATGAGCCAACAACCTTGAAAGTACAACTCTGAATCTTTGCCTTTAGCCAAGCTATGGAAAACTGTCACTTGTAGTTGTTTCATTCCCTGTCTCAAAACTGTATATTTTCAAACCACTGAAACTAGATTCAACGGAATGTGTTTGCTAAAATTAATCAATAACTTAACACTTTGCTTACATTGTGTGTCAGGTTAAGACTTCCTCCTACACATCAGAGAACTTGGCTTGAAGTTTAATGTCAACTGTTAATGCTGCAGTTTAATAAATAATTGATGCACTGCAGTGCATACCTTTTTGAAAGGGTGCTGCAGCACATGGATATTATACAAAGATTATACGAAGAGGAAAGGACAGGATCAGAAGTGTTCCATTATAAATGCATGCCAACGTTTTAGGCCATGTCAATCAGTCAAGCTGGATGACTTTTTTGTTTTGCAAAACTACAAACATTTTTTTTTCTTACTCATAGTTTGTCTCAGTGAACACAGATAATTGTTTTTGTCTCAGTATGAGTACATTTATTTACACCCACACACCTATAGTAGTGGTAAAAAAGCAATAAAGCCACACTTCAACAAATCTAACTTTGACATGATTTGTATTTTCTTATTGAAATGGACATGAGCTTTATCTCAACTAAATTATTGCAAATTACCTTGAGAATCGTTTTTAAACTGGTTAAAATGGGCCAATCAGGTGTGTTTCTGAACACACTGAACACTGTGGTTGAACAATTGTCCATATGTCAGGTGCATCTGCTTCATCCCACTGAATAATGTACAAAAGCAACATTTAATGCATTTATTGATGAAACAGCTTTATCTTATAGCATTCTAGACTAAATGTAATAAAATGAATATGACCACATAGATCAATCTTTTTGCTTATTGTCTTCAAAATTTGTGCATATATGATTCCATAGAAGTCTGTTTTTGCCCTGTAGCTCCTCTCACACCTCTTCACTCTCATCAGACCCCATGATTAAGATTTGGCACCTTGAATTACATTGTCTTCATCTGGAAATATTTCAGCTGCATTTCTGCCACTCTAAAGAAAGAGGAAGATAAAGGAAAAGAAGGTAAAAACACACCCTGTTGTGTGAATCCTACAGAAGGCCTTGAACCCTGCCATTCATCCCTTTCACTTCATCAGCTGAGTCTAATTGCCAGAGAGGACAGGATACCCAGGGCCCAATTGTTCCTTATCCTCTTTGGAGCCTCTGAGGCATGAAAAGCGAAAGGCCTGCTTTTGATCTTTTTTTTTTGTTAGTTTTTTTTTTTTTTTTCTGTCATCCCCTACTATCCTTTCCCTTAGAGTGAGACACTCCATTCACACTGTGCCCCCCTCTTCATCCACGCAAAAATAATTATCAAGCTCTGCTTCATCAAATAATGGTGGATATTGGAGGTCATGATGGGGAGGACCAGAGGTCTGCAGGGGTGGCCCAAGGACGTGGTGGAGCTCCCAACTCATCTTAGAGGCATGCTCCTTAGCTGTGGCTACCTTTATATACCTTGACCCCGGTTTTCGTTTGCCTGTCCTAATGAGACCCTCTCATGCAGCCAATGCAATAGAGGTCTCGCAGTGACAGGGTTGGGAGGCCAACGTACAATGAGACACAGGGCTGTGCTCAGACAAGGGCGCATCTGTGCCATCTTATTAAGCCTTGGAAAAGAGCTCATGCGTCTCAACGTCCCATAGGCGCTGAGAGCAGATCTATTGACACCTACTTGTCCTTTGCGGTCAACACCTTTCTGTGAGGAGGCAGGCACACCCAACTTCTTGTTAGGAGTAATTCTTGGCAGAGTATTTAGCGAGGCAAAGTGTTTAACTCGTTTTGGGTGGCCATGTGGCTTAAGGATAAAGAATGCAGATTTATAATGATGAAAAATTCCTTGGAACTAGAGAAATGAGAAGGGATGTCAAAGACCAATTTGTCAAAAACAAGGAGTTCTCCTATTTAAAAAACAAAGGGCACCAAAGTCATTTTTAATACTTTTTTTCCCCACAATACATTTTAATTGATGCTTTGGGTTATTGGTAATCATACTGTTTAACTTTTTTTTTTTTTTTTAATTTACAACAGTCTAAGTAAATTGAAAGAGTGAAATGCAAGCCAACCCCTGCTGATTTATGAAAAAAAAGCACTTAGTAAGAAAACATACTTAAGACAGTCAACCTAAATACCTGTCTAACTTACTAACAAAAGGGACACCAGGATGTACTATAAGTAGAGAAAAATGACAAACAAAAACAGGAGTAGGCAAACAAAAACCTTTAAGCAATCATGTTAAGCACGCCTAACATCTGAGCACTGTGAGAGAACAAAGCAGGGCTCCTGTCAGTGCATCGATCCACTCCTGAAGGCACACACATCCATAGCTCTCTGATTGCTCCCTGCCTCTCGCGCCTCTCTCCCCCGCGCCTCTAACTCTCTGCTCTGGCTCCTTTCTGAGAATGTGCTTATCGATCTGGCCTACTTCCTTGGAGTTAACTCACTGATAAAACCTGACCAAGGGCTTCCAATGGCCTGAAAGAGTTTGGAGGGCTGGTGAGGAGGCAAGATGATTAAAAAGGGGGGGGGGGGGGGAAAGTTTGTCAACTGCTTCTTTGTCAACTGTTATGTTTTATAATGTTTTAACATTTGTAATGTGTGCCTATGTAATAAGGTTTTTCCTGGAGGCAAGAAAATAGCAAGAAAGTAAAATGAGACAAGAGAGTTGCTCAACTTAAAATATTAACCCTTGTCTGGTTTAAATTATGTTATTATTTTAGTTCTCAAGTGGCTACTAACCTGCTGACCAACTAGAATAAAAATAAAACTCCTTTGGATTTTTTTTAATTAAAGCATGAAAAAGTATTTTCTTTTCTTCACTCACTTACTATTTATATTTTTCTGTTGTTTAAGAACACATTGAATGGCCTCTACCATAGAGAAGTGAAGAGTTCAGAGAGCTTTGTGTTGCTAAGTTAAGCTATCGTGCATATGTTTTGGTGGAGCTTCACAATTGTAAGAGGATTCACCAAAGAGTTTGTATAGTTTGTTTTGAAAAATGATGAGTATATTAAGCAAAATTGGGATCATAGTGATGTTAAAATTAGTCTTAGTCATTCATTTATTTGTAATTGCAATTGAGTCAGTCTAGTGTAGTTCATCTAAGTTGCACTACTTAACTAGAAACACTACGACTGAAAAAAAAACTTCATTTATAAATTACAGTAATATCAATCTAATGGAATAGTGACAAATGAGTCCAGATGAGTCCATTGACTTCACCCAGCTGGTTAAATTAGCAGTTGCATTTGATTTAGTGAGGACTTTCATTGTTATCACTGTTTTATTCTACCATAAGCCATCTGTGATAACAGTGAATAGAAATAAGAAAACACGACAGCATCGTCTTTAATGAATTAATGTAGAATGGTATCTATTTTAACACTGTTGTTCAGTGTGCTGTAGATCTAAAAAAAAAAAAATCAATAGTTCCTTATCACTCTTCTGGAGAAAGCTTCCACAAAGATATCAAAAATCAGTGTTTCTTAAAAAAAAAAAAAAAAAAAAAAGTGACTCATGTTTTGTGTGTCAGTATGTGTAATCGTGTCTCCAGAGTGTGATTACATTGTATGTCAGTTTGTGTATATTTTTGCAAGTGTGTTGTGCTGTCATGTTTGTAGCATTCCATGTGGGAGGGTCTGTTGATAAGTAAGCCATCTGTAGTGTTCTGCCGAACGACATGTTGTAAAGCGAGATTTGAGAGTGTGGAGAGACTTGACTTGACAAATCTTGGCACATAATGAGACAGAAGGGAGTAAAGGCAGAAGTCTGTCCAGAGATAAACAATTAGATTTGTCCCTGAGGTAAAGGCCAGGCAATGCAAGGACTCTCAGACTAACAAAATCAATATGGCTTCCAGTAAGAACACTCAGGGGGTAGAGTGATGAAGAGGTTATCATTCATTTCTAAGATTTGGACACATGTATACAATGAGGAACATTGTTGTCAGTATGAACACTAACTAAAGCTTCTTGTTGGTGACGTATGAATCTGCTATTCAATTACCTGTCAAGTATAATCGGTCCAATAAGACACGACAGATCAACGGGGATACTGAACTGCATTTCCTTCAGCAGCCAATTGTAAGAGGATTTTGAAGGAGACACCATTTGGAATTGGTCCGTTCACACCCCCAGACAAAACCATAATGGAGCATGAGCCATAGTCAGAGTGGGCAGTCCCTTTGCGATGCATCCCCTCTCAGGCCCTGCCCAGACTTGCAGGTCTAATCTAACATCTCACCACTGTTCCCAGCAGGCCCCACAAGGATAGCACTGCCAGGGCGAGGAGGGCTGGACTGTTAAAGAGTGGGGTGTCCTGAGTAGTGCTTGCATTGCCTTGAAAGAAGACAACAGAAAGAGAGGTTGAATGGTTATGGGGTGGGAGTGGGGACCAATCACAACTCGAGTGCAACTGCTGTTAGACGGGGAAGTTTCCTCAGGGACGTTGAGTTGCTGACCATAAAGGTGTGAGTCTGAACCATGGCCAGCCTGTCGCCTCGTCTCCATGGAGACAGCGACGTGGCACCCCAGTGGGCTTGTCTCTGCTGTGGCCTGGAGCAGCAAGAGCACTTGGGGATGTGGCCTGGCCATCACCTGGGCTCCAGGGGACCAGGAGACACTGCTCAGATGACCCTCAACAACATGCCAGTCTGTCATCTCAGCCTGGGGAATAACAGGAAGAAATCAGCCAGGGATTTGTGTAGACACATTGTTTACTGGGTCAGCGTATCTTTGGAGGCTCTTTGTTTCACTGAGAATGAGCTATAGCGAAGGACATACTTTTCACAACATATTATTATCTGAAATTTCCTTTGCCTATGCTACCTTTTCATGTCAAGGTGATTTTAGACTGTACCATCATTTTACTTAAGTATTTTCTGATTGATTTGTCAGTGAATTAAAAGTGAATTAACATAATTAGACTGCTATATAGAAAGTTGTACATCTCACTTTTAATTTTCTAGTTAAGTGACAATACAATGAAACCACGGTTTGCTGATCAGTTTACATTTAGTCTTTATTGAAAAAAGAAATGTGCTGAATTTAAAACTGTTGCACCTTTGTGATTATGCCACCTTTGTGTATCATGCAGCTCCCCATCATTAAATCTGAAAACAATATATAACTTTACCTCAACATAAATTTGTGTTTCAATTGCTACTGGGGCTGAAACCTATGATACTTCTGATATTTTTTTAAATCATTGAACTTTGGACAATTAAATGGCAAGCATAGTGAAAAATGCCCATCACCATTTTCTTAAGTCCAAGTTGACATCCTTGATTTGTTGTTTTAATCAATCAGCTGTTCAAAACAAGTACACAAAAGAAGCAGTTCTTCACAATTGAAAAGCCAGAATTTAATTTTTTTTTTTTTTTTTTACTTGAAAACAAAAAAATAATCAAAAAGGTTGCTGATCAATTTTCTGTTGATCGACTAGACAATGCAAACCAGATCAAACATAGCAAACCTCATATGTAGCAGCGTTGTATATCTTTAAAATCCTATAAAAGTTTAAACATTTTAGTTGTCATCATTTACACATTTACCCTTTGTTATATATTGTAAACCTTATGCTTATTTTAGGTCTCAGTCTCAGCTACACCAGAATATCACAGGTTTTCAAGAGACTGGATTTTTTGGCTCATAAAGTAAAACAAACATCAGTAAAGCAAAATGCTAAATAAATAAGATCTTCTGTTTCGGCATAATGAACGTCAGAGTAATTCCCATTTAATGTTATAGACTATTGTTGGTATCACTGTGATACATTATTGCCAAATGATCTCAAATCTTCTGCATTCGAGAGTAAAGCAGCGCCATCCAAACCATTCCCTGGAGACACTTGTGTTGCATTATCTGACAAACCAATACAGGAGATTCTGTGGAAAAATCTGTGCTTTCTTCCTTTCAGCCAATAAGAGAGAGGATTTTGAATGGAGTGGTGATTCTTTATGCAGAGCTGAGACGCGACACCTTCCAGACGGTGAGAGATGGCGAGCCCTAATAATACAGAGCTGTACAATGGTTCTGACAGGCGAGCAATAAAGCAATCAGGGTCCCAGGCATTCCAAATCTCTTTACCGCCCACCCTCTAACACACTGAGAGATGGGCGGCTGACCTGTGAGCTGTCAATCATGGGGGATACCTGCTGGAGCTTGATCAGGGAGAGCTGAGGGCACCAGTCCATCAGATCTGTTTTCACACTCCAGACACTAACATTGCAAGCATAACCACAGACACAAAAAAGCCCCACTGCCTCACTCTTAATTAGGAGATGTGTGTGTGTTGTTTTTGGGGGGTGGTGGACTTGTTTGGTTTAAAAGGGTATGGGAGTGTCTTAGATATAGGGGGATAGTAAGTGGAATCCCAGTGAGACAGAGAATAACCTTTTCCCTTGATTTAGGAATCAGGCATTGATCTGTCACACTGTTTTGTACAAGCAAGAGCTCTTTCAGCGATGCTTCTCGGTGTGTCTTGCCTCTCAGTGTGTGCGCGTGTGTGATGGACTTGTTCATTAGCTGTCTGTAGCCCATTCCAGCAAATAGATCACCATAATACTGCGGTTAGTTAATGGCTTTCTGGTGTTTCCTCTAGAGTCTTCCTGTCTGAGGGCTGACTACTAAAACTCCTCCACTGTTTTTTCCTACTTTTTTCCATGTGGGGAGTCTTGTGTTCTGCTGCCTAACTCAGACAATTGGCTTCAGCCAGTGGCCAAGTCTGTGAGCAGTCTCGCCGCATGGACTCACATTAGAGAACTAAAAGCAACATCACAAAAAACATGCTGATCTGACATTCTGTCTCAGTGATGACTGGAATCATATTGGTTCTCCACAATTAAAACCCAGTCTGTGACAGGAAATGTGCTATAAATACTTATTTTGTGATCTATGATATAGTTTACTGATTTTTCTTTATAAATGACAGTGACAAGTGAAATTTTAAAGTTATAGACCAAGATGCTTCAAGGTGAACATCTGTAGAAGAGAGAATGATGATTACATATAAAATTCAGATAAGAAAATTGCTAGTCAACCTCAAAATAAAGCACAAAAATGCAAGAATATATTTTGCAAATCTCACCAATTACTGTCCAGATTGTGTGGAATTTAACATGAATGATCATAGATGACATTGTTGTTTTCTTTAGCATCTCACTCAGGCACTTGTAGTGGATACACTTGCTTGTTTGTAATCAGCAATACAGCCTCCAGGGCCTGTGATAGGAGCCCAGAAGTGGTTTCTTTCATAATGGCTAAAAACACCAAACTGAGAAGAGCAAACTTTATTTTTCTCTTGAAGAAAGTGGTCCTCAAATATCATCCGATACTTGAGCTAACTGAAAAAATGCTTAATAAGAATGGAGTATTTAATGAACCAGCACTTTCCTGAAGTTCAATTATAGTTTGCTAACTTATAATAGGGTAACTTTATGGTGTTTTCCAAACAGTGCAAACTTGATTACCTTTGACTTTAAATTACATTTCTACATGTAATTTTATATGATTGCTTTTTCTGCTGAATGCATTGACAGTTCTTACCCAACTCCGTAGCTCTTCATTATTGGAAGTTTGAGGCTGTTTGTTTCCATTATAATATATGGCAATGGGTAAAGCCTGTATCTCATCAAATTGTTTTGTTTTGAGAAGGGTTGTGTCCCTCTGCCCCCAAATGGTCAGAAAAATGCAGTGCTAGAATTACTTCAAAATGCAAAAAAGCAAAAAGCAAGATATAAAATATTGGTATCAGGTGCTGTGAGAGACAATAGTGATAAAGCTATAGCTAAATCAAGATGGCAAGATGGCTAGTTAGTAATGGCTATCTTTATATATATATATATATATATAGAGAGAGAGAGTGAGAGTGAGAGTGAGAGTGAGAGTGAGAGTGAGAGAGTTTATGTTGATGAGATACTACCTCCAATAGAAGCCAATGAGAGGCCACAACACAGTGCACATAGTGTTTCTGTCTGTACTTCTGGCTTGGTCATGTGTTCCAACAAATACATTTGATGTTGGCTGCAGGCTTTGCTTGTGGATTGTTCCAGTTATGCAAAAGTGAAGGACTAACACTTGATAACACTATGATTTTGAATATTATCTGTGGTATTCATTAATTCATCCGTGTATAGTCCGATGTTAAATACAATCTAAATACACAATTTGACTGTAATAACATAAGATCCATAATCACAAGCCTCTATAATGGAACCATAACATATCAGTATATAGATATGAAAGGATTCCCATCAGAATTACACAAAATGTATAAGGGTCTGTTGGAGCTAATAAAACCAGTTATACAGTAAGCTTGTCTAGTAGTGACCCAATGGGGATTTCAGCCACAGGAAGTTCAAACAGGGAGGGAGCAAGGTCTTTTTAAAATGATGCTAGTACTGACAATAACATACATGTGGGTGGATATCAAACTTCCAAATAACACAGTGGATTACCTAAAATGCAAAATCAGTTAAATAATAAATAAAGTTATCTAGCTGTCGATTAGCAATAATCAAAAAACAAACTTGGTGGTGCTTGGTGGTCTTCCACATTATTATTTCTAGTGCATATTCCACAAAGTATGACTTATTGAGCTTTATTCCTCAAACATTCCCAAAATGGAAAACCAATTCAGGAGGGTGGCTATTTTCCAAACAATGCATATTACTGTTAATAGGAATTACTGCAGGAGAACAATATGCTCACATCTCACATATTAGGCACACCTACAGTATGCATTGACGGTGGCAGTGACTTAAAAGGCTGTTTTGTTGGCGTTAGAACTTGTTTTCGAGCTTGGGTGCAGTTTGGGAGTGCAGCGTTTGACTTGGCTTGTTCTGTATACTCAGTGGGATGGTAATATTATCTTTTTAAATGGTGGAGAAGGTTTGTTGTGTTTCCTGTTTTCATCAGTACAGGTTACCTGATGACATGCAACAACTTTACTGTGTATCTGATTTTAGACACTTGCATAGTTTATAATCATTAACCTGGGAATTTATTGTATTTACATGTTATTGCAAATAACTTTGCAAAATCTTCTTTGGAAATGTGAGACAATTTTAGCTTCTGATCAGCTTGCCGGTCAAGATTTTAACTTCAGACTAACTGAAATTACTGTTTGCCCAGGTGCTACAATAGACTGCTCCAGGAAAGTAAGATTTACTTTTTACGACTTTGTATAATTTTGTGTTGTGAAAAACAAGCTACAATCTTCAGGGCTTAAAATGAAGTGAAGGAAATGCTAAAAAATTGCTGTTTCTTAAATGGCCACTTGGCTCCAAAAAACCAATGACAGCTATACAAGCACTATTTTAAATATAAATAAGTCTTTTGTGGTGCCTTTTAAAGGATTTTTTTTAATGCAAATATTGGGCAGAAAATGTGGGTTGCTGTGCACTAGTTAACAGGTTTGCTCTAATAAGGGGATATAAATTGTAAAAAGCATTGAGGGTTTGATTGAGAAATGCACAAATTGACATTTTTCTGCCATTAAATCAAACTTAAATAATCTATTTGACATATAAAATATATAAAATCTATATAAACCTGAAGGGCGTGTATGTTGTACATGTCGTATACTGTATTGCACTAAAGAATGCTGTGCTAACTCTGAGACACTGCTTTGGCAGTTACTTTATGTTATTTTAGGCCTGAATTTACAGTTTTTAAAATGTTTTCTATAACCTTAATGGATTTTAAACCTTCCAGAGAGCATTGAATGTGACTGTATACATTAGGTGGGTATATGTGTCTCATAATGACTGGTTTGAAAATTTGAGCCTTGAAGTCTTAAAATCTAGCCTCTCTTTTTGCAAGTTTATGGTATAGCTATTTTATGTGCATAAAGTAAACGGTCAATGATAGAAGATGAAAGGAATATATGTTTTACAGTGGAGTTTTACCTCAATCATATTTGACAGTGAATGATGAGTTTTGCAGAAGCCTTTACTTAAACTGTCCCACAGTGGTGCTCTGAAGAGTCCCCTCCTGCATCTGGGGAACTAGATCACTTCTGGGGCCAGCAACCTTAAGTCTCAGGTCCAAAGAAAGGCTTGTCTTGTTCTTTCCAGATTTCTGATGTCATGCTTTACTGAGAACATGTATGTGATCCTCTGCGGCTGGAACAACAGCCCATATGCATTTTACATCACACTAGTTATTTTGGGGTTTACTGGACCGTTTACAATCTGGCATCACACTAAAGTCTGGTTGAGACAGGATTTCTCTTCCCATGCTCCTCTCAACTAACACAATACCCTCAAAACACATCATGTCTTTAAAGTTTTTATATCCCGCTGCGTGATTTGACTGCATTTAATGTTTTTACCTGATGTCTGACTTTGGTTTGGTTTCCTTTCAGTGTATATGGTTCATTACATAATGATCACTTCTTCAACAGTAACTTTGTTAGACGTCTACAGGCTAGAATGTGTTGGTATATTTTCAAAATTAGTGATCAGGAAATAATGTCATCTTCATAATAAGCTGTACTGTCATTGTACTTTACTATTTTGACTAAAGCATCAAGTCAGATTAAGTAAAGAGGATGCCATATTGGTATAGTCTGCATGCAAGTTTTCCATTTTTCATCTTCAACATGAACACACAGCAAAACAAACAAATCTAAAGGCCTGGCCAAACAACTTCTTCCTTTTATTGGCAGCTGATACATGAACAAGAGGCTGTCTTGGCTGAAAAAAGCAACTGCTGAGGCGTTGTTGGACCTCCAGACCTTTGTGACCAATGGTGTGTCATCCCTCACTTTGTCATGTTTAACTAAAACCAATCCCCATTCAAAGCAGCATCCATCAGTGTTAGTTGAGAACAATGACAGATTGCCTTTCTTCTGCACTCAAAGCATCTGGATCCTTTCTCTACTCCCCCTCTTTTATTTATGGTAAACAGCCTGAATAACAGCTGGGCAATGGGAATTTACAAGTTAATCAATTGTTTGTTAGGAGCCACAGCGATGCCCCATACCCAGCCATCTGCGATTTAATGTTCATTTACCATGCTAATTTTCCCATAGGTAACACCATATCTATTGATTTCTTCTAGAAAGGTTCATACACACTTAGCATTATGAAATGCTTAATATAGCATATGGACACATTTTCGGAGGCTACATTGAGTTTAATTTAGTCTGTGAGGAGTACAATGTTAAGCCTTTGGCGTAACTGGATTGGACTGAAAAATGAATTCAGCTAGTGCTGGTAAAGTTGTACAAATGGTGCCAAACAAGCACAACTCTGCAAGAGAAGTAACCCTGAGGTCCCATGCAGCTTTCTGTGGGATGTCCTGGAAGTCATACTAGGTTTAACACACTGATGATGCATCTAGGTAAGCACTGTTTATCCTGGACACTGTGCTTCTTGTTAAAGTGAAGTTGCCTTTCTCTCTCCTCCCAGGTATTTTTGCCTGTGGCAGGGTCTTGGTCTTTTGTTTCCTCATGTTTCCCTTCAGCTCCACAAGACGACCCACGTGCACACAGGCCTCAGACAGGTCAGTAACAAGTATCCCTTGACACACACTCAGCAGCCCACATGATTGGCTCCAGTACAATGTTACATTCACAAAACCTAATCATCAATTTTATTTGTGTTAGGAATAATGGATTTTTTTTTTTTTTTTTAGATTTTTTTAAGTCAAACAACAAATATGAGCACAAAATGTACCACGTTAATGAAGACAAATAAATAAGAAAAAACACTAGCATTAAGTGCTTGTGACCCACCCATCCTCAGGAATGTTATGGCAGAATAAAATATGGCAGAATATGATGGCGGACATTTTTAATATTAATCATTTATCTAACAATAGAACAGAAGAAAAATACACAATGGAAAATCACATCTAGTAGAAATCTAATGCAGAGATCGGGCAATATTTTTCTAATAAATCTACTTTATTTGGCCATACTATCTTGGCAGCCTTGAGCCAGTGTTAGAATTGGGCACCATTTACAACTGTGCTGTAAGCACTGATATTCACCTTTTCCTATTTCCCGGCTGCAGCACAGAAACCACACGCTACTTTATTTATAATCCAACCAACCTCAGTGTCTAACTCTTGCCCCATACTCTTGCTCGCATCACACAATGAGGTCACTTCCCTCTGTACCACCACCACTGCTCATGCATTCCAACATGGCTCTAGGACAGCAGCTCAGCAAAGCTCTATACTCCTCAAATCACAAAGAGGCCCAGATCAGAGCCGAGCTGGATGGGAGCCAGGATCCAGGATCCAGGCCCTCACAGCCCAGGCAGCTGGGGGCAGCCTATAATAAGTGGGAGACAATGAGAACTAGCACACCTCCCACGCTTTGCATGTGGATGTCGATTCAGAATTGAAATTAAATGGTTTCATAGGTTTTCTGTAGACAACACTAATTATGTAAAGATATGAAAACCAGTAGTGGGTTTAGACAATATACAGTATCGCTTACATTAAGGCTGTATGTTAAACGTAACAGACCCCAAATTAAGAGAATATGCCTGTTTCAGTTCCCTTCGTGAGTATTGCAAAGCTGAAAATAAAACTGTTGATTAAAAAACTATTAATCTTCTTATGTGAATGTTTATTAATTTCAAAGTCAGTTTACTTTTTTTGTCTTAATTTTACCTTTCAAAACCC
Organism: Rachycentron canadum; assembly: GCA_038496675.1. Taxonomy (NCBI): domain Eukaryota; kingdom Metazoa; phylum Chordata; class Actinopteri; order Carangiformes; family Rachycentridae; genus Rachycentron; species Rachycentron canadum. Next base: position 14,441,108 of record CM076652.1, read on the forward strand.
ACATTTAATTGCACCTGACTGAGTTTACTGTAAAAACTGGGTAACTGAGTAGTTTTTCATTTTTCAACAGTCATCAAAAACATGATGGCTATGTACATTTTTTTTTTTCACATGGGAAACTAGACATATTAAAGGCATTCTATTTTAATGAATAATAATGAACAGTTCACTGTGATGTAGACGGTCCTGGTGCTTTAATGGTCCCTTGTAGCCTCTTAAGCCTCTGGTGATAAATCTCACACGGGCTCACTCGTATAACTAAAACCCAAACCTCATTCAGCTTCACATCCATCAGTGTTTGGCTGAAAGCGATGACAAAGCACTTTCAATTACACCAGTAACTGACTCTGGAAACAGTTCATAGCAGGGTCTAGGCTTGAAGACTAGGGGAAAAACACAAGGGGGTGGGGCAGAATGGCTGGTAGGGCATCCGTTTGACTTGCTCCCAAATAATAAAAAGGGTGGTGTTAGCCGGGACACAAGGGATGCCGCCAGCATTGCGAACCCAAGGACAATTCACCTATTTTGTGTGCTGTCACCCCTGTAGTCTGATTTATGGTCGGGACATCCTTCCTATGACCCATTCGTCCATCAGCTCAGCACTATAAGGATACTCTGGTGATTAGAGGCTGAAGTATCAAAGCGTCCTCAGTCAGGGCCCTTGTCTAGTACCAGAGGGCCTTGCACTGCTGAATGGGGAGTGTGGCAGTTGGGAGGGAGAGCGTTGCAGCAGCAGAAGAGTGCCATTCTTAACCCTGAGCACCAGAGGATAGAAGAGCTTTTTGAGAATCCATCAACTGTAAATGCTTCATTCCATAATGTTGGTGTTTTCTTTTCCATTTTTCATCCCAATTTGTAATTATATTATGTGGAGTGTGTGCTCTCTAAAAGTTAACATGGCAGTGTTTAATTGGAGTGATTTTACTCATAATTGCATGATCCTCTCTACCACTTTTGGCTTCCACTTTGTTTGAATAAGCAGGCTAATTTAGGAATTCATCCTCAAAATTAATCAGTATAGCATACTTAATATTGAAGTTCAAAAATAAAATAATTGAGAAAATGTAAATCTGCCTTGAATAATGGGAGCCTTAAGCATCAACAAAAACAGCAAACCCAGCAATGACAGGGCCAGTCGGGGAAGCATCAAATGCAGCAATAGATAAGTGATGATCATTTTTCTATCCTTTTAAAATGCCTTTATTACATAAATAAAAACAGAGTCTGATCCTCCAGAGTGCCTGATCTTTTAAAGCAGCGCTGACTCCAACCCCCTTGATGAAAGGCCCACACTAACATCAGGAGTCCAGAGCCTTTACTCTCTAACTTCAGGCAATTATGACACAGAGGAGATCTTTGCCTTCTGCACTCAAAAAGAAGAAGAAGAAGAAAGGCATCCCTTTTTTTCCAAGCTTAGTTGTAAAAATAAGCTTGCTCTCCTCAATTGCAGTCACCCTATGCCCTTTGCAATAGCAGCAAGGATGTATCGGAACAAGCCATGGGGCAAAACAAATCACTTGTGATTTACAGAATTATAAAGATTTTAATAGCTGCAATGTTTCTCTCTCAGATTGGTCTTTATTTCCAGGAGTCAAAGTTTCCTGGGTGCTCCAGGCTTTTAAAAAACAGTAATTGGCCAACTGAGAGACTTAGGATCTCCCTGAGTGATTGAGTGTATTTGTTGCTATGAACTTGAGGGTATCACTCTAAAGATCACAGGTCCAGGTTGTGAGAGCCTGCAACTTATCAAGCACAATTCAGTTTGCAGCCATGGAAGTCGGACTACTTTTTCATGCAGTTTTGTTTAAAGTTTTAACCTTTCTGCGGATCTCGATGTTTTTTTCCTGATTAGTTGGGTTCCCAAATAATTCAGCATAAACTATGGGGCTCTGGTTTGTGAACTAAAGACAGCCTTGAATTAATGCAGAATAATCATTATGATGAGGAGCATGACTGATATTCTGGCGTGTAGGAAAACCCGTAGTACGCTATGGACATCTTTGAAAAATAATATTTGTGTTGGTGTGTGTAATTGAAAATGATTTTTATTTTACTCTTTGTTTTCGCCTAATAGTCACACCATTATCACCATAAAGATTTTATATAGACGGCCTGTATAGTTTTATTTCTAGCAGTGCAGAAATAGCAACAATGTAAAACAGTTCAAGCGTTTCAGGACTGTATAAAATGAACTCATGTTACTCACACTACTATGCCTCACAAGAAATACCCAATCAAACAAAATTAATAGTTAGGAATTTAATAACCATGCACTCACTGCTGAACAACTCTTACCTCTTCTCTTGACTGAAACTGAATACCGAGCTATCTCTTAATTAAACAACCTTTCTTCGCCTCTTACCTGTTGTGTAGTCAGGCAGTAAACAGTTCACAACTATCAACATAATTAGTGCCACTTTCTCAATAGAAACTCTCTTTATTATGTTGACAATTTATGAGACGTATTTAAATTGATTAACAGGCAGTTTTTTTTTCTTTTTGTGCAGTAGCTACTTCTTGTATCTGTTATATTAATTAATGGGTGAATATTATAATAATAATATATATGTTTTTTTTTACATTCTTTAACTAGAGCAGTACATTTTACCTGACACATCTGCAGAACAACTCTCATAATATTGAAAGCATGTGCTCTCTGTTAGAAAAACAAGTCTGGCAGTAGCTAAGCTATATTAAGGAAATCCACCAGGGAGACATAATCGAGTTTGACTCTCTACCGGTGGTCTCCTTGTTAGTGTTGTGAGTGTCAGAACTGACAGTGCAGGTAGCTCAAATGCCACTTAAGGTTTTAGCTTCAATGGCTTTTGGAAAGAAATGACCGTGACCTGTGTAGCTTGAGCCCACATCCCACACCCTTTCTGCCTGACAGCCGCTCAATGGCAAATGTCTGCCAGCATGCCGAGGGGAACGCTGCCAAACAGCCGGAGATAGAGATGATTACCACATCCCTCTCTCCCTCTCAGGCTGCTCACTGAAAAGTGATACCTACTAACAAACTGCTGTCAACATGTTGGCGTGGCAGGGAGAGTGAGAGCAATAGTATGTGCTGAGAGAGAAAAAAGGGAGAAAAAGATGTGTGGGAGAGTCAACATGAGGAGTCCAAACAAGTTACGATTAATGACATTGAAACAAGTTTTTTTTTTTTTTTTTTTTTTCTCTGTTTTCACAGCTAACGCTATTGTGGCAGACTTGAAGAATGCAATCAACACTATAAGGAAAAAGGCCGGTGAGGCATGCACTCACCTACAGAGTGACGATCAAATGACAAATGTCAACAAACTGCTTGAGGTCACTAGTTTTTGACCTTGACTACAATGAGCCTGTAGTTCATCATGCAAAATTATGTAGGCTGTACGTCATGTGCAATCATAAATGTGACTGTAAGAGAAATTCTCAAGTAGAAGTTTCACTTTTTTTTACTGTACCAAGTATAATTTGTTCACAGTGAACACTACTTTAAAGTTTTTATGGTGTTGTGCAGATATGCAAATCCCTGTAGACCTTTGCTCCAGTCACTTAAAACTTAGGCTTTCCTGCTGAGTGGAGAATGAATGCAGTTCTTCCAGAGCAGAGTTATAAATGTCATTGTTTCTGAATAAATCTCCCACTGCGCCACTTTTGAGACACACATTTGAGTGAAATAAAGGAAAAATCACAGCTGACATATATTTTCCTAATTGTTGCAGAGTGGGCACTGGAAGCAGCATGAAGTAGCTTGAATCATCGGTAATTAGAATATCGCTGTGCTTAATTACAAAAGATTTTGATTGTCTGATTTTCAGCAGAAGGCCGATTTTAGCTACTGTCTTAATACACATTTGTTTTTGAAGATTGGGAATGACAATTATCATAATGTGCATCCCAGCATGAAATATTTTTGTCAAAGACAGGAAAACAGGATATGTTAAGTAGATATAATACATATGTGCATTCTTTGAACAATGCTAATTAAAGACATAACTTTTTTTTTTTTTTTGTAATTTTAAAATGAAGCTATTTTATTTAGAGATTATTTTCATGGTACTAAAGCTTTATTGGAGAGATGACAGGATACACATTGAGGATAAAAAACGCACGATTTTTGAAAGTCTATATTTGTTCTGCGTCCGTGTCGCCCTGACAGTATGTGGGTTCAAATGCTCAGTTTTCTTCGTTTGAGGTTATAGTGAAGGTAAGAGATTTCTGCTCTGATATGAAAAATGTCAGTTATTTAAAAAAAGGTCAAACTTTGTGTCTAGAGCAAATGTGTTGAACCTTATTCTTCAACTGGACTCTTCAGGCAGCTGAAACACATATTTGTTTATTTCAGATATTAAATGACACAAATCGAAAAAAAAATCAGCGACAGAATAAAACTGTCTGCTGCAATTCACTCTGGAACTTTGTTGAGCAACAAGATAAGTATTTCTCTAAAAATCAATTTTCGAGAAGAGACAATGGAAACAAACCTAAGTGCTAGTTTGAACCAACCCCATAAGACTTCCAGGGAAACCACCAAGCCTAAGAAGCACTTTATTAGCCAGCAGGGGGGGGTCAGGAGGACCAGCCCTATCATTGATTGAGGTTGGAGGATGCATCCACAGCTGCACTTTCTCTAAATTTCTAAGAGTAAATATGCACCTTTGAAGTGGGGGGTGCCTAGGAGCACTCCTCTGCACAGATTGTGTGGGTTTCTGTGGGGAGCTGTAGTTACGGGAAAGATCAATGGACAGGGCATTAGGGGGAAGAGTACACTGTCCAGCCCTCCAGCCTACAGAACAACTCAGCAGCTCCTAGATGGCCAGTATTATTGAGCTTAAGGCAGTTTAATTCTCCATGCTGTTTTCTCAGACTGAAAAATTCCAATCTTTCCGGCTGCAAAATGCATTGGAGAAAAAGATGAAATATACTATGAACTTTATGTACTGCACAACTAGAGTTAGGCTCATATTGTTCTGCTACCACTATTTTTTTTTCTTTTTACCAAAGCAGTTCCTGTTGTAGTTGGGATCTTGAGAAAATTATTACTGGAACAAATAGATGTTATAATCATGGCTGACCAGTAAAACTTTGTAACTCTAGCATGTTCATACTTGTGTTATTGGGTGAGGTAAATTATATCTGATTTGTTAATATCTTACTTGTGCATATTTTCGCATTGATTTTATGTTGGTCAGCATGCAGCTCTTATAATTTAAGAAACATACCTTTCTTGAATTTCCAAGCAATTTCCCAACAACAAAAAAAATCAACTAATATTTTTGACTGGAATAGTCTTGTATGCATAATTATTGACTGGAAAACTCCTCCATCCACTTTGTGAAAGCATGGAAAAACCCATATCCTGCTCATTGTGTGGCTGGATGTATGTGTACTTGTGGCAGGTTTTAAGTGCATCAGATCAACACACTGCTTCCATATTGTGGTTTGTGAAGACTATGGACAAGCCTTTTGGGGAAGCCACGTTAATGAGACTAATCTGCTTGTGGTTGGTACAGAGTGATAAGTGAGCAAAGATTTTTAAGCCTTCTCTCTTCTGCAAATGTCTCAAACTCAGTGTTGATTAAATTAAAAAAAAAAAAAAAAAAAAAAAAGACAGTGCTGAATAAATGATCGAATGGGAGATACAGGTTGCAATTAAATACGGAATTTTTCATGGGCATTTTATTGACCATTAATTTTAACGAGTCTGAATAAAATTTGTTTAGTACAGTCAAAGCTAGAACGAGATGACACCATGTATCATCTCCACAGTATGTCAGAGTGTAGCGCCTCTGCGCTCCCAGGTGTCGCCAGGGTTTGGCTCCACCAGGCTCAGAGATGCAGCCAGAGAGGGCTAGCACTTACAACCCCTGTCACACTTCACAAAACACTGTGTCACTCAAGCATGGCCTGTGTGGCAGCTCTGGTATTAATGGAGACGTTGACATCCTCCGACAGAGTGTTTATCTAATACTAACGCTAAGCAACCAGAGCCAGTTGCCCCCACACGGAGCCATCGAACCCCGCTGCAGACCTCAGTGTCTGGCAATCACACAAGTTTTCCCACTCATCCCTCTATTCATAACAATAACTTTGCTGCTGCTCTGTGTCATGTCTGTTGTATTTCTCTGCCACCATCCACTTGTCAGTCCAACTACTTCACAGGTGCTTTAGACAAACTTGGTTAATTTTTTTTTTGACAAATTGCAGGAAACATCACCTGTGTATGCTGGTGTGGCTCTTGATCTTGGGGCCTCCAACAAAGTTGTTTACATATTTCTGTTGCGGTGTTATTCTTAGGCATTTTTTCTTGTACATTCCCTTCACCTCCCCCCTCTTTCGCTCTCTCTCTTAAACACACACATGTACACACATACACACACAATTTCAAGCTTTAGGGATTCGGCATCAACTTTTGAACACGGCAGCAGCATTTTTAAAAAACACTTTATTAAGACATCTTAAAAGAATATTCATATTTTCTTGTAATTCATTCATATACATACATTTGGTAAGAAAATAAGGAAACTTTAGTTGAAAATAAATATATAAATAAATAAAAGTGTTCTTGTTTTTAGACTAAACATACTGTGCTGTGTACAGTGTATAAAAGTCCTCACAAATTCCTATATGCTGCTATATGTATCAGAGACTGATGATGGGTTCATGAAGTGTATGGAGCTATCTTTAGAGGATTGATTTCCCATACTGCCACGCAGTTGGCTGCATTTATATTCCATGCCTGTGGCTCTGTGACCCCTGGTTCTCCTTTGATGTGGCAGGCAGAAGCACAAACCAGGATGAGGCAGAGGGAGAGAAGGCTGAGGGATAGCAAAAGGTGAAACAGTCTACAATGGGCGGGGGATAGAGATTTTTCTTGTGGTGCAGGTTTCTAGGAGGGATGAGAGGACGGGATGAGGGAGTGTAAAAAAGACTGGTATGAGTTTGCAGGGAGCAGAGCGAACCAATGAAGCCATCATCTGACAGATATGTGAGAGTTTGCACTCAGGGCGGGTTGGTGGTGGGTGGGCAGAAAGGAAGCTAGGCTGAGGGGAACGGGATCGGGTGATGGTGGGGGGTTGGGAGAGGGCATGACGGTGGCGCGAGCTGATAGAGATGTCAGCGCCGCTTCAGTAATCTCACGACGGCTGGCTGCAGCGAGGGGCCATCGAGGGGCCCACGAGAGCAGAGACATGATAGAGCAGACCACCCCGACAACACTAGCAGGGGGCCAGGCAGTATGGACAAATCAAAGTGGGAAGAAGTAATTTTTGAGAAATTACAGAAATCTCCATGGAAATTAGCATGAAACACTTTCTAATCTCTTGCTTTTCACCATGGACGATAGGGGTCAGTGCTTCAAGTTCTCCAGCGCTTGCTGTCTCTTTCTCTCTCGCCCCATCCCTAATTTCATTATTCCCTCTTGATTTTTTTTTTCACCCTCCTGCTTTTTATGTATACTCATTTTAAAGCCCGACACTCTGAAATAGCCCCTCCCTCTGCTCATATTCTTCAACCATTCATTTGCTTGAACCCTTTTCATTGACCACAATTAAACGTTTAGATTTCAAAGGCAAATCAAGGGAGAGCCAAGCCATGCCCTCAGAGTGACACAGGATCAAGCTGTTGGGTGCTTTGGAGCCTCAGATGGGGTGAATCCCCCAAGATTTGTCCTCTGCACCCTTCCTTTCGTTCTTGTGGTGTCTGTCAGAGCTCAGAACACTGTTCAAATGAATAGGAGGAGTGAGACACCCCGAGTTGTCACCATGTGGTTATTGGTAATCAACAGCAATGCAACACAATGACACTCTAAACCATTATTCTTATCATCACAGCTAACAATTCAGGAAAAAAAAAAAACGCACCATAAGAAAATGGTTGAGGAACAGTATTGTATATGTCAGAATTTTGAATTGTTCTGCAGTTTGTTTGGGTCTTTTAATACTTTTGTCAGTGCTTAATTAGTTTTGATTTGATTTGCATTGAGCTCATGCTTTATAAATGAGGTAATACCAAGTTTTTTTTTGTTGTTTTTTTTTAGTGTACCACAGCTGTGTGTGGGTGTGTGTATATCTATCTATCTATCTATCTCTCTCTCTCTCTCTCTCTCTCTCTCTCT
>CM076652.1:14449591-14521490 GCA_038496675.1 Rachycentron canadum
ATGTGTATAAGAGACAGTATATATATATATATATATATACGTACACCCAGTTTTCATATTATATACAGCAACAATACATTTTCCTGTTTGAACACATGAAAAACACTGCAGTGTAATTTAAAGATATAAGAATAAATAAATAATAACTAATAACCACAATACTACTATTAATAATAATAATTAATAATAATAGTGATGCTTTGTTATACTCATCAAATATTGTGTCGCTTATAGAAAAAAAGATTTGTAGATATTTGCATCCATGGCAGCACAGTGTTGTACTCTCTCATGGTCGTGGTCATATCATCAAACATTGTACTAAACGTAAACCGTTCCTGCCTCTCTGAATCACTTACACAGAGAGCAAGACTTTGTTATTGTGCTCCATGTAAATTGCTCCCCTTGCGTGTTCATTTCAAGGCTGGACTTAATAATTATATTATTAAACTTATTTAGGAAAAATAAAAGGAGAAACATCATATTTTGACAGAAAGAAAAACAGCCAGAATAGTTTAGCATAATAAATCCTACCCTGAAACTGGATCATAAATATATTAATTATCTAATGAATTTGTCAAGTTCATCACAAAAGTTATTTTGTTAAGTTAATTTCAGATTAATTGTTTGATAAAATTATATATTTGAAAATGTTTTGTTATCCACCTCACTATTAAGAAACGGCAAAGAGAACGTGTCACCAGAGAATTCACTCGAGGCATATCCAAAAGAGACCAGGGTCTCTTGAAGCCTCAGTACAAACAGAGCAGAGCAATGGGGGAAAAATAATTTGGGTCATCTTTCTAATCTGTTCTACTATAGTATAGGGAAAAAATTGCATTTAGTGATCACAGAAACAATTTATCTTAAATTAACTCAGCTGCTTTTGTAATTTTAGCAGAAATTTGCACTTTTTATTAAAACACTAAGACATGGTCACATTTAGTAAGTCTGGTTGTCTTATAATTGTCATGATGGCGAATGACATTCTTCTACACATGTCTACCTTATTAAATGAAAGTGCACACAAATTCACTAATAGGTACAGTAGACAAGACAGAAATAATGGCCATTAGGTCTGGAAGTAAAATAGTGGCATTTGATTTGCATTACATTGTATGCTGATTCATGGGGAATAGGTATATAGTAACAGTGGTGGAGACTTAATTAGATTGCTTGCAGACTTGGCACATTGCAATGACAAGCATAGAAATGTGTGTAAGATATAGAAACCCTTCTAACCTCTAGTTAAACGCTTTCTTCCATTCTAACAGTTTGCCCTCTAATTAAGCTTCAGAGTTGGATTGTCCTGTGTTTTTTCCCCCAACCATTCACATGCAATTTTACTAATTGCAACCATAGAAAATGACATTATTTTCTAAAATTATAATCTATAATATTGTGTAACATATGTTAGAAAGAAGTTTCAGAAAAGATCAAATATAAATACATGGAAAAGTTGTACACTCAAAATTAAGAATGTAGACAGACGAGTAAAATAGCTATAGATAATATAGAAATTAATTGGAGATGATTGAATATTTTTATGGAGACTCAGATGTTAACAATTTTTATAGTTTGTTTTTTCAGTTGTTACATGTACAAGCCTTGGTCCAACTTTGAATATGGTTAATCTCCTGTGAAGCTATAATATGTGCTGAGAAAAATAACATGGAAATTCAGATTATAAAGCTTGAGACCTCATTTAACCTAAACGGTACAAACATTTGGCAGGGCCTGAGTGTACCTGCTCCCAGTTGCGGTTCTACTAGTAATAGATAGATGGCACTGCATCCAAGGTAGAGCAAAGGGCCAGAGACTTCTCTCAACCATCTTTCAGGGTCTTACTCTCATTATCCATCCGAAAATTAACCTGTCAATTTATCAATCAACACCATCTTGAGTTTTCTGCCTCCTGTTTGGCGACTAGCATTGCAACGACGCTGACGCACAGATAACCAGGAGGTATGTGTTTGTTAGTGTAGTGAATGAGTGCATTATCACTTAAATGACTGCTATGAATCACAATTGCTGCCAGGCTGTTGATAAGAGGTAAATACACAAGCAATTTGAGTTTAAAGTATATATCTGTTTATGTATTCTTTTGTGTGTCAAGGAAATAAGGTCAGGGCCAGGCGGACAGTATTTCTGCTTTGTTGCGCAGCGTTTCCTTTTACAGTCCAGAATGTATTGTCAAGACTGTATTCTCCAGTTTACTGCTACCACACAGACTAAATGACAAGCTTGCATTTAACATATGAATTGTAAATATACATGGTGCGTTGCAGTATAATTCTTTCATACTCACAAGAAAGACTTGAAGCAAGTAACACAAAATTTAAATTCAAACACAATATAATTACTAATGATGCATAAAAAGACACCGAAGAGTGTGAAAAAATAAAAAATTATAAAAATATGAAATGTAATAAATGACATGAGATGCTCACTATATAATAATAATAATGACATTCAAAATAGAATAGTTTGAATGTTCAATCCTAATTTTATCAGTAATTTACAAAAACAATATTCATTATATTGTAATCATTTCAAGAAATAATGCAGAATTTCATATGTAAACATCAAAATTATAGTTTAAAAGTGTTTCAAGGACATTACACACATTGCTTAATTCTTCTCTATTGACTTTGGAGTTAATGTTACATCTGCTCTTAGAAATATCTAAAAGGGAGGCGGATTGAAATATGTGTTTGCATGCTCAGCATGCTACAGAGTTATAATAAGCACTGGGACATGTCTTTATCTCTAAATGGGTTATAATGTGATAAGCTAAACTAGACCCTCAAAAATCCCTACTAAGTGCAACCGCAGGTGGGGGACCTCAATTGCTTCAGTTCATTCTTCTTTTTTCCTGGTATTTTTTCTTCTCTGTTCAGGTTATTAGCCGCTACATGACTGGATCGCCCCAAAATGGAAGGACAGGGACAGAACCAGATAGGGGTTGTGAATAGCGGGAGGGACTTCTTTTTCCAATTGTTGTTATTTGCAAATGGTCTTATTGTGTAGAGGTGTTGGAGAGGAGGGGGCGCTAGTGAGGAAAAATGGCGGAGAGTATTCTAAAATGCTGACAAAAAGACAAGCAAAAAAGGAACACAACATCTAGTAATTTGTTTCAGCAAGCTTAGGCTAATGATGTAAGCAGATTACTTTCCAGCAGAGTGGAAGAGGGGCATGAAGGGTTTTTTTTTTTTTTCCTTTTTTTTGTGCCCCTTACGGGTCTGCCCCATTAAAGATCGAGACAGAAGCCACTGCCACACAGTTAGTTCATATCATTGACTCTATGTATGCTCTTCCGTGCCATTTGATAATTCACATACCCAAGAAGTGGATTATGATCAGATCAGAAAATTGCTTGGCACACAGTAGGGGCTTTGGGCTTGTTTTGCAGCCTATTTTAGCGCCTTAAAAGGGGAACCTCCCCAACTATTGGAGGTGAGATGTAAGCCACTCATTGCTGTGGGTGCCCCTGGCCCGATTTGCTCCCTCTCCTCAGAGAGCAGAGATCAGTGGTATGCCCAGATTGAAAGCGAGGGCAGGAACCCGGCGTGATGAAGGACACTGGCTCCCAGTCAATGTGTGGAGGAGACTGGAGGATGAAACACACCATTAAGACCAATTTAGAGTGTTGCTCTAAATTTCAGCAGGATTGATCGATCCTGACAGGAGGGCATCGTACCGCCTGCCAGATCACTTAAACCACTGCCCCTTGTCTCACGTTGCTTAATGTCATGTCATTGGCTATCATTTTCAGTTGAACCGTGAGCTGCTGGATTTCGTTTCAATTACTACTTGTAGGATTACCTTTTATTTTTACACATCAGTAATCAATGAGGATTTTGATAATAATGTCATAATGCAATCTCAGTATTGCATTCTTTCTTTTTTCCCCTCTATTCTTAATCCAAAGTGAAATCCTCTGAGACTAGCTGTCCTGTTGGTTTATTGATTTTTCTCCCTTGCTCTGTGAACACTGGACAGAAACTTGAGAGCCAAGGTACAAGAAAGAGACTATAGCTTACTCAAGGGTTTAAACATAAGACAGGTAGTTTACATGATAATAGCAATAACGGATAATACTACAGTGTATTTCTTTTCATACCTAAATTCTGCCCAAAGTTTCTTACAGAATAAAACAAGACCAATTTCCCAAAATATGACATAATAATGGAATAAAAAAACTAAATTTTATAAAATTTCAGAAACAAAATATTGATATAAGATTGATAATGAAACATAAAATTAAACAAAATATAACAAATTACAAAGTGAGATAAGAATATATAACCCTAAAAACAGATTTATATCTTTATTTATCTCTGTATAATTCTAGTATGAGTTGTAATATATTATATACAGTGCACATGCAATATGTCCTGCTCTATATAAATCTAAATTGTGTATATTATGATATGCAGAGTTTGAGCACATGTTTTGTTTTATTATTGGAGTGCTACTATCTGCCTGCATGTGCTGACATTTTATATGCCATCTATTTATTAGTTGGGATGTTCATTGAAGCAGCTCAGGTTAAGTATCTTGCTCAGTGTCTGACTGGAGATATTGAACCTGCAGCCCTCTTGTCCCCAGTTCAGTTCCCTAACCACAACCAGTTTGCCCCTTTGAAGGATGAGGTCTCAGGAAGAGTGGTGCTATGTATACCACACAGACAGTGATCTATTCTGTGTCTGATATCATGTTGCTCCATGTCACTGACTGATGTTACCTGCATCCCCCCTGCGATGATTAGATCCATGACTGCGCGTACAGTTCCCTTATAAAATCACTTCCCTATTTTTAACCCACAAGACGCTGAGTCCTCTTTCAGAAGAGTGAAGGAGTGAGGGAGAGAGAATAGGTGAAGTTATTTTAAAGGATGATATTGCTTCATTGTGTTCTGTCATTCCAGCCTTGACGAATGTTCCTCATCTGAGTTGGTGACATGCTCCACTATATAAATGGGTTATGAGGCAGAATATAAGTTATGTAAGTCACAATGCTTCGAGACATCTGCTAAGCACATTCATATGTAATGAAACATAATGTAATAAAAATAACGGAGGCTATGTAGAAGATTTATCTGCCATTACAAGCATCCTTGCTCTGTGTTATTGCAACCTTCCACCTGCGCCCTGACAATAAGAGGATTTTTTAAAAAGGGCACTGAAAAAAATTTCAGTGTTATCAAAGGTTCCTTATATTTGGTACCTTTTGAAAATATCTTTTATTATTTCTGTCTTTCCTCATGATGGTGTTAAGGGGAAGTGTTTCCAAAAGTGTTTTTCAAAGATTATATCACAACATGAAATGATTTCTTTTAGCATTGCAAATGTTGAATTTTCAGCTTTCAAATTTAGGCTAAAAACTGTAACTGGATAATTAATTAAGATTAAGATCAAGTATTTTTATAATTTAAACTAAACTTTAATTAATTAAAACATATGAAAAGTATTAATTGTGCAATTTATTGTACAAATATTCAGATATAGTGCCTGAAATTTGATTTGGTCCATGATGAGGGAAGTGGACTTGTAGCCTTGTGTTGTGGACTTGTATTGTACCTTTAATGATTTGCCTGGTGGGTATCTTCAGGGGCTGTCTGGGCCACCAGCTGAGGCGTTAATACAAATATAGCAGATAATTTGTGAACTAACCTGTTTTTAAGTGGCTTTCTACAAAAGTGTGACAGGCAGGTGGGGAAACATGCAAGAAGTAATTAGGTATTCGCTGTTAGAGAACCATCCTGAGGATTCAGATTTTTCAGGTGACACAACTTTTAAATCAGATGATTCTGATGTTGGTGTAATTTATTCTCCTTCATATGATTATTTTTTTTCTTTTATTTATTTTTTAGTCCAGCCCTCGCTTGCAATTGCTATATGTGAAAATAAGACGACAAGCTAATCTAAAAAAAAAAAGAACATCGTTAAATAATCTCATTAGTTTGAGCTGTTTTCTTTTAAAAAGAAATAGTAGGGCAATTGATAAAGTCTAAGCTCCACCTTTGCCGCCTCTCCATTTTGTAATCACAGGCAGTTTGGCAGCACAACGTAATTAGTTTGCACGCCAGATTTCCCATGAGTCTCAACCCAGCTCAAAGCCAATCCCTTCCTCATCAGCAGCCCAGAGACTAAACACCTACTTTATCTAGTTCCCCCAAGGCTGTCCATCCATAGGGAGTCAGGGTGCCCTCAAAAACATTGCCAATGAGGGCTCCAATGCCTAAGGCTGATATGGGTGAAACTTCAGATGGCAGATGGCATAGGGAAGGAAAAAGACCATATCTTTAAGGTAGAACTGCCAAACAAAAGTAGAACATCATATCCTAGAGCCTTAAGTCCCAGGGCTGAGATTAAAGCATGAAATATATGTTGAGAGGAGCCACAAATGTCCATATTTCAAAAACTGTTAAGTGATCAAAGTGTCTGATGTGTGAAGGCATGCTGCAGGGTATTTTTATGTTTTCACCAGTTGACAATAACCTAGGAAATGTTTCACAGCTTGTTCAAATGTCATCATTGATAAACAGGACTGCTGATGTTGAGTGTCATTTATTACAACAGATGTCTGTTGTAGAACAGGTTTGTGTGCTTTGCTTTATATCGTACACACATCAGTATCAAAATATAATCTCTATTATAATTGTTGTGACTAAATTCTATATTTGAAAGAAATTGTGAAGGCCAGACTCTTTTCATTGCAAGTATTTGTAGATATGCCTACATCTGAATTACCTCTGCCAGTCAACAGCAAGAAGTGATCGGGCAGTTTTTAATACCACTAGGCCCATCTGGGAGAAGGACCCTTTTCATTCGACGTACTTGGCTGCTTGTCGCCTCACCATAATAGGCACGTTGAACGAGCTCTGAAGCAATAGCCAATTAAATGCCTTGAAGGGGATGCCTCGAGGCCCTGCATGAAAGGCTTCAGGTGTGAAATGCTTGTTTTTCAAGAGTGCTGCAAATGTTGGCTGCTTTCAAGTTTGCTATTGCCCTGCTGGCTTCCCCTTACAGCCCACCCCAGCAGCCCTTCTCATGTGGAGGAGGGTAGAGGGTAGAGGTGATGGGCAAGAGAAGACCACTTAAGTACAATTTTCTTTTCAGCGTTCCAAACCTGTGCACTCATGTTTTTCACTGCTGCCTCGTAACAGCGAACAGAGTTTCAGATGATGCAGACAATAGCTTTTTAGCGCACAATGGAGAGAAGAGGAGATGCTGAAGGGCAGACAAGGGGAAATATGGATGAGACAGAAAGTCTGTGCGTAAATCCAAACCAGTGGCTGCAGTGGCTGGGCTATGGCGGGGGTTGGCTGGGAGGGGGCTTAAAAGGAGATGGATTGTTTGCTAATTGTGGTCATTTCTGACCAGAACATGAAAGGTTCAATGACTACTTTAATGCGTTATTGAATACAACAGAAACTTGAAATGCAATTGTGAGAGGAGCTTCTGTTTTGGAAATTAGTTTTCAGCCCCCTTCATGGAAGGGAGGAATGTTCATTCATAGTTCAAGTGTAAGAATAAGCTGCCTTGTCTCTGTGCAGTAAATGGTTGTTAGTGTCAACATTTACATCTGAAGTGCTACATTCAGCCTTGATTGAAGTATTAATCCAAACTGATATAGTTCTACCTCTGCTTATTACAACATAGAAGTTGGGAAACAGTGTTAAATCAATGTGAAGTAACATTAAAAGATGCCTGCAGGAACTAAGGGGGAGTAAATCCAGGGGATATTAATCTTATTAGGATCATACATCACCAGGATGTCAGGTAAAGAGACAAATGAATGGGTGCCTGTTTATCTGAGCTAAGCTATGTGGTATACCTAGCCATTGCTCTGGGCACACACTGCCACTAATAAATTGGTTAAGTCTGAGCAGAATGATTGTAATGAAGTTAAGGGACTGGCTTGTCTGAGTTCTCGCCACTACAGCCAGCCATTCTCGCATCCCCCGTTTTTATCTGTCCAGATTGGGAGAGCCCTCTCGATAAGATGAAGAGAGGAGAAATCAAAATAAATGGAGTCCATTAAAAGCAGCAATGCATCAACTGCTTGATAAAGTGATTAATAAACAGGCTGGGATTGTGATTGATTAAAGCATTTAATCAATCTGTTAAAAAAAGGACTATTGGCAATGATGCATAAAAGTCCTGCACAGTTTAAATGTATAAAACACTACATAACCATTGTTTTGTCTTTGCTAAATTACAAAGCTATGCTATTCTGAAGCATTTAGAATGTGTAAAAATGTGTCATTTTTAGGTAAAAAAAAAAAAAAAAAAGCAATGCTCTCAAATAATTAATCATGAGTATGCCCTGACATGTGAACATTGTGGTTGTCTTAAGTCTTGGTACTATTTTTTCCGATTTAAACAAAAGAGCAGTGATTGACTTAAGTGGTAACATGGACTCATTACAGATGTTTTAAATATGCCTGAATACACTTGCATTAGACTTCCAAACACTTAGTAATCAATGACTAAAATCCCTTGCAAATTCTAAGGTGGTGGATGAGTGGGCAATGTTTGCGAGACTTAAATGTCATTCAAAGTCACTAATGCAAAGGGAAATACATAGAACAGATTGACACGTCAAGCTTGGTAAAGTTCAGGCTTGATGTATAGCACATTAAGATAGGAAATTACAGATGTTGTAATTATCAGCAATGAGTGACCTCGTGTGCGAAAGGGTGTTGGGTTAAAGTACTTGTACTTTGCTTTTAAGATGTGAAGCACAAGAAAAGATTGGCATTCATCTGCAAATGGCATGCTTTTATTGAAATGAATGGGGCAAATTGGGAGAAAGTAATGTTAAGAATAATTTCCACAGTCAGAAGAAATTTATGATGTTCATTCACTGCCATGAGCTGCAGAGTTGGGAAGAGGGTACGTTTATTCTGCTACTTAGTTTCACATTTACTACATAAATTCACATGGGAGTGCTGTTGCTAAACAAAGGAAGCATTATACTTTAAAAATGAGAAAACACAAATAAACTGAACTATTGTAACACCTTGCTTATTTAGAGACCTCAGACCTGCATGTACTATGTCTCATCTGTGGGCCTTGTTTGAGCTTTTTCAATAATGCCCTTTAACAATGTGTAAGAGGTAACATATCATAGTTGGCTACAAAAGAATATGGTATAAGTGTATGTTGGTGACAGCATAGAGGCTATGGAGCTAGTGGAAATAATTCACGCATAATTTTAACCAGCACACCTTTCACTTGTCATTGACTCGCATGACAGCGAGTCTGTGTTTAAAAAAAAAAAAAAAAAACATTATCACTACATTTACCTCACAGCTGTAGTTACGAGTTATTGTACAAATTAATATTACATATGGAAATCTTAGCTGACAAATATGATTGCTTTACATAAAACTACTCATCTGTATATAAGATATTTGAAAGCTATTTTTTTTTTCAATAGATGAAATATGTTTTGCAGAATGTAGTGTCAAGTGACATTTTGGAGGAAGGGCCTTTTCTTGAAAAGTATTGAGTATTTATCTAGCGTGGCCTTGCTTTTGTTCTCAAGAAATGGATCTTAAATCTTCCGCCACTGAGTAGCAGTGCATCAAATTATCTCTGTCTGCCTAATGCTGCACAGAGCCAGGATTTTCACTGAAGCAAGGAAAGTGTCAGTTCTGCCAATGGGCCTTTTTGAAGTCCACTGACTGCTTGAGTAAAGCCACTATTGTTGGACTTGCACCCCCATATTTGTGTCAACCTGAAGCATTTCTAAAAGATGCACATGCCAGCCACACAAATACACACAAACACAATGCAATGTTTTGTGCTTATGATTGCAAGTGTATCTTTATCATTTGTCCTGAGAGGTTGAGGTACATTAGTAATAGGCCTTAATTTGTGTTTTTGGAGTAATAAGCATGTGACACTCAATTGAAATTACCAGATACAGTGCATGCTATTTAATCTGAAGTCTCCTACAAATGAATAGAAGTCAAATGAATGACACATGAATGACTTGTTAATTATGCAAATGGAGTGCTGCAGGAACCTGGTAAGTTGCGGGAACTCTGTCATCTAAAAGGGTATGGCGAGTGTGATAATGTAGCAGCTTGGCACGGTTCTCTTGATGTAATGACAGGTCAATTTGACTGGCTTTATGCTCTGCACCCTGGTTCTTTTCTCTGGCTCTGGTGTGGCTGCCCCCGCTGCCTCCACCACCCCCCTTTCTCGTGTCCCTTGGACTTTGATTTCTCCTTTGTTCTATTGGCTCCTCTACTGACACTTCCCAAGAATAAGAGATGCCACACAACCACGACCCTTTCACACCACACTGATGACCTCTGTCTCTTCCATGCATGACCCCTCACCTAGAAGCTGACAGCTTGATTAATTGAAGAATGTTATGATTTATGAGTATCTTCTCAGCGTGATTAACAAGGCAACAGGTGGCACAACCAAACAGCTAGCAAGAACATTTCTTAGAGAAGGGAAACAATGGAGGATTATATTTAGAAGCCATGTTTTGTGCAACAGTGACTGTCAATTTGGTTAAGCCATATATCATTTTGACTTTTTTGTCCACCGCTGCAGTTAGGATATCTTAGCAGAAAGGTTTCCTTTGTGGCTAACTCGTCAGCCCAGTCAGACATAGAGGAAGATGGCATACCCTCACAATGTGGTTAAGTAAAAAGCTTATCCAGCATTGTGATTATCAACTTGCCACATGCTTGGTCCCAGTTTTTGCCTTGGTCTAGGAAGATCTAAAGAGTGAATGCCTAAAAGTACAGCAAAAGGAAATGGCTTGCTTGGAATTTCTTAAATACAACAGTATCTTTATTGTATCTATGAATAGCTCTTAAGGCATATGAGTTCTGATGACAGTGTGTCCATGCTTTGACTCCAGCAGAGCAAAGAGTGTCATTTGGAGAGTAGCATGTAAGAGGAAACGGTGTCAGTCGTGACACAGGGCCACGTCCAATTGTCTACCCAAAGCTTTCCGAGTTAACTCACCTGACAGCTTCCGAGATAAGTCTGTCTTGTAGTCAAGACACTTAACTGCGTAATGGAAGTTGGTGGTCCAACTCAGGTGACAAGGGGATGGGGGTGTTGAAGAGGTCATATGAGACCTTCTCATCATCTAAGCCAGTCACAGAGGAGGACTATAGAGTGGGATAGCAGTCTCTTGACACAGTGTCACTGGTAGACTGTCCAGCTGAGCGAAAGCGCATGGTAAGATGTGGCCTTTTCTTTTGACATGAATTTGTTCTGACCTTAGCTTCAGGCTGTGACAACTGATGGATGATTGATGGTACCGTTTCAGCAGTGTCAGTGGAAAAGCCAGGCACCCTGGAGAATACATTTCTCCGACCCTCAGTGACCCGGCTCCAACTTGTGTCAAACAACAAAAGATAATCGACTACAGTTTGTGTCCATCATCGTCGCGGCTCATGATAATTGTCCAGAAAGTGTTAATAGTTAGCCTTTTCCAGCCTTTTTTAAAATTATTATTATTGTTTTAAAATCCTGCTTCTTGCCTCTCAGCTCACACACCATCATAGTAAGACAGATCATTTTCACACTTGTAATGCTAGAAAAATAGCTGCAGTGCCTGAAACCTTTCAGGGTAAAGAAATGTTGGGGTGTTGTGTTTACAAAGATTTGCCATCAATGAAAAATTAATTATCTGGGAGTCAGCAAAGGTTAATTTTTGTCAGAAACCTTTCGATCTGGAGCAGCTGACCCCAGCAGTGCTGGTCGCTGCACTAGTGCCTAGCTGAGGTGACACATGCAATGACCTGTGACATGGGCAGTGACAGCAGAGTAAACTGGGCCACGCTCCCCTGCCTCACCGCATCTGAAGAGCTTTAGGGGGTGCAAGGTGAGAGGAGCAGGTTAAAGCACAGTGCTGCTCCCATGTCACCAGCCCAGCCCCTGAGCAGTAGCTCCGTCCTCAACAAACAACTCCCCAATCCTGCCACCCACCTCTGTTGTCTCCAAGAGACAGTGCTGCCCACCGCTGGTTGCCCCATATGTTTGGGCTGCACACAAGGTGGTTTCTCGGATACTGTGGTTGCTAATTATAAATTTAATTTGCATTTTAATTAGAATGGTGGAAAATTAAAGCCTGCCAGCTGGAGAATTTCAAAACGCTTTCCCTCCCTCCTTTTTCTTTCTACCTCTTCTCTCCTAGTTTGGGAGACGACTCTGTCCTGTAGTCGTTTGTATGAGCATGGCAGTAGCACCGGCACCCTCTCAGTGTGGGACAGCATGTGGTGTCACCTCTGAATTGTTCAATATATGTAGTGTCATGCTAACTTTCTATGTATGTGATAAAAACACAATTCATCGTCTATGTTTTTCCCAGTAAAGTCGTTTATGGCTCACTTGACACCTCACTTAATTGAGTTAAGTTCATGAAACTCATTGTTATATTATATGAATTATAATGAGCTATTGAATACCTTCTTCGTTGATAGTTTGATTAGTAAAATGAGGTCCAAATCCCTGTCATGGCGCTCAATTGACACACTTTACACATGCTGGGAAGTAAGCGATTTGCATGTGTGGGCTCGTAATATCATTCAGTTTTGGTCATTATTTTCCAATCTCCATAATTCGTCCCGTTCCCCATGTTGTTCCCCCATGGTCATTCTCATTCCCTCTCTCACCTCCCACGGGCGTCCTTGCTCAATAATTGTCATTAATTGATTGACAGCTCTGATAGACCCAACTAACCCCAGTTCTGCTCTCATGTCTATGTTTTAAATGAGAGCTTGTACATCCAGTGACCTTGTCTGCCCATCAGCTGTCAGTGACTGTGAAGCCAATCCAGGGAATGTCTCACCTTAGCAAAGTAGACCATCCTAAATGATTGTAATTGGTTTGTGACTCTTGTGTTGCACTGTGTTATGCATGGTGAAAGCTAGTTCAAGTTTTGTTTTAAACTCTTGGAGTCGAATATTTATCAAAGGCATGTATTTATCATTACAACCCGATTTATGCTTCTCTCTTTTAATCTAATTTCCATCACACTTTTGACCAGTTTGTGTTTTCACGCGCATGTGGAAATGTTGGCCTGGGCTGTGCCTATAAATTCAAAGATGTGCTTTGAAACCCACTAGGGAAGGGTTTTCTCTCATAGTGTAATTTTTCTAAATTCATGTCAAATTATGTAAATAAGAACTTTCAACTACAGAAATCCAAGTTTTCTTTGATGGCAATCCAAAAAATACCATCATGTCGAAGAAATGTATTAACGCCACCAAACTGAGTACTGAAACATTATTACCACATTCCCATTTATTTCTTTAATAATTTTTTGTCATATTTGGCTGTAAAAATGCAAAAAATAAGCATTCTCTGTGAACATAAACATTAACACTTTTCCAAGAGACAACTTCACCTTTTCTAACAGCTGAGCCACTGTTAATATAGACTCTGTAGTTTTTTTTTTTTTTTTTTTTTTGCATGTACTGTGTCCTAGGCACATGTAATGTCTGACATTCTTCCAGGTTGGTTTGGTTTGGGAGGCTGCCAGCTCCAGTTTTGCACCTCTTTGCAGGCCCAGTTTGATGTGGTGTGAATAACATTCAGACATACACACACGCCCTCATTAGCATTCATTCAGGGAAGCAATGCAGGACACCCTCTCTGCTCTGAGGGTGGCATTTGGCAAGGGCCACATACACCTGGCAAAAAGTCTCCATCTTTCTACTGCCCATCATGTTCATCACATTTAGTTTTCCATCATGCACACAAAACAGTCTTTGTTTAATCCAAAATATGTTTCTTGGTCGCTGATTACTTTATATAGAGAGTACACATTTTATTTATTTATACTATAGTAAGCAATAATTACATCTTAATACTGTCAAATTTCATCTAAATGCCATAGACAATTAAACTGATATCAAGTCTTTGATGTGATACAGTGGGGGGAAATCTCTGTAAAGCTGCGATTAGACTAATGATTAAATTGAAAAATGAAAGCACAAGAGAACAGTCCATTCAGTGACCCTCAGACGTCTGGCATGCAGCAGCTTCTCCCTCTAAGGCATGGATCCATCAGCCTTAGTCTGGAGCAACAGTGGCTATGTGAAAAAGGCTTGGCAAGAGGAAGGCACACATTCTCCAGATCTGAATCTGTGGGCTGCTGTGTCTGTTACTCTGTATAACAATCTCTCTCTCTCTTCATGTAAGACACATCCACTCTGCTTTCTGATCTTTAGCATTGCTGTTCAGAGATGTTGCAGTACCATTGATGGTAAGCTTCCATGTTGATCTTGACATTACAGAATATCACAGTTTAAGGTACCTCAAAGCTTTAATTTCTTTGCCCTGATCAACAGCTCTTGCAATTAAACTTTTAGGAAAGTCCGTGAAGATTTGAAGGCCTGCATGTTTTTTTCTTTACTTTTCTCTGCACATATAGAAATCTAGTGAATAATCTTCTTTTAGCTGAAAAAAAGTCTTGGCAATTGGCTATTGAAGACCCCTTTTAGGTATATCTTTGTCAATTGTCAAATATTTGAGTGTATGAAGTGGTGTGATGAGGTGCAGAGACAGATATTTGAAGGGATTTTAACTCATTTGAGCAATTACATGCTTAACTGGCCCAAGATAATCTGTCATCCAAAGCTTCTGTCTCAGGCTCTCCCTCTCTTTTCCGATCCTCCACTCTCTCATACCCTCCTATGTGGCACAAGAGAAGCTCAGAATAGTGGGATTTAGAGCACAAAAGCTTACTCTGAATGGAATGAAGGCCTCAGAGAAATTAATTGCTTCTAACAAACAGCATGACTGCTAGCATGTTTTGTGTCCCATTCTTATCAGCCTCCAGAGGTAGAGGGGTGGGCGACAGGTCTGGAAAGTGTGAACCTACAAACGAGGGGACTAGGCTACAGGAATTTGCACTTACATTATTTTACTTTTATCTAAGGACGGATATCAGCAAAGGCTTTGTGCAGTGTATTTCTATAGGTGTGTGCTATGCAGAGCATGTTATGTTCTCAGTTGCTATAGTGGAAAGGAGCATTAAATCTGAGGTGAGGGAGCAATGTAAGTGATCAGTACAAGCTGTTGACATGAGACACTAGTATATTCCGCTAAATATAATGTCTATACAGTGTGCTGAAATTTAAAAAAGAGGGTCTGTGGGTGGCTGTGTTTTTTCTTCTAGATAAGAAACTGGATATTTTTGACAAGACTGCATGATTTTCTCTCAGCCTTACAAGCTTTAAACATATTTTATTCAGTGCGTCAGGACAAAACTTTTTTAAGGTTAATATATATATAACCTCCACTATCTTTAGCAATTCTGATATTGAATTATCCATTTTGTTTCAACACAACCATAAAAAGCCTGTAAACTATGTATTTTCCCATTAATTGAAAAATATCTGTATCAATTAATTAACTGTATAGATTTGGAGAGCATTCAGGGGAGCATTAGCTAGAGCAGTCATGGGATTTACTTTTGTGAGGGTGTGTGGCATATTTGCCCCAGTTCTGTTCTCTGCTTGCTCCCACTCCCACATGTCACCATTCTGTCTACCACCACCAGCGTGGCATCTATCATCCACCACAGACGCCGCAGCACCCCACAAAAGGAGGCTGGAGCATGCACAAAGACATTTGCATTTTTGCATCTCATTATGGTTATAATTGCATGCCAGTGTAAGCAGCTCGCACTCCATTATCTCACGTAATTTTATCAGTGACGTTTGAAACGTGTGTTTAAATGTCAATTATTGACTACAAAAAAGGAGTGACCTTTGTGGAGTCATCTCTCTCTCTCCACCATCCCCAGTTCACCTCTCTCTCTCTCTCTCTCTCTCTCTCTCTCTCTCTCTCTCTCTCTCTCCCTCTCTCTCTCTCTCTCTCTCTCTCTGTCCATGGTCTTATCTTTTTCTTATGTCGTATTGGGGTCCTCTCACTGTTATACTAGCTACATGTTGACTAACTCAGCCTATCACATTTTATGACAACAGTCAGTTGACTTTCATCCGATTATTAATGTTATATATTAATATACTTACTGTCAACAGCTTTTCTCAAGATCTCATTAAAACAACAGCTCTAATAGGGAAGGGATCCACGACAATGACATAACGTAACACATCATCAGTGATCAGTAATGAGCTTTAGTTGTATCCAGTGTACTGTTATTGGGGTTATTTTAGTAATATCCATACACCATTGCATAGCTGTCACCCAGTTATTAATAAATAAATGTGATCAATTAAAAATGATTAATTAATCCACCTTGGATGGAAGACAATTTAGACTACTTTTTTCTTTGAATATTTACACTTTTTTGCATGATGTGTGCTGCTTCAAGGTTGTTCTGTGTCTAAATGACATGGATTTTATACAAATAATTCGACAATATCAGACTACATATTGTATGGTGCTGTAGAAAAGAACAACCATTGTTATAGAAAGTATTGGATTTTTTTTTTTTACCATAAATATCAGTATTAACCATCTCAAATCTCTTTGTTTTCATAATAGAATTTTATTGTTATAAAAAAAACACACACACAAGCTGTGTGCCTCACACAAACTAATGAGTAAGACCATTTGAAAGAACTGATAATGTGTAAATTCCTTTTAGGACCTAAAAAGACATGGAAACTTCCTTTTAAATGATATAAAAATATGTCATTTTATGTTTTGTACATTAGGTGTAGGTCTCCTGTGCATCTCTTCTAAGAGAGGCTTCCTTCATTATTAGAGCTTTTTAGTTTTGATATTCAGGATGCTGCATTATTACTCAATGCACAGCCTGTTCTGCCATCTGTGTAACCTCCATCCATCAGTTTCCTCAATCCTGCTATTTTAACAATGAACAGTCTCACAATAAATGCATCCTGTTATATTGGGAAAACTTACTTGTTAAGGCCAGCAACCCTTTGCATTTTGATGACATATACTTCTTAGTTATAATGAGAGAACTTTTTCTTTAAACCGAGATACTGTGAATTTTTTTTTTTTTTTTGCTTGTGCATAAAAGTGTTTCCTTGATCACACATATACAGTCCAGTATGGTGACATTATTGTAATTCTAGTATGGTGGAGAGATGAAGCGAGATGGCAAAAAGGAGGAGGTGAGTTTCTAATATTAACTTTCACAATCTAAAATGTCCCAAATATATTTTTTCAGAAGCCTTTGAAGAATACAACTGACTTTGTTAGTTTCCTTATGTTTAGAACTGCCTTTAATCTCCTCATTAAATGAAAGGTCACTTTGTTTTTCACCTGAGAAAAGAATTGAGAATGAATAGAGGATCAACACTCTGTTACTTATGAATTCTTATTTGAGTCAATATAGATGAATGGAGACAGTCAGCGTCTTTATATTCTCTAAGTCAGCATGTATTTCACATAACTACACGCTGCAGAGTATTGTTAATGCAGTTTAGTGTGATTTATGGAAAAGCTTTATGCACTGCATAGTGCCACAGCAGAATGAGCAGGCATGTAATGAGCTGACAACCAAAAGAACCACAATCTTTAAGAGTTTATCAAACTACTTGCACCTTCTAATTAAAGGAAGCACAACCCACCAGGATACATTTACATTTGATTTGATCTGGAGCAGAAAATCTCCCTATTAGCATCCTCCTCCCCATGAATATGACAGTAATTGCAGTCTCACTCTGTTCCTGTTGTCCTTCTCTAGTTGAACACATTTAGCAAATTTACCTCGTACTGTAGCTTATTATTGTGCCATACAGTCTGGGGAATCAAATAAATCACTTAGGTTATCTTATTAATTAAGTCAAAATAAATGTGCTAGAGCTAATTTATTCCCTCCAAATACCAGGGGATCTCCCACTGCAACTAATGACTTAGTCTGACATTTCATAGTCTTAACAAATAACCTGAAGTAATTCGTTTAGATTTTTCCAATTAGAGATCATTTCTAGTGGCTGTAACATAGTACATACATATGTAGACACATACACACATGCACACACACATATATATACATTTGTATTTTAAGTTGCAAACAGAGTTTTGTTGTTTTCATTTGAAATAGCATTGTCTCATTGAAGAAGTGAGACTTCTTAAAGTAATCTTACTGTACATCTAAAGTGATTTTGCCCTTTGCAACTGCATCAACACATAAGTCAGAAGGCACATAAGGCAGTCATTGAATAACAAGGTGTAGTTAGTAAACAAAGTAGTTACAATGTAGTTACATACCTCACATTTTCATTACTCTGGGGATTTCGCTTACTGATAAGTACATAATTTAGCAACAGCCCAAAGCAAGCAATGAGACTCAGAGCAACTGTATAACCCAGGCATATGACAGTGCTGAACCTTAGTGCCCCTGCCCTCACCCGCCCCTCAGGCCCTCTGTGGAATAACACTTGATCCATAGCTCTTGAGTCTCCGTCCACGCCTCCTTTTTATGGCCTGTGGGCATGTGAAGACCCCGAGCCAGCCGTGCTTATCTGACCCTAACCTTGGCGTATGGTGACCTTGACCTGCACCTCACCCCTTCCTCATCCTCAGGGCTACATCTGTTCCTTTCCCTAGGACACCCAAGTAGTTAGTGATATTGAAACATCACCTTGGGGCTCCATTTGTTTTCTCTGGAGAGGTCAGTGAGGGGTTGTCATTAGGACTGAACTTGATCCTCCACTTCCCCATAAATTGGTCAGTCCATGCAAGGAGTGAGCAGACTGTAAATAATGAGCGTATAATGCTGAACATGAAACGGAACCCAAAACTGACACTGTATACTTTTCCTTTTAATATTATATAGATCAATTTGTTCCCAGTCAAATGTGTCATAGTACCAGAGTAAAACTACAAAACCACAAACACATGTAAAGCTAAAATGTAGACTGTTTCTTGGTGTAATAATGGTTTGTGAAACAAAAGAAGCCTACATTTCATCTCACCCAACCTTCTTTTAATAAAAATAATTAAAGCTGTAAGAAAAAAACATATGTGTAGTTATTTACTTTTCTCATCAAGTAATTGTAGAAGCTTGAAATGTGTCTCACCTGAAATAAAGCATACATTGTCATCCCCACAATTGTTTTGGGCACTGTCATTTCAACTCATTTGTTTGTCCTAGGATGATATCTTGATTGTGATGCCCTTTATTATTTTGCTTAGTGTTTCAGCAGTTCTGTGAATTGGCTGACCTTTTTGGGAGTCTTCCTTTTATTCTCTCCAGCAGACACAAGCGTCCTTGCCACACGGCTTTAGCATGGAAGACAGAGTTGATATTAATATTAATGAACATACACCTGACAATGTCAGGTTTTAATGGATAATAAATTAAAGGATTCTCATTGATTGTTAACTGTGTGTGGGCAATAAACATCATCAAAAGGCAGGATGCCATCTTTGTAAGTATTGATGATTTAATAAATCATAAGAGGGATTGGAAATGGTTGATTTTTTTTTTTTTTTTGCTGACGCATGGATCAAATTCATGCCAGACACCATAAAAAGAGGATGTGTTTGGGAAATTAAGGAGAAGAAAGAAGGCCTTGTAGCAGTATCGTGTTCACTAAGTACGTGAAAATGTATTTTCCATCTCTATCAGTCTCGTGGTATCATATCACACTGGAGTCAAGGGGTAGGCTAAAGGTTACAACTCTGAAACATAGCATTGATCCTAACACCTGACAGCATCTCTCTCCCTTTCTTTTTGTCTCTTTGTTCTTTGTAATTATAACACATCGTTTGCTGCTTTTCTATTGTTCTTTTCATTGTAAAATAAAGAAAATAACTGAAACTACACTATTATTACCTGATGTATTGTATATCCATGGTGTTATCAAAGACAGTAGTTTAGAACAAATTATTCTCTTTTCTTATTCTCTATATAACATCGGCCCAGACATAAGGCTGAAAGCAGGGGTGTTGTCGAGCCTGGTGTGCTCTGCATATCATAAATCAGACCTAACTGACATTTTTTTTTTAAAGAGAATGAATATCCACCCACTCTCTGTGGAAGGGCCGTGGTATTTGTATGGTCAATGTGACCTTTCTCCATACCCTCTCAGATTAGGTGTACGACATAGAAAATTGCGCTCTTGCTGCAGTCCATAAATCATACCAGCCCATTTTTTTCTTTAAAGAGGTATGTAAATACCAGTGTACTAGCTAGGTAAACAACACTAACCCTGATACAAATGGCTTGAAATTGAAGAAAAGCACCTTATTTTTCAGCTGAAATTGCTTTTGAAACCCAGTTCTGGCACATGGGATGAAGGAGCCATGAAATGATTTGTGCTGGGGGAATAGAAATGGGTTGATGATAACCACACTCGACACAGTTCCTGTGTTGGGGAGTTCTAGCAATGATCAAAGATATCATTGTTGCACATTATTTCCCCCCATGCAGACCCCAAATGCATCTGTATCTGAAGTGACATCCACCCCTATGCACTCAGTGTATGTTTCGTTTTAGGGAACAAAGGCCCTCCACCACAGTACAGCAAGGAGCTTAACCAGGCAGTCCTGCTACTCCCATGCAAGAACTTAATTTAAGCATTTGTTAGCATAGCAAAACAGTCAGTGTGATTCCGTTGTAGTATTTAAAAACTATCAATTCAGAATAAAATGTAGCTTGTAATATTTGAGCGATAACATGATAACTACATAAAATTGAGGTTTTGTTTCTTCAATAATGGAAATGGAGAACTCTTGTGTGATAATCATAATTTGTCGTGATTTATAAAAACAAATGAATTCACACTTGTGATCAGACTAGACCAATGAACATATAGGACTCTATCAAATCACACTACATATTTGCATTTGGGACGTATCTATATATACATTTGTTATTTTAATTGCAAAAAAAAAAAAAAAAACAGTTACTGCACCATTGAGTTTAGACCAGGTTTTTGTCAGTCAATCGATTTCTGCTGCCTCAAGATAGCAATAATCCAACAATGTGGCTGACCACACACAGCCTTGGGCACTCTGATGGGCACAAATTAATTTTTATATTCAAACAACATTGGTGCTGGATGAGAAAAATGAGAAAAAAAAAAGTCTGAAACTAAAAGGCACTTGTGTTTCACTTTGTGTTGGGTGTAAAGATACGGTCCATAGTAGACAATGAGAATTTATGGTGTTTATTTATTTTGTTTACATTTTAATTGAAATGGAAAATGGTGGATTGCATTCTTTGTGGTGTTTATATTCTAGATATCTGGGTTTGCAGCAAATGTGGGTCCTCAGTCTGGACCCTCAGTGTACTTACCCATGTGGACCTTGACTTCTCTTAGTATCAAATGTAAACAAAAGAATATTCTTCTGGTCAGTATGTTCACCGAGTATAATGAGCCAGTCTGCATCTTTGGCTACACTGAGTCTGGCCTAAAAGCCAAAAACATGGTCAGTGCAGAATGCAGCGTTAACTGTAACAGTGCTACTACCATTTCTTTGAAACCCAACTATCTTTTCATGCTCCTTTTGGCAAGTCATCAGCACCTGCAATCCCACACAGTGAGTCTCAAGGAGAGCTGCAGGGCACAACCCATGACAGCCAAAGGGACAGCTAATTCCCAACATCTGGTACAAGCTGGTGCTCTCCGTAGTATCGCCATGATCATGGTATCGCTGTAGTGGACACTGCTTGGCAGCTTGTGGCATCAGAGTGTTGAAGAATCACCCCCATCGGGTTCTAAGCAGAACGGGCGGAGAGCAAACTGTTTCATTTCAGCACGGTGGACCACTGATGCCTGCAGTAGATCCCCTGTTATCTAATCAAACAGCACTGGTCAGTTATGATGCCAACTCCTAAATCCACAGCCGTCTGTAAAGCCGTGGGGGGAGATTAACCGCTACAGCGCCAATGTCCTACATTCAAAGACTTCCTCTTAAGATCTCTTTTCCTGGAAAGTACAGTTATCCATACAAGCAAACACAGACAGAGCCACACAGACATACAGCCTAAAGTAAGAGTCCTTCATGCTGTAATGGGGCTATCACAAAGACCACACAGCTTGCATTTTGGAAGAAGACTTGATGCTTTCTAAACCCTCTTTGTGTGTGACCACTAGAATACCTCAAAGAGGCTTGAGTCTCTGCCGTCATAGAGCATTGGAGGATATGTTGTTTTGCCATGTAGGTGCTGCCTTGTGTCTAAGATCTTCTATGCATAGAAGAGAATAAGAACTCGCAAAGAAAGATGGCCCAAGACATTTATCCTTTCTGTCTTATAGTCTGCAGGAGCCCTAATAAGACCACATATTCTGCAGTTGCCCTGCTTTGTGAGTGCACTTCATTATAAGCCAAGAAGTAGAAGCTCTCACATAGCAAGTAAAGAGCTGTGGGCACTTTTTTAATATTTATATCACAGTCTGGTGTGGCAGTAATGATATTAGGGAGCTGACGGAATTCTCCACCCAGCTGGACATGTTAATTGAGAAGCCAGGATTTAAAGGCAAAGTTCACATTTGTGCAGATGGTGGGACAATGCAAGATGGCAGACCTAGGTCAGTGTCATTTCCAAGCCATACCTTAATGGGAGCATTTTTTCTCTCCTTTTTTTCCTCAGGTTTGACACATACTAGTCCCTTAGGTCCATAGCAGTCTTTGGGGCTGTTTCCTGTACCTCAGTGCCCTTGACGGAAGACCATATTTCACATTTGATAAATTCACAAAATTCTCTGTCCCACCTCTACTTTCAGGGTTAGTGCGTGTGTGTGTGTGTGAGAGCGTGTGTGGGTGTAGCATGAATATGTAATTGTGTGAATTTGCTGGTTTCAGGAACATGTGTTTTTATGAAAAGGAAATAGTAATAATGTAAATGAAAACAAAATCATTGTGTTTTTATTTATTTTGTTTTCCATTTTGCTTTTTATAATGGTGAATGATAGATCAAAGTGGCTAGTTTACCTTGATATTAATGAGCTTTGAGGGTGAAATACATGAATAGGAAATGACTTGGACTGAGCCGTTCATTTGTTATCAAAAACTAGTAGCAGGTTTAGGTTACTACACTTTATATGTCCTGCCCTGGAGAACTGTACCTGAAAGTTATTGTACATATATCACATGAAACAGATTTCACTGGAACCTACTGCCTTAGGGCCCGAGTTTAGCTTTCAAAAAAACTTGTCCCCTCACTCGGGGACCTGTTCTCATAAATTATATGCAGCATTGTGTGGTGATAATGTGGTCATAGATCAATAGCATTTGTACAAATTCAAATAATAATGCTGAATTTATAGATAGATCACCAAGGCCAATTACATTTTTAAGTTATATTACACCAGTATAAAATGATGACATTGCATGCAGGTGTCAGTGAAAGTCAGCTGCTGGGAAGTCTAACAGATGGGTTTATCTTTACCGAGATGGATACTGTCACACCACACATCTACATCAAATTATAGTTCCCAGAGTGAGTCCTCCCCCAACTCTGACCATACACCGGAAAGCAGGTGTCTGCTTAATAATTTGGTCAAAGATCAGTGAGTTAAAGGTTGAGGCCAGGGGCAGAGAGGGCCAGGGTCATCCTGGTGGTTGGGAGGTGGTGAGACATGATCTCCTCAAGTCTGGAACAGCCAAACCCCAAGGTCATCCATTAGTGCTCTGGCCCATTGGTGCTGGAAGACCCACAATAAATTTGCTGTGCACCCTTAACCCTTTTAATACTCACCATGACCCAGATGAGGAGATCAGCTCCCTCAGGGAGGGGCACATTACATTATTAGCACTATGCATCCATTGACAGCTATTATGGCCTAAGAGTGTATTATGGGTGACTTCATACTGTAAATACTTCAACACAAATGCTAGACAATAATGTGCATTACAGTCATTCTTTTAACAATTTTGTTTAGTTGTGACTGCAGTATATTTTAATGAATGAAATTGCCTGAATAAGTCTGCTTCTTAGTCATTTTAATAATAATGTGAGTGAGATTGCATCTTTAATTTAATTTACTGCAAGATACTTTAATATCTAGAATCCCTCCCTTGGCCATCTGTGATCAGTTTCAAACACACAGATGATAGTGTCAGTGTCTGGCCAAATTTTTAAAGAACATCTGAGTTATGACTGATCATTATCTGGTCTTTCAAACAATGAACAACTTATCTACCTTTTAATGCAATGCATTTTTTCTGTTCTCACAAGAAAAGGTGAGGCTGCAAGGAAGGAGGAGAATGAAATGTCAACAGTGTCAACCACTCCCTTTAAATAGGACTCTCCTATGATCCCTTGCTACCACGCTCGGTCAAACCTTTCCAGGTGTCAAGACTGGGCGTCAGAAAAAGAAATTAAAGTGACATAGTGTTGACAGGAAGAAAAGACATTCCAGTTTTCACCCCTCTCAGGACAATGAGAGAGCCATCACCTCGGCACAGACACAGGCACTAATGAATCAAGCAACACCTTAACTTCTGCAGTGCAGGGGACTTTTGGCCGGGGGCACCCATATAGTGTCATTGATAATGGGATCCTGTATTGGACCGCTGTTGATTTGATGTCTACCGCAACCTCTCCCATGGCCTGCCATTTTGACACAGCTTAATTTTGGCCCTTGCTCATAAAGACATCCTGTTAGAAGGTGTTGCACAAGTGTTAGGTCTTCATCTTTCCCGGTTATATCTCCCATCTCAGAGCTTGTTTTATTAAGCAAAGACAGCTCCGTTAAATTTATTACCCACAAGGAATATGTGGTATAATGCAGGTGTGGGAGTCAGCAGTGAAGTTCTTTGAGTTTACTATGTAGAATAGGAGTGGAAAAACGGCACACAAAACAATTTAGTGTGGACAGTTTCGGGGTCAAGATTTGATAAGCTTTTGGTATGGTGTAAAAAAAAACAAAAAAAACCCAAAAAGATTATTTTTTTACATAGTTTTCCTCTTCTAACTTAAAATTCACAGGGAATTGCTTTTCAACATGGGTTTTTAATTACTTTTCTCAGCTCTGGCTTCTCACTTGCATTCACCACATAATGCTAACTATTATATTCTATAAGCTAATGCTGTAAACTGAGCTGATAGCATTGGTGTTTTTACTGTAACAATCAACACTTGGCACACTCCTGCCATGGGGGACAATATACCCCTAATAGTAATAATTTGCTGTGGAATCCTTTATTTATAATACAGATGTTTTTCTGAACAAGATATAATATAAATCAGTGGCCAGGAGTGATAATAATAGTAATGGGGGGGTGAGGGGGGTGTATGAAAAGTAAACAGACATATTTTTAGATTCTGCAAAAACTATCATTATCATTATTTTTGATATATACTGTTTTTTGTTTTTTTTTTTGTTTTTTTTTTCCCAGGATAGGGTCTCAATTAAAGTGGACTCCAAGTTAATAAGTAACTGTGGTTTTGGTTCAGTCACTTTTTCCTTAAGTGTTGAAGATAAATTCTGTGTCTACACAGCATTATAGTACATGAGAAAACTGTTGTCACTGGTTAAAACAGTCTTAATGATTTTCTCAGTCTCTTAGTAGGTTTTCTGTGCATCCACCCCCTTCCACTTTTTCATCTTAAGCTGTCTTTCGTATGCCCCCCCAACAGACACACACCATGCACCCCCAATATCCCCCGCGTGCAAGGCTGGTGGCTCCTTTGTGTGACCTGTTCTCACACTGTTCCATCTCCACATCACGCAGCCAGCCTTTCACAGCAGCAATTCACCAGCAACAATCACACACTCACGCCTCAAAAAAAGACCTCTTGCTCCCTTTGCCAACCAATTAAGAACCATCTGGGCTTGGATGCAGTAAGAAAGCTATTATAAAATCATAACTGTTATCATATTTTCATGATATCTGTTTGATTATATAGACACAAATGTTTTTTTTTTTTTTAAAAAAGCAGGGCTTTGTTTCCATGATATGTCTTTGCTTCCTTGAAAATAAATAATTCTTAAACAGAGATAGGGTGCTCATCAATATTTTGTTTTGTTAATTTGCACAGATCCAGTGGAGGCCACATCATAGTTTAAAAATATGGCAAAGCCAGCCATTGCTTTTGAAGCTGCCATGCAAGTGTGTGATTCTCAATGAACTTGAGGTCATAGATTCCCAGTGGCTGCGTAGGGCAGGGAATGGAGAGCAGCAGGGTTCAAGCCTTGGGTCACTGAAGCTTCAGAAGTGGCCAGCCAGCTTTGTCCCAGGAGGGAGGATGGTGACGGATTCACTGGTGTTTTCTCAAGGTCCACTGAACCCTACAGCATAGACTCCAACTTAGAGCCTGCAGAAAGAGGGAGCACTCCTCATCTCCAGTTCACAGAACTCCAAAAGAGGAGCAGTCTGGACGGGCTCCAGGATGCCTCAAGATACACAAAATCCAGCCGCAACCTCACGGTGGCACTGCCAAACCTTGTTTCATTCTTTTCCTCCACATATAATCTGCAGTACACATTAGGCCTCTGACAAGCTCCGTAATGGTTCACTTCCCCATTGTAGGGAAGTGCTGAACCACTGTGTTGTCAAGTAGGCTTTATAAGGCAGAGAAGATATGAATAGAAACTCCACCCTCTTTTTTTCTTTGCAGTCTAACTAAGTTAAAAGGCTTACTTACCCCTAATCAAAATGGCAGGCCCACTGGCATGGTATGTCCCAGCTGTGGCCCTGGCGCGGCATTTCCCCTCTCCCCGTACATTGTTCTGGGCAGCACATCCAAGAGCTCTTGCTGTGTTATGTACTTAACTGAGGTTAGAGTTGACATTATCTGGGTCTTGTTGGCACTAAGGCCTCCTCTGATGATAGGACTCTTTCAGACCTGCAGCTTTTAGCACTCCCTAAGAGTTAACCTCTGTGAAGACCAGGCAATCGACCACCTGCAAATCTAGCCTAGGGCTGGGACTTTGTTTAAACGAGTATGCTTTATGACAGTCACATGTGTGCTGTTTGCCCTGACCTGGTGTAATTTTAGCACAGATGCTCAAAGATTTACCTCTGATCTTTTTTTTCCTACTATTGGTTGAGGGGAGTTAGTAAAGTTTATATGTTCGGACAAGAGACTTATGTTCAGTTGTTAATTAGGTGGCTCAAAATGAGTAGAGGCCAGAGCCCTGTGAAAATCAAGTCAGAATTCAGTGCCTGGATTCAAGCTCAGTGACAAACTTAGAATACATTGCAGGTGGTTTTCTATCGTATCAAAATTTGAAAGCTTGCACAACATTGGTACATATTGGAAAATTGATCCTGAGTGTCATTTTAGCATGGATTGAGGAAAAAAACACAGTAGGAGATGAGTGTTTGTGGAGGTTTAGGTTTTATTTCTTGAGCTAAGCACTGTTGTCTCCATTCAAGCAACACTTCCTCATTCATGTCAGCCCCATGGTGTTACTCTGTTAGGAATTATTTTTCAGAAGAAACAGCATTTTGAAAAGATGTATCTCCCCCGTGCCTCTCTTGTTCTCTCATTCTCTTGCTCTCCCTCTCTGTTTCTCTCTGTGTCTTACAAACACACACAGACACACACTGCAACATGCACACAAGCAGACATGCACAACCCCTCTTAAAACCGGTTCTCCCCCCTATAGCAATTTTGTCAGAAGTTGACAATGTCTTGATTTAGTTGTCTGGCTGTTCCGGCCAGTTTTCCCTGCTGCGCTAATGTGAACAGGACATCCTGCTGGGCACCAAAGAATACCACTTCACGGCAGCCGCATAGCTGGCAGCTTTTATTTATGGCGCTACCGAAATGAATGGGTATTAGTGTCCAAACATTTCACCATGCTCCTACAGCCACACACAAAAGCCACTGATTTCCAGCAAATCTGCACTTATTTTATTCAAGAAGACTAAAGCTAGGGAGAGAGAGGGAAAGACGGAGAGACGGAGAGAGAAAACATTTATAATGACTTAAAAGACCTCAAAAGAAGAATAGGAATTGCGTTTGAAAAGGATTTACGAGACAGAAATCGAAAAAAAAAATGGCCCCTCCATTTCACTACATTTTTGTCAGAGTTGAAAATGGAAAATATCTATATATCTAAAATGACTCAACTTAACAGCTTATATTCACAAAAACTGCACTTCCACCACAATTACCCAGTTTCAGTTGCTCTGTTTGCCTGGTTGTACAAAGTATTGTGTTTTATAGGACCAGACCAGGAAGAAAAAAGTAATTTTATCATCGCTAAAATTGTCGATTTTAAAGTGTCTTCACAAATCACTCTTGCTACCATTTGCAATCCAGACTGCCTACTGTCTTGTTAACCTATGAATTTTAAGTGGATAGTTCCCATTAGATAGCAGCGGCCTTGCTGACTCCTCTTGGCTTTTCTGTAGGGAGCAGGTTGAGGCAGAGTGCTCTAATGGCCCGGTGCTGCACTTTGCCTGGTCTCTGTGTCCAGGACCTCATCAGCACAGAGTCCACCTGTCCTCGTGTCCCTGCCTCTCACCTCCCTGCTCTTCATCTGTCATTCCTGCCCTTCTGCAAACACACTCCAGTGACATTTTGAAAAACTCTGGCATTCACCCTCAATATGGATTTTTTTTTGATTATAGCTTTCTGTCTGTGAAGATTGCACGTATTATTGACTTTGCAATCCCATGACTATTTGCACAGCTTTTTCCTCCCCTCTGCATCTCGGTGAAGTCCAGCAATAATATCCCCCTAGTTTCTCATAACCTCTTTTCATTATCCTTTCTTTTTTCATATTTTTCTATTTTTTTCAGTCTTTTCCATATATTTTACTAATCCCCTCTGGCTATGACCCTTTCTTTATGCCACCAGAGATCAGAGTTTCTGCAAAGCTTCGGTCACTGATGTCATTAAGATTGGGATCTGATACACTAGATGTCCATTGGTTAAATGCCCCTGGCCTGAACTCCCTATTGTCCCCTAATTCCAAGCGGCAGCTCTGTTTCACTTTCTGTATAATAGCCCATAGGTTAAAGTTCTGCTGCTTTTGCTTTGAATTTACATCTTTCACCGGCTCCAGTCTCTTGTTCTGAGCTGGCGTTTTCTCTTTTTTTCTCCTTTCATTTCTAGCGAGCCTCATTGCCTGCAGGCGGCACGGCTGTTTGTGCTGTAGCTTTCCTGACAATCTCCCACATCCAGGCATCTTTTGGAGGGTCAGAGGAGAGCAACTTGACTTAACAGGTCAACGTAAGTGGGCTCCGCCCTTCTCCAGAGGGGAAGCCATGAAGCCCTCCATTAGGAGCTGACCTCAACGTTGCACTGGTCTGGCCCCAGCCAGGGTATCACATGGCTCTGCCTGAGACAGGCTGCTCATTAAAGCCTGCTGCCCATAGCAGGATTAGGCCTTTTCATGGTTTATCCTCTACTCTGACAACTGACAATGGGCGAGGATAGCTGCTTCAAATGGAGTGTGCATATGAATCATGGAATTATAATTGCTCTTTCATGATGAGAATATTGGAAAATCTATCCACATGCACAATGCAAAGAATTAATTGGGGTCTGTTTTCAAGGGCACATTGCTACACTATATGAGCCCAAGAAAACGGGAAGGGTAGTAATGAGGCATTTTCAATACAGCACACTGTCTCTTTCACAGCACCTGTACACACACTGCTGTTTGCACACACACGCTCAGATACCTTCTGCCTGTAACCTTTACCCACCATGGTACTTTTACTCAAAGTTTCACTGCACTTAATACACAACAGAGTGCCCTGTTTACTTGTGTTGTGATGTTTTCAAAGAGCAACCCCATTAACAGTGGTGGCCTGTTCCCCACGACCCAGTGGTAGCTTCCTAAGGGTGTGTGGGTTACGAAGGGCTGTAGCTTGGGCATCGAGTAGGAAACTAAGATGACGCTACCTCTTGAGCTGTGTGGGAGGGAGAAGGCTGGTGATAGCAAGGCAACAGAGCCGCTATCTGCAGCTCGAAGCCCCAGTCATGTTTCCTATTTACACCACAACTCTGTTTGTTTTCATTATTCATATTTCATGTGGTATCATGGCATGAAAGAGCGTTATTTTCTTCATGGTGGAGGGCAGGTTATAGCTGGCTCTCAGGTCGCCCAGCTCACAACAAGTTGGGGCGGGGGGGCGGCTTTTCTGGATTCAAAGCATCAAAACAGCCTGCACAAATAGAAAAGAAATATTTCTCCTGAGACATAATGCCCAGTGCTCTATAGTCATCCAGAACATGTAGCATTACATACATTTTCTGAGTGAAAACATAAAAATCTAAAGGTAAAATTGTCACTTTCAAACCATTCCTTATAATAGTATAATGAATTTAAAAAAGTCATTACCTAATTAAAAGTGTGAACAGTACCGTCGTCATTTACATATGTAGTGAAGCTTTTTCACACTCATCTGTAATAAACACAGTCTAAAAAGGACCAGGTATATTTAAAAGGTGTTAATGAACTGCTGATTTAATACACTCCTCTCTATTTCAAATTATTCCCCTATCAATAACCACCTGTCATTTTTTTTTTCAAAAACAGTGCACATTAAAATGTTTTATTGTTTTTCAAAATGGCAGTTCTGTGATAGATTTTCAGTGAAAAGTTTAATTACCAGGAAATATATGCAATGTGACTGTTCATGATAGTTTTCCAACTATCAGATAGCCCTCACAGAATTTTTAAATAGATAAATAAACTGATTAAAATTTGTGGAAAATCATGTTTCACTTGTAAGACAGGACTTCATATTGTTCTTTTTAATTATAATGACCACATACAAACAGAATCAAATGCAAAGGAAATTAATTTAGCTTTGCAAGCATCACAGAAATTCTTTTGGAGAGCTGTCAAAAAGAGGACAGAGAAAAGAAGAACTGAAACTCTGTTAGCAACACAATTAAACCCTGGTAATGAGGTCAGACATCAGATCCAGTGCAAGTGATATCATTACCCAGGCTGAACGGATGGGCTACTCCAGCTGCCATGCTCTTGCTGTGGGATTAGACTCACTGTCCTGAGGGCAGCACTTTTACTAGGCTGACCCCTGCCTGCCACTGGGGCACCAGCCACCCCCCGGGCTCTTGGGGGCTTCGGCCCCCAGTCCTGGTGCCAGTGGCACCAACAGGACAGCGGAGAAGTGAACTGTGTTGCCACGTGGGATGACAGGACTCGCCTCTCCATTAGGAGGCACTGAGACAAGCAGGCACCAGCACACAATCCACCCTGTGTTGCCAGCTACGAATTACTGGGCTCCTCTATTTCTGTCAGCTCATTTGTAAAAACCAACCAACAATGACAAGGTGATAAAAGGACATTGTATCAGTGATTAGAGTGCTTCATTTGA
The DNA here is from genome assembly GCA_038496675.1 of Rachycentron canadum. Lineage (NCBI taxonomy): Eukaryota > Metazoa > Chordata > Actinopteri > Carangiformes > Rachycentridae > Rachycentron > Rachycentron canadum. The sequence continues at coordinate 14,480,785 of CM076652.1, forward strand.
ACCTGCTGATGGTTAAGATATGCCTCACAAATAAAGCACAACTTCATGCTGTCTTTCTGGAAAAGGAATCCTTTCTGTTAAGCTAAAATCATGGTTCATACTTGCAAACAAGATTGAAATAATGAAACATACAGATTGGTAGCAGTCTAATTTTCTTTCCCCATTGTCTAAAGCCTCGTTTGCAAAGTCCCAAGCAGGAGTCGGCTTAATTTGTCTTTTCTTATTTGGTCTGCTTGTGTGTTTTGTGCTGTTCTCTTTTTGTCTCCCATGATTACTTTGAGGATATCGTTATGACATTCAGCAGCAACAATAATTCTTCTGTTCTAATTCATATCAATTAGTAGTGGATGGTAATTCAAACTGACAACACAGTGTATCTTGAAAGGCTTGCAAGGATGTTGTGGCGGCAGCATCACTGTGCAGCCAAAAGCCACCCTCCTTTCCCCTTTCTTCCCCCTTTCTGTCTTTCAGTCCACAACAAGGGGCTCCAAGCAAAGAGGACAATACGAGTCGGAGCCAGTACTTTGATAATTAGTTATTGATTGAGAACAATGGCATGGCGTACACTGTCGTATTAGCTAGACGCCAGTAGGTCGCGACACCAAGAGCAGCCATCAAGAAACGAGGGCCAAAACATGCCTGACTCCCCTAATAAGATATTCCTTCATGTTTTTCTCTTTCATTTCCCTCCTCTTTTTCCTTCCTCAGGCATGTTAGTGTTCAGGCTACATGGGGTCAAAAGTATTAATGCTTGTGCACAAACGAGCGCCTGATGAAGGAGAATTTAATTAGAGAATGCCCACTCAAGCTTCTCATACCACATACCACTGTTTTTCTTTCTTTTTTTTCCTTTGTTTGTAGGAGTTTTCATTCCAAGTGTCCAAAAAAAAAGAAAAACGGAAACAGCATATAAATATATTGTGAATTTGCTGGCACTGCTAGCATTGTTTTCATAATATACAGACATACTGATTGCCAAGTGAAACATGCATTAAAAAAAAAACAGTGTTATATATCAAAGACCAATCACCATTCATGAAGCGTATGTCTGTGTGTTATATTTCATGACAAGACTCTGTTGAATTGGTGTAATTGTTGCCAGAATTTAAATAGAAAAAATAAACATTTTCTGTGAATTTTATTTTACATATGTGATTGACCTGAGCTGTGTGTGACACTGTGGTAGGCTAGAATGAAAATAGAGGCACTTTATCACATACGTACACCATATGTAGCTATATGCTTACAGCGGCTGATGCACGTCAGAGATAGTGTCATTTAGTCAAACTTTGGCTTATAACCAAGCCGTGTTTACATATAATAGAATATCCTCAAATAATTGGTAGGTCTCCATGCTAAAGAGGGATATGTCAGGTTTGGCATCAGTGTGAAAGAAACTCCCTAACTCACTTCACCTGATCCGTGGCCTGTAAAGATGCACCTGGCATTAAACAGACAGGGCAGGAGCGTCAACTGAACAATGGAGGACTGTCAGGAGCGACAGCAGGGCACGGCTCTACCATCACTGCTCTGACAGGGAGGGCCTCAGAGGGTAAACTGCTTTACTGGAACTAATTAAACAGATGAAGTTATGACATGAATATGCAGATGTTGTTTACATTTTACCATATGGTATTATTTCAGGTAATAACGCACAAGAGAGCCTTCCCACTCATTAATGTGAAGGGATGGAGTGAAAACACTGTCTATCAAGAGACACTCGGAGCGTGTTTGAGAAATATGATCAGACTGATGCTCTGGTGTTGAAATCTATTTCAAGCCACTCAATTAACATACATGTTGATAGCTATTACGGTTTGATTTAAATTGTTAGCATACTAGATACAGGACAGGCTATGCCTTATTGAAAATAGGATTTCAATTTACTTCAAATCTATCAAAATGTGTCAGATTTCTTCTAATATAAAGTGTAAAATTAATTATCACAACATTGGCAGTGTCCTGTTACCCAGTATGACAATATTTTACTGTAACTAATCCACAGCCTCCTATTCATTAACTAAGTATAATTCTTAATGCACAACCTGCATTTTACTCAACTTCTCCTTTTTTTTCTTTTTCTTTTTTTTAAGTGTTAAAAGTAGTAGAACTATCTGAGTTCTTTTCCCAGTTTGTGTGCAGCCTTACCATTCCCCCGGAGCGGGTGCTGAGAGGTTAAGAGGGAAAGGGCCGATGGAGTCGCGTTTAGTAAGAAGTGTGGGATCACGGGGGCCAGCTGGTGGGGTGATGGGGAGCGTAATTGTGCCCGCTGTGTGGATAGGGTGGGGGGTGAAAGGATGGGGTGAGAAGCCCTGGAAAAAAGGGAGGGGAGGGGACACCTCAATTACCTGTGCTCCCTCTGACCCCTCTCTCCCTCTGTCTCTCCATGGACAGACCCACTGTCTGAGAGGCGGGGTGCATTTCCACAGGCAGATGCACATCCCCCTCCTTTGTTCAAGATAGTATTCGCTCCTTTTCCTGAGCTGCAGAAACTTAATTGCAACAATCTCTTCTGTAATGTATTTCTCCTTTATTTGTCACTGTTGAAAAATTTCAATTTTCTCTTAAACAAAAAAAAAAAAAAAAAAAAAAAATACAAAGCCTTTTTCTGTTGTGTTTTTATGTTTGATCACTGGACTTGGCCAGGCAGTATTAGATTAAAGATGTACAACAAAATAAAAAGTAAATTTACCTGAACTGAGCAGTTCTCTCAAACATATTCAGCAGGTTACATGCAGCTGTCATAGTTTATTTTGGAGCTCCTGCTTGGGCTAATACAGTAAGTGACAGAGACTGGTGTAAAATCAATACTTCACAGGAGTGTGATGTCTTAATAAACTCTCTGTGTTGTTCAGACAGGAAAGCTTGACATGTACGAGAAGGACTACAGCGCGGGCCATTGTGAAGCTGTCAAGTCTAGCCCTCAAAAGCAGATGAAGCTGTCAGATTATTAATATATTTATACTGACAGGCCCCAAGTCCACCCCTGAAACCCTCCCCTCTTTCAGTGTCTCTCAAAAAAAATATGCTCAGCTTCAAAGAGAGAGGCCACTGGGTTGGATGCAAGGTCAAAGGCCAAATACATTTTGAAAGCAAATTCTCTTCCTTTTGCAACCTGTTTTTATTGCTGTCGCTCCCCTTCTCTGTAGCGACCATTCAGCTGAAACTTAGGCTGAATTGGCAGCAGCTTTCAAAGCGCTTGGCAGCCTGGTGATCCTCAGGAGCTCTCAGCTGACATCTCTCTGGGCTTGTCTATGCTCAGGGGTCAGCGCGAGCCCTGACTCCCAGGACCCACTCACTCAGGCGCTACCATGAGTCAGTCCCGCAGACTGAAATTAAAATGTGAAAAGCTGTCTGACTGAAGGCATTCCTCGCCCCCCATGGCATTTTCCTTTCTCTGTGACAGTTCCTCTGAGACTGCTTTTTCTTTCATGTTTCTTTTTTTCCCTTTAGATTATTTAACAACATGCGAACAGAGCTGTCAAGGAGAGACATGCTTGATCGACAGAGCAAGGGAGTGTCTCAGTCAACATGGGGTTAAATTCGATTTTCTGCATGTTCAGTACGCTAGTCTCAAGCCAGTTATTGCCTTGGCTTGATGTTTTTTGATGGATCAATTATCCATTATAACATGTTGCGAAGCCAAACATAACAGCAACTATGACACCTGTCACAATCTTCTATTAGGCGAAGGAAATTGAAATAATTTAATGACAGCTAATTTAGTCTTTATTTTCAATCTCATTATGGCTGCAGTAATTGTGTTCTATAAAAAAAGTGAAAGTGAAATATGACTGCACACTCAAAGTAAAGTACCCCGACTAGAGCTATTAATTTGATATCTCTCAGTGAAAACACAAGCGAATAAATTGCGCTTTATCAGATTCAGACAAAAACAAGTTTGAAAAGACTATGAGATCTTAGAGATTTTTTTTTCTTACTTTATGTTCAGTTTAGATTAAGTTAAGAGGTTGAAGTAAAAAAAAAAAAAAACAACGTGGGAAATAGAAAAAAGAAAAACAATGGCAAAACAGATATTAAACATGAAGAGCTGTTTGTGACAATATGAAATAATTTCAGATAATTTATTTTGTTATCTTATTCTTTAAAATCTACATTGTTCGAGGTAACATAGCAATACAAAACTGTAAAACGTATAACTCTGAGTTTTTTGGACACTGAGTTGAACGCAGGCCGAAATATATTCCCACAGCAGTCTGAAATCTTGATGACAATTTACAATTATCACCATGCCATATTTTCCCATCGCGCCACCTAATAAGTCAAAGATATTACCTCAGATTGGGACAAAAGCACCGCGATCTGAACAAATGTGATATGCTTGTCAATAACACGTATGTGAGAAAGCTGCGTGGGAGCGTCTTATCGGTACATGTGTGCATATACTTGAATTTGCAAGTAAAGAGCCTTATTGGGATTACCCACGGGTACATTGTAGTTGGTATCATAAAGAGAAAGAGCAAGTAGATGTGTCTTTCCTTTTTTTTTTTTCAGGGACTCAGTAAGCTCTCTGTCAATGGTTTGGAGTTGAATTGCCTTGGATAGCTCCCCTCATTCCATGGAATGATCTCAGACCTAATTTACTGGGCAGCTCAGGATCCAAAGCATACAAGGCTCTCCTCTGCATAGAGTGTGTGAAATAGATAGAGCAGCCATCCCTCAGATGTGCTGCAGTAATCTTCAGCCAGAGCTGGTCCAGCAGGCCTCACCCCTAAAGGGATTGATGCAGTGTCAAAACCTTTGGCTCAGGGGTCATCCTCTCTTCTTGCCTCCCCAATCTGACAAAAGCTGAATTTCTTTCCCTTCACTATTCGTTTCTCTTTTTTCTTCTATTGAATTCATCAGTGAGCAAGGCATGAGATGTGAGATGTGAATGAAACATTTTCATTAGAAGGGAGGAGAATCCCCGGTCAGAGACAAGGCAGGAGCTGATCTGAGCCAATGACATCCCCACCAATCCTTTCTTTCTTTCTTTTTTTTTTTTTTTGTCCTTCTTACTTTCCCAAGCTGTCACTCTCTGCGGTATGTGGCAAGCTGATTGAAATCAGTACTGTGTCAGGGCCGTCATATCTCAGAAAGACATAAAACATGCAGAAACATCAATAAGCAACAGGCCGCTGACAGCTCTCAGGCACCGATCCCAGCGAGGAGAGATGAGGGGAAGGTTAGGACTCTGGGGGGATGCTGTGCAGTTGAAGTGTCTTCTTCAGGCTTCACTGAGACCCAGGGAAGACAAGATAAAGTCTATCAGGTTATCGCCTAGTTCAAGTTGCCTCTCGGACAGCAAGGCCACTGGGACACTGGATGTCAGAAGATCTGTGCATGTGTGTGCAAGCGTATGTGTGTGTACAGTAAGCGTGTCTGTCTGGGGGTGTGTATGTAGCCAGTCAGGTGTACAGTAGTTGTGGAAAGAACAGAGAAAAGCATTGCACATTACTTAAACAAGCAAACCTCGCTTGACTAACATGGTTAAAGTTCAGAGATTTTATTTTCACTGCATTAAAAACATTATGTCATGTTATCATACTGTAAATGTAATTTATGTGATATATTCAAGCTGTCAAATGAATATTTTGAATTATATTTCTTGCTTATTTTGTTTTTAAAATATGAAAAAATGTTTTTCAATTACAACACTGTAAATGAACCTTTTTATGACACACGCTTGCTTGTAAAATAAGATTGATAAGACACTAGTTATATGCAGTAGTGATGGCCAAGAGATGCTTTGGGATTTTCAGTGTGTATTTAATTCACTAATGGGAGGTAAAGGTGATAGTCTGTTAGATCACAGCCTGACACTACCTCTTACCACTGCTAATTAGGCAAGTTTTTAGTCCAGAAAAACTGCTGAATCTCTTGTTTCTCACACTGGATAATGGTCATAACAGTGCCCTAACCTACCTGTGCAGAATTGTGATATGGGACAAATAATCAGCTTTACAGGATCCTGACTTTGACGAGGGGAAATTCACCAGTAATTAACAACACACAGAAGTCGAAGAAGGGAGCAGAGTTTTGGCTGCAGTTGAAGTTTCTCCAAAAGTTGAAGCCTATTATTTTTGTGTTGATGGGTTAACATTGTGGACAGGCGCCCATCTGCATATCAAATGTGACTCCCATTATTTTATGTTTCTCTCTGCTAACAGCGCCTCCCAGCACTCCTCCATGTTCTCCTCCATCTGCCTCCTGTCCATTGATCAGCCTTCCAGGGCATCAGTCTGTTTAACATCTGCTACAAGTTCCAGCAGCTCAGGTAACTATCTCACTGCTCTCCACCGCCTATTGATCTTCATGTCCACCTGCAGGAACATCTGTTTCAGCATGTCGTTTGTCAATGTAACCAGCTACCTTGTTTCGCTTCACGTCTTGTCCACTTTCACTCACTCTCACAAAGAGTTTACTCCTGAATGCATCCTAAGTTGCTGTTTGGATTGTACCAGTAATGAATAGTAAATTAGTCACTTAGTTTTTGCAGGTGTAGTAGTTGTACTGGGAAATCCATGTTTATCTTTAAAGATTTATTTAATACAACCAAATACAACTTAAATTTTATTTAAAAAAAAAAAAAAAAAAAAATTACTATTTAATCCTAAATTACCAAGACCCAGACGCTATATTTTAGGAGCTACCAAATCTACTGGACCTATAAAGTTTAGTTGTTGTTCACTCTATCTTATAATTATTTATACAGCATTCTTTCTTACATGTTATTTAACTCTGCATTATGAATTTAAATAATTGAAATTATATTTACAGAAAATAAAATTTAGACTGGATGGCATGCAAAAATGAAGAAACACAACAAAATCTTTATTTTAATTAAACAAAGCAAATTTGCTGTAAATCAGTATTTGAATTTAATTTTTTGAAAATAGCACTTGTTTTCTGTTTTACATGAAAAGATAGAGAGAAAACATTATATTTATTGTTTTAAAAATTTTACTGAGTAGAAAGCATGAGAGTCCCAGGCCGAGAGGAGCTTGCATCTTTGAATTAGTTTCCCTCATGGACCTCCATAGCTCGGAGGAACCGCTGTTGCGCAGTTTAATTTGCTCTTTTGTAATGATGGGGCGTAGGTTAGTTAATTTCAATTTTTGATTTCAAAAGCTATCAAATACAGCTCAGATGAGAAATCAATTTTCCCAGCTGCCCTGGCTTTGTGGTGAAAAGAAGTCCCGCCATTGGTGAACAGCCCGTCACATGACCGAGTCAGGGATTAGTTCTGTAGGCCCATGTTGCCACCACCTCAATTACAGGCTGCCTCTTGTCATTTACCTCTATAACATCTCATTCTCAGACACAACTCATATTTAATTCATGAAAGCCCACACAAGAGTAATTGTAATATAGATTGTTATAGAAAATTTGACCAAATTTACACCACAACTTTTTGCTTTGCACAGCACCAGCAGTGACTGTGTCATTTACTGTAATTTAATAAAAAAAAAACAAAGACTGATTTAAAAAAAAAAATAGATTATTTAAAGATCATACAACTTTAACCAACAGCATAATGTAGATATTTTTGATCCAGAGTGAAAAATGGCAATGACTGAGCTTAATTGGAAAGGTATTGCCCTGTGTCATGTTGTAGACAATGACAGTCATCAACGCCATCATTAGGACTGTCATGTGATCAGCCATTTGAAAAGGTGACTCTGGGCAGTTCCACTGACAATACGCACTCACCTAAATAAAGCCAGTTCCGTTTAGATTAAGTGTAGAGTGTGTATGAGTCTGTTTGATGTACAGCAAATAAAATTGTCACATATCAATAGCCAATATTACTTACCACTAGAACAGATGTTAAGAGGGGCTCTTTTTGTTCAAGTCAAAGTCTTCAGAGTATGAACAGATATGTGTTGAATGACAACTATAAAAATAATTGTAAGAAATTCCTTTTTGATGCATGCTGCTAATTGTTGACACTAACACAAAGCTCAAAGCATCTCGGACTGTGTGTGGAAGCAAATTTTACATTCTTATGAAGCTTTGGTTTGGAAATTGAATCCATTCCAACATTTCTCTCCCTCTAACGAAGCCTCTTTTCCTTTGCACAGCACAAATTGACAATTTGTTCAGTAATCAAAAAATCTCCCATTCACATGGATCAGTTTGTGGAACACAAAGTAGAGAGGAGGCAATTTCTGTACATATCATGAGATTATATCCGTTTGACAGTTGCGTTATTCTATGTGGTTTCCATGACAACTGTTTGGACGAGGCCTCCAATAAAACCAACCTCAGCTGTCATCTCTTCACCTAAAAGCTTTGTAATTGCTCTCATTTGCATACTACAATTAAGTGTGTTAGCTCACAGCAAGAACAATCAACCTCCACTAAAGACTGGGGATAGTATAATTATTATATCAGTGGATTTGTATAAAACATTACTGACGAGCCTTTGTTTGACGTTGGTTGTACTGTCGGACTAGTTTTACCCCATATTTTCATAAATGTACACAGTTAGCAGACACTGATGAGCAATATATATATACATATATAGATATAAAAATATAAAAAAATACATATATATATATGTGTGTGTATACATTGCCTTGTATGATCACACAAAAGAATGAGTGTTTTTCTGAGAATATCATTGTAGTTTCTCTCTGTTGGTCAATACAGTGAAATATATTTTTATCCATTTTTGATAGCAGCCTTTTTGACCCAGTGGTGCACTTGACTAGCTAGAAACAGAATGATTTGCAGTAGTGGGAGACAGTTTGAACTGTTGATTGAATGGAAAGGTTATGTGCACTGGGCTCTAAGCATTGTTTCTCTTTCCCTCAGATGCGTAGAGGCTGTAATGAAGAGCTCTTGAACTCCCAGTCAGAGAAGCTGTAACAGGAGTTCAGGAGGATGCCTCTTTGGCTCTGCTGGACGTATGACACACACACACACACACACACACACACACACACACACACACACACAGACACACACACTCAGACAAAGCAACAAACAGCCAATACAGACATCAAAATGAAGCAGTCACTCATGCATTGTTTCACAAATCACACTTTTTATTTAAAGTTTCCAATGTCCAATTTTCTGACTGATAATAAAAAATAAAATATTAAAAATGTACCCTGCACTCCAGTTTTTAGATTTTCTTGGTTTTCTTTAAAACATTATTAATTTTGTGCACTTTAACACAAAACTTTCTAATAGAGCCATAACTGAATGAATTTGTCCTCTATAAAAGCACTTATATTTCCAATCTTCTAAGCTTTATTATTAAGCCTGTGATACTGCAGCACATCTTTGGGCAGGTACATTTTATTTGGAGCTTTTTGCCTTCAGGCCCTGAATTGAAATGGAGGACCAAATGGCACGAATGGCAAGTGTACCATTCCTAGCTCTCTGCAGCCTCCCAACACAAACTGGTCAAGCAGAAATGAGACCTGCATCAATTTTAATTTGTATTTATCCTGCTGATGACCCGCTCCTTTCACTCTGCTGTTGGAGGCACAAATTACACCCATCATAACTCTGATTCTAACGGCCCACGGTGTGCTATCAGAAAATTAACATGGTTATATACCACCGGCGGGTTCAAGGTGTCACAACACAATTATACAATCATGCAACCTGACGAGCTCTGACTGGTCGCCGGTGTATGACAACTAAGCTGGAGGGCTACACTGCCTGTCACATCCAGGCGGGTAAGATAAGTTCACTGAGGAGTAGACTGTGCCTCAGTCACTGCTTCTCTCTATCTAAATCAGTTAAATATCACAAGGCTGCTGCAGTCTGAGGTGATTTTATTTATTTTATTTTTTTTTTGGAGGCCCACATGTGAACTTATCTTTGACTTGTGAGATTTTTATTCGGCACAGAAAATTGAGTTAGAAGAATTTGTAAAAACATACGTCTGAGTTATATGACATAGGTTGCCTGTGTATCATTAATAGAATTAAGTATCAATAAGGTAAGTTTCATGAAAACCTTGTATGTACTGTACTGCTGTGCAGCAGTTCACTGTGACTTTCAATCAACCCTAATCCTTGTATCTCATAAAACTTAGACCAAAAAAAAAAAAAAAAAAATGAAGGGAAGCTCCCCTGCCTGGATCCCCAGTGTGCTCTCAGTGTCAAGCCATTAGGCTGTGTGAAATGAGGTGCCACTCATGAGTTATAATGCTGCACATCTATAGATACAATGGTAAAATATAGCCCTTCAATGCTCAGTTCTCTGTTGGAGTTCGGAAAATAATTCTGCTCTGATAGTGGTCCATCCAGCAATATCCCCAATTCAAAGTCACAAAGATATGAAGAGGGCTGTTGGATAAATTCAAAATAATCCACTTCAGGATAGCTGTGAGATTAATGGAAAAAAACGTACGTGTTTGCTTGTGTGTCCGTGTGCATGAGCAAACGTGTGTGTATGTCCATGTGAGAGTGGTGACTGATGAATAAAATATATCAGAAAACAGTGTGACACCAAAGACTTTTACCTACTGCAAGATGATAGATGACTAATAAGATTATCAAGCTTGGCAAAAAAAAAAAGGAAATGACACACAGAAATGAGGAAAATGACAACGTTTGCTCTCCCAAAAGAATTAAAATGCCCAAACTATTTCTTAGCCAATGGAAGGCTTGGGTATAAGCTTTCAGGAAATCTATTTGTGGTGTAAAGTATGTTCATTGTATCCAATTTGAAAGCACATCAATAGAAGACACCAGTTTCTATAACCAGTTGTTACAGAACTGCAATCAATGAAAGTTATACTGACTACTGCTATACTTAGAGGCATATAACAAAAGCATGCTAACAGCAGTCTGCTCGACTGAAATATTTACCCAGAGGTACGGTAGATGTAACAATGATAAGGAAATAAAGCTAATAAGTGTCACTTTGATGTGACAACAAATTATACATGGTTCTATCAGATCTCATTTCCATTCCACAACACAGAGACAGAGAATACCCTGAAGCATGGCTGTTAATGGGAGCCTCTATCAGCCATCGTGGAAAGCCTGCCTCATTACTCACTCCAGCACAACTGTGCCCAGGGTGGTCGCTTTCCCCAGCGGACACTGGTTCACAGACCAGAGACACACTGTGAGGCATATGACTTGTTTTTCAATGCACAGGGCACAGATGCCGTCATGCTGCAAGTGTGTGAAATCGCTTTATCAGGAAATTCATTTAAGCAAAACATTTTTGAATTAAAGAGAATCAACCATGTAAAAGAAAAGAAAAAATCTAAATATAAGGTCAAAAATTTTTCATGCCTTATTTTGTGTCCAACTTGGAATTATTGGGCCAGTCTGTTGATAGTTGATCCTGTTTCAGGCTATGGAAACTACCCTGTGCAGTTATAGCCAGCTTCCACTCATCCTCGTTTTCATTATACATCTGATTCTATACAACCTGATTGTTATTCAGAGAGAATTTTCCATTCGGGAGGGCGCCAAATACTCACATAACCTTCTATCCCGTCCAACCTGTGCAATGAATATTTTAAAACCTTAATGTATATTGGCCCTCTGCATTTTCAAACCAAGTCCTTCCTTTGTCCATATAATCTCAGGGACCCTTTTTTCACTAATGTGGTTGTACCCGAGAATTCTGGCATTTATTTCCCTTCACAATTTGCAGTCACCATTGCAGTCTGGTTTTACACTCTGTACCCCTGTTTCAAGCTTCCCTTGACAAAGTCAATAGGGGGCATCCCTCATCTGTCAAAAACAAACATCAGAATACTTCTCATGCTTTTCCTCATTTCTCGTTCCCTTTGTGAAGTCTCTCTAGCTGCCTGTCAGATATACTGTAGAGTCTCACTTTGTCACTCAAGTGCAGATGATGAGATTAAAAATTGGGTTGCTTAGCGACCCAAATCAACATAAACAAGTAAGAGCAGTCAAAACGTATAAGAGAGAAAGTCCTGAAGAAGTAGCTGACCCTCTGGTGACTCTCTCACCCAGAGGGGTGGCAGCGGGGCTTGCTGTGTGGGTTTCAGTGCAATCTGTGGAGCAGATGGCTGGAGTCCTGGGCAGAGAGCAGCAGGTCTCAGCCTGCATGTCACCAGGATGATGTGAGCTGGCTCCCTCCAAGCTTTAGTTAATACCTTCCAGTATCACAGACTTGTTAAGGGTCTGGGCAAAACTCACTGACTCTTTACAAAAGAACAATAGTCTCTCTCTCTCTGTGTCTCTCCCAATTGCTCTCTCCCTCTGTAGCCTGTCTTGGATGGTAGGAAATGTTTACTGGTAACTACTGCCCTTAACCTTTTTGTATATATGTTTAATTTGAAATTGGGTGGTATTTTTTAGACATGTATATTTTTAGAATTTCAAAGGGTCCAATATGAAAAAAGAAAAAAAAAACATACCAAAGTAGCCTAAATCTTGGTAATGATAATTATCATAATATAGGAATTATGTCAATTTCACTCAGAAACATTTTACAGATAATATAACATGATGCGAATATCAACCAAATCAGCTATTTATATATTTGACACATGAGAGCAGTTCACCATGTTGGTGCAAAATTTATATGAAAAATCTAACATTTCCACAAAAAGCTCTACTCACTTATTGACTTGCAAGATCCCCTTTTAATGGCCTAATACGTCCAGGAATAGGAATGGGAAAAGTGATTGATTAATATGGCACAGTTTAAAGATGTGAAGCAATATAGATTGCTTGAATGGCATACTCTCAAACTGTGAAAGAGTAATTATGGACATTAGGTTTCTCGATAATAAGATAATGTCCCTGACTAAGTGCTTTCACATTGACTTTAACTGAGAAGTTTGAGACTATGATAAAATCATTAAAGTAAAATCCTAACAAAGGTAAATAAACATTTGCACGACTTTTGGTGGCTCCCTCTGCCACTTAGGCTTTAATCTCTGTTGCTGGCAGGTAGAGCAGGCTAGGCCAAGCCTTGTGAGGTGCAAGTGGTGCTGCCTCTCTTCTTCTCTCTCCTCATATTATATAAAGAGTGGCAGCAGGCAGAGTGACAGACTGCCCCAAGAGATGACACCTGTCACTGAGGGGAGTGCAGCTAATCTACAAGCCTCATTTTGTTTGAACTCTTTGTCACCTTGCCGTCAAATCCTCATCTTCTCAGTCACTGCCAGCTTCCCTCCCCTCTGCTTCTCTGCTCACTCTGCTTTGCCCAGTCTCTCCACAATATACAGTTCCTCTACCGTCACCACACACAGCACGCTCCCCCACACAACTCATTGTTCTCTCGTGCAATCTATTTCTGCAGACAAACATTTATTTATTAAAAGAGTATTACATGTTTGTATTTCTGTCTGTTATTTTGGATTATTTGTAGATGCAATGGTGATACATGGTGAGTACTTTTTGACAAAGTCAAAAAAAAAAGTATATTCTTGGCAGCTCAATATCTTTTTCAGACGTGCGTAAAATTGGTTATGTGCCCCCAGCGTATGAGAAGATGAGGCGTCCTTGTTCAAATGTTTTTTATTTTCAGGACAAAGCCCCATTCATTCATATTGAGATTTGTCTACGTTAAAGTGATCTGAATAGAAATGCAGTCTGGAGTGGCCCAGTCTCTATGGAGCAGCACACTCCACCCCCTGGCCAAATATCTATATTGTCCACTTCTACAGACTGTGCTTTGTAATTATAATATAATTCATTATGTCTATGCTGCATGTGTCACAAAGGAGGAGTCCTCCCCAAAATCCTCCTGCGCTGTTCAAGCTGACCGAACACATTCTTGTTCCCGTTTTAAAGCCTGCGGCTTGGAAATACCCTCTCACACCCCCATAAACAATAGATTTTCCTTTTTTGCTTAATTGAGATATCACCCACAAATCTGACAGCTCACTTCAGCCCCCAACTCAGGCTGCGAGAAAGCAAGATAGTGACAGGAAATGGAAAGGAAATGATAGTTAAATAAGATTAAATAACAAGGAAAATAATAATAACAATACAGAAAAGGAAGAGGAATGATGATGATAATAATAAACTTTGATGTTAATGTACCTTGATTTATAAAAACCTCACTATTTACTGTGTATATATCAAAATTAATAAATAGTACATTTACAATTGGTTGTAAACAGTCATCCTAATGCTTAGTTTTCCTCCTTTTTAAGATAAATTATGACAGCAGAAAGAAAAAAAAACATAATATAATCCAAGTTGCAGTGCAGGCATCAGCCAACTTCTTTAAATGCTTCCATTAAGTGGAATTATCTTTTCCAGACACATTTTGTATGAATGCATCCAAAAATCCCCATTTCATTTGGATTGCATGGGGTTTAATTTAATCCTTTTGCTTATTAAAAAAAATAAGATGCAGCATCTTTAACAATAGAAAGGCTAGACTGCATCGAACACAATGGCTAAGGTTAAATTGAAGGTTGCATGTACCCTTTGCTGTATTAAAAGAGCATTCATATTCAAATAAAAGCAGACATTACTAGTTCATATGGCATAGCAATGTGCAATTGTGCATTTGTACGCACAAAGCAAAAAATGCAATGCAGAGTTACAGTTTTCTGATATTAAAAACATCTTTTACCCATTTGTCATTTTGCAGTTGTTTAGACATTTTAAGTGTGAGCAGTAATTTATTCCTAAGTACTTAATGCCTTTCTAAGTCGTACTACTTCAGCATCTAGTACTGTACTAACCTACAGAAAAAAAAACTTGTCAAACAGGCACCACTGAGGAATCCTGGACCTGACAGTCACTTTACAAAGCCATGTTAGCGGGGGATACATTTTGCTAATGGGTTCACAGCATTGTAAAATCATGTGTCAGGGTTGAACACAGGATCTCCTGAGTTTGCCCAAAATTTCTTCACATTGTCCAGAAGAGTTAGAGGTTGATGTGTGAAGTGAGACATGTTTTCTGATAACTGAGGAGGTTGAAAATGAATCAGGAAGGAGTAACTGTGCTGCTGCTTCATGATTGACATAACAATTCATATTCAAGGGGCTGAGAATATATGTAACATTTTGACTTAGTAGGCATTACTTAATTACTTAAAGCATTAAATAATATTTAATGTACAGTATACTTAGAGGAAGTCCAGTTAGATTTGTGCTAAAATATACATATTTAAGCTCTTAAATTTAATTTAACCAACATTTATTTTATTTATTTTCACAAATATATTTATTAGTCAATATTAATCATGGTTAACAAATGCAGTATTGACAGTGATAACTATCAATAAACATTTATGTCAAAAACTATTATTTCAAGCATGTTTGCTTACAGCAGAGAGAGGAAAATGTTTGTGACCATGTGTGCAAAGCAAGATTGATGATCAAACATTTCTCCAAACAATTTTTCCCACATTTGTGTTTTCATCAGTTTTCTTAATAAGGACTTCAGAGTTTAAAAAAGGCATTCAAGAGTTTTCCAAACATGGCTGACAGAAATCTTTAGAAGAGTGCGAAAAGTACAAAGATCATTTTTGACATCATTGTCACAAGCAATATATGGCAATGTTAATCAGAACTATATCATCAGACCAGACATTTAATGTTGTCTGGGACTCTACTAGATGTCATCATCACCTGTTGTAGTTTCACAGTGCAATACAAAAAGCGGGATGAAGCTAAGTTAGTCAGTTATATTCAAGAATACTGCAACATCAGCAGATAACAATTTCAAACATGTTGCAGCCAGGATTCAGTCGAGTTTCAGCTCATCACTAGTAAGGATGAAACATTTCGTGACATTTATATCTTTTGTAGCTCATAACACCCTCTTCATTACTGTGTTCACCTATATTCTAAGTTTTGATTTATTTACATCACATGGAGATAAATAGAGTCATCATCACAAAGTAAGATCTAACAGAGTGGATACGAAAAGAAAAGGTATTTTGATTGACTTTACATTACGGTACTAACCAATGCATCGAACACACTTCTGTTTATTACAAAGCTCAAAGACAAGACACATTTGACACAAGATGTTTGTACAAGATGTTATAACAACTATGTCTGACAGAAAGTTTAGCAGCACTGTAGCTACAGAAATTTCAGAAGCAAATATACATAGCAAACATAAATAAGTTAAAAAAACATGCTGGAAATATATAGAACTTCTGGTAGCTTGAAGAACAAATGACAAATGCTGGGAAGGTTACCTTTGAAATGGTACTGGTTACAGATTACTCAAAATGTTATGGGTATTGCAACTGTTTGAATTACTTGAGTAAATTAAAGCAACTTGTTACACCTAAATAATTTTTGATTACTTTCATTACCATTAATTTTGTCTGTTGGTGTGCTGCAGAAACTTTATAACCTAATGACCTCTCCAAGTTAATATATAATGAAAACATATGCAGAATTAAGTGAATGTTATTAGATTTCACACCTAATGTCTATTTGCAGATTTGCCAAAAGAATGTATGATTACTTATATCCAAATGTAATCACCATCCTTTTGATTAGTAACTGTAATTTAATAACATTTTCTTTGAAGTAACAAATTACATTTATTTAGTCATTTTACTTCCTAACACCGCAAATGACTAACTGGTGACACTACTTAATCTGTATAGATAGAGGTCAATAACAATGTCCTGATATCTGAATTAATATTTTGGCCAAGTATGCAAAACAGCAATTGATATTTAGAAGGTACTAACTTGATAATGTCACCTTGCAAACATCATGATGTCCTAACTTACAAACAAACACGTGTCCCTCATATGCAATATTTTATTGAATTATTTGCACACAACCACTACCTAGCACTGCCAGTCCAAATAACCTCCATTGTAGCCTAGGCTCTACCTTGTGATGTATTGTCTTTCACATCCCCCTGGCTTTGTGTCTGGGAAAATGTCGCGTGGCTGTTGGGAAACAAATAATTTCCCTGGCTATATTCAGAGCATGTCTAAGAAGAGCACAGCAGCTTGTCTTGGGAGTCAAGAACTAGGTACAATGTCTTCTGCGATGGGATGGCCAACACAAATGGGCTGGCGCACCTATCCAATTAACACCCTGCCTGCCAATCCCTGTCAGGTCACACACTAACTCCCATGGCATGCTCTACCTGTCTCTGCTGCTCTCAACACATGCCCAGCTCCAATATAGAATTAACGCCACTTTTCACCTGGTCACGCTGACATGCCATAGATTAGACTTGTGCAGCATGGAGATATGCTAGGCACTCCAAATGAGGGCACCTAGGGTTAAGATTTCAAATGCAGTGGGGCTATTGTTTTGCCACTCCTTTAATATTAATTAAACTCTGAGGTGAAAATGTTCTTTACTAAACTACTGCTTAATTCCTCCACAAGTGAACACCTGATAAGAGATTTTATTTAATCACCACATGGATGTAACAACTTATCACAACAGTTAAGACCTTAATAAGACCAATAAGCTACTAGGGCTAAGTGCTTCTTTTGTATTGTACTATTTCCAAGACATATGAATTTTTATATAGTACTACAAAGGCAAGGATTTTCTTTTCTTTTTCTTTTTTTTTTTTTGTTATCCTCTGCCCCACCCCCTAAAAAAAACATAAGTCAAATAATCAGTGGCCTCGCCAAAGAAACTGCAGACTTTAGTCTGTAATGTTGTGTTTCCCACCACCTACCAAATAATGATCAGTCTTTCTTTACTCTGTTTTGGTATCCACCAATTCCTGAGAAAAATATTAAGGTCTTTCAAGGTATTTGATTATGTCTCCACAGGATGGGCAATAACTACATTGGGTTCATCAGAGCTTCTTAGTAAAGAATTGGTGAGAGCTGTAAGTCTCAACAGTCTAAACAGTGCTGAGGAATATTAAAACACTTTCCTTACCTCTACAGTTCTTTTAATGCAATAATAGCAATAATGTGTTGATAAAGTATTGATTAAAAAAAAATGTATGGCATAATACTCAAGAAAGTGTTAAATTAATACAGAGCACAATGTGCAAACACTGAACTATCAGTATTTGCTCAGTTTGTGATAACAAATTGGTAATATTGACTTCCAACCAGCCATATTTGATCAAATTACAGTTAAAAATGCAATTTTGCCATGTAGGTTTAAATATCAACAACAAATGCAAACTGTGGTCTTTAAAGAAAAAAAATCATAAAAATTTAAATCACCAAGTTATACAAGTTATACAAACAGCTCAACAATATCTCTGTGCATGCATTAAGGAAGTGTTCAGAAAGTATCACATTTTTCACATTTTATGTTGCAGCCTTATGCTACAATAAAAAACATTAATTCTTCTTCTTTTTTTCATCAGTCTACACTCAACACCTCATAAGCTCAGATGATCCAAAGCACAAAGAATTTCAGAAGCTAGCATGATTATTGAGGCTTTGCTTGTGAAGTTACTCTAAACATATACAAAAGTTATAGAAATGAGCATGTTCTGTCTGTCTGTCTGTGTTATTTACTTGTTTGCCAGCTTTTGGCTATTAAATGTGCCAAAACAGCAAATAGCCCAAATGTGGCCATGTGGACACAGCTTTTTAGCCTGCTAGCAGCATGGCTCTAGGGATGGTGATGTCGGTCTGGTGGTTGGTCAATCCGTCAATAACTTTGGTCCAGAATGAAATATCATAACTGTTCGCTGGATTATAATAAAGTCCTTTCTCCAGACATTCATGGTCGACAGAGAACCAGCTGACTTTGGTGATTTCCAGACTTAGTATATATTATATATTTATATACATGTATATATATGTGTGTGTGTATGTATATATGTGTGTAGGATTTATCTGCAAAATTTATGACATTCCCATCAGCCTTAGTTGTAATATGTGCTCAGTGTTAACATAGCAAAAGTTAACATTTTGTTTTTATTGACCTCACTGCTTTAGCTTCTCAGCATGATGCACTAAAACGTACCCCAGGGTGTTAGTGCACCATCTCTGTTGGATGTGATCAAATGTGCAACAGACTTTCAGCCAGAGGGCAGTGAAGCTGTTTTTCAGTCTGATGTTAAGTTACTCTTAATTTTAAAAAACTCTTTTTCAAACATTTCTTTTTTAAAAATAATAGAAAAACAAATAAAGAAGAATTTTTAAAAAATCAAATTATAGTTTTAACTAGTTTGACAATAATGTAAAAATTTAGTGTGGTGTGTGGTGAAATAAATAAAGTATGGCGTAACTGAAACAACTAAACCCTCACTGTTAATGTCACAAAGCAGTAACTATTAATCGTCTGTCACGCTATCGGTCATTTTCTGACATCAGAAGGGTCTCACACAAAAAACATGTACGTATTTATTATTTAATTGACAATTACATGTGAGCACATTACACATAAAAAATGTGCAGTAACACAACATGATGTGAACTTTAAGTCAGGTATCAAAGGCAATTCAAGCAGTCATCTGTGGTTACATTGTGTTACAGATAAAAACAACAAACTGAATATACTATAATATAGAACAAGCTAATACCCGCAGCACCTTCAGCTTACTTGTCTAAGTTCCAGTAAACACACTAGCGTAAATCTGGTAAGGAGTGATTTCTTTGCATCAGTGACTCCTACTGGTTGGTTATGGCAACCTCTCAGATGGGGGTGTGAACTGGGAGCTATAACCGCTGCACTTGATTATTTGATGAAACTGGTTGGCAGATGAAAAGAACCAGTTGAAGACTCTGTGCATCCTCAGAACAACAGTAAAGTTAGCAGTAACAAGAACCACAGCACAGATGGATGGGAACCTCTTTCCTCCCTTAAATTCCCGTAAGCTAAATCGCCAAGAAAACTATTCCACATGATCTGCCTGACTTGGCTACAAAGTTGTCAACAGTTTGGAGTCCAGTTATGTTCATCCAGCTGTTACAAGAAGTTCACTTGCAAGGTAGCAAAATAAAATGATTCATTGTCTTTTTAGCAGCAGGTGATAGGCTACGTGATTAAACTCACATAACATAAGAATAACCCAGTAACTGTGGTATTGCATACATAGCATTGTGTTTCATTGAATTCAGTTTTTGTCTTGAGAAAATAATACAATACTATAAGATGAGGCTGATTTAAATAGAAATAAAATGTGTGGTCCTTTAACTTTCCAATGTAATGCTTCCTCCTGTAAATACAATGGTTTCTACCTCCAGCAAATAAATTTTACCAAACAGCTATAATGTGGATTTAAAAGATGAAGCACCTAAGAAACCTTAAGAAATTGACATTAAAGACTATATTTCCTAATTTCTAACTTTTAGGAGAGATGCCAAAAAGCACAACTCACGAAACTCCTTCATGATGAAAAACTATAAATCTGCAGCCAGAGGATCAGAAGTAAGTAGAACATAAATCACCAAAACATTTGAATTTTACCAAAGCTGTGTTTTTGAGTATCTTGGTGGGTTCTGTGATTGCTACATTCAAAGCCAGATAAATGAGTTTATAGAGTTTGATTCTGCGACAACGGACATTATTCATTTGAATGGATGTTGGAAAACTGAATCAGGACACCCTGTAGATGATTCTACTGCCAGACTCTACTGCCAGGACGATTTCTGTGGGGAAACTAACAACATGTTGGTTGCAAAGATCATTTTTACACAGCCCACTCACCAGACAGACCACTGATATTGGACGATTTTTCAAAAAACCAGAATACACTCAGTGACAACATTTTTGAGCATTCACTGCCAAAGTTTTCAATTGATTATTCCTACAATATCTGCTCATGACAAGTACAGTATGGTTAAGGTTTGGTTAGGTTTAGCCAACTAAAGCTACTTTGTTTAGCTTATGGACCGACAGTTGTCACAGAAAATATGGTTACGTTTTGGCAACGAAAACATGCAGCTATGACCATCATTAAACTCCATTTTTTTTCTCATCATCCCACATCTTGACCATGTGGTTTTAACGCAGTATCATCGTTGTTTCCAATGTTTCCCATATACAGCAAATGGTAGAAATTTCAAGGAGCAGAATATGCCGTAGATTTGAATGTGATATGAGTTTCATATTCCCAGTATTTATAATTCTCTTCCTCTTTGAATATTAATTTTTTTCAAATTTATGTTTTTGCCAGTCGTTCATCAGTGCAAAAGCTACTTCACGTAGACTGCTACTGCTCACAGGTTAAATGTTGCAGACTTGTCATATAAGCCTCATCCTGGATTTTAACAAACCAAGTCACCAATATTGTTGAAACCACTCAAGATATGAGACCAGTACATGTAGGTCTAAACACATTGTCACTGAGATGCTCAGTGATAGTTTCTATAGTGTATATGATTATATAAATGTTACTTATGATTTGGCTTCAACAATGAAGTTTTGGTTTGTAGATTTCCTTGTCAAAGGAATAATCCCCTTCCCCAACCCCATCCCTCTATAAAAATAAGCCTCAGGTGGACTCTTATCTGTTCAGATAAGAGTTAGTTGAATTTGATACATGACTCCCTGTATGCACATATAAAATTCAATAATATGTTAACCATGGCTCTTCTCCCTGTCAACTTTTGCAAAGGAAATAAAATTAGGCCAGGTTTGCAAAGATAAATTTTCTACCTTGGGATGTTACAAACCATTAACATCAAACAAAGACATATCACTTTCCAGGACTGAGTATTGTATGTGAAAGGCTACACTCACCTCAGTGGATCCCAGTGGATATTAAGCTAACAGTTCTGGATTCCAGTGGGCATCTTAGTAAAGAGATCCTCTTTATTACACTATAAGTCAATGGCGCAAATGTGATCTGGGTAATGTGTAGGTTTTTAGAGGACTCAACACAGAAGCTTTGTAGAAAAGGGGTGCAGCTTGTCTACACCGCATGTAATTTGCAGATTCTTTACACTGTATTGTGTACACTGACAGGTTTGTGATTTGTTTGCACTTCGTGGGTGTCTAATTGATTAGGATTAAAGGAGAACGGTTTGTCTGGCTGTCGAGGAAAATTCCTGGCTGATTTGTATTTGCCATGCCCCTCGTTTTTAAGTGCTAGTAGACTCTCTGACTACACACCTAACATGAGCCAACACAGGCCACATGCTGGTCTGCATGCTGGTTCACATGCACCACATGACACAGCAGCTGAATAAAACCACCACTTACTTACTAAACAACTGGGCTTGTGGTGCTGCTGTCTGCTCTAGAGAGCTTTACCATTTCCAGATACACTCCCAGATTTCTATTGAATATATTCTGCTCGTATTGTTATGTATAAAATTGTATTAAATAGAAAATGAAGGCCATCTTGTTTATGGAAGCTTTAATATTCATCCATAAGACTCCTGTACTTAAAGAGAAATTTAATAATAATCTCAAAATTAAATGGTATGACTGGTTTTTGATTATGAACAAGTAAATGTAATGCAATTTCTTGATGATATTCACTTTTGCAGTTAGGGCTCTGTGATGTAGTTACAATTGGATGAGCAAAAAAAAAAAAAAATCTACAAATGGTCACTTGTTTTAATTAAAGCATACATTTGAAAGGTAGAAATGAAGTGGGTTGAATAACAAAGGAAAATATCATGTCAAAGTCAGAGAAGTGGTTTTATTTTCTGCTGCAAGCTAAAGCTAAACTACAAAGTACAAGAACTGAATCCTGTCCTCCTTCACTCGCTTTGATAGTGGACCACCATGTTATAAATAATGTATTAAAGGATTTACAATGCACAGAAAGAGAGCTGCTTTCAGAAGAATGAAAGTTCCTTTACTAGTGCATGAAAAAAACATGTTAACTCTATGCAGCCCAGACCCAATCAGAGTTAGAAAAGACTTCATATATTTTCTTTTGTATTGTCCAGGTTAAGAGAGTGTTTGGTTTCCTTTTTACAGTTTGTGGTAGCTTATTTTTTCTGGCAAAAGGTGTTTGAGGCCTACTGGGACCACTTAAAAGTTTATGCGAAGCACTAGCCAAGTTGGACAAAAAAAGCCTTGAAGTATACACACACTGGCCCCTTTCTCAGAACCTCTCAGCTCTGGCTAGGGGGAGTGTTGTTGGTTTATGAGAGGGAAAATAGCCCCAGCCTTCTGCAAAAGTGAAATGGGATTAAGGCCTTTGTTCGACCCACAATGGTGAGGGGAATTAGCAATAGTTGTAGGCACTTAGAAGAGCTCTCACACAGAGGCTTATCCCAGATTTTGAACAATAATCATTTGAATATCAACAGTGTTTTGCAACTACAGCGCTAATGTATAAACCTCTCTCTTTTAGATATCGAAATCCCCAAAAGGATTTTTACCAATGGCTACATCACAAATATTTGTGCGCTCTATGACGAATCATATTTTTGAGTATCATTGCACTTCATGTAGCAGAAATCCACATGGCAGTTTAAAGTGGTGAGGACAAGCTAAAGTTTGGGACAGAAGTTTTAACATTTATTTTAGGTCTAATGAAACCTTCCTATATTTGTTTATTGACTTAAAATGTAGTTAAATCTTATACATGAATTTAACACTTAAAGGACTATGTCTTGTATCCACTAAATCTAACATTAAACTAAGTATGACTGATGTCCATGCAATATTTAATAGTAAATATCCAGCATTAATAAACTTCTTTTTGCAACTGTCATGTAAGTCTGATAGTGACCTTTACTATTTGTTGACCTCGCGACCTTATATTGAAAACAACATCAAAATAAATCACTTTATTAATCATCAATTGGGAAAAAAAATGGTTTTCTCTATATTAAAACTACCTTTACTGCTTCAATGTGAGTTTTATCATTTAAAATGTGTTTTGGCCACATTAGTATAGAAACACTGGATCTCATTCTCTGTATGACTGCAGCATTAGGCTTGTCTGGGATCAGGTTGATCCACCAACAAGCATAAC
Source organism: Rachycentron canadum (assembly GCA_038496675.1). Classification (NCBI taxonomy): domain Eukaryota; kingdom Metazoa; phylum Chordata; class Actinopteri; order Carangiformes; family Rachycentridae; genus Rachycentron; species Rachycentron canadum. The sequence continues at coordinate 14,504,559 of CM076652.1, forward strand.
TCTCACAGAGGAGAAATAATTCAGAGCTTCTGCCTCAGTTGAGTCTCACAAGACTGGCCTCAAGAAGTGTGATGGCCTCAGCATTTTTGCCCACACAGTGAAAACGTATTGTTCAAATTACAAAACATTGAGTGAGATCAGCAGACTTGTCAAGAGGCCCTGGCTTGAATATGAATGATGAGAGAAGAGCAGGGTGGTCCGAGTGCTGTTTTGGTGTTAGGCAGGTGAAAATAAGCTCAACTGTCCCTGCCAGCTGCCCATCGCTAAATCAGAAATAGGAGAGCAGAGTTTCCCAAATTAAAAAAAGAGAGGAAAAAAAAAATAGCTGTTTGGCACTTTGATGTAAATTAACTCCAGTGACACACAGGAGTCATCTGAACACATTTGGTGTATTTGTCAAAATGTATTGAATTTCAGTGTTATGATTACATATTTTAAGCCCTAACATGTAATCATAACACCGTCTTTCTCGAATCTGATACTCAAAGCACTCTTACTGAAATGAAAAGGCGGAAGGTGGTTTTCCAAAGTGAAGCCATGCATACATTTCTGTCAAAATAAAGAAATTAAGACATAACACCTCCCCTTCTTTCCTGTCCTTAACACATGCACGCACGCTAGTCCAATTCACTCGAGTGTCTGCATAGTTTCTGCATTCAACTGGATACAATGATGCACAAGATGAATAAAGTTATCTCTACGGCTGAATGGGATGTTGCTGGTGGGAGGGAACAGGGAGGTTCCCCATACGCCTGAGCTGAAAAGAGCTCAGCTTTGAGGGCCAGTGCTGCAAGGGTCAGGGCCCAGCTGCTTTTAGGGGTGAAAGGGACACCAGCGGGCTGGACTGGCTCAAGAAACCTAACAAACCAATCGTGTCAAATAAAGACATCCTAGATTGGACGTTGACAGATCCCTACCCGAAGTTGCTGAACACACTTCACACATTCAAACTTTGCTCTGGTTTGTATCATGTATCACTATCAGAGTCCCATTTCACTTGTTAAGAGTCTAATATATGAATCTTTATTTTGTTTTTTGTTTTTTCTTTGTTTTGCTTAATTTTGTTTTGGTTTTGGCTCTGAAACCAACATTTCTGCACAGGTAGGATATATTTTTTAACAATTTCATGGTAACAGAATTTTATGTTAAAAATAGGAGCGTATTTATTTTCATAACAAGTAATTCTCAAAACCAACTTTATGTCAAAATTCTCTTCGTTAGTCGATTTTATTTTCTTAAAGGTTTATATGGCCTTGTTCTTCTCAGATTTAGAGCTTCAGATTTTTCTTATACTGGATATTGTGTGATTTGTGTTGAAGTGTGTTGGTAAAAGCACGTGCACTGGTCTAAAAGTGATGCGTTGATGGGTTTATTGTACTTTGGAATTGCTATGTTGATGGTGCCTCTGTTTGACTGCCATTTGAAGAAATAGTCATTAGGTCTTCCTTGTCTCTGAGTTTACAGATTTCATAGGGCACAGAAATTCACCAAGTTTGAGTTTGTGGGGGGTAAGTAGGATAATAATCAGGCCACATTATGAGGAATTGATGGTTCATTTTCCCTGTCAGCAGTAACAGAGCTTTGCCCAAAGATGTGCCGACCTGTGCAGATGGGGTTCAAAGCCAATTTCCATGTTAAAAACTCCACACGCTTCAGAAATCTCTCTGACTGACTGTGGTTGATCAGAGCATGTGACAAGCTTGTCTTTTAGAACAGGTCTGCTCATGTAAGAAGATGGAAGTGTACAACTGTACAACAAACGGTGTGACCAGGTTTGAGTGTAGTAATGGTGTTGTTTTCATGCATACCCAGAGGCAATGACATAAAGACAAAAGATGGCTCTGGATGTGCTGTCAAAATGGAAAATATGGCCCATTATATGTGTCATACAGTAATTACACAAACTGTAAAAAGTAGTCTTTTTCATTTTTTTTTTTTTTTTTTAGTTTTACTCTTCCTTTCATCAATTGTGTGTCAAGTGTCATTGCAAAGCTTTAATTCTTGCCAGAAAATCAGTTCAACCATTCATCATCAGCTCGCATTTAAATTCATTTTCCTTCAGGCTCTCTCGCTCTTTTTTTTTTTTCTTCCCTATGTGTCCCGAGTTTACTTAGAGACAGAAAAATCTGTGAGAAGAATAAAGAGATCACTGGGAAGGCAGAAATTTGTTTGATGAGTTGCAGGATGAACCAATTTAAAAAAAGGAGAAAAATACATCTGCCAAGTGTCATCCTCAGTATCCTAAGGACTGCAGCACTTACGTCACTCTTCTGGTCGACTATTGCCCGAATATTATGCATTTGCACACATGCATTGTGCAGAATTTTACTTGTAAGTTATGCACATAATTACCAGATCCCAGAATTGTTTTTTTTTTTTTCTTTTTTTTTTGGGGAGGGGGGTAAAGTCGTCTATCTTAATTGCAATCACATATTCTTAAAGACGAGAGGCAACTGGAGAACAGTCTCATTTTTTAGACTTTGTTCTTTGTTCACTGTTATCACACGATTCTGTGTAATGGTGTCTGTGCTATAAGCTGCTAGCCTCCGCCACTGTGCTGGATATATTATGTTGAAATGCCTTTTAGCTGCAGAGCATTAAGCATGGTGAAAACACAATCTTGGTGGGGTCTGTGCGACTAACAATAGATAGAGGCATGATGACTTATTAAACACAGCCAACCTGCAGCATGGCTTTTCTCATTACCTTTTCAATTCCTAGCCTATAAAGCCTATGGGTCTGGTGACAAAACTCTTGCCATGTAATTCTCTCTCAGGCTGCTTTCATCAGCCGATTTTGTGGAGAAATATGAAGCTGATTTTATCGTACTCTATAAATTCACAAAAGGCCCTCAAGTTGCCCCCATGGAAGACATACCTCATCTCAGTGATGTGCCACCACTATTGCTGATCCCAGGCATTTGATAACAGTACCTCTCCTTTTTAATGATTTGACAGGCATCAGACATGAGCCCTATAGACACAGCATTTTTAATACACTTTTCTTTGCTTGTTTACACCAAACTGCTCAGATGAAAGCACATATCTACCATCTATTTCTCTCTCAATAAGTGATATATATTAAACCCTACAGCAGCTTTCTGATTGTATCAATTGTGCTCCGTTGATACACACAAGAAGGTTTTTAATTCCATAGCTTCGAGTGTGTTTATTTTTTTAGTGGATCATTGTAAAGGCTTGGCCATCATGCATGCTTAATTTCATCAACATACATAGAGAGCTCCAAAAGTCTCTGTTCTTGCAGAAACTATGTCAATACACAAAACAGGCAAATAACAACACTTTGCAGCCATCAAGTTACTTGTAAATAACAAAATGACACATTACACAAATTACAAATTAGTTACTGGGGAAACAGAAGAAAATAAGCAATAATAAGACAGTTACTGTCATATATTGTTAGATTGAATATGTTTGAATTTGCTTCTGTTTTACCCAGTTGTATTCTCTTTCCTCTCATCTAATTCTCTCATGTGGTTTCTGGCACATTTGCAGTATCCTGGCATACAGCAGGGATTGTTTCCTTTGAAATGTTTTGACTATGGTGTCATTTATAAAAACTTTCATCATGCATGGGTACCTAATCAACTGAAATTCAGCTGCCTTAGCCCCAAGCTTAGGTGTAACTTAGACCAGCTTTCATCAGCTCAGCCTTTTAAAAATAGAAATCCTGCTATGATGAAATTTTCAGTTTGAAATGGATATTCAGCATCCCACTGTGCCGTAACTGTATTTAAAGTGAGAGCGGTGTCGACAGATGATTGTAAACAAAACTTGTACGTTTTATACATACAATTTTATTTACACAAATTTATGTATTTCTCACCATGATGGTTAAAAGTAGTGGAGGTGTTTGCATCTTTTTAATTTCTGTATATAAACATTAATGCTTCACGTGCCAGTCATAGCAGTGTACAATGTCTGGTTTTGATCAGTGCATCTTGGACTAACATCCCCCCTCAGTACTAATTAGATTTCTTATAATATTTGGATAATGCCTCAAGGTTTAGTCCCTTCTATCAAAACATTTCTGCAAATATTCCCTCCTGTTAACTCTTTATGGGCCTGCGTTACATAATTATTTCATATTTTCTATCTCCACCTCCGTGGGGAAAATATTATCTGCAATAATCATTGTCATCATCATGATTCTCTTCGTGGTCTGTTGGCTCCAAATAAGTAATTTAGTTGTAAAGCAGCTTCATTTATTTTGCCTATTCATTTTTCTTCCTATCATATATCTAAATACAAATCTTCATTTTATAACTGACAGCTTATTACCTCTGAGCACATGCTGATAAATTTAATTCCAATGAGTTAGCTTCCATTTTCGGATCCCATTATCCACTAATATGGCAGCAGCGTGTGGGAGGAGAAAACTTACAGGACAAGAACTCTGAAAATAAAATGTCTTTACATATAAATATATATGTTTTCAGGTTATTTTTACAATTATTATTATTGTTGTATTATTGTTATTATTTTATTATTGTTATTATTTTATAATTATTATTATAAATGTGTGTGTGTGTAATGCACATAGATTTCAAGTGTATCTTTATTTTTTTATGAAAATCTATTTAGTCTTTTTTTTTTTTTTGTATTATAAGGTGACGAAAATTAAATCCAGGGTATTGAAGATAGTTTCAAAAGGTTACAGGTTTCAAACACAAAAAAGAGCTATGAATGTTTTAATTTCTTGGTAAAATTTTCTCACTTTTAAAAAAAAAATGACAATTTTTTTTTTTAAATCAATTCAACGAAATTGCAGCAGTGCAGTTTTTAAAATCCCCCACGTTAAGTACAACTCTTATTGTGCAAAATGTGAAGTGAGACCTTTAATGATGAGAGTGTTTTGTAGTTCAGACAGAAATGTGTGTCCCCTCATAAACATATACCTTCTAAGAGAGCAGCATTATGCCACAGTTGGGTCTATTTTGGTGAAGTAAGTAAGTAAGTAAACAATTATTATTAGGTTTGATGTTGGCCTGAATAGCACTCAATTAACAATGTGGCTAATGAGCCCATTAAGGATGAAAGTGTTCTCAACAGGTATGAGAGGATACTGCTGTTTTTGGAGTCTCAGTTCTCAGCACTGAATGCAGCATGAATAACGGTGCTCTTTCTCAACCGCTTCAAAGGCCAGACCTCTACAGCCCAGAGAGCAGAGTTAAATAAAGGTTTGCTTGCAATTGAAAAAAATAATACAGTGGTATAGATAATTATTTTACATATAACAAATTTAAACATAACAACAAATATGCTGGTAAAATAGTCCAGACATATTTTATAACTTCTAATAAATTACCCTACATCCTCAGTTTTTTGCAGCATGAAAATTAAATAATCTTTAAAATGGCTATTATATCACAAGAAAAATCAAATTAATTTGTCTGGTTTTCAAATTTCAACATTTTTTTAATTACATTTTAGTTAAAGTAAATATGAGCGTGCCTCAGTCTTATAGTAATTACTCCGCAGTATAAATGGGGATTGTCTGTTGTAAAGAAAGAAAACTGAAAGAAAGAGAGACTGTGAGGCTTTCTGCAGCCCCAGCGTTTCCTCTGAAGGACTTCCCACTGAAACGCACTGAAAGACTCACACGTGGATTATTTCCACATTATTTGCTGCTGGATTCCAAAAGTTCTTGTTAACTAGCAACAACAATTCTTTCATACCGACTGTCGTCCCTCACTGTTTGTTTTACAGCTAGGAAACTTTTTTTTTTTTTCAATCTCACTTTAAAAAACAAACTGAAATTAAAAGGAAATAAAAAATATGTTATAAATGATCATGTCACCTCTCCATTATTAAAAAAAAAAAAAAAGACCTTACAAAAATGATCTTCCATGTTGTAGCAACATGATGTTATTTAATGTATGTGTGAGGTGGGTAGATCTTTTTGTGTGACTTTTTATTCTCAACGATCAAGCAATAAATAAACTACTGCTAAATATTTAAATCGGTTTTTATTTATACACAGGTGGAAAGCAAAGTAATTTCTAAAAGGAAAAAAAAAAAACAAACAAGCTCTGCAGAAAAAGGGCAAACACTGTGTTTAAAAACAGTCACTGTGCACCAAAAATGACAATAAGTAAATAAAATGATATAACAGTATGTTGAATGAATTTATCTGTTTGTAAAACCCGCTTGTCTGCAGAAGTTTCAGAATGTTATCAGTAGTTTCAGCTCAAGAATAGCTTGAGGTGTTTTGAGTGTAAATCCGTCTAAAGCTGCCAGCACTGACATACACAGCATATGCTAAATACAGATAAGAGTATTTTTAATAGATCTGCAAAAAGTCTCCCCACATAGCTCAATGGATGTGCTTTGAATGTAGTTGATAAGTTGGCTTAAGCTGAATGCTGTATCCCAATGCAACATTGTGCTACTGGGTGAGCCCATCACAAACTAGCCTTGCAGTAAAGACCACTTCCAGGGGAGGGATTATAGAAAAGCCTTCGAGATCAGCTTCATGTCTTACTAGAGTTTCTGATTATAAATAGTGCAATGTTACAGAAAAAAAAACTAGGCATTGCCAAGGATCATATGGGAAAAATATCTTTAAGCCATTTATTTACCTACAATGTCAACCAAAAATGAACGCATTTTTAAAAAGTTTTTGTAAAAAATGTATTTTAATCTCTGTAATTCATAAATCCTCTAGTTTTGATTGTTTGCAATATGTTTGTCTTGATTTAAATTTATTTACAAAATGTAATAAAAGCAATTTCTCAGAAAAAAAAAACTTTCAAAAAAATGTACTCACTAGTTTACTTACTAAAGTTATTACTCTTAGTACATTCTCACAGAGTTTATCCTGTGGTCAGACTCCTGTGTATTCATTTATGTCTGTGCCCCAAGTGCGTGAACTTAGGTCATGAACTTTGCCTCTTATTATTTTAAATGTGTGAAGCGAATTTTGTTACTTCAAGTTAGAATTTCTTTCCAATTATTTGTTTTTTCAAAGTCAAATACAGATTCAGAATTAAACTCTTTGACGTTATGAAATGATTCAGGTTTACCACGGAACAGATAGGCGGATAGATAGACGGATACATCAGCAAGTGCTGACTGCCTTTGTTTCTCTTTAGTTTTCCTCAGGTCATCTGATTATGTGGCTGAAGAAATGAGAGGGGTAGATAAGCCTCTTTTATGCTTCCAAGCCACTTAAGGAGCTGAAGCACCAGCTTCTGTTGCTAGTCAAGAAAACAAGTCATTTGTGTACCACAAAATGGCTTCTCTCTAAATTGTGTTTCCTCAAACCCCAGTTACTGTTTGTCTCTTTAAATGCCTTTTAAAATGCAACATTTGCTTTCCCTGTACTTTTAATGACTTACTAAGTGTTTTTAAAAAATAACTGTAAGATTTGTTAATACTTAACACTCATTGTGTTTGATTTAATTTTAATTCATTGATTATTTTTACTTTAAGTCTTATTTTGGTGTTTCATAATGCTTTCACTTGAATGAAATTGTCTTTTTCTTTTATTTATTATTTCTAAATAAAGAACCACAGAGTAAATGTTTGTTCATGCAAAATTTTGATTGGCTTGACTCTTTGGTGCATAGCAAATAAAATAGAATCTAAGATTGTATTTTATTCAGTAATATGGAAATGTCCTCAGTTCCTGCTATATGTCACAAGGGCATCTCTTCTCTGCCTTCCTAATAAGGTAGTTCTGCAGACCTCTACTGTAATATATTTCACCAATAAAGCAATTCCAAAGCCAGCCTGGCCTTTTGACCACCACTGAGAACGTGGAAAGCAGCAGGCCGCCTTTGCTAACTAGGCTTACTCTCTAATATTAGATACCTGTCCCCTGGCTTTTCAGAGGGGGGCTTAGCAGTTGATATTTTCATTTGGTCCTGCCAAGATGCGACACCCCCGCTTTAATCTTGTGTTTGACGTTAAGCGCTCTGTTCATGAAAAGTCTTGGTGAACTTCAACCTTAGGGTGATGCTGTCATACAAAAATGATGCAGTGGGGGAGTAAAACTGGCTGGTCTATCCTTGACCTCTCCCATTGGCCTGCCAAAGTCTTTCCCCTGCCCTTCTTAATCAGGTGGGACCCTTCCCTTTTAGAGTGGAAGATAGTATATTCTCTGCATCCAGCTGCGTCTTTTATACTAACTGGCACAGATGTCAACAGATAAAGACGTAGCAGAGAAATTTTGATAGAAGAAAGTGACACTGCTGTGTGCTTTTGTTGGTAGAAGAAATATCTTTAAAAACTGTGGATTATGGGACTCTTAAAGTGTCAACAATAAAAACTCCACATCAAGCAATAAATTCAGAAAAAGAAGACACTTCTCTTTGATATTTAAGTTCCCCTATTAATGAAAAACTCTGTGACATCATTTGTAAGAGGACAACTAAATCCAAAATTGTAGTGACTGAAAAAATATTGTTGAATTTGTCTGAATTGGTGCGAATTTGAAACAAGTTGATTCCACGGATGAGAGCAAATTATTTTATCGCATTTGGTCTTTTCTGGGGTTGATCGGTTTACATATGCAGGTATTAAACATGTTTGAGAATATCAGAGGGAAGGCATGGGCGAAGAAGGGGAAGACTAATGAATCTCTTATGATGGTAACTAGCCCTTCATTCGGCTGCAGGTACTGTGCGCTGCTTCCATGTTAGCATTTATTGTGATGTTGAGGACAAACAAGCCACTTCTCTGCAATCGTTAAGACGAGTTTCCCTCCTGATTGATGTGTGGAATCAATTGCTCCCCATAGCATCCATGTCAGTCTATTACCACACTGCCTGGTAATGATAGGCTGTTCTCCACAAGATTATAGAGCTCTGTCACAAAGCAACAAAGACTTGCTTCCCCGTGTATGACCTGGTCTACTATAATTGAGAATAGTTTCATTTTTACTCTGTAGGTAAACAGAAAAAATTACAATGTTGATGGAAGGATGTCTTTATTATATTTAAAATAGTGGGGAGAAGAGCGGGGGTGGGTGGGGCTAATGCAATGAATTATTAATATGATTGAATAAAAATGGCTATTTTATGGTTGTGAGCCTGAAAAAAATATGTATATATTCACAGTTTTACCTTCAAGAGTTTTGTTGGGAACTTGCTAAACTCCAGAGGGATTGCTACATTCGCCTTGATGTTATAGAAATATATATTCAACAGTCACAATCACATTAAAAACATAAGAATTGAAACCAGAGTCCAGGCTTTCCAATGCAAACATATTTGAAGTCACCAAAACAACAGGTGTTTTCTCCTCGAAATGCCCCTCTGTGTAACTGTCCTTTTTTTTTTTTTTTTTTTTTTTTTGTTAAGTGAATACACCACAGCTCTCTTACTGCCAAGCTGACTACCATCCAAAGCAGTAAGTGCCAGCAGCATAGCAACTCATTTAGTTTGTGGCCCAGTGATGTACCACACAGCCCTGATCCTGATTACACATGATCAAAGATGAGTTCTTCAACAATTTGATTACGTTTTTGAGCTTGAATAAAATTGACATACCCACTGCTGCTCCTATGAAATGCCTAATTGAAAAGACTTTAGAGTTTTAGAATGGTTTAATACAACAATTGGCATTTTCTTCAGGTCGACCTCCATCATGAGAATACGACTACAGTATGTGGTGCATTTAATTACCTACAGTGAAATTTGATTATCGGAAAATGTGGTGCATATCAAGTGATTTCCTGCCCTAAGTAATATTATTCTGTATAGTTAGAGTTGGAAAAAGATGACATGGGAACTTCAGTCAAGACAAAAGGCACAAGCTAATGAGACTGGTTAGAGATTCAAATTTATGGAAATTTTATTAATTACAGACACCTATCTTTCATCTGTACCATTTGGTGGTGAAGTAATTAAAACCAACAATGACAGTCCCAGCAGTGGAAAAAGCAAACAACATCAAAGAAAGTGGAGCAGTCAGGAGAAACTCCCGTGTATACTGAACTGGGCCTGGCCATGGGCAGAAGGGCCTCATTAAAGTCAGACTGTGTTGATCATCAATTAACCTGCTTTGTTTTGCTTCTGATTTGAAACTTGCATAATACCTCTTTTCCTCTGCTCTTCAGTGATTAAGGTTTGCTCATAATGTTTAGCTGGAGGTGACCAAGACACATCAGAAGTGCTGCCTTGTGTCATGGAGGGGTAACCTTTCATTGGATGATTGGACAGGACAATTGGCTCAGAAGTACCTAATAGAATAAGAACCTCTTTAGGCATCTCGCATCTTCATGACCATAATCTCATTAAATACTTACTAATATTTATTATATATTTATGTATTATATAAGGCTGCCTACAAGATTAGTACACAGGAGAAGGAAAACTATAGTTTGTTGCTCTTGCCCTTTATGTTTGGCATTTTCTCCAGTAAACTGAAAATGATATCATAGAAATCTGTAGCTAATGTGACAGTAATTTATGAATTGCCTCATCAACACGTAAACACATGGACATTACATACCATATATGACAACTGATGAAATTAGTTTCTAATTTAATTTCCAAGTCAAATAGATGAAATGTTACATCTGAATGGCCAAACCTTATATATGTTGAAATATGGAAAACAGAGCAAAAAATATACATATTTAAAATAGGACTTTTCTGATCTGAGCTCTGACACGCACACATCAAATGAAAGTTCAGTAAGTGGCCGTCAGTGTTCAAAGCAACCGATGATCAATGTATTTAAGTTGCCTGATTGACTCTGGAGTGAAGAATACCACTTTATGGGGAAAAGTAGATCACAAAATCCTGCTACTGACAAAGAACCACCAAGAGACCTCGCTGTATGGACAACAAATGGACAGCCAGTCTTAAGTTTTATTATGAGCAGCCGAGGTCATATTTAAAATGAGAGATTAGCTGCTCATCACAATATTGGTGGATTATCAACTACCTGCAATGAAAGCAACCCCTGGCTGGGGTCGATAAGAGTTTGACTGCATTTCGAATTAATTTTCCTCAGCTTAGAGAGCCGGGCTCCTATCTTGTTATTGATCACAGCGTTAATCCATAACCAAGCTCATCCTTTCCCCATGGAATGAGCAGGAAAATATAAAACGATCACTGTGGAGGACTCTTGACTCCGTAAAAAAACTAGAGCAGACTTAAAAGTGATTAGGGTTCATTATTTAAGAATACATCCCCAGACTATTGTTTCACTCATCAGTTCATTTTGTATTGATCTCCACACGTTTGTGTTTGTTGTTCTTTCTACAGTTTTATGCCATAACACCTCTCTATTCCTTTGGTCTGGGTTGTTGTGTTTATACATGGTGATTGATTGATTTCCCGGGCAGCAGGAACACTTCACACCTCAGCTCCTTTCTCTGTTTGTCTTTTCCAACAGAGGGACCTCCACTGTGGATGAAATTTAGCCCTGACCTCTGACCTTTGAGTTCAGCATTTGTCTCCAGTCCAGTGACCACAAACAACTCCTGGATTGCTGTAAATGTCAGTGCAGCGGTGTCTCCGCCCTCTCCCCTGTGAACCATAGGGCTGCACTCAACCTGCACTAATAGGACACTTTCATGAGAGGTCCATTATCAGTTATGTTGTATTTGATATCCCAGATTTCCTCCTGATGATGCCTCTATAAACTGAACACCTGGCATAAAACAGATACTTTTTTAAAAAACTTTTTTCAGACCTTATGTTTGGTAGTACCCCCAAAAAAACCAAACAGCAAAATATAAACTATTTTATTTTTACAGTTTATTTTGGAAACGTGAGATTGTCGGTACTGAGCCATAAAAATGTGCTTGAAGAGTGCAGGGTGAGCTGCTGGAAGTGACCCATTTAGCACACAAAGCAGCTGGTACCATCTATCATAAGGCTCAGTTATAATAGATTGTAATTCATGTTCTGAAGACATTGGTTGTAATGCATCCCATTTTGAAGCACTTTGGCTCACCCTTCCCCCACCCATAAACGCTCCCTTTCTCTGCTCTCCGGGCCTCCCGAGGTTGGTGTCTCTGCGTTAGGACTCTATTGTTGCCTAGTGCTGGATAATGCCCTTATTAATTGTACCTCTTTGTAAGGTGTCAGCTGTAGCCTCAGATTGAGATGGATGGATCTCTGGAGTCTGCTCCCTGGCCCTCTACAGATGCTCTATCTCTGCACAACACACAGATGCAACAGTGAGTGCTGCCATGCTATGACTAAAAGCTGAGATAAAACAGGTATTTTTAATTATTCCTCCAAATAATAAAAAAAAGAAGAAGCATGTTTCCAAACCACAAAGTCTATTTCTGTCATTGCTAAGGTGAGCTTACATGTGACGTGTTTTAATTATCTGAATATCTAAGCGTAGGGATCCATAGCAGTGATGATATATCTTTTTATTTTTTTTATTGATTATTTTAGTGTTTTGCAGAAATACTGGTTAATTAGGTGGATTGAAGCCTCCATGAGATCAACAGCATTAACATCAAATCCTTTCCCTCTCATTAAAGGAAACAGAGTCAATTTAATTAATGCATATTAATCCCCACTGATGCTCATTTTAGCTTTAAAAAAAAAAAAGCATGTCACTGTCGACGTCACACTCATCCATTAAAAAGAAAATAGGTTTGATCCTTGATTTAAAATTTTAGACAGTATTTTTCATAATCCTCAGATTTTTAAATTGAATTTCAGGTATCAGGGATTACCTGTAGACATGATGAGCAATAATTCTTCACAGTGGATGTTTTTGTGTTCATTTGTTAATGTTGATTTCAGTACAGTAATTGAGTAAAAGAGTTAATCACCTCTCAATGTGCATGCACAGTAAATTCTCAGAGATATTATGGCTCACAGTTTTCATATCACATTTACAATCCTATATAATTGGGAACATGTATTTTTGTATTGTTGTATTTTCTTTCAAAATTATAGAATTTAAACTTTAGCTGTACAACAACAAACAGAAGTTCAGCCAATTGTGTTGTTTTTACATATTGTAGGGAAAAAAACATAACACACCACAATGAAAATACTGTGCTGATTATCACAGTATTAATTTTGTCTATATCACCTCCCTTTAGCTTCTGTTCAATGTACTAGCCTCATTCCCTGCTGTTTGACTCTTAACATGACTTTCTGGATGTCACCAGATGCCACTTTAACAAACTCAAACATGATGATCAGACAGAGAAGTCAGGGTTGTTGAAGTTATAAGAATGGGCTGATCTTAAACCCCATGAGAAACATAGAGTGGTAACTTTGTGGAGCAAACCAGCTAAAAGCAGCCACAGAAAGGATCTCAAAGGAAACAACTCCAGCTTGTTTAAAGAAAGGAAAACATGCTACTTGATTGAATTTCTCACTGTGTATCATCTCTCAGAAGTTTAGCGATTACAAGTGAGGCAAACAAACGTCCTCCTGTCCTGCTTCTGTTCACCTGCGTGCTCTTGAGCAAGGCACATCAAGCCTACACAGCTCCACTCAAGTCTTCATGTTATCTTTCTCTTGAACTAGTGTTCAAAATTGAATTCTAGTAGATAAACTAAATTGCAGTAAGAAATTTGATTTTTATTATTATTATTTTATTATATCTACATTTTTTTAATCCACATATTAAGTTAAATGAAAAATAAAACTTTAAAACAGAATTTACAAATCAGTCAATGTCCTTCTTGATGGGAAGAGTTTAACATATTGCTTTTTTTTTTTTTTTAAAGTGCTTTATCCACAGTTCTTTTCAGAAACAATACGGTAACTGCACAGACAGGAGTCTGAAGTAGGAGAGAGGAAAAAAAAAAAAAAAACACAGACCAGAAAATGGAGATCCATTCCCTTCAGATCCCATTTAGAGAGGCCCTGCACATTTTTAAAGTGTCAATTGTTTTTGTCTCTTGAAGTGTAGATGGAATGTTTGAATTCCAGTATTAACTGTAGTGCCTGCTGAGTTAAATTATGGTCCCTGGGCTGTGGGGTGGGAGTAATCAATAAGAATACACGAGGCAGTGTGTAATGTGTCTGCTCCTAGCAGCAGGGACACTGTCCCCCTTACCCTGTCCCCCAGCAGGTTAGATAAATATGATACTGAAACAGGGCACACTGGATTATATGATATCAATGTAGAATCAGGGAAGTGCTATTACACTCCCCTAGCCCACTGTGAGTACTATTGACAAGGTTGGCTTTGAACACGGTAGTGTATTGCTCTCACTCTCTCTCTCTCTCTCTCTCCCCCTCTCTTGCTCTCTCTCTCTGTTTCCTCTTTTTTTCCTCTCCCTTGCTCTTTCTGTCTGCATAATGCGAAGAATCGCTGGACGAAAGCGATCTATATTTCACTTAGCTTTGATTAAAATGGCTATTTTATGCTTGTGCATTGAAGTTGTGTTTATTGTACCCACAAGTTAATCTGTGAAGGGCATGCTGTGATCATAATTTATAAATTCTCAGATGCTTCTTTTTGCAGAGCCAATAACATAATGTGCAATCAATATGCAATTGATTTGATTTTTAACGCTCTAAGACATGGCACTAGTAATATCTGTCTATTGATAATTGGATCTTTTTTTCTTCTTTTTCATGTTGACCCTGGCAAATGTCCAGCCAATTAACAAGTGTGTCCATGTTGTTGTTTGGCTACTTACTAGTTGCTCATACAGTAACCTCATATCACTGATCTGCTCAGACTATTGATTAACCCTCCCTCCTCTGTGGTGAAAGGATCAAACCTGGCATGGCTAAAAGGCCATTATCAGCGTCCACTTCAGATAACCTGCTACAACCTGATACAGGCCTCCTTTCAGGTCGCAACCTCCCTGCCCTCTCCTGTCATCTAACCTCTCTAACCCCCCTAACTCCCCTCCAAACCATCATTATTATTCTTGTCTTAAATGACATACAGGTCAAGAAAACTGCACCATGTTGATGTCTCATATGTGAATAATCCATGTTGCTGCAAGACATCTGGAAATGTCATACTTCTGGTTTATCAGGTAGATTTTTGCGTGAAGGGAAATGACATGAGCCTTAAAGGCAGATTAAGATGTTACACTTTCTCCACATTAAGTTTCATATTCTGTACGTGTTGATGGATGTACACTCACAGGGCAATTTTGAAAAACATGTCCACTCTGAAATATCCCAAACATTTTCAGGCCATTGTTTCACGGAAAAGGGACATTTTGAAAGCAGATTGTGAAATTGAATTAAAGCTTTACAGCAGCAAACCTCAGTCTAATTGTACACTTCACTTAGATATTCAGGCATTTCTTTATTCCAATGAAAACCCGAACAAACGTGTGGGGGTCTGGATTTGTTGCACTGTTATACTTCTCAAAGTGCATTTTGCATTCTGAGAGGAATCTAGATATTAAAGCGTCATTTTTTTTTTTTTAGGCCAGGTATTAGAGACATTGCAGTTGCTTTCACACAAAAGATTTGGCAGAAGCTAATTTGCATAAGGTCAGAGTCAAGCTCCTGATGGAAGTTGTGCAGCATCTCTGTCTCTTAGCAACACTCTTTCTCTCTTGGTGTCTGCGTTGAATTGACTGGTCCTTGGCACTAGTCTTTCACCAAGAAAATTCATAATGAAATGCCACCCAACAACCTGCATCTATCACCAAGAGACACTCCTCACTTCCCACTTGGGTTGCAGTACTTTTATACTGAAATTAATAAATCAGCACATTGTTTAATGGCAAATAGAGGAGAATGTCACTGCTATGTTTCTTTCTTGCCCACATTTTCAGGGACTTTGGTTTTAGGGAGGATAAACATGTTTATTAAGAATTGTGCCAAGATTAGAGGCAAATTAGCAGGTAATTGGAGACACCTGCAAAACAAAGGGGAGGATGGAGAAGTGGTAGTGTGGAGAGTGATAAAGGAAGAGATTGGGCTTCTGGGCTGGCCTCCACCCATTTATTGGTGGGGGAGGCGTTTAAAAAGAGGGGATTTGGTATGTAGAGAAAATGACTTTTGTCCTCTTCCATGGTGACAGGATCCAGATGCTGCCCAGAGATGTTAATAGAGGGTCAAATTTTGGACAATAGTATCCATCATTGCTTTCACAACTGCCTCCATCCTCCGAGCCGAACGCTTTCTCTGCTTAAAAGAAGAGACGTGCTCCAATTACTGTTTTTGGCAAAGGCAGCCAGCCATAAACTATACTGTAATTACCGCTCTGATGCTGATTTCTATCATCTTGGCCACCTTGGTCACATGTGGTCTCTACCCAGAACATTTCAACTTTCTGTGAAAGGTCAGATTTGTGCATATTTATCGGCCCCTTCTCCGCATCACACCTTCGTCCCTTTCCGTCGAGCAGGTCTCCTTTCTCCACGTCGTGCTTGTCACCGACGTCCACACCGCGACAGCCGCTGGGTGGACATTAAACCTGCTGTTTTCTCTGTCCAAGTGCGCCGTGCTCCTCGATCCGCTCCCAGGCGCAGTCTGGCTGCGTGAAAGTCCGCCTGAGGAAATGTGTCTGTGCGCTGGGAGATGATTTCAGCTCTCCCTGCGGTTACAGCCAGAGACACATGCACTGCAACTGACTCATGTCACTGCAATACTGAAAACTGAGCAACAGATATTATTATTGTTATCACTGTTATTATTATTATCATCATTATTGTTATTATCGCTATTATTATTGCTGTTTTTTTATATATTTTATATATATGATTGAGATTATATATTATATTTTGTACTGGAAATTGGACGTTCAGGCTGCATACTTCTAAATGTGACTTTATAAATAAATAAAATTACAAAACTAGCCCCTATACATGAAGCATTTACACCTGTTTAAATTCTTCATAGAATAACGGGAACAAGCGCGAGCTCATCACATATTTTAACAGCGACACTTTTCATTAACAACAAGCTGCAGCTACTTTATGAATTATTAAAGTGACGCTTTGTCCAAATGTATTTATTTTTCGCCTGTGGCTCAAATATATATATATATATATATA